>OX422145.1:14625504-15225504 GCA_949129095.1 Volucella bombylans | reverse complement strand
TACACTGTCGTTAATGGTTTGATTTTAAATGAAAATATTATATTTTAATTTGAATAAATGTTTATGTTATTGATATTCTTTTGTCAATGATCGTGGATTTGTTTAACTAGATAAATCGAGGACGATTTATGTTCAGGATGGTCGAGCTA
Organism: Volucella bombylans; assembly: GCA_949129095.1. Lineage (NCBI taxonomy): Eukaryota > Metazoa > Arthropoda > Insecta > Diptera > Syrphidae > Volucella > Volucella bombylans. Next base: position 15,225,355 of record OX422145.1, on the reverse strand, counting down.
TAGCATATTTTATCTATATATTCAAAAATTATTGACATTAACTATTATTCAGTAGGAAACACCCTATACTCGATCGAACATTTACATATGTATTCATATCATTTATATATTTACATGTATGTGCATAACTACTCATGTCTAACTGAAAAATATCAGATCATAGAACAGTTTGTAATAAACCGTCGAGAAGAAAACAGCTCTCCTTTCTTTTATTTTTTTGTTTTTGTGTTTTAAATTTTTATGTTTTTCGGCGTCCTACATCAAATACTTAAGTACTTTACAGGTCTGATTGTGACTCATAGCCTCGATCCATTCTTATACTAGAGACACGATAGAATAACTGAACACCCATGATTTTTAAGGAACCCACAAAATTTGCATCTAACGGGTCGCATATTTCACTATCATTAGTCTCCCCATTTAATGTTGGATGCCACCCATGTAGCGAAATAACCACTGAGCCCAAACATCTTCACTTCTCTCTCTATCCCATTTCCCAAAAAACTTAACACGTGCTCAGGCACTTTAAGTGTATTCATATCCACTTGAGTGTTAAGTTTGTAGTGAAAAAAGCCAACCCAAGAGTTGTTAGATTTAAATAAGAGTAAAATCGAAACTAAGCGAAAATTTCTAGAATTTGATAACATGAACGCGTTCATTATGTCTCGCGCGCTGAAAGCAACCGTCATAAAATTCATCGTTGACAATTGCCATCCTGATTCGTTCAGTTCGGTCAGATAAAGTTATTCTTATCATCGCGCGCGGTTTCCCCTATTCTAATCGCCTTTGAGCCAGTCTCTCGAACTCTAGCTTCTTTTGTGCTGGGTAGCAAGCTCTAAATAAAATTAATAAATTTAAATTGTAAATTATTAGAAATTGTAGTGAATTTCTTCATCATTTCGTGGAACAAGCTACCACAAGTTCTTTAAAAAAAAAAAAAAAATCATACATACTCGTAATACTGAGGTCGTTTGAAGAATGAATTATTTTGTGGCCATCGGATTCTTGCTTGTTTTCTGAAATCTGTATTTCAATTTAACACAACTCTCCGATACCTACAGACTGTGGATTGTCTTTAAAATTTGCCTATTTTGTCGGGTTTTTTTTCGGTTTAACCAGGAATACGATTAAAGCAAAGAGAGGTTACGCGAAGGGCAGCTTAACACGTGCAGAGACATTTGCAGCATCGATAGATGAAAATATTCCGCTCTCATTAATTGAAATTCGGTTCGTAAAATTAAACGAAGCGTGGTCAGAGTTTTAATAAACAACTTTGCGATTTTTGTGAAAACCCTGACTTTGTTGACCCAGAGTCAGAGTTTGGGGAATACGAAAACAAATTTTTCTTTACACACTCCACCTTTACAACTGAAATACAAAAAAGAAAGTCGCCTGATCCACATAATTCTCAAAACTCGCTGGTGGAAAAATTAGTTAATCAGCAAGCCTCGTTTCTACAAACCCTCAATTCGTCTAACGCCTCAACTTCAACGTCTGTCAATCTGCCAAAAATTGTTATCACTCCGTTTTCCGGTAACTACAAAAATTGGCCTGAATTTAAGGACCTTTTCACAGGGTCGGTTGATTCCAACAAATCGCTTACCAGGTCGCAAAAACTTCAATATTTGAAATAGTTTTTACGCGGAGATGCCGTCAAAGTAGTCAAACACATCACCGTTTCCGATGATAATTACATGGAAGCTTGGGACAGGTTAGAGCCGCGCTTTGATAAAACTCACCTGATTATCCAATCGTTTGTTCGGTCGTTTCTCGCGCTACCTATGACTTCGGGAAGTGTTCAAATGCTTCGGAAGATCACCGACTGAGCTGATGAGATCAGAGAGGACTCAATGCGTTGAATATGAACAGTCGCTATCCATGGCTCATACATCTTTTACTTCAAAGGGTTGATCAGGACACAAAAGAAGCATGGGTGAAAAAAGTAGGGTCGCGCGAAAGTGCAACAATACGATATATGAACCCTTGACTTTTTAGAATTCCGCTGCAATTGTTTAGAATGGTGTAGCTCACTCTCTCGAAATTCGCAGGTTCGCAGCAAGGTGTAAGTTCCCATTCGTGCTAACATCGCAGAATCCACGCAAGGATGTCCAAAGTGTCAGGAAAATCATACGTTAGCTCACTATAAAAATTTCTCCGGTCTTGATACTGATTCTTGTCGCCAGTTCGTAAATCACCACTCGTTATATTTTAATTGTTTGCACCAAGGACACAACGCGAATAAATGTCGGTCAAACTTTCGGTGTAGATTGTGCAACGCTCGACACCATTCCTTGGTACATTCTACATAACCCTCAGCAAATGAACCTTCAACGTCAAACAATACTCCACCAATTACCAACTTCTCGTCTAATCCTCCAACCGTTTCGCATCACTCACTTGAATCTTCCCGCCACATTCAAACGTTGCTTCCAACAGCAACCATCCAGGTTCAAGATAAGCGAGGGTCCTTTCAAAATCTGCCGCTATTATTTGACACAGGATCTCAAGTTTTGTTTATAACTGAACGCGCTATTCAACACCTGGGCCTGAAACGAAAACCATCACTGGAATAGCTTCAACTTCTTCAGGGGTAACTAATGGTATGGTTACACTTAAACTACACTCCCGATACAATGTTGAGTTTATTGACATTGATTGTTACGTCATTTCAAAGCTCACTTCATTGCTGCTTTCGTCTTCAATCACCAGTCTTAAGACCGATAAGATAATGTCAATACAGTTATATTGATATTTTGGTGGGCTCAATAGCGCAATAACAGGTCCTATGCAAGCACCCCCAAAACGGGATTCCTGAAACTATTCCAACCATTTTTGAACTTGTTATAGCTGGCCGCTTTTCACCAGATACTGACAACCGTAACCGAGGGCTCAAATCTTTTTGTACCCAGGTAGACTACGCACAAGACTTCGACCTCGAACGATTTTGGTTCTTGGAGGAAGTATCTAATCGACCCATCTTTTCTCTCGAAGAGCAACAAGTTGAAGACCATTTTATCAACACACACACGTCATTCTGATGGTCGGTTTCTGGTTGAACCGCCTTTCAAACAGAATGAAAACCTCAACTTTGGAAATTCACCCATTGTCGCGTTTAATCGAATGCAATCTATCGAGTGGCGATTCGCTTTAAAACCTGAGTTCAAAACCCAATACTCTTAATTCATTCAAGAGTATTTATCGTTAGGTCATATGGAATAAATATCTCCACACGATGTTCAGAATGCGCAATGCTATTATCTACTTCACCATGCCTTTTTCAAGGCAACAACAAAATAAGACTGGTATTTGATGCATCGGCCAAAAGCAATACCACAAAATCTTTAAATGACTGTCTTCTCGTCGGCCCCAGAATTCAACGTGACATATTTTCGATATGTTTGCGATTTCGACGACACGTATATACCATTTCGGGGGACATCGAGAAGATACACAGGCAGTTTTTGGTTTCTCCAAAACACACAGATTATCAAAGGATAATTTGGCGAGCAGATCCGACAGATCCTTTGAAACATTATAGACTTTTAACGGTAAACTAACGCACCGCGTCAGCACCATTTTTAGCAGTTCGTCCATTATAGTAAAATAAATAGCTCTCGATTCCATTGAAACTCATCCCGTAGCATCATCAGTTGTGCTCAATGATTTCTACGTCGACGACGTAATAACTGGAGCAGATACAATCGACGAGGTCAGTACACTTAGAACGGAATTGGTAGGTTTGCTGAAATCTGCTAGTTGTCATTTGATAAAATGAACCACCAATTGCTGGCCCCTGCTATTGTCGTTACCAGAGGCACAGCGAGAAATTTCCCGAATTGAGTTCGAGGAATCCAATGCAGTCAAAGTGTTTGGCCTACTATGGTGCCCATCGAAAGATTGCTTCTCATTCAGTGTTCATTTAGATCCACCTGGTGTTATCACCAAACATTGAATTCTATCCGAAATTCTATCGGAGGACCTCGCATATCGTTGGAGCTCAATTCATCAGGAGCTTCCCTGCCTCGAATTCCTTCGTATTCCCCGACTAATATGGTCCAACAAAAAGAGCTGGGAGTTACATGCATTTTGCGATGCATCATTGGACGCGTATGCAGCAACGGTTTACTGCAGAAGGATCAATTCAGACAATTCCGTATCGATAACATTGGTAGCAGCCAAAAGTAAAGTTGTTACAATTAAAATTCTATCCCTTCCTCGTTTGGAACTCTGTGGAGCTCTACTACTAACCTGTCTAGTAAACAAAATCAAGGTTTCTTTGCAGAAAAATGATGTACAACTTTACGCCTGGACAGATTCATCCATCGTCTCCACTTGCTAGTAGCACCTCAAAAACTGGTCAGTTTTTGTTGGCAACAGGATATCGGAAATACTTTCATCGCTACTGCGTAAGTTGTGGAACCATGTGTGATCACCCAGTAATCCAGTAATCCGATGTTGCTTCTCGCGGTATTGCTCCATCACAATTACCATCACATGAAATATGGTGGAGGGAACCACACTGGCTTTGGTTTGAGAGGGATCAATGGCCTGCTACAAATTTTGTTGCTGAAAACATCTCTGAGGAACAATTGGAAGAGAAAAGTACAACTAAGCCGAAGATACTTTTTTCTAACATTGAATATTTTAGCATACTAGACAATATCTCTAGTTGGTCTAGATATATTCGAATCGTTGCTTATATCTATCGAACTTTTGAATTCAAGGACTATGCTTATTAAAACGGCCCAGTGTTCGTTGTTTGCCACTGAAATCGAGTGTCTTCAAAAAGGAAAAAAATTGCCTAAAAGAAATAAACTTATGTCTTTGAGCCCATTTCTTGATGCTTTCCGTGTGCTTCGCGTCGGTGGTCGGTTACAAGAATCCGGATTGGCTTATAACGAAAAACATCCTGTTATTTTGTGCAAATCACATCCGATATCTAATCTCATAGCCCTATACACCTACAAATATTATCTACATGCTGTTGTGACGTTTTCACTTATAAAACAAAACTTTTACATTCTCGGTTGGCGAAGTCTTATCTGCAAGATAGTACACGATTGTGTGGTGTGCTTTCGGCAACGTATGACAACCTCCACGCAGTTAATGGGCAATTTGCCAATTCGAAAGAATTCGATTTTCGAGACCCTTTGGTAAGGTCGGGTGCGACTATGCTGGCTCTATAACATTGAGACTATGTCGCGGCAGAAACCCGAAATTCGTTAAAGCTGTTTGTCTGTTTTATGACGAAAGCCATCCACCTCGAATTGGTCGGTGATTTATCGTCGGACGCCTTTTTGTTAGCTCTCGACCGTTTTGTATCGCGTCGGGGAAAACCACAAGAAATTTGGAGCGACAACGGCACCACCTTTCATGGTGCAAAACGTATGCTTGGCGAAATGTTCAATCTCCTGCGTAGTCAGCAGCACAATAATATGGTTTCGGGTCATCTTTCGAAAGATAATATAATTTGGAAATTTATACCCCCTTCCGCACCTCACTTAGGAGGCTTTTGGGAGGCGGATGTAAAGTATATTAATATGCACCTCAAACGCGTCCTTGGGGACATCAAGTGGACGTACGAGGAGATGTACACTCTTCTTGCAAAAATTGAAGGACTACTAAATTCGCGCCCAATGTGTCAAACTACAGATGAGGAGCCATCCGCCTTAACTCCATCCCATTTTAAGATTGGTGAACCATACACTTCAGTTCCTCAGCCAGATATTCTAAATTCAACTTTTTCAATTAAAACTAATTGGTATGCGTTACAGATACTTTTTCAAGGCTTCTGGAAACGGTGGCATCAGGAGTACTTAACTTCCCTCCAGCATCGACCTAAGTGGCAGAACTCTCAACCCAATCTGAAGGTGGACGACGTTGTCCTCATCAAGGAACCAAACTCACCACCGGCTAAATGGATTCTTCAACGAATCGTAGGAATACATCCCGCGAGAGACTGTAACGTCAGAGTTATCACCATCCGTACCAAATTTGGCAACTACGTACGACACCTGCCAAAATTGCACCACTTCCAATGGCTGAAAGACCGGAGCCTTTCTGTAGGGGCTGAATGTTGATAAACGCCTTATAACATTGCTTCGTTCTTTGCTATTGATTTCACCACAGTATTGGTACATTGGTGATAGCAGCGGCAAAAGGCCAGGCAAGTGCTATGGGAGAACATAATTTTTCTTTCTTCCCTTTTGCTATTGATCGTGAACCCAAGCAGACGTCTTCCAAGCTGAGCTGAATTATTTTTGATAGTTGTGACTTTTGTTTTGCATAATAAAAAATCAATCTTTTATAACGTGGTACATTATTCATGTTCTTTAAGAAAACAAATCAACCGTATCATATCAAATTCAGTTAGCATCCAATTTTAATATTAATTTGCACATAGCGGTCTGTATACCGATGCTATCCTTTTCCGGTAGAATGGGTAGAATGGTTAAAATGTTGGCAAGTTCATCGGCCGTTCTTTAGAATGTCGCTCTGCCCCGGCATCCAACATGGGTGAAGGCTGAATTGCTCTGCCATCTCCCTAAGACATGGTCGGACGTTTAGAAAACAACATACTGTATATCAACCGTTGTGCTGATCGGTTGCATTTTGTTTTCGCTCCCATAGTTAAATTGAATTTTATTTTTTTTCTTCCAATACTGTCGTTATCGTTAAGAAAGAAATAAATAAAATAAAAACAAAAAAAAAACAAATAACAAACCCAGTGCAACATTTGCTAGTGACCGACCGCAATCCCGACTATCATATCGTGGACTGTGCGAATAAAATAATTAAAACCGTGCGTTACCCCCAATAACCTCGGTCAACGTCGCTATAAAAAAAAATAAATATTCATACTCATCAACTCTGTCTTACGCCAGCATAAACATTTCAAATCAGTGCGGAAACACCCAATGTGCTTTCACGAATAATTAAATGCTGACTTGGTGATTTGCAGAGGGTTATGTGCAAGATCTTTTCACGCTCTCTGTGTAGGCCTGATTAGAAGATCTATCCTCTGTCTTATTTTTTTACTGTGATGAATGTAAGGGTGTTTTACCCTCCCATATTATGCTGGCCATCAAAAATGCTTAAGCGATTCCATAAATGTTCTTGATGTCGAACATAAACTGTTTTTTAAGAAAGTTAAATTGAATTCGAAAAACTTGACCAAATTCAAAAGAGTGTTGAGGATCTGTATTGCATAGTTGACCTATCTTCTATTCAATTCAGATCTAAATTTATGCAGTACGACAAGCAGATGGCCAAAAGTGCAGAACTTTCAAAATGTTATAGTGAATATAAAACGAGTATCGAGTTGAAAAGTCCTATTCAAACGGCCTCTAATTCACATTTATCAACTCTAAATGAATTAAAGGCATCTCTTTGCTCCCTACGCTCTGACCTTGATATTTTTTTCCAAGCTCCGTCCAAAAGAACAACACCTTCTCCTAAAAGAAGTGATCCACAGCTTACAACAATGATGTGTAAAATCGACGAAATAAGTAACGATTCCTTACAGTCTCGTTTAATCCCAAGCAGCATTGTTGATGAAATCAGGATCAGGTTCGGTAAGATTGAGGAATTTACTTCACACATCTAGCCTCAATCAAGCATGGCTTCCAACACTTCGCTACTTGCTGAGATACTTGAAAACACCTTCCTCTCCATTGAATATGGCTCCTGAACTTCAAGTTACACCCATACCTCCGATTCTTACTGCATATCACGCACTATAAGCATCTCATGCACCTTCAATTACCCGCTTTGGAGTTTCATGGACCGTATCTGAATATAATATACAAGTTAAAAAGCTAAGTGAGTCCAATACGGAGGAAACAACCACTTTCTCTATTAAAGTTGCATCCGCACATGCAAACCCGACTTGGCTGATCAATTACTTTAAGCAGCATTTTAAAATTAATGTCAGAAACTGTAAACAAAAGTCGGCCGGTAAACTCTCAAAGTTTAAGCTATTCAATGTTGATATTCCTTCAAAATATGAATCGCTTTTCCAGAACTCCACTTCCGAATTATTAAAACTAGAGAAATTAACAATGAGGAAAATCAACCGTAAAAAAGTAATCAATCAAAAGCCTACAACGTACAAGATGAACGCAAAGGAGATTAATTTTAAACCTAGTGTTAAGCCAACCCCCAAGCCTCACAACCAAACCAGCATACATAATTCTAACCCAAATTGGAGTCTTAAAGTAGGAACATTAACCACCTTTTCCCAAGCGATACGTTCCACATCTCCTTTCCCTTCCTCCAATAATTCTAAACTAAATAATCCATCGCACAAACGGGTATCTCTTGTTTTCCCTCCAAGCCCGGTCCGAAAGAAAGCAAAACTGATCATACTTAACTCGGCTTCTAATAAGTCCACCTACCCTACTTTCGTTTACGTGTGCGAGTCCCATCCGTCTAAATCAGATACAAACCCTACAACTTTTATAGACCCTATGCTCCCACCGAAGGTCAAGATAACCAAGCAACTCGCCGCTTCGGGTGATGATGGCCGTTACATTCAATCCCGGCTTAGAGATCGTAGAATTTACGAAATTGTTCGCCTTTATCTAGGTTATCTACACGATAAGCCTGATTCCATTTGCATTGATGGCACAGCCAAAACAAATATTATGGTTTCCATTCAGCAATAAGGACTTCCTACTAACTCAAAAGACCTACGTCAGATTTTCTTACGGTTTCACTAGGCCTTTAATATCACACCTACCGACGTTGCAAACGACCTCCCTTATGCCACCCATGTCAGCTCAAAGCGACTCTGGCACCTTCAAAGAACGCGTTCTAGTTTTAAGAACTATTTTCGCTCCTAAACCACCTCTGCCTCTATTTGCACTCCCTGATTTCCTTAGCATTTACTATCAAAATGGTAGAGGACTTCGAACAAAAACATCTGAAGTCTGTATTAATTCGCAAAATCTGCCGTACGATATCTTCGCTCTTACTGAGACCAACCTTTCCTCTAATTTTAAGAATAGCGAGTTATTTACCCATGATTATGATGTCCACCGAAACGATGGCCTTATGAATAACGACGAATCAACTGGACGCGTAGTACTTTTGGCTGTACCTAGCTATTGACGAATTCGATGCCCTGTTTGCCAAAGCTGACGCAAATGACACTGTTGTTGTTCCTTTTCTACCGCAAAAAAATCCATCGTTATCCCCACCTTGGTATAACAAGGAACTCCGGTCAATACGAAATAAGATAATATAAACTTTGGCACGCCTATCTTCGTACACGTTCTCAAGCTGATTTTAATAAATATCGCCTTGCCTATACACAATTTTCAGATCTATGTGAATCACTGTATTCCAATTATTTAAGCCGCATGCATAATTGTTTTATTTCTGATCCCAAACGCTTTTTCCAGTTTCTCAACTCTAAAAGAAAGTCGGACAGTTATGCCTCCACCTTGAAGTTCAACAATTCATCGTCTGATGATCCGCAAAGAACAGCAAACTTATTTGCCGAATTCTTTAGCCAATCGTTTGCTTGCCACATCCAAAACCCGGATCTATCTTATTTCTCATACTTGAAAAGCTGTCCACAAATATCCTTTATTTCGGTGGATATCTCAATGGCATTAGTAGAGGAAAAGATAGGTAATCTAAACAGTGAATATTCCGCTGGACCTGATGGTGTACCCCCATAGTTCTAAAAAAGTGCACCGCCCACTTGGTAGAACCTCTCACTGCCTTGTTCAGATCACAATGCGCCTTTCCCCATTCCTGGAAAAACTCATATATAATCACTTTGCATAAAAAAGGCCACAAAGATGAAATCTCAAATTACAGAGCATTATTTATGATGTTATGTCTTTTTATTGTAAACCAGTGATTTCAAGAAACCAACATGGCTTTCTTAAGGGCAGGTCAACTACCACTAATCTCATTGAATTTGTATCAAGTACTCTATGTGCATTAGAAGATGGCAAAGAAGTGGATGTAATAACCACCGACTTCAGCAAAGCTTTCGATAAAATTTCGCATAAAGTAATTCTTTTAAAACTTTGCACCCTTGGATTTCGATCAGATTTCGTTACGTGGATTTCCTCATACTTCAATGATAGACACTACAGTGTCCTCTTTATGTCTACTAAACCTTTCAAGGCCACCTCGTGTGTTCCCCAAGGAAGTCATCTTGGTCCCCTGTTATTTACATTAACAAATAATGATGTTGATACCATTGTTAACAATTCTTTTATCTCTGTCTATGCTGACGACATCAAAATCTTCCGTCACATATTGTCTCCCTCTGACTGTTCTCTGTTGCAAGATGATCTCAATCTCATTATTCACTAGAAAACGTCATACAACTCCTTCTCGTGCATATTTCATCAACAACGAACCTGTTCCTAATGTGACCGAAATGCGCGATTTAGGCATTATCTATGATAGCGAACTGAACTTTCGCTCTCACATAGATAGCATTATTAGTAAAGCCAATTCGACTCTTGGCTTCATTAATCGCTGGTCTAAGGAATTTGACGACCCATATGTGGCTAAACCACTCTACACCACATTTGTTCGGCCCCTCCTCGAGTATGCAAGTCCAGTCTGGTCACCATATTATTCTGCGCAAATTGCACGTACAGAATCGGTACAGTAGGTTCCTTCGGTTCGCGTTACGGGGACTTCCTTGGTCAGACCCTTTCAATTTACCCCCCCCTATCATAATCGACTGAAACTTATTAACTTACAACCGCTCATTACACGACGAGAAGTTTGTGATATAGTTTTTGTCCATCAGCTCTTAAATGGTAATATTGACTCTGATGCTCTCCTCGAACGCATTTCCTTAAATGTTAATACACGTAATCTAAGAACTGTACCTCTCTTCCGAGTTAATTCCCACCGAACTAGTTACGGATACCATGAATCGTTATCTCGAATTCTTCGCGAAGCGAAAAAATTCCAGTCAATCTTTGACTATCACCTGAACAAACACTCCCTTAAGATCGCCCTTTATTCCCCTCGCTCTCTACCGGCACTCCATAGCTCTAGCAATTAAATTAGCTCTAGTATTAAAGTTCAATGCTTGTATTAAGCACAATAAAGCTGTCCGGAGTTGGCCCGGGCCTAAATTAAGGACGGCTTTATTATTTAGTGGGTGGCCGTGGCTCAAGTGGACTGGCTTTCAAATCGGAAGGTTCGAATCCCAAACTCGCCCGAAAGATATTCCACCCATGACTCCAAAGGACTCCAAACATCTTTCTTTCTCCTTCTATCCCATTTTCCAAAAAACATAACACATGCTGAAGCATTATACGTGTATTCATACCCACTTGAGTGTTAAGTTCTTTAAAAAAAAAGATGTGAGACCGAGTCCAGGGGCTTGGAAGCGGCTTGACTCTCCGAGCAGATGCGGAAATCCCTTGCAGATATCGCGTTTCTCTTCAGCCAGGTCAGGACTTCTTCAATCGCCAAAATTTCCACCTGAAACACGCTAGAGTGATTTGGAAAACGGAAGGAGAGGCTTAGATTAAGCTTATCTGCGAAAACACAGCCACCGAACCCTCTATCAGTCTTGGATCCATTTGTATAGAAGTGGATTTACTTGTCATCCATGAATGCATCGTCTTTTAAGACAATAATAAGTCAACAATGCTTCTTTTTTTTTTAAAGAAATATAGGGTTATCCAATTCATAATAAATCAATTCGAACTGTCACTGGAGACTCTATATGTTTAGCTTAATAATTGCCATTTTAGAACTTGGATAGATAATCAATCGCTGAACGTGTTAAGGTTGTGAAAACTTACTTTAATACTTTAAAAATGGTGATTCTATAATAAGTACGTTGCGCACATAAGGAGCAGATTATGATCGAGATAATCGTCCATCTATATAATTTCGTCCACATAATTATTTTGAGTACTAAAATACAAAACTGTAAAAAAAAGTTCGAAAAGACTGGCTCTGTTATAGCATCAAAATGCTCTACAGAATTTTTTTTATAATGAGCGCGCTCAAGGGGTTTGTATACCCTTAAGGTTATTGTTCACGGCGTGGGCAAAGGAAATTTAGGGGGGAAGGAAAGGGAGGTACCGATGTACATTGCTTTTAAATATTTGCAAGTTATAACGACCAGGAAATACAGAGATCGGCAGGGCATTCCATATGCGAGTTGTACGGCTTAGGAACGAATCATGATATTTTAGAGTACGTCCGAAAATGGGCTTGAGGGTATACTGATGAGCATTCATAGCGAGACGGATGTTACGGTTGAAAGTTTGAATGGGCGGAATGCCACTGGCGATTTCTGTGGAGCACTGGTGGTGGAAATAGCGATAAAACAAAGTCAGACAGAAGACGTCGGTGTTCGAGGGTGTCAATTGATTGACTGGTATTAGTATCATCAATAAGTTTTATCGCACGGTTTTAAATCCTATCTAGGTGCAGAGATGTTTTATGATCACCTGACCAGATGTGGGCATTGTACTCCAATTTTGGGCGGGTGAATGCCTTATACATTAAGGCCAGATAAGAGGGGGTAAAATATTTCTTACTTCGCTTGAGTAAACCTAGACATTTCGCAGCATTTTTGGCGACATCAAATATGTGGTCATTCTAACGCAAATTGTCATTAATACACATACCGAGAATGGAACATTTTTCGGTTTCGACGATGCAAGTGCCATTCATGGATAGTGGATGGGTGTTTAAATCTCGCTTTAATGACAGCAGACAGCATTGTGTTTTGGAAGCATTAAATTCCACTCCGTTGATAGTTCCCCAATTGGTTGTGCTGTTGATATCGGAATTTAATGAGCTTAGCATACGCTGCCGTTCTCGTTCTACAGCCGCGGCCGTGAGTCCGGGAACGAATATGAATGGCTGCCGTTAATAAAAGTGTTTAAGAAGATCTAAATCTATCGATTTCACGGCTAGCACATAATTTGGACTTGTCTTACGACACATTTTGGTGTACTTTGCATTTCAATTTGCATCTGCACCCTTATAAAGTTCAGTTCACTCAAGAATTGAAGCCAACTGACCGCGGAATGCATAGAACATAGGCCGATGACCTTTTGATGACCAATTTCCACACAACATTTTTTTCAGCTATGAGGTTCATTTTTTACTCGGTGGATACGTTAACAAACAAAATTTTCGAATGGGTAATGTCAAACGTAACGGTCGAAAGAACATTGCATCCACTAAAAGTGGATGGTGTGCAATTTGGTCTGGTGGTGTCATTAATCCGTACTTCTTCGAAAATGTGGAAGGTGTAACTATCACCGTCAATTCGCTATAGCTAAATATTAACCGAATTTTTTGGCCCCAAATCGAATACATGGAAGTGGAAGGCATGTGGTTTCAACAAGACATCTCACACAACACGCGAGTTGTCTTTTATGCCAAAAAATTTCCCGGACGAGTTATTTCGCGTTTTAGTGATGTGAACTGGCCACCAAGATAATTTGAGTTGTCGCCGTTGGATTTCTTTTTGTGGAGCTATCCAGAAAATCGTGTTTATGCACACCATCCGCAAACTTTTGACGCTTTAAAAACGAATCAATTTTGATAATGCTCCATATATAAATTATGAAGTTAGAGCTGTGACTATAACTATCTCTTTAAGCCGCCCATTAATATAAGTTTTGATTTAGCATGCATCTGTACTAGTATTCTAGTTATATCTCGACGACCAGTCCTACGCGCAGAAAACCCTTTCATCGCCTTAATTGTCAAATATGCGCGGCCTTACAATACGTAAATTTTCGAATGCAAGACATATTTAAGTTTTTGTGTATTGTGCTGTTTTGTTGGGAACCAACATGCTCCGAGAACCCAAGACAGTGGAGGAAGGTTATCCTCCTTGACTAAAACAAGGTCTCCGACCTTTATGTTGGATGTCGTCGAAGCCGTTCTGATGCAGACACGTTCCGTTCCATTGTTTCCAAAAGTTTTGTGTTAGCCATTGAAGGTATTTTCATTTGTCGAAATTGTTGACGTGTCTTTCTTCCAAATTTCTGTCAGGAAGAGTATTTAGTGGAGCTCCACTGAGAAAGTGTCCAGGGATGAGTCCTTGGGATCTGTAGTCATAGGATACAATTTCCTTGAATTTAGACATGTTTCGATTTGCATGAGGAGTGTAGCATATTCTTGGAACGTTAATCTATAGGAGCCAATGGTTCTTTTCAAGTGGTGTTTCATTGACTTTACTTCTGCCTCCCGAAGTCCGCCAAAGTGTGGTGACGATAGAGTGTTTAAATGCTACGTTGTATAAAATGGTAATATTGGTACCACATTCACTATAAATATTATTGCAGGCACCCCTTCTGGTCGCTGCAATGAAGGCGGCGGCGCTCAGATGGCTTACTAATTCAATATAAATTGCTTTTGTTGAGCGGAATACAAACACGGCAATGTACCCTTTCGAAAACCTATTGCATCTTCCTTTCCACATTTTTATCTCCACTGGCCCAGCATAATCTACCCCCCTATTTGTAAAGGTTCTTGTGGCAATTACTCAATTACCCGTAGACTTCACCCATCTTTTCAAATTTGTTATCCAGAAAGAGTTTCTGATTTCCAACATTATCATTTGTTTCCGCGTGAAGAGTGCTTTGATGCACATCGCTAACAATTAGTCTTGTGAAGTGATGTGACCCATTAAGCATTATAAGATGTCGCTGATTGATTGTAAGGGATGCGTTTGCTAAACAACCACCTTACTAAGCCCTCCGAGTCGACAAAGGGATTTAAGTTGAGAATCGTGCCCCTCTTGAGAATAGGTTTCTTCTCTTCCAATGCCTGGATGTCTGCTCTAAATAGTTCATTTTGGACGACCTTGATGAGTTGACGCTTAGATGAGAGCAGTTCTTCAGCTGTTAGCGGTTTCTTATCTAAAGATCTTCTTTCCCCCGATCTCAGATTGAAGAAGTATTTGCGCTATATTGCCACAATCCGGATCAAACGTTGAAGTGTCGAGAATTTTCGAAAAAAATGTGATGTTGCTGTTAACACACTGTGAACCTACATTTGCAAAATTGGTATGCATGTTTTTTATTACCTTGGTAACAAAATCGGAGTTATTGTTATCTTTATTATTTACTCTTTTAGTTTCTTTATCCGTCGCGATTATGATATCTACTGGTACCCCCCTTACATAAGAGTTTTTTTTAGAAATAAGGTCCATTCCACCACATCTTATTATTTATCAATTCTTCTAATGATAGACCCCGTGATCCCATGTCTGCTGGGTTTTCCTTGGTGGTACCTACATGTCGCCAGCAGTTTGGGTTCTTGATTATTTGAATTTCTGCAACTCTATTTGCGAAGATGTCCCTAACGCCTATATCCACGCATGCGTCACGGATGGCGGTATGGGAATAACATCCTTGAGATACCAGGTCCCCTATATGCGCCTTAGATGCCTCTTGAATATGAGGATGTCCGAAGAAGCGCAGGGAAGTTCTGCAGGCCAATTCATCGAGGCAGAAAAGGAGAAGTGTATAAGAAGACTTACAACTGGGGGAGGAACCCTCGATACCAGAGCGAAGCTGCGAAACTTCTGGCGATCCAAACTGCAAACTCACAGTCGATGGATCGTCTTTAAAGAAATCTAAAGATGTGCCAAGTCAGAACCGTTGGATGCAGGAACCGACAAGATTCTTGAGTGGGCGTGATTTTATAAACATCAATAGAGTCCGCATCAATGGCCTACCAACTCGGTCGAGAACATCTCGCGGAAGAGCGTAGCTGGACCGAAGGTGTCGAGCGGGATGTCATAATCCGGAGACCCTTAATCACGTCCTGCAGATATGTGAAAGGTCTCACGGCATAAGATACAAATTTAGCCTCGGATATACATATGCAGTACGGACGACCCACTGGTCACGCCGCCCCAACCGGAATGTTGTGTCAAGTGATGTGTCAAAGCGAGCAGTAGTTAAATTTTTTACTCCGGATCTTTTTAAGTTTTTGATCGACAATCCTTTAATCAAATCCTAGTTCTGTGACATAAATTCCCCCTTGTGGTCTAAATAAATCATCTTAATTAACTTTGAGAACTCTTCAAACAAAGGAAATGTCGTCTTCTACAAGAAACAAGCTGGCCCAACAACAAAATACACCGACAAAGTCCCTCGATGCCGCTGAATTGCGGGCACGAATTGAGAAAAGGCTTGCGGTTCCCACGGACGAAGTCACGTCCAAATTTTCCAAACTGACAGCGATCGACGAAACAATTTTAGCCAAGGTCAACCAAATCGAAAAAAATCTCACATGCAAAATTCAAGAACTCCAAAGCCACTGTATGCAGCTTGAATCTCGAATCGACCATCTTGAACGAGAAAAAGTGAGCAGTGATGCGGTTCTGATTGGTGTTCCTCAAATCGAAAACGAAAACTTGGAGAATACTTTTAAAACAATCTGCAGCAAAATAAAAGTAAGCGCATCACCACTCAAAAAAATTTTCAGAGTAAAATCATCGCACTCTAAGCCGAACACTGGCGCAAACGACGGTGCAATCATAATAAAATTTGCCGATTGTTACGACAAAAATAAAGTGCTTAAGGGCTGCCTAGGATAAGGGCTCTTTAAGGATAGAGGCACTGGTTTATCCCTAAACGACATTGGTTTTCAAGAATCACACAAAAGAATTTATTTAAATGAAAGCCTGACGAAAACCAATTACACTATTCAACGCAATGCACTCAAATTAAAACAACAGAAGATCGTGTCAACTGTGTACACATTAAATGGACAAGTTTTTGTACGCAAAACACCGGGCGGGGATCCCATGCTGATTAGATGCATCGACGATTTGAGAAATTTCTCGGAGTAATCTGTCATCCACAAAAGCTCAACTCAACTTTCATCAAAACATTACAAATGTCTCTTTTTCTTCTTCTTCTCTTTATCCCTCTCTCTTATTTTTCTTTTCAAACTTCGTTTTCTTTTCATTTTCTTCTCTCTATATTGCTCTTTAATAATGTTGTCCCTTTTGTTGTATTTCTTCTATTCATATTTACTGAAATTTTTTTTTTAATTTTAATTTTGCTAATCCATATTGTACATATTTTAAGTAAAGCTTTTACAACATCCGTCATCAACATAATGCTGAAGAAAGGTATGTAAATGAAAACCAACTTTTTTTGCTTAAACGTACGTTAAGTGTCTCTTTCCACTGTTCCCTTAATCAATGACCAGTAATTGTTCCTCATGGGCGAGTTGCATTGACGAATCAAGAACATTGCTTAATATAATGTGCAACTTTAAAAAAGGGCTGCACATTTGCCACTTGAATGCACAAAGCATGGTAAACAAGATAGATGATTTGCGCTTGATTTTCGAGGACTCTCATGTTGACATTGTTTGCATTTCTGAAACCTGGCTGAAACCTGATATGCCCAATAGTTTATTTAAACTAGTAGGCTACAAATTGTATCGAGCTGATAGGAGTAGAAAAGAATGTGGGGGCGCTGCCATTTATATAAAACATGGTTTGAAAGCCAAGGTTATTATCAAATCCACAGAAGTTGATGACCATGAGTTTATCTTCTTAGAAATTACTTTAAGCAATGATAAATTGCTGATAGGATCCGTTTACATGGCTCCTGATGTAGCGAGTCAAAATAAAATTAGAAACGTTCTGCAGGAAATAACTCCCTTATACGCAAAAATTGTAGTTGCAGGTGACTTAAACCTCGATATTTTAAACAACAAAAACAAAGAGTTGTTTGATGTTATGAAATCAACAAGTTTTGATTTTGTTAACCGACAAACGCCTACTCATTTTATGCCCAATAAAACTCCTTCCCTTATTGATGTTTTCTTAGTTTCTAATACTGAACTTATAGGTCATTATGATCAAATACAATCTCCTGCTTTTTCACATCACGATACTATATTTTTAACCGTTAATATGTTTGCTGCAGGTTCTGCAGATACTTTTGTTACATATCGCAATTTTTCGAGAATAAACACTCATTCGCTACTCAACGAATGCCAATTGCTTAATTGGTCCCCTGTTTACTGTACTTCTGACGTCAATGAACAAGTCGTAACATTGGAAAATAATATACTATACCTTTTTGATAAATATGTTCCCATATGTACAAAAAAAAGTAAACCCCGTGGCATAGAATGGCTTACCCCAGAAATAAGACAAGCCATTTGCAAACGCAATTTACTTTATAAAAGATGGCGAAGGTATGGATGCGAGAGTATCTTGAAAGAGTTTAAGGTTTGCAGAAATATGACAGCAAACCTTGTCCGCAAGTCTAAAAGTACATTTTTTCAAAATAAGTTCTCCAACATATCTTCTTCTACTGTATTTTGGAAAAACATTCGTCAGATAGGTTTGAACACAAATAATTCTCCTTCTTTACACGGTGTTAATTTAGATGACCTTAATGAAAAATTTGTGCAATCCACACAATCCTTTAACAGTACATTAGGCTCTAGTTTTTCAAGCGTTAGTCAGGGCATGAGTAGTTCTTTTAACCTTAAAAATGTACATATGACGGACGTTGGAGAAGTAATTTTTAAAATAAAATCTAGGGCTGTAGGACTAAATGGCATCCATCCTGATTTCATAAAAATTCTGCTTCCTTATATCCTTAAACATATTACACATATTTTTAATACCGTCCTCACCACGTGTGTACATCCGGATAAATGGAAAGTTGCAAAAATAATTCCACTTGCAAAGAGTTCTTCGCCAACAAATCCTGAGTACAGGCCTATTGCAGTTATTTCGTTTATGAGCAAGGTTCTTGAATCTGTTATAAGCAATCAAGTTAAAGGGTACTTAGAGAAACAGAACTTAATAACAAGGTACCAATCTGGATTTCGGGGAAAACACAACTGCATAACGGCACTTATGAAAGTCACTGAAGACGTACGCTGTGGAATAGTTGACAACAAAAATGGCTTAGTTGTGCTGCTGGATTTTTCTAAAGCCTTTGATACTGTAAACCACCAAATACTTATTGAAAAACTTACAAATCAATTTGGCTTTGAAACTACAGCAAGTAAACTAATAGCTTCATATTTACAGGGTCGTCTTCAGGCTGTTTTTTCTGAGAATAGACAATCATCATACTTGCCAATATGTTCGGGTGTACCTCAGGGATCCGTTCTTGGTCCTTTGCTATTTGTGCTTTTTATAAATGACGTTTCAAAATGTATTAAAAACTGCTATCACCACATTTATGCTGATGACTTGCAAATTTATAAATTGTTCAAAAATCTGACGAATCAGAAGCAGTAGCAGGCATAAACGAGGATCTAGACTCATTGCATCAATGGTCCCAACAAAACCAACTTGCCCTTAATCCTAAAAAAACTAAAGCTTTGACAATCAGTAGAAACAAAACAGACCAAATACCACCAGAACTTTTTCTTAATGGTTTAAAAATAGATTTCGTGTCGAAAATTAAAAACTTAGGCATATATCTTAACAGCAATATGACCTGGCATGATCATATTAATAGTATAGTAGGCAAAATTTACGGCATTCTCCGTGGTCTTAGTCCAACTGCACGCTTTTTGCCAACTAAAGTTAAGCTCCAGCTTGTCAAGTCATATGTTCTTCCTTCGATTTTATATGGGTGTGAGCTTTTTTGTAAATTGGACTATTGCTCTGAAAAAAAATTAAATGTTGCATGCAACAGTTGTGCCAGATACATTTTCAACCTTAATCGATATGATCACGTTTCAGCATATACACAGAAAATAGCTGGGCTCTCGCTGAATTCGCTCCTAAAATACCGTACTTTTGTAGCACTGCATGGGATCCTGGAGAATAAGGCGCCAAATTATCTATCTTGCATTTTAGATTTTACACGATCTCAAAGATCTTTGCAGATTAAACCACCTCGCCATAAATACTTAGTTAGTTCTAGACAGTTTTTCGTCCATTCAATTCGCCTATGGAACCAACTTCCGATAGACATTAAACGTGCTAATGCGAATCAATTTAAAAAACTGGCTTTTCAATACTACCTGGATGCAAACTGAAGTTTCCGATACTAAAGATGACTAGACTTCATTATCTTAGAATTCTTCTTTTCTATTTTCATGTCTCTATCTTTCTCTTCCTTCTCTATTGTTTTCTTTCTTTCACCTTTTCCTATCATTTATAGTTCTAATTTTACCAAAAAATAATTGTTAAATAGATCTTCAACCTGTGCATAATTAATATTAGCTGTAAGCTTACCTGTACAGAGATAATTTTTAAATAAATATGAAAATATAAATATGGAATACCCGAGGACATTAGAACTGAGGATGGGAAATGGGTGTGCCGCCTCCTTGGATGTCAGATGTCTTTCGACACTAAGAGAGGTCGAGGTGTGCACGCGATGGCCATATACAAAGCATGGTCCCATAGCATCCAAGCCCGAGACCCAGTTAAAGTTAGGTGGTCTGATGAGGAGACCAGAGTAATGGCAAAGAAAGGGGCTGAGCTTACCCTTCAAGGTGTTCGTTTCATGAACCAAGAGCTCATCAGAGTGTTCCCTGAAAGATCCCTAGAGGGAATCAAGGGCAAGAGGCGGGTAGGCGCCTACAAAGCCATGGTTCAGTCTTACATCCAGAGACTTCAAGAACAATCTGAGGAGTCTGCTGATGAACCAAACTGTGATGAGCAAGGGGGAACTCAGGAAGTCGTAGTGGGAGCTGATGCTGGTCAGAGTGACATCTCCTGGCGTAGTGAAGTGCTCCGTGCCTTGAGGGAAACGCACTTCCCCAATCTGCTGCCAGGCTGACGGCGCTAATTAATTTTTCGGAGGATGACATCTGCGACGGTGTACAGCTCTTCCTTGGCGAAACGCTCCAATAGGGCGTGAGAGGACAAGGAAGACACGTGGCGGAAAAATCTCAACAAATGTCTGCGGTCAATACTAAGGGACGTCGGAACCTCTGCGGATGTACCTCGAGAGGAGTTGTTTGAGTTCTGGCAGCGGACCATGACTCATAATAACGATGATTTTCCGGTCCTACATCTTACGAAAAAGTATGAGGGTTTCGAGGAAATGCTCGGCGTCATAACACCCGATGAAATTAAGCGAGCAAAACTACCGAGAGACACTGCTGCGGGTCCAGATGATATTAAAGTATTGGACCTCAAAAGATTGGATCCCTCTGTTCTGGTGGCAATCCTGAACCTATTTCTATGGTGCGGGAGTCCCAGAGAGATTCCTTCAGGCGAGGACTATACTTATTCCAAAGAAGTCCCAAACGAGCAGCCCAGGTGATTTCCGCCCAATCACAGAGTCATCGGTATTGATCTGCCTCTACCACAAGATCCTCGCCACGCGATTACTGAGAATAGCTAAACTAGATGAAAGACAGCCAGCCTTCCAAACCTGCGATGGCACTAACGAGAACATCTTCCTACTAGACGTAGTGCTGAAGACGGCCAGAAGAACCTTTAAAATGTTGCATGTGGCATCCATGGACATCGCCAAGGAGTTCGCCACTGTGACACACAACACGATAAAGGAGACCCTTCTCGCGAAAGGTATGCTGCGACATCTAGTTGACTATGTCTCTTTCGTTTCCCAAAACTCAAGTACGTACCTCACCTACAACAGCTCCAACTCTAGGATGTTCAAGCCAATTAGAGGGGTCAAGCAGGGTATCAGTACTGCTTTTTCTCCTAGTTATTGATGAAGCACTGAGACTCATTCCTGAGGAGATTGGCGTGAGATTGGGGATGTAAAGGTCAATGCATCGGCCTTTGCAGATGACCTAATTCTTTTCGCCACAACTAAGAGCGGCCTGCAGAGAAACATCCACATGGTGACGAAGTTTCTATCCAACTGCGGGCTGAATGCAAATCCAGCTAAGTGCTTCACAATCACCATCGAGAACGTGCCTAGGGAAAAGAAGTCGATCGTAACAACACATAGAACTCCATTCACGATTCAGGGGCAACCAACCCCTCAGCTGACCCGTGAAGATGAGTTTCGATACCTGGGAGTCAGTTTCACTGCTGAAAGTAAAACACGTATCTACCCTGTGGCTGCATTGAGAAAATACCTAGACACAATCTCCAAAGCTGCACTGAAACCACAGCAGCGCCTCTTTGGCCTGCGAACAATGGTACTTCCTGGACTATACAACCAAGTCGCCTTAGGGGACATTAACATCGGTATTATCAATAAACTGGATAAGATCACCAGGACTGCTGTTAGGAAGTGGTGCTTCCTCAGCAAAGATGTCCCTAACGCATATATCCACGCATGCGCCGCGGATGGCGGTATGGGAATAATATCCTTGAGATACCAGGTCCTCTATATGCGCCTTAGACGCCTCATGAATATGAGGATGTCCGAAGAAGCGCAGGGAAGTTCTGCAGGCCAATTCATCGAGGCAGAAAAGGAGAAGTGTATAAGAAAACTTACAACTGGGGGAGGGACCTTCGACACCAGAGCGAAGCTGCGAAACTTCTGGCGATCCAAACTGCATAACACATTCGATGGATCGTCTTTAAAGAAATCTAAAGATGTGCCAAGTCAGAACCGTTGGATGCAGGAACCGACAAGATTCTTGACTGGTCGTGATTTTATAAACATCAATAGAGTCGAGAACATCTCGCGGAAGAGCGCAGCTGGACCGAAGGTGTCGAGCGGGATGTCATAATCCGGAGACCCTTAATCACGTCCTGCAGATATGTGAAAGGTCTCACGGCATAAGGATCAGGTGACACGACGCGATTGTTAAACACCTGAAAATACGCGTCGAGAATGAGTTCCTGGTATTGGTGGAGCCGGAGTTTCGTACTCCAACTGGGAGACGATACCCGGATCTTCTCTTCACAAAAGACTGCCGAATAACAGTCGTAGACGTCCAGATCGTAAGCGATCAAAGTGACCTGAACATCGAACACCGAAGGAAGACCGCCTACTACCAGGAACATCCAGGCCTGGAAGACCTCATCAAGGAGAGGACACACGCACGGGAGGTCCGGTACACTTCGGCCACCCTATCCTGGCGTGGCGTCTGGTCGAGGGAGTCGGTGCACGACCTCCAGGAAGTTGGGTTACTAAAAACACCAGTAATTAAAGAAATCTCCACCAGAGTACTGCTTGGTGGATATATGATCTTCTACTCAGCTTTCATGACATCAACAGCTAGGCCCCATCTGAGGAACTGATGTCTTCGGTGAATACACCATCTGTTGCCGCCTCGTAAAGGCGTAATGTGAGTTTTAGTGGGTATTACTAGAATAACTCAAGCAATTGAGGAAATCTGGTCCAGTCCCACATAACCCTCAGCGCCTCGTGTGGTCTGATGAGCGGACCATGACTCAAAATAACGATGATTTTCCGGTCCTACATCTTAAGGTGTTGTTGATAAAGATATAAATTAAAATAAAATTGTCAAATGTAAAAGAAATAAAAAAAAACATAGAAAATTTGTACACTTAAAATATTTAAACAAACACACTCACGAGAAATCTCTCATGAGATAAAATTGCTTATATCAAAAATTAATATAAAAAGGAGAAATTTTTACACAAAATAAATCTTCAATTTTATAACGTTCAAGCAAACAGTTGGTTTTATTTAAAATATTTTTCCTACACAGTTTTTCTACACAGCTTTTGTACGCAGTTTTAAAGACAGTACATTTTAATTAACTACACAGTCGATACTGTCGATACACAGTCCAACTAAATATAACACGGTAAAACAAAATAACCAGTGCCGAACATTTTGGTCCTTCTGAGTCATAGAAAATATATAATCAGCAAACATTTTGGTGTATGGTGTTAAATTTACAAACAATTTCAAATTTTAAATTAAATAATTAAATCAGTGCGTGGGCCCTTAATCTAAAAAAAAATAAATTTAATAAATACAAGTCGCAAGTGAGGAATCATAGGAATCAGAGCTGGAAAGGAAGAAATTCACGGAGTGGGACTCAACAAAAGGATTAAAGGAGAGCATTTAAGGAGGGATACAATGCAATAATTTAGAAGATATAAATCAAAGTGAGTAAATTTGCTCGTTACTTATTTGCACATAAGCATACAATATATACAATAGTATTTTTAAATTTGTTAAAATAAATGGGTGTATCAAAATTATTTGTAAAAACCTGCAATCAAGTCTCAAAAGACTTTGAAAATTTTAAAAAGACCGTAAGCCCTACTCGCCGTACGTAAAATTACATTAGCACGCGCCTCGATCTCTTAGAAATTAATTTATCGAATATTGAAAAAAGATATGAGATAATTTATGATAATAAGGAGATTGAGAAGGAAGTTTTGGAACAATTAGATTTTACATATGATGAGGCAAAAGAAGTATACGTTCTGTACAAGTCACAACTTTTAGATGAGCTGCAGAAACTTGAAACATCCACTCAAACAAAGCCTGAAGAGTGTTCTCATCCATCAGAGTCTAAGAGGTCCCATGAGGTTCACCTTTCGAAAATCCATCATTTACAGGTGAATATGAGAACTGGCGTTCATTCCACGACCAATTCGTTTCACTCGTACACAGCAACACATCCTTATCTAAAATAGAAAAATTACATTATTTAAAATCATGCTGTAAAGAAAGTGCTGGTACATTACTTGATCACGTCAATGTGGACGACGTTAGTTACGACCAAGCGTGGGAACTTTTAAAATCCCGCTATAATTTCAAATGGATTTAAGTGAACCAGGAATTAAAGTTGTTTTATGACTTGCCAGTCGTCCGAGAAGAATCTGCCATCGGAATCCGTGAACTTTTGGATAACTCGACGAAAATTTTACATTCACTGAAGAATCTTGACTTGCCAGTGCAGCACTGGGATCTAATTATCATATTCTTGCTGTTAAAGAAACTTCCGAAATCAACTCAGTCATCGTGGGAGTCTTCTCTGGGGACAAAAAAGGAAATTCCTACTTTCAAAGAATTTTCTGAGTTCTTAGAAACAAGGTTTCGAACACTAGAGATAGTGGACAACACAAAAAGGGTCTCACAAGAACGTCTTCCATGCCAATACGGTAGCAAAGGAAGATTTCAGTTGCAAGGTTTGCCACGAAGGTATTCATTCATTGCGAGCCTGTAACAAATTTTCAAAAATGGATGTAAAAATCAGGCAGCGTGTTGTTAAATAATTAGGTAATTGTTTTAATTGCTTGGCTTATAGCCACAAAACAAATAGTTGTCCGACCAACAAATCCTGCCATTTTTGCAAAAAGCGTCACAATTCCATGCTTCATTTTGACACAAACAACAATTCAAATCTGTATAAGCCTCATCCACAATCAGCTTTCCCTTCTAATCAGTTACAACCAAATTACAACACACAGCAATCATTTTCTCACTCTAATCAAATACACATCACTAACCAATTCCCCCCTGCTCAAGCATCGTCGCAACCATCCACTCATATCTACCCAAATAATAATAACAATACATTTGTGCCCCAAAACCCAAACACCGATACCAAACACACCATATATCAACCCAAATCAATCCAAATGCAGCTTCATTTCATCCTTCTGATGAACAACAGTCATCGGCAAACTGCTTCCACAATAACGACCATACCAACAAACAAATTTTATTGGCAACAGCTATCGTCGAGGTGAAATCTGCTAATGGCGACTATATGAGCCTGCGAGCTTTGCTTGATCCTGGATCACAAGCAACTTTTATCACCGAATTAGCGGTACAACTTTTAAGGTTGAAAAAACATAAAACGTGTTTTGATGTCCAAGTTAAAAATGGTTCCTGTCAAAACTTTGTTGAACTCAACCTGGGTTCCAAATATTCAGACTTTAGAACTTCGACACGAGCTTACGTATATAAAACCTTAACAGGGTTTTTTCCGAGTCGCGAGGTGTATCCAAATAGATGGGCACACCTACAAGGTCTGAAATTAGCAGACCCTACCTTTAACCGACCCTCCAGTATCGACTTACTGTTGGGAAATGAAATATTTTGTGAGGCGGTTTTACCTGATATCATAAGAGGAGCAGAGTTAATTGCACCGATCGCCCAAAAAACCCAATTTGGCTGGGTAATATTAGGTAAAGTTCCCCTCGAAACACCACCCTCAATTCAGGTGTTCACCCAATTTTCCGACATAGACACAAAATTAAGGAAATTTTGGGAAATTGAGGAATCACCATTCGAAAAGGCCCTAACTAAAGAAGAAAATGCTTGCGAGGAACATTTTTTAAAAAATGTCAAGCGGTTGCCGGAAGGGCGTTTTGAAGTTGCACTCCCTTTCAAAGGAGGTCAGCGTCCAGCACTTATTTCAACCCAAAAGAATAGCCTAAGTATGTTCTATAGGCAGGAAAAAAGACTGCTTACCAACCCAACACTTTACAAGGACTACAATAAATGTATACAGGAATACTTACAGCTCAACCAGATGGAGGAAGTGAACATCACCCACAACCCCACACTTAAATCGCCTTTCCATTATGTTGTGCCACATCATGCCGTCTTTAAGGAATCGAGCACAACCACTAAACTGCGAGTGGTCTTCAACGCTGCATTCAAGACTGCGGAGGGCATTTCTTTAAATGATCATCTGATGACGGGACCTAAAACACAGACGGATTTTATAACAATTGTTTTAAGATGGAGAACAAACAAAATTACCTTTACAGCAGACATCGACTACCAACCCCTATATTGGCGAGAGGATCCAACAACTCCAATCAAACTTTTCAAGGTAAAGGTCTTAATGTTTGGCACATCTCCTGCTCCATATCTGGCAAATCATACGCTGCAGAAACTCGCTGATGACGAAAAGGCAACACACCCACTAGCAGCTCAAATGATATGGAAAGATATGTACATTGATGATCTCGTGTCTGAGGCAGATTCCATCCAAGCAGCTAAAGAAAAATTTGAACAAATTTCGAAGCTACTTCTTTCCGCTGGGTTTCATCTCAGAAAATGGATGAGCAACAGTCAACAGTTCCTGAAATTAATACCGAAGGAAGACCGGGATACCAATGTTTCTCTTAGCCTTGGAACAACACAACACACGAAAACGTTGGGAATCGATTGGCATCCTAGTTCAGATATGTTTTAATTTCAGAAGCTCGCCATCGAGGAAGTGGTTTCAAAACAGACCATATTATCAACGATCGCGCGTCTCTTTGACCCCTAGGATGGATTTTGGCTTGCATTGTTAAGGCGAAAATTATCATGCAACAATTGTGGCTACATGGTCTATCATGGGATGATCCTATTCCGGTGGAAGTACGTCGAGAGTGGTTGTCTCTTCAACAAGAATTGGCCATGATTGAAGACATCCAGATTACCAGGTGGGTAAACACGCAAGGACAAAATGAGCAGTTGGAACTCCACGGATTCAGTGATGCATCCATTAAGGCGTATGGAGCTGTGGTCTATCTCCGAGTTTTGGACTGCAACAACATCACACACACACATTTACTCATCTCCAAAACTAGAGTAGCGCCACTCAATACGGTTTCACTGCCAAGATTGGAGCTTTGTGGTGCAGTAGTGCTGGCAAAGCTTCTGAGCTACACCATATCTGTTCTCCCAGTGCAAAACATCAAAACATATGCGTGGACTGACTCCACAATCACCCTCAGTTGGATATCTGCACCACCGACTCGATGGAAAACATTTATCGCAAATCGAGTAGCTGAAATTCAGAGACTGACGAATGTCAGCATTTGGCGACACATCCCCACCAAATTCAATCCAGCGGACTTTGTATCGCGTGGTGTATTGCCCTCAATATTTAAAAATAACACACTCTGGTGGAAGGGACCAACCTTTCTTCAAGAACGATGGGAATTTTCCATTCCAACACAGCCCACGCAACTCGACACAGAAGAAGAGAAAACAGAAATCAAAACTCTTCTCGCTATAAATAATGAAAATGACATTTTAAAATAAATCCAAACTCACTCGAAACTCACAAACTGTTTACGAATTTTGGCTTATGTGAAAAGATTTACCAACAACACACGGAAAACAGAAAATTCAAGGTTAAAATCAGTTTTGTCACCAAGTGAAATCAACTCTAGCTTGCACACAGCTGTACGAATGGTGCAGCAGGAAATGTTTCCTGATATCTTCAACGAGTTGCGTAAAAATAAATCAACCAAGGTGTACAAAACTCTCAACCTTTATATTGATGGAGAACAAATCATAAGAATAGGCGGCAGATTAAAGAATTCTGCTCTAACTTATGACCAAATGCACCCCTTGATTTTAAAACCAGACCACCACTTCACGAAACTCATCGTCAACAACGCACATGAACAAACGCTTCATGGTGGCCTACAACAAATGACAGCTTACTTGCGAAACCAATTTTGGATTTTTAATGTGAAGAGAATGGTGAAAAAACACATCCACCAATGCACCATATGCTTTCGATACAAACCCAAGCCCATGCAACAGCTAATGGGTAATCTACCAACTCCAAGGGTAACCATATCAAGGCCATTTACGCATACAGGTGTTGACTATGCTGGACCCATCGAAGTAAAGGCCTGGAAGGGAAGAGGATCGAAAATGCTGAAGGGATATTTTGCAATATTCATTTGTTTAGCAACAAAAGCCATTCACCTCGAAGCCGTAACAGACATGACTACACAGACCTTCCTTGCGGCATTCCGCCGATTCACAGCACGACGCGGAATTTGTTCCAACCTGTATAGCGACTGCGGTAGCAATTTCAAAGGAGCTAATACGGAGCTACTGAAAATGCTTAAGTCTGCCCAGCACAACTACAATGAGATCGCCGATTCAATTAGAAAATTAGGAACTAAATGGAATTTCAATCCTCCTGCTTCCCCTCATTTCGGGGGACTATGGGAAGCAGGAGTGAAATCGGTCAAATTCCATTTAAAACGAGTTGCCCGGAACGAAGCGTTAACCTTCGAGGAGCTCAGCATGCTTCTATCTCAAATAGAAGCATGTCTCAACTCGAGACCCCTCTGCCCGTTAACCGATAACTTCGACGAGTTTACCGCACTTACATCAGCGCCCTTTTTGATCGGCACTTCATACAACGTTGTGCCAGAAGTAGACCTAGCAGCAGAAAAGATTGGATATATCGACCGATGGAAACGATTACAAGCCTCACTACAATCGTTTTGGAAGGAATGGAGCCGTGAGTATTTAACTCGTCTTCAAAATCGCCCAAAGTGGTTGAAAACGGAGAAGCAACCCAACGTTGGAGACTTAGTCCTGCTAAAGGACGAACGGCTTCCACCATCGAAATTACTTTTAGCTCGTATCACGGAGACTTATACAGGAGCTGACCAACTAATCCGAGTAGTGAATTTAAAAACTGAAACAGGAGAATTCAAAAGGCCAATAACTAAGATATGTCCACTACCATGTAACGCGACCAATACAGACTATTCCATAGTATAATGCAAAAAAATTCACGCAACACGAAAAACCTATATATTACACTTAAACTAAAAAACAAATAATATATTCAATATAACAATAAAAAATGTGTTTCTTTGCGAAACTATGTATTTTTTCTTTATTGATAAATGGACTGTATATATTTTTTTACTTGGTTCGTAAAACCGTTTTTAAAAATGAAAAGAACTCTAGAGCGGAAAAAGTAAAACACACAGTTTTGTATTCTAAAACATTATAATTAATATTTTATTCGGTTATGGAATTTATACATTTCTAGGCGGTTATGTGTTTGTTTGTTTGTTGTTGTCTTATTTGACATTTATAGTGTAGACTTTTGTGGATTGTGTTTGTGATATGCAAGATGGATCGAGCAGTTGCAGGGCTACGACTTTGAAGTGCAACATCGCAAGGGAACACTCCACTAAAAATGCTGATGCTCTCTCTCGTCGACCGTGCGGGGTAAAATGCGAACACTGCAACCGTAAAGAAGCGAAAGAACAGGCAACTATCCAAATGATCAGGACTGAGCCAATAGAGGGTTGGAGTATAGACGAAATCAATTTTGATAATGCCCCATATATAAATTATGAAGTTAGAGCTGTGACTATAACTATCTCTTTAAGCCGCCCATTAATATAAGTTTTGATTTAGCATGCATCTGTACTAGTTTTCTAGTTATATCTCGACGACCAGTCCTACGCGCAGAAAACCCTTTCATCGCCTTAATTGTCAAATATGCGCGGCCTTACAATACGTAAATTTTCGAATGCAAGATATATTTAAGTTTTTGTGTATTGTGCTGTTTTGTTGGGAACCAACATGCTCCGAGAACCCAAGACAGTGGAGGAAGGTTATCCTCCTTGACTAAAACAAGGTCTCCGACCTTTATGTTGGATGTCGTCGAAGCCGTTCTGATGCAGATACGTTCCGTTCCATTGTTTCCAAAAGTTTTGTGTTAGCCATTGAAGGTATTTTCATTTGTCGAAATTGTTGACGTGTCTTTCTTCCAAATTTCTGTCAGGAAGAGTATTTAGTGGAGCTCCACTGAGAAAGTGTCCAGGGATGAGTCCTTGGGATCTGTAGTCATAGGACACAATTTCCTTGAATTTTGACATGTTTCGATTTGCATGAGGAGTGTAGCATATTCTTGGAACGTTAATCTATAGGAGCCAATGGTTCTTTTCAAGTGGTGTTTCATTGACTTTACTTCTGCCTCCCAAAGTCCGCCAAAGTGTGGTGACGATAGAGTGTTGAAATGCCACGTTGTATAAAATGGTAATATTGGTACCACATTCACTATAAATATTATTGCAGGCACCCCTTCTGGTCGCAAATCTCCTATACGCTGCAATGAAGGCGGCGGCGCTCAGATGGCTTACTAATTCAATATAAATTGCTTTTGTTGAGCGGAATACAAACACGGCAATGTACCATTTCGAAAACCTTCCATCTTCCTTTCCACATTTTTATCTCTACTGGCCCAGCATAATCTACCCCCCTATTTGTAAAGGTTCTTGTGGCAATTACTCAATTACTCGTAGACTTCACCCATCTTTTCAAATTTGTTATCCAGAAAGAGTTTCTGATTTCCAACATTATCATTTGTTTCCGCGTGAAGAGTGCTTTGATGCACATCGCTAACAATTAGTCTTGTGAAGTGATGTGACCCATTAAGCATTATAAGATGTCGCTGATTGATTGTAAGGGATGCGTTTGCTAAACAACCACCTTACTAAGCCCTCCGAGTCGACAAAGGGATTTAAGTTGAGAATCGTGCCCCTCTTGAGAATAGGTTTCTTCTCTTCCAATGCCTGGATGTCTGCTCTAAATAGTTCATTTTGGACGACCTTGATGAGTTGACGCTTAGATGAGAGCAGTTCTTCAGCTGTTAGCGGTTTCTTATCTAAAGATCTTCTTTCCCCCGATCTCAGATTGAAGAAGTATTTGCGCTATATTGCCACAATCCGGATCAAACGTTGAAGTGTCGAGAATTTTCGAAAAAAATGTGATGTTGCTGTTAACACACTGTGAACCTACATTTGCAAAATTGGTATGCATGTTTTTTATTACCTTGGTAACAAAATCGGAGTTATTGTTATCTTTATTATTTACTCTTTTAGTTTCTTTATCCGTCGCGATTATGATATCTACTGGTACCCCCCTTACATAAGAGTTTTTTTTAGAAATAAGGTCCATTCCACCACATCTTATTATTTATCAATTCTTCTAATGATAGACCCCGTGATCCCATGTCTGCTGGGTTTTCCTTGGTACCTACATGTCGCCAGCAGTTTGGGTTCGT
Source organism: Volucella bombylans (assembly GCA_949129095.1). Classification (NCBI taxonomy): domain Eukaryota; kingdom Metazoa; phylum Arthropoda; class Insecta; order Diptera; family Syrphidae; genus Volucella; species Volucella bombylans. The sequence goes on along the minus strand of OX422145.1, from coordinate 15,193,678 downwards.
GATTATTTGAATTTCTGCAACTCTATTTGCGAAGATGTCCCTAACGCCTATATCCACGCATGCGTCACGGATGGCGGTATGGGAATAACATCCTTGAGATACCAGGTCCCCTATATGCGCCTTAGATGCCTCTTGAATATGAGGATGTCCGAAGAAGCGCAGGGAATTTCTGCAGGCCAATTCATCGAGGCAGAAAAGGAGAAGTGTATAAGAAGACTTACAACTGGGGGAGGAACCCTCTACACCAGAGCGAAGCTGCGAAACTTCTGGCGATCCAAACTGCAAACTCACAGTCGATGGATCGTCTTTAAAGAAATCTAAAGATGTGCCAAGTCAGAACCGTTGGATGCAGGAACCGACAAGATTCTTGAGTGGGCGTGATTTTATAAACATCAATAGAGTCCGCATCAATGGCCTACCAACTCGGTCGACAACATCTCGCGGAAGAGCGTAGCTGGACCGAAGATGTCGAGCGGGATGTCATAATCCGGAGACCCTTAATCACGTCCTGCAGATATGTGAAAGGTCTCACGGCATAAGATACAAATTTAGCCTCGGATATACATATGCAGTACGGACGACCCACTGGTCACGCCGCCCCAACCGGAATGTTGTGTCAAGTGATGTGTCAAAGCGAGCAGTAGTTAAATTTTTTACTCCGGATCTTTTTAAGTTTTTGATCGACAATCCTTTAATCAAATCCTAGTTCTGTGACATAAATTCCCCCTTGTGGTCTAAATAAATCATCTTAATTAACTTTGAGAACTCTTCAAACAAAGGAAATGTCGTCTTCTACAAGAAACAAACTGGCCCAACAACAAAATATACCGACAAAGTCCCTCGATGCCGCTGAATTGCGGGCACGAATTGAGAAAAGGCTTGCGGTTCCCACGGAAGAAGTCACGTCCAAATTTTCCAAACTGACAGCGATCGACGAAACAATTTTAGCCAAGGTCAACCAAATCGAAAAAAATCTCACATGCAAAATTCAAGAACTCCAAAGCCACTGTATGCAGCTTGAATCTCGAATCGACCATCTTGAACGAGAAAAAGTGAGCAGTGATGCGGTTCTGATTGGTGTTCCTCAAATCGAAAACGAAAACTTGGAGAATACTTTTAAAACAATCTGCAGCAAAATAAAAGTAAGCGCACCACCACTCAAAAAAATTTTCAGAGTAAAATCATCGCACTCTAAGCCGAACACTGGCGCAAACGACGGTGCAATCATAATAAAATTTGCCGATTGTTACGACAAAAATAAAGTGCTTAAGGGCTGCCTAGGGCTCTTTAAGGATAGAGGCACTGGTTTATCCCTAAACGACATTGGTTTTCAAGAATCACACAAAAGAATTTATTTAAATGAAAGCCTGACGAAAACCAATTACACTATTCAACGCAATGCACTCAAATTAAAACAACAGAAGATCGTGTCAACTGTGTACACATTAAATGGACAAGTTTTTGTACGCAAAACACCGGGCGGGGATTCCATGCTGATTAGATGCATCGACGACTTGAGAAATTTCTCGGAGTAATCTGTCATCCACAAAAGCTCAACTCAACTTTCATCAAAACATTACAAATGTCTCTTTTTCTTCTTCTTCTCTTTATCCCTCTCTCTTATTTTTCTTTTCAAACTTCGTTTTCTTTTCATTTTCTTCTCTCTATATTGCTCTTTAATAATGTTGTCCCTTTTGTTGTATTTCTTCTATTCATATTTACTGAAATTTTTTTTTTAATTTTGCTAATCCATATTGTACATATTTTAAGTAAAGCTTTTACAACATCCGTCATCAACATTATGCTGAAGAAACTTCAAAGGTATGTAAATGAAAACCAACTTTTTTTGCTTAAACGTACGTTAAGTGTCTCTTTCCACTGTTCCCTTAATCAATGACCAGTAATTGTTCCTCATGGGCGAGTTGCATTGACGAATCAAGAACATTGCTTAATATAATGTGCAACTTTAAAAAAGGGCTGCACATTTGCCACTTGAATGCACAAAGCATGGTAAACAAGATAGATGATTTGCGCTTGATTTTCGAGGACTCTCATGTTGACATTGTTTGCATTTCTGAAACCTGGCTGAAACCTGATATGCCCAATAGTTTATTTAGACTAGTAGGCTACAAATTGTATCGAGCTGATAGGAGTTGAAAAGAATGTGGGGGCGCTGCCATTTATATAAAACATGGTTTGAAAGCCAAATCCACAGAAGTTGATGACCATGAGTTTATCTTCTTAGAAATTACTTTAAGCAATGATAAATTGCTGATAGGATCCGTTTACATGGCTCCTGATGTAGCGAGTCAAAATAAAATTAGAAACGTTCTGCAGGAAATAACTCCCTTATACGCAAAAATTATAGTTGCAGGTGACTTAAACCTCGATATTTTAAACAACAAAAACAAAGAGTTGTTTGATGTTATGAAATCAACAAGTTTTGATTTTGTTAACCGACAAACGCCTACTCATTTTATGCCCAATAAAACTCCTTCCCTTATTGATGTTTTCTTAGTTTCTAATACTGAACTTATAGGTCATTATGATCAAATACAATCTCCTGCTTTTTCACATCACGATACTATATTTTTAACCGTTAATATGTTTGCTGCAGGTTCTGCAGATACTTTTGTTACATATCGCAATTTTTCGAGAATAAACACTCATTCGCTACTCAACGAATGCCAATTGCTTAATTGGTCCCCTGTTTACTGTACTTCTGACGTCAATGAACAAGTCGTAACATTGGAAAATAATATACTATACCTTTTTGATAAATATGTTCCCATATGTACAAAAAAAAGTAAACCCCGTGGCATAGAATGGCTTACCCCAGAAATAAGACAAGCCATTTGCAAACGCAATTTACTTTATAAAAGATGGCGAAGGTATGGATGCGAGAGTATCTTGAAAGAGTTTAAGGTTTGCAGAAATATGACAGCAAACCTTGTCCGCAAGTCTAAAAGTACATTTTTTCAAAATAAGTTCTCCAACATATCTTCTTCTACTGTATTTTGGAAAAACATTCGTCAGATAGGTTTGAACACAAATAATTCTCCTTCTTTACACGGTGTTAATTTAGATGACCTTAATGAAAAATTTGTGCAATCCACACAATCCTTTAACAGTACATTAGGCTCTAGTTTTTCAAGCGTTAGTCAGGGCATGAGTAGTTCTTTTAACCTTAAAAATGTACATATGACGGACGTTGGAGAAGTAATTTTTAAAATAAAATCTAGGGCTGTAGGACTAGATGGCATCCATCCTGATTCTGCTCCCTTATATCCTTAAACATATTACACATATTTTTAATACCGTCCTCACCACGTGTGTATATCCGGATAAATGGAAAGTTGCAAAAATAATTCCACTTGCAAAGAGTTCTTCGCCAACAAATCCTGAGTACAGGCCTATTGCAGTTATTTCGTTTATGAGCAAGGTTCTTAAATCTGTTATAAGCAATCAAGTTAAAGGGTACTTAGAGAAACAGAACTTAATAACAAGGTACCAATCTGGATTTCGGGGAAAACACAACTGCATAACGGCACTTATGAAAGTCACTGAAGACGTACGCTGTGGAATAGATGACAACAAAAATGGCTTAGTTGTGCTGCTGGATTTTTCTAAAGCATTTGATACTGTAAACCACCAAATACTTATTGAAAAACTTACAAATCAATTTGGCTTTGAAACTACAGCAAGTAAACTAATAGCTTCATATTTACAGGGTCGTCTTCAGGCTGTTTTTTCTGAGAATAGACAATCATCATACTTGCCAATATGTTCGGGTGTACCTCAGGGATCCGTTCTTGGTCCTTTGCTATTTGTGCTTTTTATAAATGACGTTTCAAAATGTATTAAAAACTGCTATCACCACATTTATGCTGATGACTTGCAAATTTATAAATTGTTCAAAAATCTGACGAATCAGAAGCAGTAGCAGGCATAAACGAGGATCTAGACTCATTGCATCAATGGTCCCAACAAAACCAACTTGCCCTTAATCCTAAAAAAACTAAAGCTTTGACAATCAGTAGAAACAAAACAGACCAAATACCACCAGAACTTTTTCTTAATGGTTTAAAAATAGATTTCGTGTCGAAAATTAAAAACTTAGGCATATATCTTAACAGCAATATGACCTGGCATGATCATATTAATAGTATAGTAGGCAAAATTTACGGCATTCTCCGTGGTCTTAGTCCAACTGCACGCTTTTTGCCAACTAAAGTTAAGCTCCAGCTTGTCAAGTCATATGTTCTTCCTTCGATTTTATATGGGTGTGAGCTTTTTTGTAAATTGGACTATTGCTCTGAAAAAAAATTAAATGTTGCATGCAACAGTTGTGCCAGATACATTTTCAACCTTAATCGATATGATCACGTTTCAGCATATACACAGAAAATAGCTGGGCTCTCGCTGAATTCGCTCCTAAAATACCGTACTGTTGTAGCACTGCATGGGATCCTGGAGAATAAGGCGCCAAATTATCTATCTTGCATTTTAGATTTTACACGATCTCAAAGATCTTTGCAGATTAAACCACCTCGCCATAAATACTTAGTTAGTTCTAGACAGTTTTTCGTCCATTCAATTCGCCTATGGAACCAACTTCCGATAGACATTAAACGTGCTAATGCGAATCAATTTAAAAAACTGGCTTTTCAATACTACCTGGATGCAAACTGAAGTTTCCGATACTAAAGATGACTAGACTTCATTATCTTAGAATTCTTCTTTTCTATTTTCATGTCTCTATCTTTCTCTTCCTTCTCTATTGTTTTCTTTCTTTCACCTTTTCCTATCATTTATAGTTCTAATTTTACCAAAAAATAATTGTTAAATAGATCTTCAACCTGTGCATAATTAATATTAGCTGTAAGCTTACCTGTACAGAGATAATTTTTAAATAAATATGAAAATATAAATATGGAATACCCGAGGACATTAGAACTGAGGATGGGAAATGGGTGTGCCGCCTCCTTGGATGTCAGATGTCTTTCGACACTAAGAGAGGTCGAGGTGTGCACGCGATGGCCATATACAAAGCATGGTCCCATAGCATCCAAGCCCGAGACCCAGTTAAAGTTAGGTGGTCTGATGAGGAGACCAGAGTAATGGCAAAGAAAGGGGCTGAGCTTACCCTTCAAGGTGTTCGTTTCATGAACAAAGAGCTCATCAGAGTGTTCCCTGAAAGATCCCTAGAGGGAATCAAGGGCAAGAGGCGGGTAGGCGCCTACAAAGCCATGGTTCAGTCTTACATCCAGAGACTTCAAGAACAATCTGAGGAGTCTGCTGATGAACCAAACTGTGATGAGCAAGGGGGAACTCAGGAAGTCGTAGTGGGAGCTGATGCTGGTCAGAGTGACATCTCCTGGCGTAGTGAAGTGCTCCGTGCCTTGAGGGAAACGCACTTCCCCAATCTGCTGCCAGGCTGACGGCGCTAATTAATTTTTCGGAGGATGACATCTGCGACGGTGTACAGCTCTTCCTTGGCGAAACGCTCCAATAGGGCGTGAGAGGACAAGGAAGACACGTGGCGGAAAAATCTCAACAAATGTCTGCGGTCAATACTAAGGGACGTCGGAACCTCTGCGGATGTACCTCGAGAGGAGTTGTTTGAGTTCTGGCAGCGGACCATGACTCATAATAACGATGATTTTCCGGTCCTACATCTTACGAAAAAGTATGAGGGTTTCGAGGAAATGCTCGGCGTCATAACACCCGATGAAATTAAGCGAGCAAAACTACCGAGAGACACTGCTGCGGGTCCAGATGATATTAAAGTATTGGACCTCAAAAGATTGGATCCCTCTGTTCTGGTGGCAATCCTGAACCTATTTCTATGGTGCGGGAGTCCCAGAGAGATTCCTTCAGGCGAGGACTATACTTATTCCAAAGAAGTCCCAAACGAGCAGCCCAGGTGATTTCCGCCCAATCACAGAGTCATCGGTATTGATCTGCCTCTACCACAAGATCCTCGCCACGCGATTACTGAGAATAGCTAAACTAGATGAAAGACAGCCAGCCTTCCAAACCTGCGATGGCACTAACGAGAACATCTTCCTACTAGACGTAGTGCTGAAGACGGCCAGAAGAACCTTTAAAATGTTGCATGTGGCATCCATGGACATCGCCAAGGAGTTCGCCACTGTGACACACAACACGATAAAGGAGACCCTTCTCGCGAAAGGTATGCTGCGACATCTAGTTGACTATGTCTCTTTCGTTTCCCAAAACTCAAGTACGTACCTCACCTACAACAGCTCCAACTCTAGGATGTTCAAGCCAATTAGAGGGGTCAAGCAGGGTATCAGTACTGCTTTTTCTCCTAGTTATTGATGAAGCACTGAGACTCATTCCTGAGGAGATTGGCGTGAGATTGGGGATGTAAAGGTCAATGCATCGGCCTTTGCAGATGACCTAATTCTTTTCGCCACAACTAAGAGCGGCCTGCAGAGAAACATCCACATGGTGACGAAGTTTCTATCCAACTGCGGGCTGAATGCAAATCCAGCTAAGTGCTTCACAATCACCATCGAGAACGTGCCTAGGGAAAAGAAGTCGATCGTAACAACACATAGAACTCCATTCACGATTCAGGGGCAACCAACCCCTCAGCTGACCCGTGAAGATGAGTTTCGATACCTGGGAGTCAGTTTCACTGCTGAAAGTAGAACACGTATCTACCCTGTGGCTGCATTGAGAAAATACCTAGACACAATCTCCAAAGCTGCACTGAAACCACAGCAGCGCCTCTTTGGCCTGCGAACAATGGTACTTCCTGGACTATACAACCAAGTCGCCTTAGGGGACATTAACATCGGTATTATCAATAAACTGGATAAGATCACCAGGACTGCTGTTAGGAAGTGGTGCTTCCTCAGCAAAGATGTCCCTAACGCATATATCCACGCATGCGCCGCGGATGGCGGTATGGGAATAATATCCTTGAGATACCAGGTCCTCTATATGCGCCTTAGACGCCTCATGAATATGAGGATGTCCGAAGAAGCGCAGGGAAGTTCTGCAGGCCAATTCATCGAGGCAGAAAAGGAGAAGTGTATAAGAAAACTTACAACTGGGGGAGGGACCTTCGACACCAGAGCGAAGCTGCGAAACTTCTGGCGATCCAAACTGCATAACACATTCGATGGATCGTCTTTAAAGAAATCTAAAGATGTGCCAAGTCAGAACCGTTGGATGCAGGAACCGACAAGATTCTTGACTGGTCGTGATTTTATAAACATCAATAGAGTCGAGAACATCTCGCGGAAGAGCGCAGCTGGACCGAAGGTGTCGAGCGGGATGTCATAATCCGGAGACCCTTAATCACGTCCTGCAGATATGTGAAAGGTCTCACGGCATAAGGATCAGGTGACACGACGCGATTGTTAAACACCTGAAAATACGCGTCGAGAATGAGTTCCTGGTATTGGTGGAGCCGGAGTTTCGTACTCCAACTGGGAGACGATACCCGGATCTTCTCTTCACAAAAGACTGCCGAATAACAGTCGTAGACGTCCAGATCGTAAGCGATCAAAGTGACCTGAACATCGAACACCGAAGGAAGACCGCCTACTACCAGGAACATCCAGGCCTGGAAGACCTCATCAAGGAGAGGACACACGCACGGGAGGTCCGGTACACTTCGGCCACCCTATCCTGGCGTGGCGTCTGGTCGAGGGAGTCGGTGCACGACCTCCAGGAAGTTGGGTTACTAAAAACACCAGTAATTAAAGAAATCTCCACCAGAGTACTGCTTGGTGGATATATGATCTTCTACTCAGCTTTCATGACATCAACAGCTAGGCCCCATCTGAGGAACTGATGTCTTCGGTGAATACACCATCTGTTGCCGCCTCGTAAAGGCGTAATGTGAGTTTTAGTGGGTATTACTAGAATAACTCAAGCAATTGAGGAAATCTGGTCCAGTCCCACATAACCCTCAGCGCCTCGTGTGGTCTGATGAGCGGACCATGACTCAAAATAACGATGATTTTCCGGTCCTACATCTTAAGGTGTTGTTGATAAAGATATAAATTAAAATAAAATTGTCAAATGTAAAAGAAATAAAAAAAAACATAGAAAATTTGTACACTTAAAATATTTAAACAAACACACTCACGAGAAATCTCTCATGAGATAAAATTGCTTATATCAAAAATTAATATAAAAAGGAGAAATTTTTACACAAAATAAATCTTCAATTTTATAACGTTCAAGCAAACAGTTGGTTTTATTTAAAATATTTTTCCTACACAGTTTTTCTACACAGCTTTTGTACGCAGTTTTAAAGACAGTACATTTTAATTAACTACACAGTCGATACTGTCGATACACAGTCCAACTAAATATAACACGGTAAAACAAAATAACCAGTGCCGAACATTTTGGTCCTTCTGAGTCATAGAAAATATATAATCAGCAAACATTTTGGTGTATGGTGTTAAATTTACAAACAATTTCAAATTTTAAATTAAATAATTAAATCAGTGCGTGGGCCCTTAATCTAAAAAAAAATAAATTTAATAAATACAAGTCGCAAGTGAGGAATCATAGGAATCAGAGCTGGAAAGGAAGAAATTCACGGAGTGGGACTCAACAAAAGGATTAAAGGAGAGCATTTAAGGAGGGATACAATGCAATAATTTAGAAGATATAAATCAAAGTGAGTAAATTTGCTCGTTACTTATTTGCACATAAGCATACAATATATACAATAGTATTTTTAAATTTGTTAAAATAAATGGGTGTATCAAAATTATTTGTAAAAACCTGCAATCAAGTCTCAAAAGACTTTGAAAATTTTAAAAAGACCGTAAGCCCTACTCGCCGTACGTAAAATTACATTAGCACGCGCCTCGATCTCTTAGAAATTAATTTATCGAATATTGAAAAAAGATATGAGATAATTTATGATAATAAGGAGATTGAGAAGGAAGTTTTGGAACAATTAGATTTTACATATGATGAGGCAAAAGAAGTATACGTTCTGTACAAGTCACAACTTTTAGATGAGCTGCAGAAACTTGAAACATCCACTCAAACAAAGCCTGAAGAGTGTTCTCATCCATCAGAGTCTAAGAGGTCCCATGAGGTTCACCTTTCGAAAATCCATCATTTACAGGTGAATATGAGAACTGGCGTTCATTCCACGACCAATTCGTTTCACTCGTACACAGCAACACATCCTTATCTAAAATAGAAAAATTACATTATTTAAAATCATGCTGTAAAGAAAGTGCTGGTACATTACTTGATCACGTCAATGTGGACGACGTTAGTTACGACCAAGCGTGGGAACTTTTAAAATCCCGCTATAATTTCAAATGGATTTAAGTGAACCAGGAATTAAAGTTGTTTTATGACTTGCCAGTCGTCCGAGAAGAATCTGCCATCGGAATCCGTGAACTTTTGGATAACTCGACGAAAATTTTACATTCACTGAAGAATCTTGACTTGCCAGTGCAGCACTGGGATCTAATTATCATATTCTTGCTGTTAAAGAAACTTCCGAAATCAACTCAGTCATCGTGGGAGTCTTCTCTGGGGACAAAAAAGGAAATTCCTACTTTCAAAGAATTTTCTGAGTTCTTAGAAACAAGGTTTCGAACACTAGAGATAGTGGACAACACAAAAAGGGTCTCACAAGAACGTCTTCCATGCCAATACGGTAGCAAAGGAAGATTTCAGTTGCAAGGTTTGCCACGAAGGTATTCATTCATTGCGAGCCTGTAACAAATTTTCAAAAATGGATGTAAAAATCAGGCAGCGTGTTGTTAAATAATTAGGTAATTGTTTTAATTGCTTGGCTTATAGCCACAAAACAAATAGTTGTCCGACCAACAAATCCTGCCATTTTTGCAAAAAGCGTCACAATTCCATGCTTCATTTTGACACAAACAACAATTCAAATCTGTATAAGCCTCATCCACAATCAGCTTTCCCTTCTAATCAGTTACAACCAAATTACAACACACAGCAATCATTCTCTCACTCTAATCAAATACACATCACTAACCAATTCCCCCCTGCTCAAGCATCGTCGCAACCATCCACTCATATCTACCCAAATAATAATAACAATACATTTGTGCCCCAAAACCCAAACACCGATACCAAACACACCATATATCAACCCAAATCAATCCAAATGCAGCTTCATTTCATCCTTCTGATGAACAAAAGTCATCGGCAAACTGCTTCCACAATAACGACCATACCAACAAACAAATTTTATTGGCAACAGCTATCGTCGAGGTGAAATCTGCTAATGGCGACTATATGAGCCTGCGAGCTTTGCTTGATCCTGGATCACAAGCAACTTTTATCACCGAATCAGCGGTAAAACTTTTAAGGTTGAAAAACATAAAACGTGTTTTGATGTCCAAGTTAAAAATGGTTCCTGTCAAAACTTTGTTGAACTCAACCTGGGTTCCAAATATTCAGACTTTAGAACTTCGACACGAGCTTACGTATATAAAACCTTAACAGGGTTTTTTTCCGAGTCGCGAGGTGTATCCAAATAGATGGGCACACCTACAAGGTCTGAAATTAGCAGACCCTACCTTTAACCGACCCTCCAGTATCAACTTACTGTTGGGAAATGAAATATTTTGTGAGGCGGTTTTACCTGATATCATAAGAGGAGCAGAGTTAATTGCACCGATCGCCCAAAAAACCCAATTTGGCTGGGTAATATTAGGTAAAGTTCCCCTCGAAACACCACCCTCAATTCAGGTGTTCACCCAATTTTCCGACATAGACACAAAATTAAGGAAATTTTGGGAAATTGAGGAATCACCATTCGAAAAGCCCCAAACTAAAGAAGAAAATGCTTGCGAGGAACATTTTTAAAAAAATGTCAAGCGGTTGCCGGAAGGGCGTTTTGAAGTTGCACTCCCTTTCAAAGGAGGTCAGCGTCCAGCACTTATTTCAACCCAAAAGAATAGCCTAAGTATGTTCTATAGGCAGGAAAAAAGACTGCTTACCAACCCAACACTTTACAAGGACTACAATAAATGTATACAGGAATACTTACAGCTCAACCAGATGGAGGAAGTGAACATCACCCACAACCCCACACTTAAATCGCCTTTCCATTATGTTGTGCCACATCATGCCGTCTTTAAGGAATCGAGCACAACCACTAAACTGCGAGTGGTCTTCAACGCTGCATTCAAGACTGCGGAGGGCATTTCTTTAAATGATCATCTGATGACGGGACCTAAAATACAGACGGATTTTATAACAATTGTTTTAAGATGGGGAACAAACAAAATTACCTTTACAGCAGACATCGAAAAGATGTATCGCCAGATCCAGATTCATCCAGATGATGCATACTACCAACCCCTATATTGGCGAGAGGATCCAACAACTCCAATCAAACTTTTCAAGGTAAAGGTCTTAATGTTTGGCACATCTCCTGCTCCATATCTGGCAAATCATACGCAGCAGAAACTCGCTGATGACGAAAAGGCAACATACCCACTAGCAGCTCAAATGATATGGAAAGATATGTAGATTGATGATCTCGTGTCTGGGGCAGATTCCATCCAAGCAGCTAAAGAAAAATTTGAACAAATTTCGAAGCTACTTCTTTCCGCTGGGTTTCATCTCAGAAAATGGATGAGCAACAGTCAACAATTCCTGAATTTAATACCGAAGGAAGACCGGGATACCAATGTTTCTCTTAGCCTTGGAACAACACAACACACGAAAACGTTGGGAATCGATTGGCATCCTAGTTCAGATATGTTTTAATTTCAGAAGCTCGCCATCGAGGAAGTGGTTTCAAAACAGACCATATTATCAACGATCGCGCGTCTCTTTGACCCCTAGGATGGATTTTGACTTGCATTGTTAAGGCGAAAATTATGATGCAACAATTGTGGCTACATGGTCTATCATGGGATGATCCTATTCCGGTGGAAGTACGTCGAGAGTGGTTGTCTCTTCAACAAGAATTGGCCATGATTGAAGACATCCAGATTCCCAGGTGGGTAAACACGCAAGGACAAAATGAGCAGTTGGAACTCCACGGATTCAGTGATGCATCCATTAAGGCGTATGGAGCTGTGGTCTATCTCCGAGTTTTGGACTGCAACAACATCACACACACACATTTACTCATCTCCAAAACTAGAGTAGCGCCACTCAATACGGTTTCACTGCCAAGATTGGAGCTTTGTGGTGCAGTAGTCCTGGCAAAGCTTCTGAGCTACACCATATCTGTTCTCCCAGTGCAAAACATCAAAACGACTCGATGGAAAACATTTATCGCAAATCGAGTAGCTGAAATTCAGAGACTGACGAATGTCAGCATTTGGCGACACATCCCCACCAAATTCAATCCAGCGGACTTTGTATCGCGTGGTGTATTGCCCTCAATACTTAAAAATAACACACTCTGGTGGAAGGGACCAACCTTTCTTCAAGAACGATGGGAATTTTCCATTCCAACACAGCCCACGCAACTCGACACAGAAGAAGAGAAAACAGAAATCAAAACTCTTCTCGCTATAAATAATGAAAATGACATTTTAAAATAAATCCAAACTCAATCGAAACTCACAAACTGTTTACGAATTTTGGCTTATGTGAAAAGATTTACCAACAACACACGGAAAACAGAAAATTCAAGGTTAAAATCAGTTTTGTCACCAAGTGAAATCAACTCTAGCTTGCACACAGCTGTACGAATGGTGCAGCAGGAAATGTTTCCTGATATCTTCAACGAGTTGCGTAAAAATAAATCAACCAAGGTGTACAAAACTCTCAACCTTTATATTGATGGAGAACAAATCATAAGAATAGGCGGCAGATTAAAGAATTCTGCTCTAACTTATGACCAAATGCACCCCTTGATTTTAAAACCAGACCACCACTTCACGAAACTCATCGTCAACAACGCACATGAACAAACGCTTCATGGTGGCCTACAACAAATGACAGCTTACTTGCGAAACCAATTTTGGATTTTTAATGTGAAGAGAATGGTGAAAAAACACATCCACCAATGCACCATATGCTTTCGATACAAACCCAAGCCCATGCAACAGCTAATGGGTAATCTACCAACTCCAAGGGTAACCATATCAAGGCCATTTACGCATACAGGTGTTGACTATGCTGGACCCATCGAAGTAAAGGCCTGGAAGGGAAGAGGATCGAAAATGCTGAAGGGATATTTTGCAATATTCATTTGTTTAGCAACAAAAGCCATTCACCTCGAAGCCGTAACAGACATGACTACACAGACCTTCCTTGCGGCATTCCGCCGATTCACAGCACGACGCGGAATTTGTTCCAACCTGTATAGCGACCGCGGTAGCAATTTCAAAGGAGCTAATACGGAGCTACTGAAAATGCTTAAGTCTGCCCAGCACAACTACAATGAGATCGCCGATTCAATTAGAAAATTAGGAACTAAATGGAATTTCAATCCTCCTGCTTCCCCTCATTTCGGGGGACTATGGGAAGCAGGAGTGAAATCGGTCAAATTCCATTTAAAACGAGTTGCCCGGAACGAAGCGTTAACCTTCGAGGAGCTCAGCATGCTTCTATCTCAAATAGAAGCATGTCTCAACTCGAGACCCCTCTGCCCGTTAACCGATAACTTCGACGAGTTTACCGCACTTACATCAGCGCCCTTTTTGATCGGCACTTCATACAACGTTGTGCCAGAAGTAGACCTAGCAGCAGAAAAGATTGGATATATCGACCGATGGAAACGATTACAAGCCTCACTACAATCGTTTTGGAAGGAATGGAGGCGTGAGTATTTAACTCGTCTTCAAAATCGCCCAAAGTGGTTGAAAACGGAGAAGCAACCCAACGTTGGAGACTTAGTCCTGCTAAAGGACGAACGGCTTCCACCATCGAAATTACTTTTAGCTCGTATCACGGAGACTTATACAGGAGCTGACCAACTAATCCGAGTAGTGAAGCTAAAAACTGAAACAGGAGAATTCAAAAGGCCAATAACTAAGATATGTCCACTACCATGTAACGCGACCAATACAGACTATTCCATAGTATAATGCAAAAAAATTCACGCAACACGAAAAACCTATATATTACACTTAAACTAAAAAACAAATAATATATTCAATATAACAATAAAAAATGTGTTTCTTTGCGAAACTATGTATTTTTTCTTTATTGATAAATGGACTGTATATATTTTTTTACTTGGTTCGTAAAACCGTTTTTAAAAATGAAAAGAACTCTAGAGCGGAAAAAGTAAAACACACAGTTTTGTATTCTAAAACATTATAATTAATATTTTATTCGGTTATGGAATTTATACATTTCTAGGCGGTTATGTGTTTGTTTGTTTGTTGTTGTCTTATTTGACATTTATAGTGTAGACTTTTGTGGATTGTGTTTGTGATATGTTTGTTTGATGTCATCTGTTTTCTTGTAAATAGTTTTATTTGATGTCATCTGTTTTTATGCGTGAACTACGTTCGCAATAAAATTGTTCGATCCAAATTGGCCACCCTATTATGTAATAATGAAAAGTTTGCCAAGTTTGTGGTCTACCTTGCCGATGCTCATGTAATGAAAAAGAAGATTATTTGACATTCAAACACATAACAAAGAAAAGGACAGCGTTCACTCAATCATTACAACCATAGAACACATACGTAATATGGCTATATCTATCTTCCTTACTCCAACTGGCACTATATGCATGCACGAAATGCAGTACATATCGTATCAAATTGCCATTGATAATTTAATACTTGTTTACTTCAAAATACTACCGGTGGTGGTTTTGTAGAATTATATAAAGTTAAATTTTTATTGAATTTAAAAGGTAAAGTGATTAAAGTTAATTGATGAAGCAGAAGACTAGGTGACGACGGGGAAATTCGAAGTAATTCAGGTGAGTGGATTTTGTTTAAATGACGTTGAATTATATATTTATTTATTTTTATATCGTGTGCTTGGATTGATCTTTTGAGTGTTGATCCAAGTTAAGTTTAGTTATAAGTTGTAGTATTAAGCTTCTAGTATTTAATTTTCATTAGTTAATTAAATTTTTAAGTGATATTAGTTTATGAGGTAATTTTATTATTTAAGTTTTGTTGTTCCAGTTGAATTCGGAGTTCGGAATTCGATATTCGGAGTTCTGAGTCTAGCTTTCAAGATTACGGAGTGTGTCCTTGCTGAAACATAGGTTTATGGATGTGCTACGCAAAATATCGAATTTTGGGTCTAGGCTAGGTGATCGGCTCAGCTAAGTTTTTATTATAATATTTCTAGAACTATTATTGAATTTGTCAAATTATGGTTTGATTTATGCGTTTGATGTTAAGTATTAGATGTATATTGTATTATAATTTGAATTATATTAGGCTTGTAGATTTAGGTGTTTTTATTTAAAGGATAGCTTGTTCTTCGCTGGTGTTGTTGGAAGGCAGGTAACAGATTTTTGTTATCGGTCGTTTCATCATTCCATTTTTCGTTTTCAATGTTACGACGCGTGTAAGTCCGTCTGATCCAGGGTGCATCTGATGTATCCTTGCTAGACACCACTGTAATGGAGGAAGGCGTTCATCTTTTATAAGTACCAAATCTCCAACTTTCGGCGTTGCACTGGTTTGTGCCCACTTTGGTCTTTGTTGTAGCCTAGTTAAGTATTCGGTACTCCATTTTCGCCAGAATACATCAGCTAGCACCTGTAATCGTTTCCATCTTTGAAGATATCCTATCGACTTTGTTGAGCTGTCACCTTGTGGGATAAAGTCCAAAGCTTGTCCGACTAAAAAGTGTCCTGGCGTGATGGCGCTCAGATCGTCTAGGCTTTCCGTAAGAGGGCAAAGAGGCCTTGAGTTCAAGCACGCTTCTCTTTGTGCAAGAAGTGTTGTGAGCTCTTCGAAGGTTAACCTCTCGCTCCCCACAATTCTTTTTAAATGGTGTTTAACCGATTTCACCCCTGCTTCCCATAGCCCACCAAAATGGGGTGAAGCCGGGGGAATGAAATGCCATTTAATGCCTTTATTCGCTAAGTGCCCAGCGACATCTTTCCAGTCATGTTGCGAGTTCTTTAACATTCTATCTAATTCGGCGCTGGCTTCCACAAAGTCTGTCCCACAATCGCTATATATGTGGGCGCAGACCCCTCGTCAGGCGACAAATCTTTGGAACGCCGCTAGAAAAGCTTGGGTCGTCAGATCCGAAACCAACTCAATATGAATGGCCTTTGTTGCCATGCATATATCCCTTGTAAGTTTTACCTCCACGCCCTTTCCAAGACTTTATCTCTATAGGACCCGCGTAATCCACTCCGGTGTTGTTAAACGGTCGGTCTGCTTGCACTCTTACCGCTGGAAGACTTCCCATAAGTTGTTGCATTCCTTGCGCCTTGTGCCTATAGTATTTTGTGCAACGGTGGATGTGGTATCACACGCTGCGGATGATTTGACCGATCCAGTATGTCCTGCGGATATATGCGAACGTCTGCTGAATGCCGCCGTGTAAAGTGTTGTCGTGAGCGTCTCGCACTATCAGCCTTGTCAGGTGGTGTTGGTGTCTTAGTAGGATGGGATGTTGTTCGATGTAAGTAAGAGCCGCATTTTGTAAACGGCCTCCTACTCGTAGAACGTTATTAGCGTCAATAAACGCGTTTAATGTCGTTAGTTGTTTTGACATTCCTTTCTTTCTTAGAACTGTAAGTTCGTCTGAAAACATATCCATTTGAGCGGACTTCACGATTAACAGTCGCGCCTTTTCCAGTTCGTCAGCAGTTAACGGAGCATCATTTCGGGAACCTTTTGGGGATCTACAGTTGGAGGCAAACCGAAGACAGGACGCAATCACCCTCACCACTTTTGAGAGACGAGAGTAACGGTGAATAACTTGGCTGATGCTATCCCGTGCAACGCCTTGGGTACAGTATGTTTTTACTGCACGCTTCTCCTCCTCTGTAGTCATATCGACGGGTTGGTCGGGAACTTCGTGTTCTCATCGATTTTGCAGGAATTTCTGCAGTTTATGGCTTAGGTCGGTGAACTGTACGAAGCTACGTATGCGTTTTGGACTCTCAGCTGGAACTTTTCCGAAGACAATCCAGCCTAATAACGTCTTCTGTGCCAAGGGTGTATTAGGCTCCCTGTTTCTGACAATGTCCGGAAGGAGAATTTCGGCGAAAACGTCAGTTCCGAACAACAGATCAATCTGTGCTGGTACACCAAATTGAGGGTCGGCTAATCGTAGTCCTTCAAGATGATGCCATTTGTCTGGTACCATTCGTTGGGCCGGAAGAAGCCCAGTCAGCGACTTGAAAACGAGCGCCTTAACAACGCTCTCATATGTCGAATGAAGCGATTCGAACTGTAGTTCGACGTAGCTTTCTGAAGTGCCGCTGCTGACCAACCCCAAGCCTGATACCTCGACAATGGTCCGCTTCTTTTTTAACTTCAGCAATTGTGCAGCCGCTTCAGAAATAAATGTTGCTTCTGACCCTGGATCGATTAAGACGCATAGCTGGTGTAACCTACCATCTGATCCCTTCACTTTTACCACGGCTGTGGCGAGTAAAATTTGACTTTCACGTTTTTGCAGCGCGTGAAAGCTGTTGAGCGTCGCACTAGTTGTCGGCAGTACCTCCCCCGACGGTTGAAACTCAGGCGCATTTGGATTTACGGCTACCTGGTAAGCATGAGAACTAGTGGACCTCACTGGACCTATTGCCGCTGTTCGTTTGTTTGTATTTGATCGACTAATGGATTTTTATGAAGCAGCGAATGATGACGCTATTGGCAGAAGAAGCATGACTTTGAGCTGGAACATTCCCTCGACAGGTGATTATATCCAAGGCAATTCTCGCAAACCCCTATCTTTTTAACCGTTTGTTTTCTTTCTAGATGGTCCATGTTGAGGAATCGTGTGCATCTTCTCAACGCATGTTGGCTTCCTTGACACACCCTGCAAGTTACATATCTCGATGTCTGGTTTGCGACGAATACCGTGGACTGGTTCGCATGTGACCGCTGTTTGACACCTGATGATTGACCTGATCGTCCTGGATACGAAGAACCTCCTTTTTGCTGCTCCACTACCTCCAACGTCCGAAATCGCGTCTCAAGGAATTCGGTAAATTCCTCGTACGTAGGAAGCTCCTTTGTGCTGCCCAGTTTCTCCTCCCAAAGCTGTTGAAGTGAGCACGAAAGTTTTTGCAGCAGGACAAAAATGACCAGTGTGTCCCACTTCTCCACCGGTAATCCCAAATTCCCCAGTGTGTGGATGCATTCCTGCGAGGTGTCCAACAGCTCCTTCAGGCCATCTGCAGATTCCTTCACCAACGTCGGTTGACCGAAAAGCAACTTCAGCTGTGCATTCACTAGCACACGCTTGTGGTCATAACGTGACGTCAGCAGCTCCCAGGCCTTTTCGTAGTTGTCGGAGTCAAGCTGAAGATGTTGGAGCAAACGTTCAGCTTCACCTCTCAATGAAGACATCAGATAGTGCAGGTTCTCGATGTTGCTTAAGGCTTTGTTGTTATGCACCAATGATTTAAAGAGATCATGGAATGGTTGTGTTTGTGATATGTTTATTTGATGTCATCTGTTTTCTTGTAAATAATTTTATTTGATGTCATCTGTTTTTATGTTTTAACAAAATGAATAAGAAAAAATCTTATAAACTCAAAATATACTCACTATGAAATACAGTCCACTTTAATAAACTTAAAATTACCAACAGTAGCCGCCCATCAACTTATATACATAATATGCAAACCCCTGGTCCACGAAATTAATTGGGGCAATTCAACCGTTCAATTTTGAATATTCCAAATTTCAAATGCGTTTTCCGTGCTGCTTTCACGATTACCTGCAAATATTCCAGAAAACGAAACTTGTTAAATAAGGAATAAAATTCAAAATCCAAAGACAAATATCTCAATCATCATCACAACAAACATAATAAATCATGCAACAAATCTCACAGTTGAACTAATGTCTACACATCAGAAAACTATCACATCAATATTGTAGTACTCCGCTACACTACTATATTCCCACCCCATAAGCACTACTCGCATCTTCCAATAGCTACAAGTACATCATAATTCACACTCATAATCAAGATACAAAGTCCAGAATAAGTGATTCCCATACCAACGTCATAACCCAGTAGAGAACCCACTTTACGCTGCCACAAGCGATTGTAAACAATCCAATGCATACAATCCAATGCATTCACCCCGAAGTGTGATATATGGGTCAAAGGCAAAATGCTGACTCAGCAATAACAACACAGTGCAGGCATTTAAGTGATGAAGTACTTCAATGCATTCTTCACGAAGTGTGTTATATGGGTCAAAGCCAAAACGCCGACTCAACTATAACAATACAGGGCAGGCAGCAAGCCGTTGTATGTCAAACGGATCAAATTACCGACCGATCGTACGAACGATCATGGGCGCTGACACAAAAGGGTAATAACTGGGACACTTGGAACAATTAAAAGAAATCTTATCAATAAAGGGAAAATGCATCGTGAGAATTATTTTGTACTGAAGCTACGAGTATTGCGTAAGTAGATAAAAATTTGAACAAAATTTAGTATAAAAGGCAGTGGTTGGGAAGGACAAAACAGAGAGAGATTTAGACACACTCCAACAGTAAAGGTCGCAGCCCTTGGTTACACAGCGGGCCTTTATTGTATTATAAATTTGTCATATAATTAAATAAGTCAAAATAGTAAAGGTCGCAGCCCTGGTTTACACAGCGGGCCTTTAACTAAATCTATAAATTTAAATAAAGTATTATAACGTCGAACAAAAGTCTTTTCCTCTCTCCGCTCGTACACTCTTCTCCCCATCGATACGTGGAAAGCACGGTAGTACTGGGCGTAATACAACAATATCACCGAATTAACAAAATCCACAACAAAACAATAACCCATAAATAGCTAAACATTCAAATTTCTGCATCTCAAACAATAATAAAATACCCGCTAATTCACAACTCATATCATCATTCCATTTAGAGTCAAAACCTTAAAATAATAAACAATAACAAATAATTAATTCCCTATCTCATGCAATTTTCACTTTTTTGACATTTCATACACCCACACACGCAATAGAATTAAACTCTTCAACAATTAAACTAAATAAATCTTATTAAGCCCATAAAATCAAAACAAAATTACAATATATAAATTATAAATACATATACCTAAATTTACATAAAACAGTCCACTAAAATTTTTAAAATCTTCACAACACTTTGCAAAACAATCATACATACATACAACATGAACATATGATCTAAATATATGTGTGTACATAGGCACAACTCAAATATAGGTCATACGTGCAATCTCTACACAAATCAAATCTGGGTCATTCACATACTCAAAGCACATACATACACACACACACATACACACCATATAGCAATCAATCAAAACACAATTCCCCAAAAAATAATAAAATAAAAATGTATGTATAAAACCGAAAAATATATCTAACCACAAGCATCACACACATCACTAATAAAAATACACATTTCACACAGAATAATTATAAACTAAATAAAATAAAATAAAGACAAAAAGGAATCACAAAAAAAAACAAACATTAATCAACACAAAAGCCAAATGTCACCGGTAAAGTGCGTACACAACACATAACCAATACAATAATAAACAAAAAAAGTATAAATAAACTAATAAAAATATAATATTGAAACATTACTCACCTGAATTTAAACGAACTATATTAAAAATTTAAAAATTCCCGCGCTAACAAAAAAAACCCCAAATTTAAACAAAACCCGCACGGCTGCCATTATAGTTTACGCACAATTTGTCAATGGACAGCCATCACAATTGAATTACGCACTCTTCTTCAACTATGCAATTAAAGAAAGTAGTGCAAAGAGGACAACACTATACAATTGAACTAATAGCCAAACATCAGCATAAACATTCAGCCATTTAAGTATACGGGTGCTCCTTTCACTTTGTTTCTCAATGTGTTTTGTGTCGTCTGTCCCTTTTGCAAAATTTATTAATTTGGTTTCCTTTCATGTGAGGCTTCAATAAAGTAGCAGACCTTCAAGCATGTAGCAGATGATCGAGCCAAAGGGTGTTCCAGCACAAAGGAGAAAATAATTGCGAACTTTGTTCACGGCGGGGAGAATGTTGTTGATATAGATATAAATTAAAATAAAATTGTCAAATGTAAAAGCAATAAGAAAAAAACATATAAAATTTGTACACTTAAAATATTTAAACAAACACACTCACGAGACAAAATTGCTTACGTTAATAATTATTATAAAAAGAAGACATTTTTACACAAAATAAATCTTCAATTTTATAACGTTCAAGCAAACAGTTGGTTTTATTTAAAATATTTTTCCTATACAGTTTTTCTACACAGCTTTTGTACACAGTTTTAAAGACAGTACATTTTAATTAACTACACAGTCGATACTGTCGATACACAGTCCAACTAAATATAACACGGTAAAACAAAATAACCAGTGCCGAACACTCGGCGTGATAACACCCGACGAAATTAAGCGAGCAAAACTACCGAGAGACACTGCTGCGGGCCTAGATGGCATTAAAGTATTGGACCTCAAAAGATTGGATCCCTCTGTTCTAGTGGCAATCCTGAACCTATTTCTATGGTGCGGGAGAGTCCCAGAGAGATTCCTTCAGGCGAGGACAATACTTATTCCAAAGAAGTCCCAAACGAGCAGCCCAGGTGACTTCCGCCCAATCACAGAGTCATCGGCATTGATCCGCCTCTACCACAAGATACTTGCCCCGCGATTACTGAGAATAGCTAAACTAGATGAAAGACAGCGAGCCTTTCAAACCTGCGATGGCACTAACGAGAACATCTTGCTGAAGACGGTCAGAAGAACCTTTAAAATGTTGCCTGTGACGTCCATGGACATCGCCAAGGCGTTCGACACGGTGACACACAACACGATAAAGGAGACCCTTCTCGCGAAAGGTATGCCGCGACATCTAGTTGACTATGTCTCTTTCGTTTACCAAAACTCAAGTACGTACCTCACCTACAACAGCTCCAACTCTAGGACGTTCAAGCCAACTGGAGGGGTCAAGCAGGATGATCCACTATCAGCACTGCTTTTTCTCCTAGTTATTGATGAAGCAGTGAGACTCATTCCTGAGGAGATTGGCGTGAGTATTGGGAATGTAAAGGTTAATGCATCGGCCTTTGCAGATGACCTAATTCTTTTCGCCACAACTAAGCGCGGCCTGCAGAGAAGCATCCACATGGTGACGAAGTTTCTATCCAACTGCGGGATGAATGCAAATCCAGCAAAGTGCTTCACAATCACCACCGATAACGTGCCTAGGGAAAAGAAGTCGATCGTAACAACACATAGAACTCCATTCACGATTCAGGGGCAACCAATCCCTCAGCTGACCCGTGAAGGCGAGTTTCGATACCTGGGAGTCAGTTTCACTGCTGAAGGTAGAATATGTATCGACCCTGTGGCTGCATTGAGGAAAGAACTAGACACAATCTCCAAAGCTGCACTGAAACCACAGCAGCGTCTCTTTGGCCTGCGAACAATGGTACTTCCTGGACTATACCACCAAGTCGTCTTAGGGGACATTAACATCGGTATTCTCAATAAACTGGATAAGATCACCAGGACTGCTGTTAGGAAGTGGTACTTCCTCAGCAAAGATGTCCCTAACGCCTATATCCACGCATGCATCGCGGATGGCGGTATGGGAATAACATGCTTGAGATACCAGGTCCCCTATATGTGCCTTAGACGCCTCATGAATATGAGGATGTCCGAAGAAGCGCAGGGAAGTTCTGCAGGCCAATTCATCGAGGCAGAAAAGGAGAAGTGTATAAGAAGACTTACAACTGGGGGAGGAACCCTCGACACCAGAGCGAAGCTGCGGAACTTCTGGCGATCCAAACTGCATAACACAGTCGATGGATCGTCTTTAAAGAAATCTAAAGATGTGCCAAGTCGGAACCGTTGGATGCAGGAACCGACAAGATTCTTGAGTGGGCGTGATTTTATAAACATCAATAGAGTCCGCATCAATGGCCTACCAACTCGGTCAAGACCATTTCGCGGAAGAGCGCAGCTGGACCGAAGGTGTCGAGCGGGATGTCATAATCCGGAGACTCTTAATCACGTCCTGCAGATATGTGAAAGGTCTCACGGCATAGGGATCAGGTGACACGACGCAATTGTTAAACACCTGAAAAAACGCGTCGAGGATAAGTTCCTGGTATTGGTGGAGCCGGAGTTTCGTATTCCATCTGGGAGACGATACCCGGATCTTCTCTTCACAAAAGACGGCCGAACAGCAGTCGTAGACGTCCAGATCGTAAGCGATCAAAGGGACCTGAACATCGAACAACGAAGGAAGATCGCCTACTACCAGGAACATCCGGGCCTGGAAGACCTCATCAAGGAGAGGACACACGCACGAGAGGTCCGGTCCATTTCGGCCACTCTATCCTGGCGTGGCGTCTGGTCGAGGGAGTTGGTGCACGACCTCCAGGAAGCTGGGTTACTAAAAACATCAGTAATTAAAGAGATCTCCACCAGAGTACTGCTTGGTAGATATATGATCTTCTACTCAGCTTTCATGAAATCAACAGCTAGGACCCATCTGAGGAACTGATGTCTTCGGTGAATACACCATCTGTTGCCGCCTCGTAAAGGCGCAATGTGAGGAGTTTTAGTGGGTATTACTAGAATAACTCAAGCAATTGAGGAAATCTGGTCCAGTCCCACATAAGCCTTAGCGCCTCGTGTACTAGTGGTGGGAAGTTAAAGCACATCTGGTACCGCTTCAAAGGGTTACCAGCCCTGTAACGGGTTTTTGGTTTGTCAAGATACAAATTTAGCCTCGGATATACATATGTAGTACGGACGACCCACTGGTCGCGCCGCCCCAACCGCAATACCCGAGGACATTAGAACTGAGGATGGGAAATGGGTGTGCCGCCTCCCTGGATGTCAGATGTCTTTCGACACTAAGAGAGGTCGAGGTGTGCACGCGAAGGCCAAATATAAAGCATGGTCCGATAGCATCCAAGCCCTAGACCCAGTTAAAGTTAGGTGGTCTGATGAGGAGACCAGAGTAATGGCAAAGAAAGGGGCTGAGCTTACCCTTCAAGGTGTTCGTTTCATGAACCAAGAGCTCATTAGAGTGTTCCCCGAATGATCCCTAGAGGAAATCAAGGGCAAAAGGCGGGTAGGCGCCTACAAAGCCATGGTTCAGCTTTACATCCAGAGACTTCAAGAACAATCAAAGGGAGTCTGGAATCTGCTGATGAACCAAACTCTGATGAGAAAACTTATTATATCTTCATATATATTTATATACATATATATACATATATATATATTATTTTTTACTTTTTACTTTTTATATGTCAATATTCTTTATTTAAAGAATATAAATCTTTTTACTTACTAAATACAATTTCTATATAACGGTATAAGTGCTATTTTATATTTAATTATTATTCTTTCATACACATATTTATATTCACAATAAATTTTATATTTAATGCGTTCCAAATAATTTCAATATAAATACAACACAAATACATTATTTTTGAAAACTATATAATTCGGTAAATTCTAACGAATCGTCAATCAAAGGATGAGCTTCAGTGGATCGCAGTATGGCAGCTGCTCTACCACTTACAACACCTTGCCCGTTACCAAAGTCGTTTACAATTGATTGTAGGCATTGTCATCGTATTTAATAATGTTTAACTATATAACTAGCGCGGCATACAGGCGATATTTAACACATCCCCTATTTGCTATGTTACATAGAACGTTGGCATCACATCCATTGTTGTTTATAATATAAAATTATAAACTTTAAATGGTTTATTGCCATACAATACAATTGCCCCATTTTTATCATTGCAGTCCAGCACGGATACGACCTTAGAGGCGTTCAGGCATAATCCAACGGACGTAGCGTCATACCACTGTTCGCTCGAACAAGTATTGTGCCATTGGTCCGTACCTGCGGTTCCTCTCGTACTACGCAGGAATGCTGTCGCAACAACAATTGTCATCAGTAGGGTAAAACGAACCTGTCTCACGACGGTCTAAAACCAGCTCACGTTCCTTGGATGGGTGAACAGAACGTCTCATGTGTTTAACGTAAGTACCTGCCAAGTGGTCTTAAACTTACGGGATGCCCATACATCCATGGGAGCAAGGATACGCCTTGCCATCGCTCACCGTCATTTCACTGTATCAGATACCAATTCGGAACTGAGTTGCCGGCACAAGTTCCACCCTTGGTAAGAGTCGAGGCCGACCTAAAACCTCTTACTGCACTCTTCTTAGGGTCGCAGCACCTAGTACTTATTGCAACTCTACATTGGGCCGAAACCCTTCCCGCGATTTTGGGTTTAAACCACAGCCACCATGACGCTCCCACAAGGGCGCCTACCTCTGACAAGTCAGGCCCGGACCGAGATCCGGTGGGCTCCTGACTCCCATGGTACCGTGATTTAAGTCCTGGTAGGGACTACCGGTGGTCCAGCCGCCAACAAGACCAATGACCGGCAACTTGTGACTGATCGAATCGTAGCAACCTTCGGTAGCGTCATCTGAAGATGTTTACGATAAGACCAGTATTTTGCTCTGCCCCCGTTCATTATTAGACAACGTCATTAAAGGGCGAAGCCTTGATAATTGGGCGGGGGCCCTGCATGGGTGAACAATCCAACGCTTGGTGAATTTCGCTTCACAATGATAGGAAGAGCCGACATCGAAGGATCGAAAAGCGACATCGCTATGAACGCTTGGCCGCCACAAGCCAGTTATCCCTGTGGTAACTTTTCTGACACCTCTTGTTAAAAACTCTTTAAACCAAAAGGATCGATAGCCGAGCTTTTGCTGTCTCTGTGTGTACTTAACACCGAGATCAAGTCAGCATTTGCCCTTTTGCTCTATGTGTGGTTTCTGTCCGCACTGAGCTGGCCTTGGGACACCTCCGTTATTATTTGAGAGATGTACCGCCCCAGTCAAACTCCCCACCTGGCAATGTCCTTGAATTGGATCATACCTGAGTGTTGGAGTTATACCAAATTCAATTAATATAACAACATATTAATATATTACTATTTCATACATTTAATACATTACTTTGATCAAGAAGCTTGCATCAAGACCAAATACCATAAGACATATAAATATATCCGTATAATGGCTAGGAAATGATTCACGTTCCATTTAATCAAGTAAGTAAGGAAACAATAAGAGTAGTGGTATTTCATTGGTGTTAATTAACCGAAATTAATTAACTCCCACTTATGCTACACCTCTTATGTCTCCGTACACTGCCAGACTAGAATCAAGCTCAACAGGGTCTTCTTTCCCCGCTAATTATTCCAAGCCCGTTCCCTTGGCTGTGGTTTCGCTAGATAGTAGATAGGGACAGAAGGAATCTCGTTAATCCATTCATGCGCGTCACTAATTAGATGACAAGGCATTTGGCTAGTAAATTTTCTTTATTTATAATAGTATTTAATAGATTACAATAGTTTTAATTAATTTGGGGATCTATTTATATAAACTTTATAGTCCCTTTTTATTAATACATTGAACCCTTAGTGGTACTACTCGTATAAGATAAAGTTAGTAAATTTCGATTGGGATGTTCGGCAATCGTACCGTTCCTTTAATTTTTTTTTGTACGTGTTGACATCATGCCCATACCATGCGCATGAATGCCTGATGAATCGTCCAGCTTCCTCTCATGGTGGTGGTGATGATGTCTTTGACGACGTTATCAGTAAGTCGGAGTTGCGTTATTAGGTATTTATTGAGAGGGCACCAGGCTCCTCTCGCTCCGGCGATTAGGGGAAGTACACAGATGTTAAAGCCGGCGTACCTTCGTTGGATTTCCTGAAGGAACGGCTGTGTGCTGTATGCGGCGAGTTTTGCGTTGTATGAAAGCGCAAGACTTTCGGGTCCTTCCCAGTGGATGCCGACGTCGCAGATGACTATTTCATTTCCTTTTTGGAAGATAATGTCGAGTTTTTTAAGTATTCCGTCGCGGCATCTAATTCTCGGCTCTAATGTTGCTGTCCAGCCCTTTCTTCTCGCGGCTCTGGTTAGGCGCGTTTGGGTGTAGTTGTGCCGATTAATTCGTTCCCAGTGCGTGAGTGGGCTGCCTTGTAATACATGCGACAGGCTTTCTATCTTTCCACATACAGCGCGGCATCTTCGTAGATGTGGTGGATTTGATGGGATCCCGATTGTGGGGAGAAGATTATATCTGAGGTGTACTGCTCTTATATAATCCTCTCCGCCCCAGAAGATTGGTGGGCTCCTTATTATGGATGTGCAACATTTGTGGTATCGCACTTGTTTGATTCCATTTCCGGAGAAAGAGTTGTCAAGAGCGGTTGCTTTTACGGCGTCATTTTGGGTTCGTGTTAATGTATTTGGGATTAACATGTGCATGATCCGAGTAATCCATTTGTCTCCCATGGTGGTAATGTCTTTAAATAGGTCATCTGATTCCTCAAGTTTTATTAAGCGTTGCGTGATGATGGCCGGCACTCGGTTTCTAAATTCTATGACCCCGAGGCCGCCTTGCTTAATGGAGGTGTGGATGATGGTGTTGTGGCAGTGGGCGTTGAGGTGTAGCGTTTTTCGAACAAAGGAGTGAATTTTCTTGTCTGTTTGTTTTAAAGTTTTCCGCGTGATTGTTGGCTTTTGCAAGTAGGGAATATATCGGGGAATAAGGAATTGTCGCAGCATGTTCATTTTTTGATGATTTTTGGAGTCGCTGGAGTTTGGCTAAAAGGTTTTCTGGGGTACCTTCTATTTCACCGGATGTGTTGAATTGGGCTCCAAGGTATCGAAATTGCTCTTCGATGGTGACCGCTGCGATTTGAAGGTGTTCGAATGCGATGGGGTTGTTGTCGTTGTATACCTTCTTTTTACTCGGAACTGTTCGTAGGTGCAAGAACTTACTTTTTTTGGGTATTGAATTCCATCCCTCGAGCCTTAAAGAAGGTATATGCCATCTGGAGCATCCTTTCAGCGTCTTCTTTCGAATTGGAGAAGAGTAACAGGTCGTCTGCGTAGGATAGGCATCGCAGTCTTCCTGTTGTAGATGTTTCGATGCCAGTGAAGGAGTCCAATTTCCTGAGCAGCTCGTCTATGATGGTGTTAAATAGGAGCGGCGATAGTGGGTCCCCTTGTTTTACTCCGCGGTTGATGTCGATTGTGATGTTGTTGGTGCCGCTTTTGATGGTGGTGGAGCTTTGGTGGAGGTTGCTCTTTATATATTTTATGAAGGTATCGTCTGTGTTAGCCCTTTTGAGCGCCCTAATTAAGCTGTGGTGCGATACCGTGTCAAATGCTTTTCTTAGGTCTAGGGACACGACGCACAGTGGTTTCGCTTTTTTCCGGTGCTCTTTTATTGTGATATGTAGGGCTAACACATTTGCGAAGACTCCATCCATTCGGCTAAAGCCTCTTTGATGCTTGTGGAGATTGATTTGTTCCAATCTGCCCGCGAGTATTTTGTGTAGCAGCCTTATTATGGTTGACGGGATTGTAATGGGCCACCAATCATTAATGTCCTGCGGATTTCCAGATTTGGGGATGATGGAAGTTCTGCAGGTTTTTAACATCTCGGGTGTGTGTTCAAGAAGGAGCATTGCGTTGAATAGTAGGCTCAGCTTTGCGAGCGGTATTCTTTTTAGTCCCCGGAGAGTTATTCCGTCATTTCCCGGGCAGTTGGTTTTCATCGTGCTGCGTGTAGCTTCAATGTCCTCGATGGTGATGATGGTACGTTCAGGGAGTCTGTCTATGATGGGGATGTGATCTTCCTGGGATTCTGTTGAAAAGATCTCCCTGAAGTTCCACGCTATTTCATCCGCGTTCGGTGGTGGTATACTGTTGGATTCTATACTATTTCCTGTGAATATCTTTTTTGCCAGACTTTTTGGGTTTTTTTTTTGTACTCGTTTTGTGCCAATCTGTAGAGTATCGCACGGCGTCTGCTGCTGTTTGTGGTGGCACGGAGTCGTTCGAACGCCCTATTGATGCTGATGTTATCGCGATGTCCTCCACTTCGTTGGGACGTTCGACTGTGTTGTTCTATAAGATTCTGAGTCCATCTTTCGAGTGCGGGTTCTGCTAGCATTCTGGAGGAGAGGATGGAGTGTCTCAAAATTCTGTCGCCGTCGTCTAAACCCTCAAGTTGGTTTAAGTATTCATTTAGACTGTTGTTGCTGTCGATGTTTCCTTCGTCAGCGGATTCATATTCGGAGTTGCTGCTTTGGTCTAAATGCAAGGTGTTTCTAAACTTTTGGACTCTTATTCCGAAGGATGCCCTTTGTCTTCTTCTTTTAACTGCTTCTCTGGATCTTGTTGAGAGCGTGGCTAGATGGTCTATTATCAAGGTCGGGTCTCTGGTGTTGAGTTCCGCCTCAGCCTTCGCAAGGGCATTTTGCTCGTCTTCGGTCCAGAAGCGTTTGTTGGATGATGGTCCGGATTGCAACTCTGTGTTTTAAGCTTCTTTATGGCCAATCGTGTGTGTTGGCGGAGTCCTGCGTATGTATTAAAGCTCCGTAGACATATTGTGTAGATGTTATTGTTTGTTTCGATTCCCCTGCAATACCGTCGGTGATGCTGCAGTTTTCCCCGTTCAGAGGCATACGATCTGCCACATCGTTCGCATGTGAATGTACTTGGTGTCAACTGTACTTCTTCGTCTGTATGGGGCGATGCTGGTCTTGCCGAATTGCTGACTTGCCTGTTTCTAAGGTTATAAAGAGGCATCGCAAAACTTACTCCAAGTAGGAGCTCTTCTCTCGGGCACTAGTGATAACAGATGTGTTGTGTGCTTTGATTGATTTACGAATGGTGTTGTTGTCTCCGATTTGGGTGTGTGCACTAGTTGCCGTGGTTGGTGCACCGGCTGATGACTTTAGCACGGGCTACAACCCAAAAGTTGTTCGGACACCCAGATAACCGCTTAGCCGCCGCACGAACCCGATATACCGGTATTTATCGGACACACGCACCGGAATTTCGTTTCGCATGCACGAACCGTACTCGTTTCTTGTGCTCGCCACGGGTGTTTGGTTGGCGATTAGTGTAAAATCCGTCGACCAGGTTTTTTTTCACGATAATGGCGTTTCTCCATCTCGCGATTTCATCCGCGATTTTCTGTGGAATCCTTTGATGGATTTTCGCGAAAGTTTGATGGATTGGAGAGCGCGCGTGTACCGACAGGTTACAAAAAACATTTCTAAAATCGGATTGTAATTACCGAACTTATTCTCTTTTGAAGCGGAGCGCGGAAAAAACACGTCTGCATTCGACGAGAGTCAACAAGAGAGTCATAGTTACTCCGCCGTTTCCCCGCGCTTACTTGAATTTCATCACTTTGACATTCAGAGCACTGGGCAGAAATCACATTGTGTCAACACCCGTTAGGGCCATCACAATGCTTTGTTTTAATTAAACAGTCGGATTCCCCAAGTCCGTGCCAGTTCTGAATTGATTGTTAATTGATAGTCGTTATAAATCAAAAGAATATACCTTACGATAAATCTTAAGACTTTTAGCAAGAAAATTACACAATTGGTTACGTAAACTACTATCCGAGGAACAAAATCCGAAGATCTCTATTTACCCAGAACGAGTACATAAACCATGTTATTGCTTCCAATTCAAGCCCGACTATCTCAATCTTCAGAGCCAATCCTTATCCCGAAGTTACAGATCTAATTTGCCGACTTCCCTTACCTACATTATTCGATCGACTAGAGACTCTTCACCTTGGAGACCAGCTGCGGATATCGGTACGGCCTGTTGAGAAGTTTGCGTGACCCCACCATAAATTTTCAAGGTCCGAGGAGAAAATATCGACACAACATTAAATGTCATCCTCTTCTAGTCCATCTACCATATCTCTCTTCGAAAGACTTCCATGGTAGTACGACTACAAAACAGAAAAGAAAACTCTTTCGATATCTCTCGACGGCTTCTTTATGGTCGTTCCTGTTGCCAGGATGAGCGAAATGCCCATTTTTAATAACGAACGGATACCCAACAGGTTACGGAATTGGAACCGTATTCCCTTTCGTTCAAAAATAATCAAGTGTATAAATTTTTTTATATACAAAGGATATATAATTATATTCTTATAACTTGAAAATTTCCGGCTTTCGCCTTAAACTTAGGACTGACTAACTCGTGATCAACCACTGTTCACACGAAACACTTCTCCACTTCAATCCTCCAAGGTCTCATTCGATTATTTGCTACTACCACCAAGATCTGTACCAATAGCGGCTCCATGCAGGCTTACGCCAAACACTTCTAAGCACACCATTGTACCCTGCTACTCACTAAAGTTTCAAAATTTATATTCAATCGAAATTAAATATAAATCATCTACTTTAGCGGTAATGTATAGGTATACAACTTAAGCGCCATCCATTTTAAGGGCTAGTTGCTTCGGTAGGTGAGTTGTTACACACTCCTTAGCGGATTACGACTTCCATGTCCACCGTCCTGCTGTTTTAAGTAACCAACGCCTTTCATGGTATCTGCATGAGTTGTTAATTTGGGCACCGTAACATTACGTTTGGTTCATCCCACAGCGCCAGTTCTGCTTTCCAAAAGTGGCCCACTGGGCACAATATATCACAACCTAAACCTTCATATCAAGAAAGGTTAGGTTCTTACCCATTTAAAGTTTGAGAATAGGTTAAGGTCGTTTCAACCCTAATGCCTCTAATCATTCGCTTTACCAGATAAGATTATTTTACATAATTTTTAAATGCACCAGCTATTCTGAGGGAAACTTCGGAGGGAACCAGCTACTAGATGGATCGATTGGTCTTTCGAATGGTACTTCCTGGACTATACAACCAAGTCGCCTTAGGGGACATTAATATCGGTATTATCAATAAACTGGATAAGATCACCAGGACTGCTGTTAGGAAGTGGTGCTTCCTCAGAAAAGATGCCCCAAACGCCTATATCCACGCATGCGTCGCAGATGGCGGTATGGGAATTACATCCTTGAGATACCAGGTCCCCTATATGCGCCTTAGACGCCTCATGAATATGAGGATGTCCGAAGAAGCGCAGGGAAGTTCAGCAGGCCAATTCATCGAGGCAGAAAAGGAGAAGTGTATAAGAAGACTTACAACTGGGGGAGGAACCCTCGACACCAGAGCGAAGCTGCGAAACTTCTGGCGATCCAAACTGCATAACACAATCGATGGATCGTCTTTAAAAAAATCTAAAGTTGTGCCAAGTCAGAACCGTTGGATGCAGGAACCGACAAGATTCTTGACTGGGCGTGATTTTATAAACATCAATAGAGTCCGCATCAATGGCCTACCAACCCGGTCAAGAACATCTCGCGGAAGAGCGCAGCCGGACCGAAGGTCTCGAGCGGGATGTCATAATCCGGAGACCTTTAATCACGTTCCGCAGATATGTGAAAGGTCTCACGGCATAAGGATCAGGGGACACGACGCGATTGTTAAACACCTGAAAATACGCGTCGAGGATGAGTTCCTGGTATTGGTGGAGCCGGAGTTTCGAACTCCAACTGGGAGACGATACCCGGATCTTCTCTTCACAAAAGACGGCCGAACAACAGTAGTAGACGTCCAGATCGTAAGCGATCAAAGGGACCTGAACATCGAACACCGAAGGAAGACCGCCTACTACCAGGAACATCCAGGCCTGGAAGACCTCATCAAGGAGAGGACACACGCACGGGAGGTCCGGTACACTTCGGCCACTCTATCCTGGCGTGGCGTCTGGTCGAGGGAGTCGGTGCACGACCTCCAGGAAGCTGGGTTACTAAAAACACCAGTAATTAATGAGATCTCCACCAGAGTACTGCTTGGTGGATCTACTCAGCTTTCTTGAGATCAACAGCTATGACAAATCTGAGGAACTGATGTCTTCGGTGAATACAGCATCTGTTGCCGCCTCGTAAAGGCGTAATGTGAGGTGTTTTAGTGGGTATTACTAGAATAACTCAAGCAATTGAGGAAATCTGGTCGAGTCCCACATAACCCTCAGCGCCTCGTATGCTGAGGGTATGCATAAACGCATTCCCTCTCGTTACAAAAAAAAAAAAAACAAAAAAAAAACGGGATGTCTTTAATTGCTCTGTGAAAATATCTATGTGTAGCGTTATCATTGAACAGTGAAAAGGAAAAAGTGGTAAACAGTGGTACCGCTGATCAAACCAAATCCTTTCGGGCTTGGTGGACTGAGTGTTGCATGGCGCCTGTGTCCACGGGGATGCAGGAAAAATGGGTGTGGATCTGGTCTATAGCTGGATCCGCAACTCCTCGGAGTTCCTAGTAACCCAAGAATGTGCTCTCCTTTACGGAGTTGGACCCGTCTTCCCGGACTAGCGAAGGGAAGTTAAAGCACATCTGGTACCGCTTCAAAGGGTTACCAGCCCTGAAGCGGATTTTTTGTTGGTCAAGATACAAATTTAGCCTCGGATATACATATGCAGTACGGACGACCGACCCACTGGTCACGCCGCCCCAAACGGAATACCCGAGGACATTAGAACTGAGGATGGGAAATGGGTGTGCCGCCTCCCTGAACGTCAGATGTCTTTCGACATTAAGAGAGGTCGAGGTGTGCACGAGAAGGCCAAATATAAAGCATGGTCCGATAGCATCCAAGTCCGAGACCCAGTTAAAGTTAGGTGGTCTGATGAGGAGACGAGAGTAATGGCAAAGAAAGAGGCTGAGCTTACCCTTCAAGGTGTTCGTTTCATGAACCAAGAGCTCATTAGATTGTTCCCCGAAAGATCCCTAGAGGGAATCAAGGGCAAAAGGCGGGTAGGCGCCTACAAAGCCATGGTTCAGTCTTACATCCAGAGACTTCAAGGACAATCAAAGGGAGTCTGGAGTCTGCTGATGAACCAAACTCTGATGAGAAATGGGGAACTCAGAAAGTCGTAGTGGGAGCTGATGCTGGTCAGAGTGACATCTCCTGGCGTGGTGAATTGCTCCGTGCCTTGAGGGAAACGGCACTTCCCCGATCTGCTGCCAGGCTGACGGCGCTAATTAATCAGCTGGAGGACTTGTCGGTGGATGACATCTGCGACGGTGTACAGTTCTTCCTTAGCGAAATGCTCCAATTGGGCGCGAGAGGACAAGGAAGACACGAGGCATCGGGAACAACTCCTGTGCACCTGACCAAGAGGCAACAAAGACGCACCGAATACGCAAAGACCCAAGACTTGTGGCGGATAAATCCCAACAAATGTCTGCGGTCAATGCTAAGGGAAGTCGGAACCTCTGCGGATGTACCTCGAGAGGAAGTGTTTGAGTTCTGGCAGCGGACCATGACTCAAAATAACGATAATTTTCCGCTCCTACATCTTACGAAAAAGTATGAGGGTTTCGAGGAAATGCTCGCCGTCATAACACCCGATGAAATTAAGCGAGCAAAACTACCGAGAGACACTGCTGCGGGTCCAGATGTTATTAAAGTATTGGACGTCAAAAGATTGGATCCCTCTGTTCTGGTGGCAATCCTGAACCTATTTCTATGGTGCGGGAGAGTCCCAGGGGGATTCCTTCAGGCGAGGACTATACTTATTCCAAAGAAGTCCCAAACGAGCAGCCCAGGTGACTTCCGCCCAATCACAGAGTCATCGGTATTGATCCGCCTCTACCACAAGATCCTTGCCACGCGATTACTGAGAATAGCTAAACTAGATGAAAGACAGCGAGCCTTTCAAACCTGCGATGGCACTAACTAGAACATCTTCCTACTAGACGTAGTGCTGAAGACGGTCAGAAGAACCTTTAAAATGTTGCATGTGGCATCCATGGACATCGCCATGGCGTTCGACACGGTGACACACAACACGATAAAGGTGACTCTTCTCGCGAAAGGTATGCCGCGAGATCTAGTTGACTGTGTCTCTTTCGTTTACCAAAACTCATGTACGTAGTTCGGGCCCAGATGGTATTAAAGTATTGGACGTCAAAAGATTGGATCCCTCTGTTCTGGTGGCAATCCTGAACCTATTTCTATGGTGCGGGAGAGTCCCAGGGGGATTCCTTCAGGCGAGGACTATACTTATTCCAAAGAAGTCCCAAACGAGCAGCCCAGGTGACTTCGGCCCAATCACAGAGTCATCGGTATTGATCCGCCTCTACCACAAGATCCTTGCCACGCGATTACTGAGAATAGCTAAACTAGATGAAAGACAGCGAGCCTTTCAAACCTGCGATGGCACTATCTAGAACATCTTCCTACTAGACGTAGTGCTGAAGACGGTCAGAAGAACCTTTAAAATGTTGCATGTGGCATCCATGGACATCGCCAAGGCGTTCGACACGGTGACACACAACACGATAAAGGTGACTCTTCTCGCGAAAGGTATGCCGCGAGATCTAGTTGACTGTGTCTCTTTCGTTTACCAAAACTCAAGTGCGTACCTCACCTACAACAGCTCCAACTCTAGGACGTTCAAGCCAACTGGAGGGGTCAAGCAGGGTGATCCACTATCAGCACTGCTTTTTCTCCTAGTTATTGGTGAAGCACTGAGACTCATTCCTGGGGAGATTGGCGTGAGTATTGGGGATGTAAAGGTCAATGCATCGGCCTTTGCAGATGACCTAATTCTTTTTGCCACAACTAAGCGCGGCCTGCAGAGAAACATCCACATGGTGACGAAGTTTCTATCCAACTGCGGGCTGAATGCAAATCCATAAAAGTGCTTCAAATTCACCATCGAGAACGTGCCTAGGGAAAAGAAGTCGATCGTAACAACACATAGAACTCCATTCACGATTCAATAACCTCAAAACCTCAGCTGACACGTGAAGACGAGTTTCGATACCTGGGAGTCAGTTTCACTGCTGAAGGTAGAACACGTAACTACCCTGTGGCTGCATTGAGGAAAGCCCTAGACACAATCTCCAAAGCTGCACTGAAATCACAGCAGCGCCTCTTTGGCCTGCGAACAATGGTACTTCCTGGACTATACCACCAAGTGGCCTTAGGGGACATTAACATCGGTATTATCAATAAACTGGATAAGATCACCAGGACTGCTGTTAGGAAGTGGTGCTTCCTCAGAAAAGATGCCCCAAACGCCTATATCCACGCATGCGTCGCGGATGCCGGTATGGGAATTATATCCTTGAGATACCAGGTCCCCTATATGCGCCTTAGACGCCTCATGAATATGAGGATGTCCGAAGAAGCGCAGGGAAGTTCAGCAGGCCAATTCATCGATGCAGAAAAGGAGAAGTGTATAAGAAGACTTACAACTGGGGGAGGAACCCTCGACACCAGAGCGAAGCTGCGACATTTTTGGGGATCCAAACTGCATAACACAGACGATGGATCGTCTTTAAAGAAATCTAAAGATGTGCCAAGTCAGAACCGTTGGATGCAGGAACCGACAAGATTCTTGACTGGGCGTGATTTTATAAACATCAATAGAGTCCGCATCAATGGCCTACCAACTCGGTCAAGAACATCTCGCGGAAGAGCGCAGCTGAACCGAAGGTGTCGAGTGGGATGTCATAATCCTTAATCACGTCCTGCAAATATCTGAAAGGTCTCACGGCATAAGGATCAGGCAACACGACGCGATTGTTAAACACCTGAAAAAAAGCGTCGAGGATGAGTTCCTGGTACTGGTGGAGCCGGAGTTTCTTACTCCAACTGGGAGACGATACCCGGATCTTCTCTTCAAAAAAGACGGCCGAACAACAGTCGTAGACGTCCAGATCGTAAGCGATCAAAGTGACCTGCACATCGAACACCAAAGGAAGACCGCCTACTACCAGGAACATCCATGCCTGGAAGACCCCATCAAGGAGAGGACACACGCACGGGAGGCCCGGTACACTTCGGCCACTCTATCCTGGCGTGGCGTCTGGTCGAGGGAGTTGGTCGAGGGAGTTGGTGTACGACCTCCAGGAAGCTGGGCTACTAAAAACACCAGTAATTAAAGAGATCTCCACCAGAGTACTGCTTGGTGGATATATGATCTACTTAGCTTTCATGAGATCAACATTTAGTGGGTATTACTAGAATAACTCAAGCAATTGAGGAAATCTGGTCGAGTCCCACATAACCCTCAGCGCCTCGTATGCTGAGGGTATGCATAAACGCATTCCCACTCGTTACAAAAAAAAAAAAAAAAGCCGGATGTCTTTAATTGCTCTGTGAAAATATCTATGTGTTGCGTTATTATTGAACAGTGAAAAGGAAAAAGTGGTAAACAGTGGTACCGCTGATCAAACCAAATCCTTTCGGGCTTGGTGGACTGAGTGTTGCATGGCGCCTGTGTCCACGGGGATGCAGGAAAAATGGGTGTGGATCTGGTCTATAGCTGGATCCGCAACTCCTCGGAGTTCCTAGTAACCCAAGAATGTGCTCTCCTTTACGGAGTTGGACCCGTCTTCCCGGACTAGCGAAGGGAAGTTAAAGCACATCTGGTACCGCTTCAAAGGGTTACCAGCCCTGAAGCGGATTTTTTGTTGGTCAAGATACAAATTTAGCCTCGGATATACATATGCAGTACGGACGACCGACCCACTGGTCACGCCGCCCCAAACGGAATACCCGAGGACATTAGAACTGAGGATGGGAAATGGGTGTGCCGCCTCCCTGAATGTCAGATGTCTTTCGACATTAAGAGAGGTCGAGGTGTGCACGAGAAGGCCAAATATAAAGCATGGTCCGATAGCATCCAAGTCCGAGACCCAGTTAAAGTTAGGTGGTCTGATGAGGAGACGAGAGTAATGGCAAAGAAAGAGGCTGAGCTTACCCTTCAAGGTGTTCGTTTCATGAACCAAGAGCTCATTAGATTGTTCCCCGAAAGATCCCTAGAGGGAATCAAGGGCAAAAGGCGGGTAGGCGCCTACAAAGCCATGGTTCAGTCTTACATCCAGAGACTTCAAGGACAATCAAAGGGAGTATGGAGTCTGCTGATGAACCAAACTCTGATGAGAAATGGGGAACTCAGGAAGTCGTAGTGGGAGCTGATGCTGGTCAGAGTGACATGCTCCGTGCCTTGAGGGAAACGGCACTTCCCCGATCTGCTGCCAGGCTGACGGCGCTAATTAATCAGCTGGAGGACTTGTCGGTGGATGACATCTGCGACGGTGTACAGTTCTTCTTAGCGAAATGCTCCAATTGGGCGCGAGAGGACAAGGAAGACACGAGGCATCGGGAACAACTCCTGTGCACCTGACCAAGAGGCAACAAAGACGCACCGAATACGCAAAGACCCAAGACTTGTGGCGGATAAATCCCAACAAATGTCTGCGGTCAATGCTAAGGGAAGTCGGAACCTCTGCGGATGTACCTCGAGAGGAAGTGTTTGAGTTCTGGCAGCGGACCATGACTCAAAATAACGATAATTTTCCGCTCCTACATCTTACGAAAAAGTATGAGGGTTTCGAGGAAATGCTCGCCGTCATAACACCCGATGAAATTAAGCGAGCAAAACTACCGAGAGACACTGCTGCGGGTCCAGATGTTATTAAAGTATTGGACGTCAAAAGATTGGATCCCTCTGTTCTGGTGGCAATCCTGAACCTATTTCTATGGTGCGGGAGAGTCCCAGGGGGATTCCTTCAGGCGAGGACTATACTTATTCCAAAGAAGTCCCAAACGAGCAGCCCAGGTGACTTCCGCCCAATCACAGAGTCATCGGTATTGATCCGCCTCTACCACAAGATCCTTGCCACGCGATTACTGAGAATAGCTAAACTAGATGAAAGACAGCGAGCCTTTCAAACCTGCGATGGCACTAACTAGAACATCTTCCTACTAGACGTAGTGCTGAAGACGGTCAGAAGAACCTTTAAAATGTTGCATGTGGCATCCATGGACATCGCCATGGCGTTCGACACGGTGACACACAACACGATAAAGGTGACTCTTCTCGCGAAAGGTATGCCGCGAGATCTAGTTGACTGTGTCTCTTTCGTTTACCAAAACTCATGTACGTAGTTCGGGCCCAGATGGTATTAAAGTATTGGACGTCAAGAGATTGGATCCCTCTGTTCTGGTGGCAATCCTGAACCTATTTCTATGGTGCGGGAGAGTCCCAGGGGGATTCCTTCAGGCGAGGACTATACTTATTCCAAAGAAGTCCCAAACGAGCAGCCCAGGTGACTTCGGCCCAATCACAGAGTCATCGGTATTGATCCGCCTCTACCACAAGATCCTTGCCACGCGATTACTGAGAATAGCTAAACTAGATGAAAGACAGCGAGCCTTTCAAACCTGCGATGGCACTAACTAGAACATCTTCCTACTAGACGTAGTGCTGAAGACGGTCAGAAGAACCTTTAAAATGTTGCATGTGGCATCCATGGACATCGCCAAGGCGTTCGACTCGGTGACACACAACACGATAAAGGTGACTCTTCTCGCGAAAGGTATGCCGCGAGATCTAGTTGACTGTGTCTCTTTCGTTTACCAAAACTCAAGTGCGTACCTCACCTACAACAGCTCCAACTCTAGGACGTTCAAGCCAACTGGAGGGGTCAAGCAGGGTGATCCACTATCAGCACTGCTTTTTCTCCTAGTTATTGGTGAAGCACTGAGACTCATTCCTGGGGAGATTGGCGTGAGTATTGGGGATGTAAAGGTCAATGCATCGGCCTTTGCAGATGACCTAATTCTTTTTGCCACAACTAAGCGCGGCCTGCAGAGAAACATCCACATGGTGACGAAGTTTCTATCCAACTGCGGGCTGAATGCAAATCCATAAAAGTGCTTCAAATTCACCATCGAGAACGTGCCTAGGGAAAAGAAGTCGATCGTAACAACACATAGAACTCCATTCACGATTCAGGAACCTCAAAACCTCAGCTGACACGTGAAGACGAGTTTCGATACCTGGGAGTCAGTTTCACTGCTGAAGGTAGAACACGTAACTACCCTGTGGCTGCATTGAGGAAAGCCCTAGACACAATCTCCAAAGCTGCACTGAAATCACAGCAGCGCCTCTTTGGCCTGCGAACAATGGTACTTCCTGGACTATACCACCAAGTGGCCTTAGGGGACATTAACATCGGTATTATCAATAAACTGGATAAGATCACCAGGACTGCTGTTAGGAAGTGGTGCTTCCTCAGAAAAGATGCCCCAAACGCCTATATCCACGCATGCGTCGCGGATGCCGGTATGGGAATTATATCCTTGAGATACCAGGTCCCCTATATGCGCCTTAGACGCCTCATGAATATGAGGATGTCCGAAGAAGCGCAGGGAAGTTCAGCAGGCCAATTCATCGATGCAGAAAAGGAGAAGTGTATAAGAAGACTTACAACTGGGGGAGGAACCCTCGACACCAGAGCGAAGCTGCGACATTTTTGGGGATCCAAACTGCATAACACAGACGATGGATCGTCTTTAAAGAAATCTAAAGATGTGCCAAGTCAGAACCGTTGGATGCAGGAACCGACAAGATTCTTGACTGGGCGTGATTTTATAAACATCAATAGAGTCCGCATCAATGGCCTACCAACTCGGTCAAGAACATCTCGCGGAAGAGCGCAGCTGAACCGAAGGTGTCGAGTGGGATGTCATAATCCTTAATCACGTCCTGCAAATATCTGAAAGGTCTCACGGCATAAGGATCAGGCAACACGACGCGATTGTTAAACACCTGAAAAAACGCGTCGAGGATGAGTTCCTGGTACTGGTGGAGCCGGAGTTTCTTACTCCAA
The DNA here is from genome assembly GCA_949129095.1 of Volucella bombylans. Classification (NCBI taxonomy): domain Eukaryota; kingdom Metazoa; phylum Arthropoda; class Insecta; order Diptera; family Syrphidae; genus Volucella; species Volucella bombylans. The sequence goes on along the minus strand of OX422145.1, from coordinate 15,152,910 downwards.
CTGGGAGACGATACCCGGATCTTCTCTTCAAAAAAGACGGCCGAACAACAGTCGTAGACGTCCAGATCGTAAGCGATCAAAGGGACCTGAACATCGAACACCAAAGGAAGACCGCCTACTACCAGGAACATCCATGCCTGGAAGACCTCATCAAGGAGAGGACACACGCACGGGAGGCCCGGTACACTTCGGCCACTCTATCCTGGCGTGGCGTCTGGTCGAGGGAGTTGGTCGAGGGAGTTGGTGTACGACCTCCAGGAAGCTGGGCTACTAAAAACACCAGTAATTAAAGAGATCTCCACCAGAGTACTGCTTGGTGGATATATGATCTACTTAGCTTTCATGAGATCAACATTTAGTGGGTATTACTAGAATAACTCAAGCAATTGAGGAAATCTGGTCGAGTCCCACATAACCCTCAGCGCCTCGTATGCTGAGGGTATGCATAAACGCATTCCCACTCGTTACAAAAAAAAAAAAAAAAGCCGGATGTCTTTAATTGCTCTGTGAAAATATCTATGTGTTGCGTTATTATTGAACAGTGAAAAGGAAAAAGTGGTAAACAGTGGTACCGCTGATCAAACCAAATCCTTTCGGGCTTGGTGGACTGAGTGTTGCATGGCGCCTGTGTCCACGGGGATGCAGGAAAAATGGGTGTGGATCTGGTCTATAGCTGGATCCGCAACTCCTCGGAGTTCCTAGTAACCCAAGAATGTGCTCTCCTTTACGGAGTTGGACCCGTCTTTCCGGACTAGCGAAGGGAAGTTAAAGCACATCTGGTACCGCTTCAAAGGGTTACCAGCCCTGAAGCGGATTTTTTGTTGGTCAAGATACAAATTTAGCCTCGGATATACATATGCAGTACGGACGACCGACCCACTGGTCACGCCGCCCCAAACGGAATACCCGAGGACATTAGAACTGAGGATGGGAAATGGGTGTGCCGCCTCCCTGAATGTCAGATGTCTTTCGACATTAATACAAATACATACATTTACTCCCTCGCGGTCGGTGTCTTGCCCCTTCTCTTGCTCCTTTTGTGCATCCCCTGGTTGTGCATCGGGCGGGAGAATGTTCGTGAATAAAATGTATAACAACATATATTTTTGTTACAATAATTATTAAAATTGTAATTTATGTTAGAATTGAGCTAAATTGAACTCTATTTTTTATTAATAATGTAACCTATAAAACGTAACGTAGGATTACGTATTATTATTTAGTACATTTAGTATGACAGTTTGTTAAGGTAAAAATGGAAGTAATTTAAGGAAAAGACTAATAAAATCTCTTGGCTGTAACCCTAAAATCGAAAAGACGTGTTTTATTAAAATCCGCATTTTCCACCCATTTTCTAACCCCACACATATTTAGAAAAAGTAAAAAAGCCCTACACACCCCAACATTTGGTCCTTACGAGTCGGATAAAAAAGAAAAATTTAAACCCTTTTGCTCAGACAAAAAATAAAAATCTACAAAGTCCGCAAGTGAAAGTGCACAAACATACATATATATATATATATATATAAAGAGACGTAACAAACTATACAAAACATTTAACATTTTTAAACTTTTTAAAAAATTATAAAAAAGAAAAAAGTGCAAGTGCAAGTGCAAGTGTGCAATATATATATAGATATACATATATAAAACAATAAAAGTACATACATTTACTCCCTCGCGGTCGGTGTCTTGCCCCTTCTCTTGCTCCTTTTAAAGACTTAAAGACTCTCGGTGGTTGTGCATTGAAATCGCATTTCCCGCGCCGTGTAAAAATTAATTTCAACTTTAACCTCAACTGTCACCAGCTGGGCAAAGTTAATCAAAGGTCGTAAGTTGCTGAAATAAAATATTTAATTAAATATCATTTAATAAACTGTATCTAATAAAATTAAAATAATAAATACTTGATACACCCTTATTGGTTTATAATTAATTACATTTTCAAATAAAAACCATTTAAAAATGTCAAAATTGTCCACGGGTGCAGACCAAAAAGGTGTTCTGGAGCAGATGCTTCGTGACCACTCCAACTTCAAAAAGACTGGAGCATCACGTCGTACAGCCAGCTATCTGTCAGGTCGTCTTCTTATTCTAGAAGGGAACTTCAAGAATGCGCTTGGTCTTCAAGCGAAGATTCGACGAGGAGAAATCGAAGAAGGTCTGGAAGAAGAAGACTTTGATGAAATTTTTGATCTGCTTCAAGAAACATATTTCACTTACCGAGGTGAATTGGTCGACGCTATAGACAATGCCAAGTTAGCATCCAAGGAGAAGATTGTGGAAGGTGAATCCACAGGTGCTTCTTGCAATGAACTTTCATTGCCCCCAATTCAAATACCACATTTTGAGGGCTCGTACACGAAGTGGCGGGCTTTCCACGATGTCTTTTTGTCGTTAGTCCACACAAATAAAAAGCTGGGTGAAATCCAAAAGCTTCACTATTTGAAGTCGTCTCTTACAGGTGAAGCTGCTCGTTTGTTGCAGCATTTAGGTTTGTATTCTGGCAATTATGACAAAGCATGGGAACTGCTTGTCGCCAGATACGACCACAAGCGAGTGTTGGTAAACGCTCATTTCCAACTTTTTTTTGAGCAGCAGCAGTTGACGAAGGAGACGGCAAGCAACATCAAATCTCTATTGGACACATCTCAGGAATGTTTCCACGCTCTGGGAAACTTAGGATTGCCGGTTGGTTCTTGGGATGATATTTTAATATATATACTGGTTCAGAAATTACCTGCTTTTACTCAGCGTTTGTGGGAGGAGAAGTTAGGTAGTTCGAAGGAGTTGCCAACCCTGACGCAATTCACAGAGTTCCTGGAAACACGTTTTCGAACCTTGGAAGCAGTAGCTGGAACGAGTGGCATCAAGGTCAGCGGTTCTTCTGTACACAAGGCTGTTGCGGTCGAGAAGAAAACGGTGTTGCACGTCGGGAAGAAGCAGTTTGCATGCCAGGTATGTGGTAGAGGTCAGCACTCCCTTCGAACTTGTCAGAAGTTCATTGCCATGGAGATCTGTGAACGATCTAAGGCAGTGGACAGAATCGGGGTTTGTCGGAACTGTTTGGCGTACAGTCACAAGACGAACCATTGTCAAAGCAGTGTGCGCTGCTATTACTGCAAGCAGGCACACCATTCTCTGCTGCATGTTAATGATATCAGCTCCAAACCTACGAGAGATTATAAAAATACAACAACAGGTACACAAACATTTCATATAAGGTCAACATTTAACCCACCTAAAGTAGCCTCTTCTGAAGTACATCAGCCAAGTGTTCTTCTGGCAACAGCAGTTGTTCGAGTTAGGTCATCAAATGGAAATTATTTAAATCTGAGGGCGTTAGTTGATCCTGGATCGGAAGCAACGTTTATTACTGAATCCGCTGTCCAGTTATTAGGGCTTCATCAGCGACGAACGATGATTCAGGTATCTGGATTGGGAAAAGTTAGCAGTGGTTCATGTCAACGGTATGTAAGTCTTACCTTTGGGTCTCTGGTAACACGTTTCGAGACAAATACCCCAGCTTATGTGTTCAAGTCTCTGACTGGTCTTTTGCCGTCCAAGCCTCTAGTTCTGCAAAACTGGGAACATATTCAAGGTTTGAAGTTAGCTGATCCACAATTCGACAAGCCTGCGACTGTTGATATTCTCCTGGGAGCCGACGTTTACTCTGACTTTATTCTAGGATCCATTATACGCGGTGATGATGAAAGATCGCCCATCGCACAGGAATCAGAGTTAGGTTGGCTTATCCTTGGGAAGGTTATTTCACAAAATAAAAAACCTGTCCATAGCTTCTTACTGGTTCTCGATAACGACACTCAGCTGCGAAGGTCCTGGGAACTGGAGGAGTTGCCTTTCAACACTAAGAAAACTGCGGAAGAGAAAACTTGTGAAAATAATAATATCAACACAACAACAGGATTGGACGATGGACGATATGAGGTATCGTTGCCATTTAAAGACGGATGTAAACCTGGGTTTGGTGCCTCGAAGTTAGGTGCCTTACGTAGGTTTCATCAACTGGAAGGAAGATTCCAGGAAACCCCCACACTACACAAGGAGCTTCAACAGATGACAGAGGTCCACAAAAAGAATACCATACTGGATACACCACACCATTTACTTACTCCTCACCATGTGGTATTCAATAGACCGGAATGTAAACCTGGGTTTGGTGCCTCGAAGTTAGGTGCCTTACGTAGGTTTCATCAACTGGAAAGAAGATTCCAGAAAAACCCCACACAGCACAAGGAGCTTTCCAAGTGTTTACAGGAATGCAAGGAGCTTCGTCAGATGCCTGAGGTTGACAAAAAGAATACCTTACTGGATACACCACACAACTTTTTCATTCATCAGCATGCGGTATTCAAGATGTCAAACAAAACCACGAAGCTTCGTCGCAATTTTGTATGCTACAAACGTTTTGTTCGAAACTGCCGGGCACAAGCTGGAAAAAGAAATAGAGATCCACTAAAGGTAGACGCAATCGGCACAAGACTTTTCGAAATTCGTCAAGGAGACACTGCCGTGGAGAAGTGGAGCGAAAAATGTCGGCCCAGGATGAGACAGCGCCCAAAGTGGACAAGACGGAAGACAGAAGCAGACGCGGACACTTACTTCTCTTCAAGGACGAAAAACTACCGCCGTTGCAGTCGCGATTCGGACGAATCATTCGTCACACCATCTCGGAAAGCAAAGACGGACTTGCTCAAGTGGTTACCGTACGAAATGAAACCGGAAAACTTAGTAGGAAAGAGAAATACAACACAATACCTAAACAACACAACACAACACAGCATTTAAACAACACAACACAACATTTAAACGACACAACACAACATTGATAAACTCACATGGAAAATTAAAGACTTTTCTTTTCTTTTGCCAATAATTTATTAAATTAATCAAATATATACTTATTTTATCCTAGCTATCCCTACACAACACAACACACATACAGTCCACTCTAAACCACACAAAATCATTATTTCCGGATAACGCTGTGGAGTTCCGAAACTCCAAAATGCCGACGGGAATTGGAGAGTCAAAACCCCGACGGAATTTGAAGCTTCTTAGTGAACACTCAACGATATCCACAGAAAACACAACATTCATGCCAGACAACGTTGCAGAGTTCCAAAATTCCAAAATGCCGACGGGAATTGAAGAATCAAAACCCCGACGGCACTTGAAATGTTTCACCGAATACTCAACGTTGTCCACTCAACACAACACAACACTTTAACATTTATCCTTTTTTTTTAAAACACATCTCAACATAAACACTCAATAATAATACCTTAAACTAATCTTAACATAAATTACATAAATAAACAAAATAAATAATAATAATAAATATGTAAATAATAAAAATAAAAAAATGAATATGTCAAAAAAAAACTTACTGAAGATGAATTGCAACAACAATTCAAAGGAAGGCGGATTATTGGCTTTACACAAAAATGTAAATACCACACACACACCACACACACTAGGAAGGCTAATTCGGCCATCATCATCAACTAACCGTTCGCGAAATTTCGTCGCACAGCATCGCACTGCACAACCAAAAATTGCGTACGCGGAGAACAGTTATCGTACAAAATAACACCACAAATTGTACCGAGTTATTGGGAAAATAATTACAATGAACTTTTATTATTATTATTTTTTTTTTCTCATTTTCCCATTTCTTTTTCTCTTTTGTTTTTTTTTTTGTTGCACTGCACACGAAATGTCACTTGCGCGAAACCGAAAAAATCGATGCACATCAATATGTACACACGCACGTACATATATACAATTGTGTACTCGCGCCGATGTACACAATTCAAAACGAAATCGAACTGCGCGAAGGAAGGGGAGCAGACAAGTAATATAAATAAAGACACTTACCTTTTTAACAAACAAAAAACTAAAAAAAAGTGGGAAAAACCAACGAAAATAAACTAAAAAAAAAAAAGAAAAAAAAGGAACCGAACGCGATAGGAAATTGACCCAGATTTGGTCAACGATCAAAACAAACTGTTGCACTATTGCAATTTGTCAATGACACATATTTTATCTCCCTTTGTTGCTCGTTTGTTATATCGTCGTCCTTGTCACCTACATGTAATGTCTCAAATTAATAATTACACGATTTTGTCTCATTTTACATGTCTAGTCAACACACTCACACAACACACAACTTTTATGTCAGAAGAGGTACAGTACGGTACAAGAGCGAGGACACTTGCGGACGAAATTCGTCCACCGGGCGGGAGAATGTTCGTGAATAAAATGTATAACAACATATATTTTTGTTACAATAATTATTAAAATTGTAATTTATGTTAGAATTGAGCTAAATTGAACTCTATTTTTTATTAATAATGTAACCTATAAAACGTAACGTAGGATTACGTATTATTATTTAGTACATTTAGTATGACAGTTTGTTAAGGTAAAAATGGAAGTAATTTCCGGAAAAGACTAATAAAATCTCTTGGCTGTAACCCTAAAATCGAAAAGACGTGTTTTATTAAAATCCGCATTTTCCACCCATTTTCTAACCCCACACATATTTAGAAAAAGTAAAAAAGCCCTACACACCCCAACATTTGTTTATTAAAATAATATTAATTAATTAATATTTAATTTCAAACCTGCGATGGCACTAACTAGAACATCTTCCTACTAGACGTAGTGCTGAAGACGGTCAGAAGAACCTTTAAAATGTTGCATGTGGCATCCATGGACATCGCCAAGGCGTTCGACACGGTGACACACAACACGATAAAGGTGACTCTTCTCGCGAAAGGTATGCCGCGAGATCTAGTGGACTGTGTCTCTTTCGTTTACCAAAACTCAAGTGCGTACCTCACCTACAACAGCTCCAACTCTAGGACGTTCAAGCCAACTGGAGGGGTCAAGCAATGTGATCCACTATCAGCACTGCTTTTTCTCCTAGTTATTGGTGAAGCACTGAGACTCATTCCTGGGGCGATTGGCGTGAGTATTGGGGATGTAAAGGTCAATGCATCGGCCTTTGCAGATGACCTAATTCTTTTTGCCACAACTAAGCGCGGCCTGCAGAGAAACATCCACATGGTGACGAACTTTCTATCCAACTGCGGGCTGAATGCAAATCCATAAAAGTGCTTCAAATTCACCATCGAGAACGTGCCTAGGGAAAAGAAGTCGATCGCAACAACACATAGAACTCCATTCACGATTCAGGAGCAACCAAAACCTCAGCTGACACGTGAAGACGAGTTTCGATACCTGGGAGTCAGTTTCACTGCTGAAGGTAGAACACGTAACTACCCTGTGGCTGCATTGAGGAAAGTCCTAGACACAATCTCCAAAGCTGCACTGAAATCACAGCAGCGCCTCTTTGGCCTGCGAACAATGGTACTTCCTGGACTATACCACCAAGTGGCCTTAGGGGACATTAACATCGGTATTATCAATAAACTGGATAAGATCACCAGGACTGCTGTTAGGAAGTGGTGCTTCCTCAGAAAAGATGCCCCAAACGCCTATATCCACGCATGCGTCGCAGATGGCGGTATGGGAATTACATCCTTGAGATACCAGGTCCCCTATATGCGCCTTAGACGCCTCATGAATATGAGGATGTCCGAAGAAGCGCAGGGAAGTTCAGCAGGCCAATTCATCGAGGCAGAAAAGGAGAAGTGTATAAGAAGACTTACAACTGGGGGAGGAACTCTCGACACCAGAGCGAAGCTGCGACATTTTTGGCGATCCAAACTGCATAACACAGTCGATGGATCGTCTTTAAAGAAAACTAAGGATGTGCCAAGTCAGAACCGTTGGATGCAGGAACCGACAAGATTCTTGACTGGGCGTGATTTTATAAACATCAATAGAGTCCGCATCAATGGCCTACCAACTCGGTCAAGAACATCTTGCGGAAGAGCGCAGCTGAACCGAAGGTGTCGAGTGGGATGTCATAATCCTTAATCACGTCCTGCGAATATGTAAAAGGTCTCACGGCATAAGGATCAGGCGACACGACGTAATTGTTAAACGCCTGAAAAAACGCGTCGAGGATGAGTTCCTGGTATTGGTGGAGCCGGAGTTTCGTACTCCAACTGAGAGACGATACACGGATCTTCTCTTCACAAAAGACGGCCGAACAACAGTCGTAGACGTCCAGATCGTAAGCGATCAAAGGGACCTGAACATCGAACACCGAAGGAAGACCGCCTACTACCAGGAACATCCAGGCCTGGAAGACCTCATCAAGGAGAGGACACACGCACGGGAGGTCAGAGCCTCGTGTACTGAAGGTATGCATAAAATTCCCCCTCGTAAAAAAAAAAAAAACGGATGTCTTTAATTGCCTCTGTGAAAATATCTATGTGTAGCGTTATCATTGAACAGTGAAAAAGAAAAAGTGGTAAGTGATTTTGATTATTGTTGTTAACTCACTGAAACATAGACAAAGACTAAGGTTTCTCTAAATTGTTTAGCTAATAGCTAAGCTAAGTTTCCTTTCTTATCTAGCTTCTTTGCTACCAGTCAAATTACTAGGATGTGGACCCCTGCTAAGTCAAAATAAGATCAGACCAGTAGTTGTTATCAATTAGTTGTTTGGAACATCTATGAACAGAAGCCTTAAAAACAACAATATTTTTCTGCATGTACAATAGAAACACCATGTTCTATACAGTAAAAAAAATACATAACTAATTTGTGATTTAAGAAAACAGTTAGAAATCTTATCTGTTCGAAAATACAATTGAATTTAATTGCATATAAATATTTTATTTGTTGAAATTGTCATCTTTCTCATATCAACTTAAAACTTAATTTAAATGTACCTACTAAGGTCGTATGTTAACCAAGAAACGTAACGTAATATTAGGAATTGCAAATTTGTAGTAGAAATGTATGACAGTTAAGAATTAAAATATGGATGTAATTTCTGGACCAATAAACTTTCTCTTTGCTGTAACAATTGATGAAGAAAAGACGTGTTTTTTTAAATAACCGCATTTTTGTTCTGTCCGATTTACCCCACACATAGTACTCGAAGAAACACGCTACACACCCCAACATTTGGTCTTTCCGAGTCAGATAATCAAAACATATTTCTTAAAAATAAAAATCCGAAAGTGAAAGTTTTAAAAGTGCAAGTGCACAATCATTTACGCACATATATATATGTATATGGTATTTTCCGTGACATTAATAATTAATAGACTACCCACAGCATTAAACGTTTTAAAAATAAATAGTGCAAGTGCAAAGTGCAATAACAAAGTACAAGCGCACAAAACAAAAAAAATATACATATTTATAATCTGCTGCCTAAGTACATACATATATTCCCTCGCGGTCCGTGTCTTGCCCCTTGTCTTGCTCCTTTTAAAGACTTACAGACTCTTTTGGTGGTTGTTATCGCATTTCCCGCACCGTGTAAAAATTAAATATTATCAACTTTAACATAAACTGTCACCAGCCGGGCACGGCTAACCAAAGGCCGTAAGTTGCTGAAACAAATATTTAATTGATATCTATTATTTTAATGAACATCTGTATCCTATAAAAATTAATAAATACTTGATACATACCCACATATTGGTCAGCAATTGATTTACAAATAAAAACATTTTAAAAACAAAAAATGTTGAAATTATCCACAGGTGCAGATTAAAAAGGTGTTCTGGAGCAGATTCTTCGCGACCACTCCAACTTTAAAAATACTGGAGCAAAACGTCGTACAGCCTGCTACCTTTCAGATCGATTTCTTATTTTAGAAGTGAACTTCAAGAACACGCATGGTCTTCAACGAAGAGAACAGCGAGGAGAAATTGAAGAAGGCCTGGAAGAGGAAGACTGATGAAATTTTTGACCTTTTACAAGAAACATATTTCACTTACCGTGGGGAATTGGTCGATGCTATCAAAAATGCCAAGTCAGCATTCTAAGGACAAGAATATGGAAAGTGAATCCACATGGGGTTCTTGCAATGAGCTTGCGTTAACCCAAATTCAAATCCCGCATTTCGAGGGCTCGTACACAAAATGGCGTGTTTTCCATGATGGATTTTTGTCTTTAGTCCACACGAATAAAAAGCTGAGTGAAATTCAAAAGCTTCACTATTTAAAATCAACTCTTACAGGTGAAGCTGCTCGTTTGTTGCTGCATTTAGGGTTGTATTCTGGCAATTATGATAAAGCATGGGAACTGCTTGTCGCCAGCTACGACCACAAGCGAGTATAGGTAAACGCTCATTTCCAACTTTTTTTGAGCATCATTTAACTTTTATCTCACCCTGGTTTATCTGGACTTAAAAAAAAGTGTTGTTCTATACACACAAAAAACAAAAAAAGTAGATAAATAGAAAAAAAAATTCCCAAACGCGTAAGATCCCTCGATAAAAGGGACAATCCTTTTTCCTCGGATAAAAGATATCGTGTCGCAATGAAAACTGCAAGTGCTCGTAAGGACTCCAGAACGAATTACTGGAGTCCACTACAATGCCATCCGGACGGTGATATTGATGATATGGATGATGTAATTGTGTCCAGTGTGTCATCCAAAACAGTGTTTATTCCCCCCATTAAACTATTGCAGAAGTCAGGTGATTACGTGCATAATATGTCTAAGGCCTTGAAGATCACTGACTATTGTATTAGAAAAATATCAATCGGTGTTAATATCGCGTGTGACTCCATTGCGAGCTATAATGTAATAATCTGCCAATTGAAGGCGGAAAAATGTCAATTTTTTTCACATGACATTAAAGGTACTAGTGTTTTTAAAGTAATTCTCCACGGCTTGGACGACATGCAAACACAATTACTTAAAGACGAACTTATAAAACTTAGTCTTAAATGTACTGATGTAGAAAAAGTAAAAAGAAATTTCGAACAATACTGTGACACTATATATATTGTTTCGTTTGAAAATGCCTCGGTAAAGTTGGCTGATTTAAAAAAACGCTATCGTGCTATATTTCGTATACAGGTAAATTGGAGTTACCAGAAAAAATTAAAAGGTAAGCTTACTCAGTGCCGTAACTGCCATATGTTTGGCCATGGGGAGAGAAATTGCCACATCAGGACTTATTGTGCCATCTGCGCCGGTTTACATAAAACTGCTGAGTGTGAAAATACTGCCCCACATAAATGCTTAAATTGCGGAGGATCTCACAAGTCGACAGATCCAACATGTGGTAGCAGAACTAAATATGTGGAGCTAAAAGAAAAATCCACGAAGCTTAAAAGCTCTTTGCAACCAAAAGCTTTTCATGCATCACGTGTTTCTGCACAACCCGCACCAACACAAGTCTCATTCGCGTCTATGACAGATTTTCCTGCACTCTCGCGGCGAAGTAATGAAATCAGCAACAAAAGCGAAATTCAGGCGGAATACCAACAAACAAGTACGAGGGAAAGCTACGCGAGCGCATGCAAAAACATATACCGTGGTCATACCGATATACCTAGCAACCTTCTCAGCAACATCTGTGGCAACACTTTAGACAACAATTCCAATACATTGTTTACGGCAGAAGAGATAAATTCCCTTTGTATGGAGATGATAACGAAATTATCAGCATGCAAAAATAAAATTGACCAATTCAATGCTATCGCACATTTAGCGACTAAGTTTTTATACTCTAATGATAAGTAATATGTTAAGTAGAAATCTAAGAATTATAAATTGGAATACAAGAGGTATACGCGGGAAAATTGTCGAATCTATTTTTTTTAAACAGTAGCAACATTGACATTGCTTTGGTCATTGAAACCATGTTACAAAGTGATCTCAAACTATCCACACCTAACTATAAATGCTATCGATACGGTAGAATAAATAGACGAGGTGGTGGTGTTGCCAATTTAATTAAGAGATCAATCCAACATTCGTTTTTACCTGTAGTGAGAGCGCGCTAAGTAGAAAACATTGGTAATGAAATAAATTTAAGTAACCAGCAGCAGTTAAAAGTATTTTGTGTATATTTCCCTGGCGGCAGCGTTTCTAATGACAAAAGAATTGCCGTCAAAAATGATTTCCGCAGGTTATTCTCCTTGAACAGAAAAGTACTTTTTGGAGGTGACTTTAACTGCAGACATAGGGACTGGGGTTGTTCAAGAGCTACTCGTAACTCCTGGGGAAATATTCTGTCTGATTTATGTGTTAACCTACCAATTTCTGTAATGTTTCCCACTAGTCCCACCTATTTCCCTTGTAGTTCCCGTGGCCGGCCATCCGTTCTAGACTTGTTCATTAAGGGGTGGCCGTGGTGTAGTGGTAGTAGCAAACGCTTCTCACTCGGAGGGTCCAGGTTCGAATCCTGCCCATGGCAAAATCAGTTTTTCATTGTATAATTGGAACTCAGACAAAAAAATTTTGCGTGTGAAGGCATAACACTGACATGTAGATTTGGCTGTTATAAGAGTTTCAAGCTATGAAAAAAATACTGAGAATTATATCTCGAATCACTCTGAGTGAAGAAAAACTCTCCGTCCTATTCGGACTCCCACCCCTGGAGAGCAAACATAGAAACCAAACACACCTTAGTTTCAAACCACTACAAAAACAATTTTCCTTTCTCCTCCTTCTATCTTTCCGTCCGCACCCTGGCATCAGTAAAAGGGTATCAACCCCTTAGGCGCGCGTAAATTATAAAAAAAAAAAAAAAAAATTACTAATGTTCCTAGCTTAATATCACAGCCAACTGTTGTTAACGTTCTTAGCTCTGATCACACTCCTGTTTTATGCAAGGTTTATTGCACAGTGGTTAAACAAGTCAAGTTTACCCAAGATTTGAAAAATGCGAACTGGGTACGTTTCAGATCTGAGATCAATAATATATTTCGAGGTACAATTGTAACGTAGAAGCTATTTCCAGTAAAGAAAATGTCGATGCTATTTTAAAACAGTTTTCAGAAATCATATTAAATGCTGCTGAAAATAGTATTCCAAAGAAAAATATAAGTGAAGTGAACATAAAAATTCCCCCCTATATTTTAGATCTAATAAAAATAAGAAACGTTTACCGAAAAAACTGTAGAGATATCGAGACCCTCTTTACAGACATGTGGTATCAAATATCAATAAGATTGTAAAATGTTTGTGTGGGTACAAATGATAGAACTTATTCTTTTCAATACAAATCCCTTTATTCAGTACAGTTACAATTCACTATTTAATTGTTTCTCTCAGTACAATCCAATTTCTCAACCGCTTATACTTTTCTTATCTTTTACTTAAACCACTTAATCACTTCTCCTAATTAACACTTCAGATTTCACTTTAGAACTGACTTGCATACCTTTGGGATGCTGGTATTTATACTCGAATGACATACTTCGAGAACAATCCTCGCCATCCAGCGTCCCATACAATTTCCAATTTGCTAGAAAATTCGATTCCACTCTCCAGTCGAGACTTTGTTATTCCAGTATCGACATTTTCTGCTAGATGTCGCTGCTCACATTTAAGTGGTTATCACATTGCTCCCTCCCTACAGTTGTTCGTCCCGAACAACTTCGTCATTCAGCATCCCGTTGAAATGACACATTCTATCCAAATGGACCACTTTCAATTTTCCTCGATCCCCACGCTGGATCCGGTAGACAACGTCATTAATGCGGGTTATCACCTTGTATGGACCTTCCCAGTCCTGTTGCAATTTTGGTGATTTGCCTTTCTTACGCTGAGGATTATACAGCCAAACCAGATCTCCTTCGTTGAAACCGGAAGATTTCGCCTTGATATCGTACCTAGTCTTCATGCGGCTGCTTGCTAGCTTCATCTTTTCTCTGGTGTCTTCATGCAATTTATGAATCCTGCTGCGCAAATCATTCACGTAGTCGTTCACCTCTTTGGGCTCCGTCGGTGGGGATCCGAATTTTGCTTCACTTGGCAACCGAATTGTTTGACCAAATAAGATCTCGGATGGTGTGTGCCCTGTTGAGCTATGGACCGCGTTTCGGTAGGCCATTAAGAAGAGGGGTATGTGTCGATCCCAATCCCGCTGGCAGTTGCTGACAACCTTAGATAGATGCTCATTCAAGGTCCGATTGAATCGCTCGACCATTCCATCAGATTGAGGGTGTAGTGGCGTTGTCCTTGTCTTTCTTATTCCCAAATATTGGCATATTTCCTGGAAGACTTTTGATTCAAAGTTTCGCCCTTGATCAGAGTGCAGCTCCATTGGTACCCCAAATCTGCTCACCCAGTTGTTGACTATCTGTTCGGCTACGGTCTTAGCCTCTTGATTTGGGATGGCAAACACTTCCGGCCACTTACTGAAGTAATCCATGACTACGAGCGTATATCGGTTTCCATTAAAGGTTTCGGGAAACGGCCCAGCGATGTCGATGGCTATTCGTTCGAAAGGTGCTCCGACATTGTATTGTTGCATTTGTCCATGTGGCTTTACTTTTGGACCCTTGGTAGCCGCACACCTTATGCACTTTTTGCACCAATTCTCGACATCTTGTTTAGCGCTTAGCCAATAGAAACGTTCCCTTACCTTTTCCAACGTCTTGTTTATTCCCAAATGGCCTCCTGAGATTCCGTCATGTATTTCATGGAGCACTTGGTTGACTCTGGACCGTGGCACAATTAGCTGCATACGAGATGTTGTCCCATCTGCACTTTCCCATTTTCTATTCAGCAATCCATCTTGCACAAAAAGCGAGTCCCACTGTGCCCAGTATGCCTTCAGAGTTTGGCTCCGATCTGATATCTGCTGCCAGCTTCGTCTTTCCTCGTGTTCTTTCCAGGCCAATATTGGTTCGATGTCATTGTCTGCCTGTTGGGAGGAACGGATTTCGTCTATACTCCAACCCTCTATTGGCTCAGTCCTGATAGTTTGGATAGTTGCCTGTTGTTTCGCTTCTTTACCACTGACTACTTCTGCTGGGAGGCTTTCATTGCATTGTTTTACCTGTGAGACTGGGATAATTACCCTGGAGTCGTCGACTCCTGCTACAGACTTCTGCCCCGCGAAGTAAGCATTTCCTAACTGATGGCTTCTGGAAATGTGACCGGTTTCTTGGTAGCCGTTTCTGCCGGTTTTTCTTTCTATTTGCCTGTAGCCCCAGTGCAGGCAGCCTTCTCGTCGTACCGGTTCTTTACAATGTCCTTGCAAATGTCCTACTTTATCGCAGTTCCAGCAGCGCATCCTTCGTCTCTCCCGTGGGATATTTCGTTGCATGGTAGTTGGTCTTGAGCAGGAGCATTCACCAGATACTATTTCCCTTACGAAATGCATTCCTTTGGAAGCCTGATTGGATGCTTCCATCGCCAGAGCGAAGGCAAGTGCTTCAGCAAGGGTTCTTTTCCCGGCCATCCTTACTGCTGATTGTAGCTTCAAATCTGCAATTCCCCCAATTAATGCGTCCTTTGCCATTTCGTCGATTATTTCTTGGCCTGCGGTGGGATATGACAAATGTGCCAGTCTACTCACGTCTGCTTGGAGCTGTTGCAGTGTTTCTCCTCGTTGCTGCATACGGCCTTGCAATTGAACCTTGTAAACTTCCCGCATGTGGCTATCCCCAAAACGTTTCTCGATAGCCTGCACTAAAGCCATATAATCTCTAGTGTTTTCGATATCGATTGTTTGTAACAATTCTGCCGCAGAACCGCGTAAGGCCATTGTTAGGGCAAAGCATTTTTCCTCATTGTCCCAGTTTGCACAAGCAGCCATTTCAAACTGCTTCTTATAAGTAGACCATGAGGTCCGACCATCGAATGAGGGAGGCTTCAAATCTTTTCTCCTTGGACCACTTAAAGAACATTCTCGCAGTTTCTGTTTTCGCACTGTGTCGAGCTCTTTTGCCAGTTGCTGAACTTTGCTGTCCATTTCCTCGAATTTTTCGCCAACATTCTTCTCTATTCTATCAAATTTGTCATCAACGTTCTTCTCTATTCTTTCAAATTTGTCATCGATTTCTTCGAATTTTTGCTGGAGAATGTTCTTTTGTTCTTCCAGATTATTCTTTTGTTCATCCATTTTCTGTTGAAGACCGTGCAGATTGTTGGTTTGTTCGTTGAATTTTTGTTCAATGCTGCTCTTCTGCTCGTCTAGATTTTTCTTTTGTTCATCCAGCTTTTGTTCGAGGCTATTCTTTTGTTCTTCCAGATTTTTCTTTTGTTCATCCAGCTTTTGTTCGAGCCTATTCTTTTGTTCTTCCAGATTTTTCTTTTGTTCGTACATTTTTAATAAGAGGAGTTGCATCATTGCAGCAATGTCATTGCCGGTACTTGTCTGGTCATCCTCGTCAACATCAAAGGAATATGCATCAGGATCATGTCCCTCGTTGTTCAAAGCCTCCTGAAGACGGAGCATCAGGTCACTTTTTCCTCCACTGGCGCTGAGGCTTCTCTTGTTTAACTCGGATTTGAGTTGGACGAGGGTCAACTGCAATAGTTTTCGACCCATTCTAGCTTTTTCAAATAGTCAGAAAACACTTTTTTTTTACACACAATAAGTCCTATCCCACTTCTGACACCAATGTAAAATGTTTGTGTGGGTACAAATGATAGAACTTATTCTTTTCAATACAAATCCCTTTATTCAGTACAGTTACAATTCACTATTTAATTGTTTCTCTCAGTACAATCCAATTTCTCAACCGCTTATACTTTTCTTATCTTTTACTTAAACCACTTAATCACTTCTCCTAATTAACACTTCAGATTTCACTTTAGAACTGACTTGCATACCTTTGGGATGCTGGTATTTATACTCGAATGACATACTTCGAGAACAATCCTCGCCATCCAGCGTCCCATACAATTTCCAATTTGCTGGAAAATTCGATTCCTCTCTCCAGTCGAGACTTTGTTATTCCAGTATCGACATTTTCTGCTAGATGTCGCTGCTCACATTTAAGTGGTTATCACAAGATCATTGCCCTAGGAATATCACAGGTTCGCAGTAAGAACTGGAACAGAAAGCTGAACTCATTAGAAAAAAATGCCAGACCTTTATGGAACATTATGAAGGTAATAAAAAATAGAAAAAGGCAGTTACCATTTTTAAAAGATACTGTTAGCACCTATATTTCGGATGTGGACAAAGCAAATGCCCTTGAACTGAACTTTGCTAGAAATAACAACATCTCCAGATTTATTGGTGATGCTAATACAGATAATATTGTGAACACCACAGTTCAAGAGTATTTCTTAAATAGAAGCGCACCAATATCTTCGGTAAATTTCGCACCAGAGAAAGATATTCAATTTATAGTCAATGATTTAAAAACAAGAAAAGCAGGCGGTAGGCATACCTGCATACCTAATATCTATATAAAGCAGTTGCCCAAATCTGGAATAAAATATTTAACTTTCCTCATAAATGTCTGCCTGAAGATAGGGTACTTTCCAGAGGCTTGAAAATTAGCCAAAATTGTACCTGAAAGCATAGAAAGTTATAGGCCAATAAGTTTGCTTTGTAGTCTAAGCAAAATATTAGAAAAAGTTACTAAGAAAAAGTTACTCAAACATATCTGTGATAATAATATTTATCCTAAAGAACAATTTGGCTTCAGGCAACATCATAATACTTCACATCAAGTAGTTAGAATTTGCAACTTTGTGAAAGCAAATCGCTTCGCAGGTAAATCAACTGGAATGCTTTTACTAGGTATCGAAAAAGCATTTGATACTGTCTGGCACGATGGTCTTATTTACAAAATGATACAATTTAATTTTCGGTTCTGTATTTGTAAGTGAGTTCAAAGTTTCTTATCTAGTCGTTGTTTCAAGGTCTATGTTAATAGTGGTGTCTCAAACTTAATAACTTATGATAACTGCAGACATGTCAAAATAAAGTCCTAAAAATGATGCGCAGCCTACCCTGGCATCATTCAACAGTAGACCTACACAACAAAGCGAACGTTGAATTTATTTGTGAAAGAATTGCAAAACTTAAGTCAAATTCTGTAATAAGATGCAGCTTCCCTGATAACCCGCTAATTAATGAATTGTTTGATAGCTAAATGCGACTTTATTTGTTTATATTTGTTTCCTTAATTGGTTACAATTTTGTTAATTTATTTATTTATTTCTATCTACTTATTTATACTTGTTTATTTATTTATTTATTTATAGATTATTTATTTATTTACTTATTTGTTTATTAAATTATTTACTTGTTTACGTATTTCTTTATTTACTTATTTATTTATTTATTTGTTTATAGATTATTTATTTGTTTATTTATTTATTAAATTCTTTACTTGATTACTTGTTTACTTATTTATTTATTTTATTTTATTTTAATTTTTTTTTCTTATGGAAGGTTTTTGTCGTATTTTCCTTCTAATGATTCTTTCTTGTTAATAAATTTCTGTATTCAAATGTTTCAACAACTATTTCAGTGACAAGATACTTTGTATTATCAAATCCCTGTATTATTAAATGTGCGGTAACAAACCATATGTAAAAATTCTTATACGAAATAAAAATGAAATCTGAAATCTGAATCAAGTCTCTACTGGACATGTCCCAGGAATGTTTCCATGCTCTGGAAAATTTAGAATTGCCGGTTAGTTCGTGGGATGGCATATTAATATACATATATCTACATTAGTATACAAATTACCTGCTTTTACTCAGCGTTTGTGGGAGGAGAAGTTAGGTAATTCGAGGGAGTTGCCAATACTGACACAATTTACAGAGTTCCTGGAAACGCGTTTTTGAACCTTGGAAGCAGTAGCTGGAATGAGTGGCACACCTAAAGCAGTCTCTTCTGAAGTATATCAGCCAAGTGTTCTTCTGGCAACAGCAGTTGTTCGAGTCAGGTCATCAAGTGGTAATTATTTTAATCTGAAGGCATTAGTCGATCCTGGATCTGAAGCAACTTTTATTTCTGAGTCTGAGTTGCTAGGGCTTCATCAACAGTGACCTCTCATTAAGGTATCTGGATTGGGAAAAGTTTGCAGTGGTTCATGTCAGCGGTATGTAAGCCTTACCGTTGGGTCTCTGGTAACATCTGCTCTGCAAAATTATGAACATATCCAAGGGTTGAGGTTAGTTGATCCACAATTTGATAAGCCTGCGACTGTTGATATTCTCCTGGGAGTCGATGTTTACTCTGAATTTATTCTAGGATCCATTATACTCGGTGATGAGGAAAGCTCACCGATCGCACAGAAATCAGAGTTAGGTTTTCTTCTCCTTGGGAAGGTTATTTCGCAAAATAAAGAACTTGTCCATAGCTTCTTACAGGTTCTCGATAACGACACTCGGTTGCGAAGGTACTAGGAACTGGAAGAGTTGCCTTTCAACACTAAAGAAACAGCGGAAGACAAAACCTGTGAAAAGAATAATATCAACACAAAAAGAAAATTGACTGATGGTCGATATGAGGTATCGTTACCATTTAAAACCGGGTGTAAGAATGGGATTGGTGCCTCGAAGTTAGGTGCCTTACGTAGGTTTCATCAACTGGAAGGAAGATTCCAAGAAAACCCCACACAGCACAAGGAGAATTCCCAGTCTTTAATGGAATGTAAGGAGCTTCATCAGATGACAGAGGTTGACGAAAAGAATACCATACTGGATACAACACACCATTTCCTTACTCCTCACCACGTGGTGTTCATTAAGTCAACCAGAAATACGAAGCTTCGTCGCAGTCCTGCGTAATACAAACGGTTTGTATGAAACTGCCGAGCACAAGCTGGGAAAAGAGACAGAGGTCCACTAAAGGTAGACGCAATCGGCACAAAAATATTCGAAATTCCTCAAGGAAACACTGCCGTGAAGAAGGTAAGTTACCTAGAGTAATGGATCCGCCAATTGATGACCAACTACTTTTGCCGGAAGCGGAGCTAAAAATATATGTCCACGATGAAACAGCCCCCGAAGTGGATGTGGAAGCCTGTATCAAAACGCGGTGACTTGTTCTTTTCAAATATGAGAGACTACCACCGTTGCAATGGCGACTCGGACGAATCATCGCTACACATCCCGGAAACGAAGGACTTTGAAAACAAGTACCGGAAAATTTACACGATCAATTGGGAAAATATGCTGTTTACCAAGCAACACTAAGGAAATACAAAATTCTTAAACAACACAAAACAAGGATTTCCAACACTAAAATAACGATAAACGTATACTATTATTCCTTTATTTCTACACAACACAACACAAATACATTTTACCCCGTTTTCTCTCCATCAATCATTAAAAATTTCTTAGTCAACACTAAATAAATGTATACAAAATATAATGAAATTTCATCCCTACACAACACAACATACATACATACAGTCCACTCTATATCACACAAAATCATTCATTCCGGGCAACGCTGTGGAGTTCTGAAATTCAAAAATGCCGACGGAAATTGGAGAATCAAAACCCCGACGGCATTTGAAGCTTCTTACTAAACACTACCAATATTGTCCACTCAGAACACAACACAGCAGTTTACAGGTATCAATTTAAAAACAAAAAAAAAGACCAAAACATTTTAAAATTTAACAACACTTGAATGTAATAATAAATACCTTAAACTAATGTTATCTTAAAATAAAATAAATAATAATCATAAATATGTAAATGTAAAAAAAATTTACAGCGAATTCCAACAACAATTCAATACCACATGTAAATACCACACACACTAACGAGGCTAAGTCTTGGCCATCATCAAAATCACAAACCGTTCGCGAAAATTTCGTCGCACATCATCGCACTGCACAACCAAAAAATGCGTACGTGGAGTACAGTTATCGTATAAATAACACCACAAATTGTAATGAATTTATTTGGAAAATGACTTCAATGAACTTTTTCCTTTTTTTCCATTTTCACATTTCTTTTTTTCTTTTATTTTTTTTTTGCACTGCACTCGAATATCACTTTCGCAAAACCAAAAACAATCGATGTACGAGTACATCAATATGTACACACGCATGTATACACGATTGTGTAATCGCGCCGGTGTACGCAACTCATAACGAAATCGAATTTCGGGAAGGAAGGGGAGCAGACAAAGATAAATAAATAAGAACACTTACCTTTTTATTAACACAAAAAAAAAAACTAAAAATGGGACAACAAAAACTAAATAAAAAACCGAAAAACACTCCTGACGCAATTCGACCCAGTTTTGGTCAACTATCAAAACAAACTATTGCACTGTCGCAAATCAAAGCAAATGACACATATTTATCTTCCGTTTGCCCCTTTGTTATGTCGTCATCGATATGTAATGTTTCAAAGTCCGCTTATACACAGCACAGGAGTGTCGTGCTGTGATGCGCACATTTTTATATATATACGAAGCCTTTTTCCCATTCTTTGGTTTTTCATGTTATTTGACAGCTCTCTTTCATTTCATCTTTGGCGCTCAGTGTTTCATAATTGAAAATGAGCCCGCTTGTTAATTCTTTTGTCCATTTAAATTCATCCGCCATACTGAAATGTTGTGCTCGTAACAACAGCCAAGGAAATAATGAAGCAAATGCGAAAAAGAAAGAAGAAGGAGAAAAAGAAATGTCAAAAAGATGCAATGAAAATCTTACCCACATGCAGTGGGAATTTGGTTAATTGGGTATTTTTTGTTTCGTTATCGATCTCTTTTGCACTCATTTGAATCTTTCAAAACATGCTCGTGTAAAAGCGGATAAATTACTAACTTACACGATTTTATCTCATTTACATGTAGATAGTCAACACACTCGCCCTCACACAACACACAACACACAAAAGAAGTACAACATACTCCAACTGCAATTGGGTACATGATCGAGGACACATGAGGACGAAAATCGTCCACCGGGCGGGAGCATGTTCGGAAATACAATTGAATTTAATTGCATATATTACTCGTATTTGTTGAAATTGTCATCTTTGTCATATCAATTTAAAACTAATTTAAATGTAACTACTAAGGTCTTATGTAAACAAAGAAACGTAACTAGGATTAGGAATTGCAAATTTGTAATAGAAATGTATGACAGTTAAATGTTAAGATATGGATGTAATTTCCGGACCAATAAACTTTCTCTTTGCTGTAACAATTGATGAAGAAAAGACATGTTTTTTATATAACCCCCGATCTACCCCACACACATAGTGCTTAAAGAAAAACCCTACACACCCCAACAATATCCTTAAAAATTGCGTTTACAAGCTTTAGGATTTTTCTAATTCATATTCGTATATTATCTCACAATTAAAATAATCAATATCATTTTTTCCTTTGCAGACCGAACCAGCATTAATATACGATTCTGTTTATATTTTTGCAATTGGGTTACATACATTGGATCTCTCTCATGCAATAACTCTGAATAACTTATCCTGTTCGGAAGAACATCCATGGGATGGTGGGCTAAGTGTGATCAATTACATAAATTCAGTGAGACTTTTAACATTTTATAAGCTTCATATTTGCATTAGACCAATAATTAAAATTTTTAAGGTGGAATGGAAAGGACTTACTGGCCCAATACAATTCAAAGAAGGCCTTCGTATTCAGTTTAAATTAGATCTTGTGAAACTGAAGCAACATTCCATAGAAAAGGTTGGAGAATGGTGTCCACAGACACGACTTAATATAACCAATGGCTCAAAATTTTTTGAATCTGGGTCTATGAATGTTACTTTAGTCGTAATAACTATTTTGGTAAGTAATTTTACAAAACTACCAACCCAAGTAAGGTATAAAGTTACTTGTTTCGGTAATATCGATTAATTACTTAGTTTTACATATCACATAAAATTGTTATATGCTCGTACTTCACTTTACTGATTGTCATCGAGAAACACAATTACAATAGGAAACTGGAGCCATTTAAATTGAAATGGTACATCGGTTTATATCATTGTAATTCTCAGAATTATAAGAGTTTCTGAAGATCCACAATTTGCTAGTATTGTGTGTTTAATCAAACATTATGCATTATTTTGGTGGACTTCAATTACTCAGCAATATTATAGCAACTTTTTCTTTTAGAATCAGTTGGCACGACGGAGTTCTAAAAGGAGTTAAAAAATTAAAAATTCTGTTTGGTAATGTCCTGTCATCTCTCTATTGTGCACTGTTTCGACTACACACCGACGCATAAAACTTAGAACGGACCACTTTATTTATATACTTCCTCACTAGTAGGCGATAATATTGCTCCTCCTTTAACCAATTTCAATGATTGATTGACATGTACACATTGTCATGCGTACATTATTTTTTGTCAGTCGTTCGCAGATCTCCGCAGAGAACAGACGTGTCTCAGCTATTCATAGTGAGAAAGATATCAATTCAGTTTTCTTCATAAAGACAATTAGTCGCAAATTCGATAGTTGGCTCGGAAGCCAAGGGGTTAGCGACGTCGGCAATCAAATCGTGGGTCACGAGTTTGATCCCAGGCCAGATTTGGAATTTTTTTTTTGTTTGTCACAAATTGTGTAAATAAATATAGTATTATTAGAACAAAACCGTTCAGGAAATTACGTGATGGATGGTGGAGAGCGTTCCGCTCTTCCCATAACGGGAGTTGCAAAAGGCAAAAGTATTGTTGCCGGTGCCGTGGCGAAAGCCATCAAAAGGAGGAGCAGGTTGAGAACCACTCCTTATTTAACAAAAATTTAAATAAGTGCTGCTTCAGCAGCTGAAACAGCAAAAACACAAAAAACAAACAGATAATACGTCGATGTACATATCTGATGAGTATGAGTCCAGTATGAGGGGGGCAACAACAACTTTGCCTCTCCAGCGGCATCTAGGTCGCAGCATAGAAAAGGTGAAAGAAAATATGCTTGCTGCTAAGCCAAAACAAATTGGTAGAAAGCTCCCAACAAAACAAAAAAAAAGCAACAAGAGCGGAAACAACAACTGCAGCAACAACAAAACCAGCAGCAGCAGAAACAACAACTGCAGCAAAGAAAACAGCAGCAGCAGAAACAACAGCAGCAGCAAAAACAACAGCTGCAAAAATAAAAACAGAAGCAGCAGCAACAACAATAACAGCAGAAGAAGAAGAAGGAGAAGGTGCCTCCTATCAAGACCTATAAATTAGAGGTAAATGAAACCAAGGACCTGTGTAAGTTGGTCATTGGGAACAATTTTAATATTCAGCGATTGGGGACCGATCACCATGCCATCCACTGTAATACAAAAGCGGCAGTCGATGCTGCTGAAGGGGTTGGAACCGTCTTCTGGTCCTGAGGAGATCCTCGCACTGCTCAAAGAGAAGGACTGCGAAGGATTCAAGTTTGTGGGGGTAAAGCCGTTTACCACAGCTAGAGCCAGGCGGGAGAAACGGAGTCTGCCTTTCTTCCTGGTGCAGCTCAGAACCGAAAGTCGTCTGGATAGTCTAAGGAATATCAATGTCCTGGACTACCAGGTGATTCACTGGGAAAAATTAAAACGGAGCGAAGGCGTTTTACAATGCGTTCGCTGCCAGAGGTTCGGGCACGCCGCGGCGAACTGCCAAATGAAGCCTCGAAGCGTGAAGTGCGCAAAGAACCACAGTTCCGAGGAGTGTGCTCTGGGTGTTGACGGAGCATCCGATAGGTTGCAGCTCTTGTGCGTGTTATGTGGAAACGTGGGAAACACCGCAAACTATCGGGGTTGTCCTAAGGTCGCTGACATTAAGAAAGCAAAATTGGCTCGGCAGCAGAACGTGGATGTCAAACGTTCACCTGTTAGGTTTCAAATACCAGCCGTCACGTTCCAAATTTCCTAAGCCAGCGACTGTTGCTTCTCCGGCGCCAATGCCGAGAACAACGGAAGCTGCACCTAAAATGGTGGCCATCCTGCTCGCAATCCAAGGGCAGTTGGCTTAGCTACAACAGCAGGTGAAAAAACAGGCCAAGCGGGTGGACCAGATCTACGCGCTCCTGCCGGGCCTAGCGCAACACATATCGTAATGGGTATGCATATGGTGGAGCAAACTTTGAAGGACCTTGCGGTGAATGTTAATTCACTGATTAGTATTGAACGAAGAGCTGCGATATTTAAATTTCAACAAGGCCAAAGTCCTGATGTGCTTTTCGCTAGCGAAACCAAGCTAACCGATAAGCACAAACTGGAGTACAATAATTATATTGTTAGAAGAAGAAACCGGCTCAGATCCAAACGTGCAGGCGGTGTGGCGATCTTCATTAAAGAAGGTATAAAATTTCACAGAGTGTACAAGGGAGTGTTGCGCAGATTCCGTATGTTGGAAGCAGTCGTCACTTACACCCCGCTCCGCAGTGGAAAGCGGCTGTACTTGGCCTCTGTTTATGCACCTCAGTCTTCAAAATCCACTCTATTTATTATAGACCTCGACACGCTTTTTCGACCTCCGGACTGTAAACACTAGCAACCCGAATATGTTACCGCAAATAAATAAACTATTTCGGAGCAAAAATCAAAACGACCTTCAGTGTCTTAAAATAGCCCGGACAACAGACAACGAACGGTTACTGACAATAGCAGGTATTGATACAAATGAAACACAATGCTGTCTGCTGTCTTTAAAGCGAAATTTAAACACCCAGCCATTATCTATGAATGGCACTTGCATCGTCGAAACCGAAAAACTTTCCATTCTCGGTATGTGTGTCAATGACAACTTACGTTGGAATGACCACATATTTGATGTCGCCAAAAATGCTGCGAAATGTGTAGGTTTCCTCAAGCGATGTAAGAAATATGTTACCCCCTCTGATCTGGCCTCAATATTTAAGGCATTCATCTGCCCAAAATTGGAGTACAACCCCCACATCTGGTCAGGTGCTCCTAAAACATCTCTGCACCTGCTAGATAGGATTCAAAACCGTGCGATAAAACTTATTGACGATACTAATATCAGTCAATCAATGGACACCCTCGAACACCGACGAAATGTCTCGTGTCTCACTTTGTTTTATCGCTATTTCCACCACCAGTGCTCCACTGAAATCGCCAGTAGCATTCCGCCCATTCAAACTTTCAACCGTAACACCCGTCTCGCTATGAATGCTCATCAGTATACCCTCAAGCCCATTTTCGGACGTACTCTAAAATATCGTGATTCGTTCCTAAGCCGTACAACTCGCTTATGGAATGCCCTGCTGATCTCTGTATTTCCTGGTCGTTATAACTTGCAAACATTTAAAAACAATGTACATCGGTACATTGTATACAAAAAAAAAAAATGAGACCGCTGATGATGACGACTTCCTTGTGATCGAGGATCCACAGGAGAAGGTTGAGGCCATAGGGGCGACTTTCCAGGAAGTACAAGGCCACTGATACAAGACTTGGACAATCGCGTCCTTGCAATGAATAATGCACATTATCCAGCGTATTAGAGGACGGCGGTGGTTCAACCTATCCCCAAAAAGGGAAAGGATATATCCAATCCGGCGAATCTCCGGTCGATAAGTCTCCTTCCGAATATCAGTAATCAATAGAGCTCTGTCCAGGTGGGTTGAGGACAAACATATAGTTCCGTATAATCAATTCGGTTGGTAAATGGAACCAAGGACCTGTGTAAGTTGGTCATTGGTAATAATTTTAATATAAAGAGATTGGGGAAGACCTCCTAAAGGAAACGACGACGGAGCACTACTCATACACACCGAAGTGTGAAAAGCGGCAATCGATGCTGCTGAAGGGGTTGGAACCGTCTTCTGATCCTGAGGAGATCCTGGCACTGCTCAAAGAGAAGGAGTGCGAAGGACTCAAGTTTGTGGGGGTAAAGCCATTTACCACAGCTAGAGCCAGGCGGGAGAAACGGAGTCTGCCGTTCTTCCTGGTGCAGCTCAGTCCCGAAAGCCGTCTGGATAGTCTAAGGAGTATCAATGTCCTAGACTACCAGGTGGTTCACTGGGAAAAACTAAAAAGGAGCGAAGGCGTTATACAATGCGTTCGCTGCCAGAGGTTCCTTTTTGTGATCGAGGATCCACAGGTGAAGGTTGAGGCCATAGGGGCCACTTTCCAGGAAGTATATAGGGCCATTGATAACATTGGCCCTAATTACGACCTGGACAATCGCGTTTTGGTGCACGACTTCTGCATTCGAAATGAAATAGGGAACTGGCGATCCGAGGGCTCTGGTTTCACCCGGTTTAGCGACGAAAATATGGCAAATAACGTCATTGCCAGAGAGGGGGGCCTACCCCCGTTCATTTCGAAGGCAGGACTCCATGAGATCTTCGACACAATCAGGGCTAAGAAATCGGTGGGGACCGATGGTATTCCGAACATCGTGCTTCGACATCTTCCTCTAGAAGCGGTGGACATTTACACCACCCTGTTTAATAATGCAATGAATAATGCACATTATCCAGCGCATTGGAAAACGGCGGTGGTTCAACCTATCCCCAAAAAGGGAAAGGATATATCCAATCCGGCGAATCTCCGGTCGATAAGTCTCCTTCCGAATATTAGTAAGGTTTTTGAAAAAGTAATCAATAGAGCTCTGTCTAGGTGGGTTGAGGACAAACATATAGTTCCGGATAATCAATTCGGTTTTAAGGCGGGACATGATATCTCACATGCCGCGTCTAAACTGGTGTCCGATATCCAATGGAATAAAGGCAAAAAACAATGCACTGGTGCCTGCCTTGTTGACTTGGAGAAGGCCTTCGACACCGTATGGTTAGAGGGTCTTTTCTATAAGCTGACTCGGTTGGGGATCAGTAAACCACTCTTGTACATTCTTTATAATATGCTAACCAACAGACAGTTCATCGTGAAAAATGGTGATGTGACTTCTGTTGGAATATTTCAAATTAAAAATGGTCTTCAGCAAGGCGCGGTCAATTCGCGGATCCTATTAAACATTTTTACAAGCGACTTGATAGGTTCACTTCCCCATACTATTGCGTACGCAGACGATTTGGTAGCGTACAGAACAGGTCCAAAAATCGAGGTCATTAATACTCTCTTGCAGCATGACTTCGATAAGATAAGACGATTTTGCGATGACTGGAAGTTGAAAATCAACTTTCACAAGTCGGAAACCATTCTCTTTAGGACGCCGTTGTCTGAAGCCTCTAGGGATACCAGAAAAAATTGGCGAAAGTTCTCTATCGTTGGACAACGCGGACAACCTCTTGCCTGTCGAAATGTAGTCAGATACCTTGGAATCTTGCTAGATCAGTTTCTGTATTTTGGCAAAAATGTAGATGCTGCTCTGGCCAGAGCTAAAGGTGCTTTTGCCCTTACAAAGAGACTGTTTTATAGCAGCCAACTCGATGCGAGGGTAAAGGTAATCTGCTACATGGCCCTTATCAGGTCCATGCTGGTATTTGGTTGTCCCGTGTGGTTTAATGTACGAGCAAGCTTAATGGAAAAGATTCGGGTGTTTGAGAGGGCTTGCCTTCGCTTGTACAGAACACCAGAGTCGGAGTACAAAAAATTGTATCCTAATGAGGTCCTTTACAACAGGGCGAAACTAATACGAGTGGACAACTTCGTAATTAAGCTGACTCGAAAGCACATTGCAAGAGCAATGACCTCGACGAATAACCTGATATCTGGGGCTTACTACCCCAATTACCTTTACCACGAGAGTGTGCGCTCTGACGGCTTCGTTCCACCGGAAGCATTCCTCTACCTAGATCAGGTGTGGGGCCAGTAAGTTAGTATAAGATTGTTAAGTAATTGTAAGCCAGCATTTAAGCATTTTTGTTAGAATGTAAGAGTTAGTGTTAAGAAAATAAAATGCATTAAAACTGAACTAAACTGAATCAATTCGGTTTTAAGGCGGGACATGATATCTCACATGCCGCGTCTAAACTGGTGTCCGATATCCAATGGAATAAAGGCAAAAACCAATGTACTGGTACCTGCCTTGTTGACTTGGAGAAGGCCTTCGACACCGTATGGTTAGAGGGTCTTTTCTATAAGCTGACTAGGCTGGGGATCATGAAACCACTCTTGTACATTCTTTATAATTTTCTAACCAACAGACAGTTCATCGTGAAAAATGGTGATGTGACTTCTGTTAGAATATTTCAAATTAAAAATGGTCTTCAGCAAGGCGCGATCAATTCGCCGATCCTATTCAATATTTATAAAAGCAACTTGATAGGTTCACTTCCTCATACTATTGCGTACGCGAACGATTTGATAGCGTACAACAGGTCCAAAAATCGAGGTTATTAATACTCTCTTGCAGAGTAACTTCGATAAGATAAGACGATTTTGCGATGACTGGAATTTGAAAATCAACTTTCAGAAGTCGGAAACCATTCTCTTTAGGACGCCGTTGTCTGAAGCCTCTAGGGATACCAGAAAAAATTGGCGAAAGTTCTCTATCGTTGGACAACGCAGACAGCCTTTTCTTAACAAATATTTTTTCTTAGCTTTAAGTATACAAAATAAATACGAGTAGTTCTAAGAAAATGTAAATGAAGTCGAAAGACATAGCTATAAGAATTTAGAGTAGCTTAGAGTGCCTGTGTGGGGCCAGTAAGTTAGTGTAAGATTATTAAGTAATTGTAAGCTAGCATTTAAGCATTTTTTGTTAGAATGTAAGAGTTAGTGTTAAGAAAATAAAATGCATATAAAACTAAACTAACAGCCTCTTGCATGTCGAAATGTAGCCAGATAGCTTGGGATCTGGCTAGATCAGTTTCTATATTTTGACAAAAATGTAGATGCTGATCTGGCCAGGGCTAAAGGTGCTTTTGCCCTTACAAAGAGACTGTTTTAGAGCAGCCAACTCGATGCGAGGGTAAAGGTAATCTGCTACATGGCCCTTATCAGGCCTATGCTGGTATTTGGCTGTCCCGTGTGGTTCAATGTACGAGCAAGCTGAATGGAAAAGATTCGCTTTTACAGGACGTTAAAACATTTAATTAAGAGATTTTTTAAAAAATATTTTTTTTATTAGGATTACCCTCTTTATTCAGATGTAACTTCACAACTGACTACTTAGAAACTAACAATTTGACTTATCACATAACTTATTCTAATGTGGAGCATAGCAATCGTGAGGGAATGTGTGGGATCAGCAGATTTCGTGTGGGAGCACATAGTGGGTTTCAGGTGGTGGAATCCACTGTGGTAAATGATGTGCATGGGAAATATGGGAAGGTGTCATGTGCCGACTGCACTGAAATGACAAGTAAATCATGTGGGTGAAGAATGAATGAAGGAAAATCACCGATGTTGTGTTAACTCCTACTTTTTTAACATCAAACGTCCTCGTTTAACCCAAATTCAAAAGAATGGGACTTGGTTTATTCTAGATGGCTTAGCAGGTTGTTTTTGATGTAGGTCTTCTTGGTTTTTACTATTGTCTTCTTCTTGTATTTCGCGATCTTGATTATTGGTAGGTTCTGGGATCGAATTCGGCGTTACTGGGATTTTCGGGAATTCGTTGGTAATTCTGACTTGTGGCATTTTCTTGGCACAAGTGGTTTTTACTAGAATAAACAGGATAAATATTGATATTGCTGTTACCAGTCCAAAATTAGTGATCGAGTTTATTTTTGTTTTTGCTTCAACGACGTTGATGACTTCTGTATTGTTTAGGTGAATTTCGTTTAGCATTGCGAGTGTCAGAATTTCTTCGAAAGAGTCTGTGTTCACTTGGGGCTGTATGAGAGCTGGAAGTGGTTTGTATCGGCCTTCGAAACTTGACAGGTAAGTTGTGTTTCAAATAATGACTGAGGAATTTTGTATTTTTATCAAAAATGTACCGGTCAGATTGAGAAGGTCGTTGTTGGCGAAAATTGTTCCACTGAAGCTGTTTAAGAGGATGATTTCGGAGAGTATTTCTTCAATAGTGGGTATGTGTTGATTGTTGATTTTAGTGCAATTTGAAGGAATGCTTTTAAGGAGATTGGGTATACACGATGTTCCACTTATATTTATTATATTATTGCTATTACATATGGATAAATCATTACAACTTTTGCAGGTTAACTTAATGCCATAAATTTTAGTTTGACATTTCAAAATATTTTCATAATTAATTTTATTGACATAAGTTTTCGTTTTAATAGGTTTTATAAGAATAGTTTCACATGGTTCTAGGATAATAGTAGGTAAACTAATAATGTAAATAATAATAGTATTGTTTGTAGCGATTTTTATGTCTGCAAACTCTATGATTTCATTAATTGATTAATATGGGAATTTCTCATTGTCTGAAATATTTTTTATTATATTTAATTCTGTTTTAGTAAATGAATGAATTGAATGAAATGACTTTATTATCTTGTTTCTTGCCCAATGGGTGGCACACTCTACATTTAGTACTCGTAGTTCTTCTTTCAGTAATTTCATTTGGTATTGAATAACATTAACAAGGTCTATTTCAAATGTTCTATTGGTTTTTAGTTTGATCAGGACTTTGTTAGTAATATTGTTTAATTTATTTATTCTTTCAATTGAAACTTTGTTTAATATTGTTTGCCTGTTGTTATTTTCGACTATATTATAATTTTTTTCTTTAGAATGTGGAAGTCGTCATGGTCAGGATTTCCTGCTATCCATTTCCATGTGCTTCCCTATAAAATTCAGTGCACGTTTTACTCTAGTAGGTTAAATTCTTTATAAAATGTTTTGGATTTGGTACAGTTCTTGGGAGAGGAATTTATAGGTCGGGTAATTTTTATTGATCTTAGTGCATGTTGATATTTCATCAATTATCTTTCCGTAAATATCTAGGTCTATTTCGGGAATTAATTTGAATGAACCGTTCTGAAGCTTTGCGGTTCCTCTCTTTACTGTTATTACTTGTGATTTACTATAGTCCAGAATTTGCACTTCGCCGGATGTAACCATGGCGGTAGTTAGTCTATTGGGAAGGATTATAATTTTTAATATTGCTTTTATGAACTATTTTGTTTGATTGGGTTAGTATTTGGGTGTTAGTTATCACAACCCAATATGCACCACCTTACACCTGGTTCGACATGCACAGACAGGTTCCCAGCTGAGTCAGCATATTATTCGCTTGCAAATATTCCCATGAAAGTTTATGCACGCGCAGGCTACTTGACACCGGATGGGATGCATGCGAAATATCAAAAGTGACGAGTCAGGAGATATCCATGGGAACATTGGGATAGAGACAAAGCTTTGGAGTTAGATGGGAATGGATTTGGGAGTTAGTTGTAATCGTGACGGCAAACGGAATTATTGTTTTACTAAATAAATTTAATTGTGAACGGGTTAAAAATAGTTGTTTTATTTTCTATGTAAGTCGAACAGTTGGGTCGGCCCTTTGGGCTGACGTTCGCATTTTTTTTGGAATCCTCTTAAAGGATTTCCTTAACTGGCGCCCGAGCAGGGACAGGTTTAGGAAAAGTATATCCTTTTTGTCCGAGCAATTGTGGCAGAATAAATTAATAATGTCCTTGAGTGGGCATAGACCAGTACTCTCTATGGAGTGAATGCAGTTGTTACCATGGGAACACAACGGCCTTTCTGGTCTTAATAAAAATCCATTAATTATCTGTCACATTCTGCTGTTACCATGAGAACACAGTGGAGATTGCCAAAAGGACTAAAGGATATATACGTGAAGTAATCGTGCCATTAGTAGATCGCTTTCAATTATTAACGATAGCGATTAAACGGGGACACCACGATCCTTCCGCTAAACCTGTCGCGAACGAGAATCCCGTAGTAATATTTAGAATCGATATCTCTTTTAGATCACCGGCGGATCTCAACCTATAATTGAACGGAATATGTGCTTTTTGTTCCTGTAAGTGAAACTTTTAAAAAGGAAAGGAAAAAATTATTGATTAATTGTGGAATCAAATAGAAAAATAAAATAGAAAAATAGGGAAAAGTCTCATAAAAAAAAAAAAAAAAAAAAAAAAAAAAAAAAATCTTTAATTGTGAGATCAAAAAAGTGATCGATGAGCTTTCCTGAAAAAAATAATATAAAAAGTTTTTAAGTGAAAATTCTAAAAGAAGAAAAAAGAAATTGTTTTTTTATTTTTAAAAAATCAAATCGAAAAGTAAAATAAAAAGGAAAAAATAGAAAAAAGGCGCATAGAGAAAATTCAAGAAAAATCTTTAATTGTGAAATCAAAAAGAGGTCGATGAGCTTTGCAAAAAAAATATAATATAAAAATTTCTAAGTGAAAATTCTAAAAGGAAGAAAAAGAAGAAAATTGTTTATTAATTGTGAAATCGAAGATTTAATGTGAATATTTCTTAATCAAAAAGAAAGAAAAGAAAAGAAATTAGAAAAATTTGAAGCAACTATCACAAGGAAAAGGTAAGGTGCATTGTTTTTTTTTTTTTTTCTACTTTGCTGAATTGTGTGCATACGTAATTTTACGATACTAAATTTAATTTAGAGTAATTTATACTCTAATTTAGAGTAATATATTAAGCCAACTAGTTGAATAAATTAACTATTAGTTAAATTAAATAGAAAAGATATATATATATTAATTAAATTAAGAAATTAAATTTAAATTAAGAAATTAAATTTAAATTAAGAATTACTATAAGCCAACGAATTTGTTAACGAAAAATGGACGCCGTCGCCAAATCCGTAACGGAGTTAACCGGAGCTGTCAATGTAATATTGAATCAGCTCAAAGACATGGATGAGCGCTTGAAGTCTCTGGAGCGAGGCACTCATACAGATATCGAAACCAATCGTGCGAATGTGCCCTTGTGTGAACCAAGGACGGAGGCTGACCTAAAAGAGATAAGTCGACTCCCCGATTGCGTGAAAGAGTTGCAAACCTTCGACGGTAATCCAACACAATATGTGTCATGGATACATAACGTCGAGGGTATTTTGAAAGACTTCAGCATCATTCGAACCAAACCCTTGTACCGAGCTATCTTACAGCATATCCGACAGAAAATCAGAGGTAGGGCCGATACAGCCCTGATCTCCTACAACATCTTCGATGACGATTGGGGAGAAATTAAAAGGGTATTGTCTCTGCATTACGCAGATAAACGAGATATTAGAACCCTTGAACATCAGCTCAACCAACTCTCCCAGAGAGGGTCGAGGTTGGACGAGTTTTACGCCACAGTAAATCACCAGTTCTCCCTGATAATCAATAAGATTAAAACGGAATGTTATACGCAAGAAACCGTTGGTGCATTGGTAGAGACATACCGCAATAGAGCATTGGACGTCTTCATAAGAGGCCTTAACGGCGACTTGTCAAGGATGCTTATTGTGCAGAGACCGAAAACCCTACCCGAGGCGTATGCTTCATGTCTGGAGATTCAGAATCTCATCTTCCGGAACCACTCTATTCACGTGAATAACGCGACAAACACAATTACGGCCCCCCTTAACCAAACTTTTAGGCGAGAAAATAAACCTCATCCACAGCAGCAGAGATACCATCCCAAACAACATACCTCCTTCGTTCCCAATCGCCCTCATTTCTCTCAAAATTCCGACGCACCCCCTAGGCCAACTGGTCCAAAACCTCATCCCAAAATGGAGGTAGATCATTCGGTGCAAACAAAACAGGTTGATTATATGAATAGACCCCAAGGCAATCTTCACAAAAGGAAGGCACATTCCGAGAACTTTTCACGTCCACAAGGCTCCTCTCAAAAACAGCAAAGGTTATACAACCTTCAGGCAGAGCAGGAGGCATCACTCGAAAGTCGAGACGAAGTTCACGAAGAAGATCGTGGGGAACATCAGGAGATAACGCCTGAAGCTTACAATGAGGTAGCTGAGGTAAATTACAGGGAAGAGGTAAATTTTATGAGGGACGGCTATCCAGCGTTCCATACATAGACTACTTCCTTAAAAACGGCACTGTGTTGAGCTTCCTTGTGGATACTGGGGCTAACAAGAATTTCATAAGCACACGCCTATCACAAGGTTCGACCCGCCTAGCTCAACCATTTTCAGTGAACTCAGCAGCCGGTAGCCTCAACATCAGCGAAAAAATCACCGGTAAATTCTTTGAAAGGGTCGGAATTGACTTTCCATTGACATTCTACGTCCTCCCAGGCCTAAAATCTTTTGATGGCATCATCGGCGACGACACTCTAAAACAGCTAGGAGCCATTATTGATCGCGAAAAGAATATCCTAACGTTATCAAACGGTGTACAAATTCCCCTTAAGAACAAACTATCCTCAGTGGTCAATGCTGTACTTCATGAAGGGACTCCTAATAGTATTCGGCAAAGACTCTCTGACTTGGTAGTAAAGTACAAAAATGTCTTTGGCCCCCTTAGTTCTAATGAGTTAATAAGAACCGCAGTGAGAGCCGAAATTAGAACCACCACCGACGAACCCATTTACACGAAAAGCTATCCTTATCCTCCTTGCATGAGAAAAGAGGTGGACAAAGAAATAAAAGAACTTCTGGCAGAAGGAATCATTCGTCCTTCTAAAAGCCCCTATAACTCTCCGATTTGGGTTGTGCCGAAAAAACCCAAACCCACAGGAGAACTTCAATACCGAATGGTGGTCGACTTTAAACGGTTGAACCTCGTTACTATATCCGATGCATACCCAATACCGGACATTACCTCAACGCTCGCCAGTCTAGGTAAAGCAAAGTATTTCACCACGCTTGATCTTACTTCTGGATTTCACCAAATACCCATGCAAGAATCCGATATACCAAAAACCGCATTTTCCACAATGAATGGAAAGTACGAGTGGCTTAGATTACCATTCGGCCTAAAAAACGCGCCAGCGATCTTCCAGCGAATGATCGACGACGTTCTTAAGGAATATATTGGAAGGATATGCTACGTATATATCGACGACATTGTCATCTTTGGTAGCGATATAGACGATATGCTGAATAACATCGAAACAATCCTTTCTCGTCTGCATGAGGTGAATTTAAAAGTTAACCTGGAAAAGACTCACTTTCTGGAAACTGAGGTTGAGTTTTTGGGATATGTCATCACCCCGGACGGAATTCGAGCGGACCCCAAAAAGGTTGAGGCCATACAGAAAATACTGCCCCCGGAAAACCTCAAAGATTTGAAAAGCTTTTTAGGACTCACGTCTTATTATAGAAAATTCATTCGTGATTACGCTAAGGTGGCGAAGCCTCTCACGAATTTCGCCCAAATTAAAGCGAATCAGTCCAAACGTGTACCGATCGAGTTGAATGAAGATGCATTACAAGCTTTCGAGGACCTGAAAAGCCTATTGACGTCATCCGAAGTTCTGGCTTTTCCAGATTTTGAAAAGGCATTTAACCTGACCACTGATGCTTCGAATTATGCAATTGGAGCTGTTTTGTCCCAAGACATATCAGGGCAGGACAAACCAATTGCTTACATCTCGAGATCCCTCAACAAAACCGAGGAGAATTACGCCACGAACGAGAAAGAGATGTTGGCCATAGTTTGGGCCCTTGACAACCTTCGTTCGTATGTGTACGGAGCAAAGAAGATACGGATCTTCACTGACCACCAGCCACTAACATTCGCTCTAGGCAACAGGAACTTCAATGCTAAGTTGAAAAGATGGAAGGCTCGTATCGAAGAGTATAACTACGAGCTGGTTTACAAACCAGGTAAGTCAAACCAAGTAGCTGATGCTCTTTCCAGACTAAAAACGCAGGTGAATCACTTGTCTGGCATAGCACCACCTGGAACGGCACTGAATTCTAGAAAGGCATACAATGGCTCAATTACCGATACAGCATCAAGCAATGCTTCAACTGATACTGCTGCAGAACCCGGTCCCCTAACGAAAACTACCAGTGGAAGTCAATGCTCGACCGATACCGCCGACGAAACCATCCATAGCGCGGCACAGGATAACTCTGATCTCATTCCTCACGTGGAGGCCCCTTTGAATGTATTTCGCAATCAAATTATTATTAGGGATACAAAAGGTTTAGAAATTTTTGAGGAACCTCACCCTGGTTTCTCCCGCCATTACCTAGCCATTGAAAATTTAGACAAAATAAAACTCACTGACATTCTAAAAAAGAAGCTTAAACCGAACGTCATTAACGGTGTTAAGATTCCAGAGGCACATCTAGGAATGCTACAGGAAGTATACTTGGAAAACTTTAGCAACTATAAGATTCGCATAACGCAAAGGGTGGTAGAGGACGTAACGAGCGACAATAGAGTTCTGCAATTAATTGCGGAGGAACACAGAAGAGCACATCGGAACGCTAGGGAAAATAAAGAGCAGCTGCTCGAACGCTATTATTTTCCGAAAATGAATAGTCTGATTACCAAATACACTAAAACTTGCGATATCTGCCTTGCGAACAAATATGACAGGCATCCAATGAATCCAGAGCTCCGTGCGACTCCTGTATCATCGTATCCTTGCGAGATACTTCACATGGATATAATGGAATTGCAGAATGAGAAATACATTAGTTGCATCGACAAATTTTCCAAGTTTGCCAAGTTGTTCCACATTAAGAATAAATCGTCTCTATATCTAAGGAACAAAATAACAAAAATCTTACATTACTTCACTGTGCCAAAAATTCTAGTTACTGACAATGAACGAAGTATCCTCAGCCCAATCATACTAAACTTCATCAAAATGTTGGGCATAGAACTCTACAGGACCCCCGTCCAACGCAGTGAGGTTAATGGTCAAGTAGAACGATTGCATTCTACCATTATAGAAATCTACCGATGTCTGAAAGCGGAGTACAAGGATTTGAAAACAAAGGAAATACTCAACATAGCGGTTGACAGATATAATAACACCATCCATTCTGTGACTGGAAGGAAACCATCGGACATTTTCTACAATAGAAGCTCCAGGGTTAACTACCAGGGTTTGGTGAACTTCCGCGCAAAAGTCAACCACGAGTTGCGAGCGGAAATTGAAAAAAAACAAAGAATTAGTAATAAGCGTCATAACATAAAAAGACATTCACCCAAAAAATATAAAAAGGGTGAAATAATCTATACTGTTGGTAAAAAAATTCAAGGCAAAAATAAGCCTTTATATCAGAAAGAATTCGTAGCAAAGGACAATAAAGTAACCGTCCTCACGACAAGTGGTCGTAGAATTCACAAAGCCCACATAAAGAATATTTAATTAACAGAGAATAGCCACAATATATATGTATGTAATGTATTTAAAGAAGAAGTATGCACACCAAACTTGTTTAATACACCTACAATGCACCTATAGCCATTCCTTATATAGCACAAATATGAATTATAATATGTATAGAATTTAGTCCAAATAACTTTAAGAAATATTACTCTAATTATAAGAATTATAAATTAAGATTGGGATTGTATATTTGATTAAGCATTTAATGTAGATTTCATTAGGAATACAATTATTACAGAACTGGAAAGATTTTTTTGTTTTTGTTTAAACCCTTTAATGTCCACTTCCGCATCACAGTAAAGTTGCGAAGAACATACCCCTATGTCCACATATATATATCGATCCACGAAAAATATTTGCATATCCCACAGATTAATCTCCTTAACTGTAACCGAGGGGTTCCAAATCTTCAATTACAAAGCACCAATAGTTTCCCTGAAAGAGAGTAAGGGCTGGATCGTTGATGGCAGTTTCAAGCTGGTACATACCATTGACCTAGCGCAATTTGAACATCTGTTAGCTGAAGTGACCAACGCCACAAATAACCGCGTTAAGGATGGAGACAGAAAACGCATAATAGAATTTCATTTACGGCAAGCAAAAGGACGTCTTTATTCGCTGAAGGGCAAATCTACAAGAAAGACAAGATCCATCAATTGGTTGGGAACCGCTTGGAAGTGGATAGCTGGCAACCCCGATGCCACTGACTGGAGCGAGATCCTTCGGAGCGAGGAAGCTATAATTGAAAACAGTAATCAACAATATAAGATCAACGAGAAGCTCTTTGGCATCACGCGTGAAATAGCACAGAAGATCAACTTAATCATAGGGAGATACGAGAACGGCATTAAGGAATCAAATTCCGAAAGATTTGAGCGGGATATTTTGGACGAAATACTGGTCGTGAAAGGAGAAATAAATGAAATTGTTCGAGCTTGTCAAATGGCTAAGAGCGGTTTGATTAATACAAATCTCCTGGACACAGAGGAAATTAGCATGGTTATCAATGAGCTGGAAACCTTACCGTACGCTAATGAAATAGAGGCCATCGAGTATGGCACACCATCTATTTTCACCAACGGCTCCATGCTGTTATATGTTATTTCAATACCAAAAGTAGGAAAAGAGGAGTATAATTTACTGATAACTAGACCATCAATAATAGATGGAAAACAGATCGATCTGAAATTCAGGAAGGTTCTGATCAACCATAGGGTAACATACGGTGTCAGGTCTAATTGCCTATCAATTAACAACTCGACGATCTGTGAGGATAAGGCACTAGAGATAATTCCTGAGGAAAGCTGCGTGTCAAGGCTACTTAAAGGAGGACCCACAACCTGCACCTTCCAAACTAATACCGAAGAAATCCTGGAACTCATTAAGGAGGACACCATTTTCGTCACCAATTTTAAAGGCGATTTAACTTCTAACAACATTTCGAGGCCCCTTACGGGTACTTATATAATCCAGATACACAACGAAACGGTTCAGTTGAAGGGAAGAACCTTTACGAGTTCCACGGCCACAGTCCTGCAAGCCCTTCCCCCGGCATTGATGAACATCACAAACCGCAACCACATGATCGACTTGGGATACGTTCATGGACTCAGCATTCAGAACATAGAACGTCTACGAAGCTTAACTAAGGAATTTAACATTTCTATACTTACTGAGATGGCAATCTTCTTATGTGTGGCATCCGTTGTTCTCACCATTTGGCGGAAAATACACGGAAGACCAAACATCCCCACAATTTCATCCCCCAACCTACCACAAGCAATGGCCTGACCTGCAGGCCTTCAAAGGATCTACGAGGCGTAGATTTTCAAAGGGGGAGGAGTTATCACAACCCAATATGCACCACCTTACACCTGGTTCGACATGCACAGACAGGTTCCCAGCTGAGTCAGCATATTATTCGCTTGCAAATATTCCCATGAAAGTTTATGCACGCGCAGGCTACTTGACACCGGATGGGATGCATGCGAAATATCAAAAGTGACGAGTCAGGAGATATCCATGGGAACATTGGGATAGAGACAAAGCTTTGGAGTTAGATGGGAATGGATTTGGGAGTTAGTTGTAATCGTGACGGCAAACGGAATTATTGTTTTACTAAATAAATTTAATTGTGAACGGGTTAAAAATAGTTGTTTTATTTTCTATGTAAGTCGAACAGTTGGGTCGGCCCTTTGGGCTGACGTTCGCATTTTTTTTGGAATCCTCTTAAAGGATTTCCTTAACTTGTTCCTATATTCTTTCACTATTTCCTTTCTGTATTTGGGGGTAAACTTTGAACCAAATCGTTTATTGATTTTAACATATATTTCTTCACTAGGGGAATAGGTTCTACTTGGTTGTCGTTTTTTATTGTGGTTTTTTAGACCAGCTTCTTGTTTTTTCTTGAGTTTCTCAATGTTTTCTTTCCTAGGTTTTTCGAATTGAGTCGGGTCAGTACTTACATTTCTTCCGAAGAATAGTGCTATTGGTTTTTTTTTCCGTAGAGGAGTGAATGGAGAAATTGTACTCGCCAATACCACGCTTAGCAGTTCTTGGAAGTTTCTGTAAATGCGGTCTGTTTTTAGACAGCGCATTATTTCGGACAGGGTGGAATGGAACCTTTCTATGGGTCAATTAACGGAACTAGTGTAACTATCTTTGTAAATTTGTATTCCAAGCTGATCTTGAATCATAAATTTGAGGGATTCGGAGTTCAAAGATTGTTCGTTATCTATTACTATCATCTCTGGTAGTCCGAAAGAAAATAGTAATTCTCTCAGAGGCTGCCTTATGTCTTCTGTTACCCTAGATTGAAGAATTTTAGCTTGGGCGTATTTAAAGAATTTGTCTATTGCCGTTAGTATTGCCTTCTGTTATGTAAATGTCTAGGTGGACGATTTGTCCGGGGTATTGAGGAATAGGGGTCTCTTGTAATAATGGCTTATTAGGGTGTCTATCGCATTTAATCCGTTTACATACTACACATTGTTTTACGAGAGCTTTTATTTTTGAATTCATTTTAGGAAATAATAATAATTTTAGGAAAGTAGAAATTTTCGAGTAACTGAATTTTGTTCTCACGGGCATTCCGATGAGCACGGTTGTGTGTTTTTAATATTTGCTCCTCCTGGTCTTCCTCCTTTTTTAGATCTTCGACCTTGGTTTGGGTAAATCTGATTTTATATTTCTTAAAGTATAACATAAATTGTATATTTCTTGAGTCTGTCCCATGATCTGTTCGGTAATCATTAAGCCGTTTATAACGAATGGGTTTAGATATCTTCTGAAAATGGATATAATATTTTTTTTGGTGTATGTCGGTTGAATGAAAGTATGCCTTACGTAATTTGGAAAGGGGTTTTCCAACTGATAGTTATTTTCTGGACCTATGGAAAGAATTATATGTGTCTTGAAAGCATTTATTGTGGATTCTATTCAAGGAATGAGTTCTTGTGCGGAACTTTCTGCGCTATGCTGTATAGATGTTAGTGCGTTGACTTCGGATGAATTTGGAGTGCGAGAAAGGGCATCTGCAACGACGTTTGTTTTCCGGGTTTGTATAATAATTCGTAATTATTCTCTTCAAGGAAGGCTTTCCAGCGCTTCATTTTGCTGTTGTTACAGTTGCTACTCAGCGCGAATGTCAAAGGTTGGTGATCTATTATTATTTTCACCTTAGATGAACCGTATAGGTAATTCCTCAGGGACCCTAGCTCCCAGACTGGCCAACATCTCCTTTTCGTTGGTCGCATAGTTTTCCTCAGTCTTGCTGAGGGTTCTAGAAATAAACGGGATTGGGTTTTGGTCCTGTTCAAGG
The DNA here is from genome assembly GCA_949129095.1 of Volucella bombylans. NCBI lineage: Eukaryota > Metazoa > Arthropoda > Insecta > Diptera > Syrphidae > Volucella > Volucella bombylans. The sequence continues at coordinate 15,111,139 of OX422145.1, read as the reverse complement.
ACAGCGCCAATCGCGAAGTTTGAGGCATCATTAGAAAGCTGAAATTCCATTGTGAAATCGGGATATTTTAAAATTGTGTCTTTTGACACTAATGTGGTTTTTAGTTTCTCGAATGATTCCATTGCTTTAGCGTCGAGTTTAGTGATGGTTTTATTTGAGGCATGTTTAGACATACGGCCCCCTTCTCCTCTGACGAGGGAAGTAAGTGGTTTAGCCACCTTGGCATAATCTTTTATGAACCGTCTATAATAGCCGGAAAGGCCAAGAAAAGATCGAAGGTCTCGTAAGGTTTTGGGGTAAGGAAATTCTGAAATAGCTTTTACTTTGGCTGGGTTTGTTCTAATTCTCTTTTCTGATATTATGAAGCCGAGGAATTCGACTTCGTTCTTAAAAAACTCGCACTTATCGAGTTGCATTTTAATATTAGCTTCCATAGTTTATGGAAAATGCAGTTTTCTCGATATCAGATTCTTTAAGTGGAATCTGATAAAAACCACTCTTAAGGTCGAGGACAGTAAACCACTTGTTCTGGCCGAGTTGAGAAAGAACTCCATTAATTTCCGGAATCGGATAACGATCTGCTATAGTTACAGCGTTTAGCTTTCTGTTATCTATAACTAACCTGTATTTTTTTTCTTCGGACGCGTCGGTTTTTTTTTGAGACGATCCATACAGGTGCATTATAAAAAGACTTTGATTTTCTTATAATACCGTCATCCAAAAGTTGATTGATTTGTCTCTCGACTTCATCTTGGAAGACTTGAATTTCGCAGGATATTCGTATTTCTCCCTTAACATTAGTCATGTAGGTTAGCTTTCCGTTAGGTTCTGAGAAAAGATTAGGTACGTTGCTTATGAGTTCATTTAAGTCGGATTTTCGATCAGGTGTCATATGGTCAGTGCGCAAATTTAGATTGTTTACAGGTTGTGAAGGTTGTTGTCTGATTTTTATTTTAAGGCCATTCGTAAGTTCCATGTGGCTTATTGCACATAGCACCTTAAGGCTATCGTTCCCCAATATAGCATTGAAAGACTTAAGTGTTGGTGGAAAAAGAAAAATTAAATTTTGGGATCTTTTGTTCCAAACAGGTTGGTTTCCACATAGTGAGTTATCTTGACACTGCCTCCGATGGAGTTAGCGTAAAAACATTCTTTATTCGGAGATTGGTTACTTATAAGGGAAGGTTGGATGTAATTTTTCGTGGAACCTGTATCTATAAGAATCTTAATGAAATTTCCATTCTTCGTTTTGCTTATGAAATAAGACAACGAAGAATTATTTAGTCTAAAAAATTGATCTCAGTAAAATCAAGTATTTCGTTGATGTTGGGGAGCTCGGGGTTATGTTCGTAATTGTCAAGGGTTTCCTCGCAATTGTTATTTTCTGACTCGAATGCCTCATTGTATTCTGGGAGTTCGGATTCTATATTGTAGTGAAGGGCTGGTCTATGTGACTGCTGTGATTGCTTGAACTGAGTTACACCTCTCTGGTGTTGGTTCTTTACTTGTGCGCTGAGATCTCTATCTATAGGCTCTAGCTTGCGTTGCATTGCTTTGTGGCCTGAAAGTTTGTTGATTATTATTTTGATATTAAGTTTTCACTTGGGGTATCGCTCCCTGCGGGCTAGGGGTTTGCTGTGATGGGAAGTTAATTGCATGAGGTCTAGGCGAGGCGTGGTTGGGATTAAATGATTTTTTGATCGCATTTTGGTTGGCGTGGTGATTTCTGAAACTCTGGTTCTCAAGTTTGAGACATAAATGTATTGCTTGAATTAGGTCTGAGGGTTCGCGTATAGCGAGAAGCCTGGGAAGGTTGCCCTTCAAGCCTCTAATGAATGTATCGAGTGGTTTGTCAAGATATGTTTGCTTGGGGAGTCCCATGGCCTCGTTGCCAATATCAAGACAACCAATCTTATTAAGGATAAGTGACAAAGGGCCATATGCGGTTTGGTAAAACCCCTCTATTGAGTTATTACCTTGAACGAGGAGCATGAGTTGGTACTCGAGGGTGCCTAAGTCTCTTTTGTCAGCATAGTGTATGACAAGGCAGCTAGCGATACAACCCCAATTCAATGGAGTGTTGTATGACTCTAAGGCTACATCAGCTTCGCCAACAATTTTTTTGCGTACGACGCTGAGGATGCCGAAATATTTTGATGTACTCCGAATGGGTTCGTAAGTTGCGAAAATTCTATCCACGCTTCGTTTCCATGAAATGAATTCACTGCGATTGCCAGAGAATTCTCTCAGGCAGCTGACTACTTCCGGTATCTTGTCTAAATCGGATAGGTTTTCTCTGTGTTCCTGATGGATGGTCTGGTCTTCGCCAGCGAACTGATCTGCATTCGGGTTTAAGGTTCTTTGAATTATATTGGGTATTTATTTTTCCAAGACGCGATTTACAATACTTGTGATTAGTGCTTCAAATCCTTGAGTTGTGCCAGGTTCTTGATTTTGCCGTTCGGCTCTGGAAGAAGTAGATTGAAAGTAGCTATCGTGGCTTGGCTCATTGTTCGATTAACGCGATGTACTTAGTACAGACGTAGGAGGGGTAACAGAGGTAGGAAGGACAGTTTTGTGAACCTTGGGTGGTAGGATCAGGTTTGTTGGTAGTTACTGACCTTGTTGTGGCATGTTAATTTAATTTAACTTTCTCGAATTATCAAATCAAGTCAAAGAATAGCCAAATTTTGAAATATTAAAATTGAAGACGAGTTAACTCACTATAAAACAATTGTTTGATAAAGAAAAATGTGTTTATGGATATTTTTGTTTAATGTAGTTACTCGTACATAATCCTAAATCTAATTTTTGGGCACTTAAAAATTAAAATTTAAGTTTCTTTTCACTTTTTTTTTTAAATAATAATTAATTTTTTTTTTATATATAGAATATGTTTTAAATATGATTTTCTTATTTGGAAGTTATGCTTCAATTTAATATCGTAAATTTCTTTTGCACTTTTGTATATTCTTTTTCTTTTAAAGCTTAAAACTAACTTACATACTCGTAGTTATCCACTGGAAGAGATTCATTGGTTTTTCACTTTTAATGGTGGTGCGGCTGACGATTCGTTCGTCTCCTTTTCTTCGGCAGGGCGAGGGATTATCTGCTTACGGCTACTGGGGGGCCTTCGTGTTATTTCTTTTTCCACTACACTTTTACCACACACACGGGATTTTGGGGGGGGACCACAGGAGATTTTTTTGTATGCGAATCACATCTGTGCTACTTGAGGCATGTTAATTTTTTCCGGTTCGCGATTTTATTCGAATCTTTTCACTGAGCGCGTATGTGCTACTTAAGGACTTTAACGGCTCGCGATTCAATTACGCCAAACGAAAATAAACTCATTCACTTTAGCGACTTGTACTCCTGGGTTCCTGCTCGGGCGCCAGTTGAAACATTTAATTAAGAAATTTAAAAAAAAAATATTTTTTTATGAGGATTACCCTTTTTATTCAGATATAACTTTACAACTGACTACTTAGAAACTAACAGTTTGACTTATCACATGACTTATTCTAATGTGGAGCATCGCAATCGTGAGGGAATGTGTGGGATCCGCAGATTCCGTTTGGGAGCACAGAGTGGGTTTCAGGTGGTGGACTCCACTGTGGTAAATGGTGTGCATGGGAAATATGGGAAGGTGTCATGTGCCGACTATACTGAAATGACAAGTAAATCATGTGGGTGAAGAATGACCGGATGCTAGTGGAGGTGTTGTCTTGCACATTTTTAGGTGTTTGGAAAATCACCGATGACGTGTTAACTTATATATGTATATATGATCGGTGTTTGCTTAGACAAACGACAAGTGTCACAAATGCAAAAGCAATAAGTAATTGTGTTGATCTCTGTTTTGAGGCAACATTAATAGAGATTTTGAGATAGCACGGAAGCGCAGGTGTAACAGTGTATAAAGTCAATTTATCTCGATATTTTGCTGTCATTCGTTATTTAACAGTTTTTCCACGTACTCTCCACAAATGGAACACGCTATTAAGCTAAATTAACGATACAATTAACGAATATAACCCGTGAAGAAATTTACGCCAAAAAAGTCGTAATCACTCACAACGATGACGCAATCAAATCTTTCGAAACCTTGAAGGAATTTCTTACTTCTTACTTTGTGAAACCCTTATAATTATATATTTGAATAAAAAACGCAACCGTTTTGTGTTTAGATCCCAAACGTTATAAAATTTAGCTATTAATTTCCCTATTTTTTTCTGTATTATGTAGGTTATTGTATTTCAGTTAAGTTACATGTTGCTAAACCTTTTAAATTTCATTTGACATTTGTTTGAATTATGTTTGTGATTGCAAAGAGTGTATACTGCTCTAATTAACATTGTTATGAAAGGCTATTAATATTTATGTAGCATTTAACAATGATAGATCTTTCGCCCAACATTCTCCCCCCGCGGTGAACAATATTCTCAATGTATTGGTTTACTACAGGTTGCTCGTTCCTTGCTGTCATTCTACGCCCCGTGAACAAACCTCCTTTTTTTACCTCTGAACATCTTTAATTTGCTTAATTTGTTGTCTACTTTTATTTCGCTTATGCAAATAGAGAAACGATTAGTAAATTTGTAAACAATGACAAGTTATAATTGTATCCTTAATTGCGCTGTTATTGTATATATATATTATTGTATAATTACTATCTCCATTTTGCTTAGTTTGGAGCCTTTGTGCAGCCTTCGTAATATGCGTAAGTTGTTTATTTTGTTTATGTAAATTGAGTTGAGTCAAAGATCCGTCGTTTAACCTTTTCATAAATCTTAAGCTTTGATCGAAGATCAATCATCGTTATCTTGAGGTATGACTTCATATTGATTAATTGACTGATTGTTTATCATTACTTGATTTTGTGTTTTTTTTTTTTTATCTTCTATATTTTTGGAATTTTATCATTGGATTATGTACTCGTTTGACAGCTGGTGTTGCGAGATAAATTCATCAATTTGTCAAATTAAATTAAATAATGTTTTTATAATATTTAAAAATCCTGTATCTCTTTACAATATTAGAAACCTTGTAGCCATGGTTAAGTTTTGCCATCCGGTTGTCAAGTATTTTTCCTTTTTTTGTCATTAAAGTTGTCGCTAGTTATTTTCTCATAATTTCGCCTAAATATTTGGAAGCCTCGGCGACATAAAGTACTGTTTTATGTGCATTGAGTAAATAGATGAAATGGCGGGAGACGAGTTAGAAGAAGGCACGACCCCTAACACCGAGTCATCGAAATCACAGACGGGATCAAAGAAAATCAAGGTGAATGAAAGAAAAAAATCGGACAATGTATTTACGACTCTAAAAACTCGTCGCACATAGTAAGAGCAGCAGAGACAACGCATACAAGAGTATCTAACACGTATTCAATCAGATCAACAATTTCATGAGTATTCAAGCAAAAATCGAAGAAAGGGACTTTATCGAGTACTGAGCCAACCCGAGGTACTAACGAGGAATTTTACTATCTGGTAGTTTCAGAGGTTCTCATAGCAAAACATGGGAGCCAAAAAAACACATTAAATTACACAAACACAATATAAACTGATAAAGAAGACAGGTATGAAGAATTCGTTCCATTCGATCGTAACAATTCGAACTTGACCAAGTCCGCCAAGGTACGCTACCTGAATTCCAAACTAAGTCCTACCACCAAGGCACCAATATCAGGTTTGAATTCGGGATTTAATAGATAAAATAAACAACATCCTCACTGGAATAAGAAATATCAATCGATCTGTTGACTGCTGGGATGACCTTATAGTTCACATCATAACTACCAAACTCAATCCAGATACAGCACTTAAATGGAATGAGGAATCTTCTGTTGATCAATTACCAACACTTAAGAAAAGGTAAGGTTATCACGATAAAACTTTGTTCAGGCTGTCTCAAAAACAATAATCATAACAATTATTGCCACACGTATGGTAATAAATACCATTCGTTGCTCCACCAGAATTTATTATCAAATATGTCCGCTTCTTCCTCCCCATCAGCACCAGACAGTAGTACTACCTCTTCAATTCAATCCATACTGATTAATAATTATACACAAAAAAATACCACGAATTATAGACTTCATCACCTTCATGAAATCCTATAAATTAAAATTACATTTATTATTTTTAAATAAAAAAACTTTATTTTTCTTTTTTTGGGCAGAGGTTACCCTTAAACTTGAATACAAACTTAGAACTAAAAACTAACAAAATTTGCATAAGCTTAAATACTAATGGTGCAGTTGATAAGACTGATGCATCAGCGGATTCCTTCACGTACGTCCAGCGACACAGGTGTAATTAGAGCACTTGATGTCTGTGGGAGTGGAATGTGTTGCTCGTTGTTGAAATTGGATGTTCCTTTGGCGTGGGAATGCACTTGCAGTCTGCGGATTTGTTGTTGTTAAGTGCAGTTGAGATGGATTTGCATTTTGGAGATTTGGTTTTTTTTTTTTTTTTTTTTTTTTATAATGAGCGCGCGCTCAAGGGGTTTGAGTACCCTTAAGGTGATTGTACACAGCGCGGGCAAGGGAAATTTAGGGAGGAAGAAAAGAGAGGTACCGATGTACATTGTTTTTAAATGTTTGCAAGTTATAACGACCAGGAAATACAGAGATTGGCAGGGCATTCCATAAGCGAGATGTACGGCTTAGGAACGAATCACGATATTTTAGAGTACGTCCGAAAATGGGCTTGAGGGTATACTGATGAGCATTCATAGCGAGACGGGTGTTACGGTTGAAAGTTTGAATGGGCGGAATGCTACTGGCGATTTCAGTGGAGCACTGGTGGTGGAAGTAGCGATAAAACAAAGTGAGACACGAGACATTTCGTCGGTGTTCGAGGGTGTCCATTGATTGACTGATATTAGTATCGTCAATAAGTTTTATCGCACGGTTTTGAATCCTATCTAGCAGGAATCCTATCTAGCAGACGTTTTAGGAGCACCTGACCAGATGTGGGAGTTGTACTCCAATTTTGGGCGGATGAATGCCTTATATATTGAGGCCAGATCAGAGGGGGTAAAATATTTCTTACATCACTTGAGGAAACCTAGACATTTCGCAGCATTTTTGGCGACATCAAATATGTGGTCATTCCAACGTAAGTTGTCATTAACACACATACCGAGAATGGAAAGTTTTTCGGTTTCGACGATGCAAGTGCCATTCATAGATAATGGCTGGGTGTTTAAATTTCGCTTTAAAGACAGCAGACAGCATTGTGTTTTGGAAGCATTAAATTCCACTCTATTGATAGTTCCCCAATTGGTTATGCTGTTGATATCGGAATTTAATGAGCTTAGCATACGCTGCCGTTCTCGTACTACAGCCGAAGAGCAGGGCCGTGAGTCCGGGAACGAATATGAAAAGCAGAGAGTACTGTCATCAGCAAAGGAATATATTGGATTAGAAGTAGCAGACAAGAGATCGTTAATGAGAATTAAAAAGAGTGTCGGTGACAGAACAGAGCCCTGGGGCACACCAGCATTTATTTTGTGAATATCAGACTTGAAACCGTCCAAGACAACTTGAATTGAACGTTCCGAAAGGTAATTTCTAATCCATTGAAGAAGAGAGTCGTCGATCCCAAATGCACGCATTTTCGACAAAAGAGCCTGATGCCAAACTCTGTCAAATGCCTTAGAAATATCAAGTGCAACTGTCTTGCTTTCGCCAGATTGATGTACGCTTTGGTTCCACTTTTCGGTGAGACATGCCATCAAATCACCAGGGGACCTGTTGCTACGAAAACCGTACTGCCGATCATTGAGAAGTTTTCGTCTTTCGAGATATTTCATGAGCTGACGATTTATCAGTGTTTCCATGACCTTGGAAAGAAGGGACGTAAGTGCAATGGGTCTGTAGGAGGAGAGAGAAGATGATTCGCCTTTTTTAGGGACGGGCTGGACAAATGCTGTTTTCCATCTGCTCGGGAAGAGTCCTAAAGTGTAGGATTGATGAAAAAGCTTACGCAGTGGTTTTGCCAGCGAGGAAGAACACCTCTTCAGAAGAAGGGGAGATATACCATCTGGACCAGCGGATTTATGTATGTTGAGATTCTTAAGTACTCTTGCTACTACACGAGTGCGAAAGTAGATTCGTCCCATTGAAGATTCGACGCACTCAAGTGTAGGCGGAGACAAAGCACAATCTGGGAGTGTTGAGCTGGCCGCAAAGTGTGCAGCAAGCAGATTGGCCTTATCCAAAGAGCTGACAGCTGGAATGTCATTGTAAATGAGCGTTGGGATGGAGGATGAGGCGGAATTTCTAATGTTTTTGACGAACGACCAAAAATTTTTACTGCCTTTGGGACATTGCAGTATTTTTTGCCTCAGTTTTTGGTCGTATAGGAATTTCACACGCTTCAGAAAGGCGTTGCAGTCATTTCTGGCTCGTTTAAACTTTTTTCGGTTTTCTTCTGTCGGGTTGGTCTTGTAGGACCGAAAAAACATTTCTCTAACCCTGACGGCCTCTTTACAGCTCGAGTCGTACCATGCCTTTTCTTTTGGCTTGATACTCTTCATCCGATGAGGAATAAAGGATCTCATTCCAAAGAGAATGGTGTCTGTAATCATATCAGCAGCGGCATCCACGTCGTTATCGAGGAAGCATAACGACCAGTTAAAATTCCTAAAGAAGCTGTTAAGACCGCTCCAGTTGGCTTTCTCGTATTGCCATACGGTTTTTTTAGGAATTCTTTCTCTAGCTGTGTGGTCGGTGTACGAGAAATTAGCTGATATGACACAATGGTCCGACGAGCCTAGAGGGGAGAGCACATCAATGGTGTACTTATCAGGGTGAGAAGTTAAAAACAAGTCCAGGGTGTTGGCGGTATGACTATCAACGTCTGGTATTCGCGTGGGCTCATTTACAAGCTGCGTTAGGTTGTTTTCCGCAGCGAAGATCTCAACACACCGTCCTTCGGGTGTTGTCTGTCCAGAATGTCGAAGCCACCCAGAATTGTGTATATTGAAGTCGCCCGTAATAACGATTTCAATATGAGGATACAGGGATACAATTCTTTGAATGGAGTCAGACAGCGCATCAAACTCGTTAAAGGTTGAATTGCTGTCCAGTTTGGGGCTTCTATAAATAAAGCAGTAGTGTATAATTTGCTTACGGAGATGGAATTTTAACCACATGAAGTTGAATTCCGGATTGGAACATGGATCACATTGTGGTGGAGTTTGGTAAGCTACATCACTACGCACATAAATGGCGAGACCGCGGTGAGAGAAGAATAATGGCACTAGTTCGTAGCCAGGTAGCTTCAGATCAGAATGATCTGAGAGGTGTGGGCGGGGATCTACCTGTGTTTCACTAAGTGCCAAAACAGCTGGTCTGTACTTACAGACGTGGACGTACGCAGAAAAGTGATTACTTTTTAGCCCGCGTATATTGGCTACGTCTACCCTGAATTCCCTAGTCATAATCACAGACAAACACAGAAAACACAAACACCGACGATACTAAGCAAGGCTGCGAAGTGGAAATTCTGACGTTGGTTTACCGAATCAAATTGTTGTAGGTGTTATGCCCTTACAACAATATGAAACAGTGCACCAACAAAATTTTCACTCACAACCCCGCTATCCATCAGTTGTTACATACACTCAGCCACTGCCCGTACCGTATGGTTAAATACAGTAACGGCAGTGACTGAGTGCAAGCAACAGTACTTCGACAAGGAGCGGGTGAGGTGGGATACCCGCACTGTGTGATATTCACTGTCACTGCACTTTTTTTTGTTTTTGTATATTTTTTTTTTTGCACGCGCGCTTTTTTTTTTTTTTTTTTTTTTTTTTTTTTTTTTTTTTTTTTTTTTTTTTTTTTGCTGCACAGCACACAACAATATTGCGAGTGCACTGGTGGAGCTGTGCACTCGACGGTGGTCGACTCGGTACGACTCGGTGTTGTTGTTTGAATGTTATTCGCGTTAACTACTCCGCTCTTAAATCAATACGTCCTGTTTTTATTTTTGTTATTCTCGAAAAAATTGGAATTTGGCTGATAGTGGCTATTCTTGTGAATATTTGTGGAGTTTCCTGTTTTTCTGCTTTGATCGATACTTCTGGTACTTCTTATTGTTTGTCTTCTGTTACATGGCTGATGATTTTATTGAACGTTACCCCTGGTAGGTGAGGTTTGTTTTTCCGCCAAGGTTTGATAATGCATATGGCGAGTATGATAATAACAACTACAGATATGCCATATCTTCCAATATGTTTAAAGTTATTTTTCGACTCAAGCAACTGAATAAAATTTTTTGTATTTGTTCGAAGCTCCTTTATCATTTTCAGTGACAGGTTTTCTTCGTATTCGGACTTGTTACAATAGGGTTGCAACAACGCTGGTAATGGTTTCACACTCAATTTTTGCATGGATAGATATTTTTTCCCCTCTGCGGTTATTGTTGTATTTTGGAACCGTATGACGTAAGTTCCAAGTAGACTTATCTTTTCGTCGTTTACGCTGATTCTGCCATTAAATTGATTAAAAAAAAGTATTTAGCTTGCGATTTCGTCCAATGATGCTATGTGTTGGTTGTTAGTTTCTCTGCACGATGAAGGTTGACTTATAAGTAGCTTAGAGATACATAGAGAATTACTCATATCTATTACATCTTTGTCCGTACATATTGACAACTTATTGAACGACTTACATTCTTTTATATTTCCAAAAATAGTATTCTTACATTTAACTATTTCCTTATAATTTATTTTATTTATAAGTATTCCCCTTTTTATTGGTCTTAGTAAGATTTTGATACATTCTTCGTAATGTGTAAGTGGAACATTTATAACGTATATAATACTTCGCTAAAGTCTAACATTTCTTCTATACATATATTTAACATATTATCTTTTTCTAATACATCTTTTATAGTTTCAATCTCTGTTTCAGACAAAATAAAGGAGTTTATAGCGTTTGTTTTTGCAGATTGAATGGCATGGTTAACATTGTTTATTTCCTCTTTTACAATACTTATTTTATTTCTTATTACTAACAATTCTTTATTTTTAGTGATTTCACTTTTCTTAAGTGATTTACTGATTCCATTTGTAGATTCTGCTATTTGATTTATCTTATTTATTATATCTTGATTTATTACTAACTGCTTATTATTGTTTTTAAGAACATTGTTAATTTTATTTGAAATAATTTTAAAATCATCGTGGTCAGGTGATCAGTTTTTAATGCTATTTAATTAACGTATTGTGACATAGCTGTTTAACATTTATTCGAATATTGTCCAATATGGTCATGTAACTATCACGCTAAAGATGACAGCAGATAATGGTTTCAGGCTGTCATTGCCTAGAATTCCGTCAAAGGTTTTTAGCGTGGGTAAGATAAAAAATTTCATATTTATATTTTTAAGGCCAAAAAGATTTATTATCATGTATTGGCTGATTTCGATATCGCCAGCTATGGATTTGGCCTAAAATGTTTGTTCATTAGGAATTTTTTGTTGTACTAATTCAGGTTTAATTTAATTTTTGCTAGAACCAGTGCCTATCAAAAATTTAAAAATTTCTCCGCTTTTCTTCTTGCATTCAAAATAGGGTAGCGAAGAATCCGTTAGCCTAAAGAATGAATGTCACTATGAAAGTTTTTACCAAACTCAGACAGATCCCAAGTACAAAACAAACACCGTTCTTTATTTTAACAATTTAATTCAATTTAAATAGCAAGGAATTCAAAAAAATGTTTTGGCAAGCAAAGTTATGTTAATCGATCGTGGTTAAAATAGCAACTGAACTGTAGTTACATGATTTCTTTACTGTGAATTCTAATTCGATTATGTACTCAACTAATACACAGATAAACGTATAAGAAAGCTGATATGTATTCGTTTATTTTTTAACTTCCTTTGACGCGCAATTTGTTTCACATTCAGGTATTTCTAGAGGATATAATAGTTGAACAGGTCTTCGAAAAATTGAGCCATTAGATAGTCGAAGCTCGAACTTTACCATTTCGGCCTGGAAAACCTTTTGAATGATGCGCAAATGCCAAAGAATTTTCGGCAAAGAGCGATCCTCCATGAGTACCACATCCCCAATAGCAAGATTAGACGATTTCTGAGGTTTCGAATAATGATAGGATCTTAGTTGTTCACTGAGTACAGTGTACCATCTTCGCTTGAAGCTCGATATAAACAGCAGTCGTTCTTTCCACCTTAGACGTAAGTCTTTCGATGAATGGCTAATGATAGTTTCGTTCACCACATCCTTCTGTAGTGTAGCTGATTGTGGACCTTGTAGAAGTTGAACAGGTGTAAGTGGGGATAAATCAAGAGGATCATCAGCAATGTATGTAAGCAGCCTGGAATTAACGACATTTTCGACCTCTATGAGAAATGTGTTCAGTTGATCAGTGCTTAAAGTTACTCTTCCTACTGCTACTCTCAAAGCTGACTTTACGGCACCTACAAGTCGCTCCCAGAAACCTCCCCACCAAGGAGCATGTTCAACGATATGTCTCCAACATATGCGATTGTTAGATAAAACCGCCTTGAATTTTTCATCTTCGAGGTTTGCGTTAAGTAACTCCCTGGATGCCTTCTTAAATGTCGCTACATTGTCAGACCAAATGATTGAAGGCGTCCCTCTACGAGCTATAAACCGACGTATACCCCTCATGCAGCTCTCCGTAGATAAATCAAGGGTCAGCTCCAGATGGACTGCTCTAATTGAAGCGCACGTAAATAGCATAATATACGCTTTTTTCTTTTGACCAAAATCATAAGTAAAGAGAGGCCCAGCAAAGTCCAGCCCAGTGACGCTAAACGGCATGGAAAATATGATACGATCCCTTGGCAATGGTGCAAATGGTTGAGTAGCAGGCCTGGCTCTTAGAATTTTGCAAACGGTACAGCTCTTCACAACAGAACACCCTTTGATGATCCAATACTTCGCTCGAAAACGTTTTAGCTCGACACACCTCCATGGAAAAGCCCCTCATGTGTATTAGCGACTATTAGCCTTGAGATATGAGAAGACTTCGGTAAAACAATTGAATGTGCATTAATTGATTCTGAGATCAAGTGTCGTCCTCCCACTCTTAGGTAACAATTTTTCGGATCTAAAATGGGATAAAGCGTTAGCAATTTAGAATGTAATGGCATGCTCTTATTCTATTTTAGTGCTTTTATTTCTACAAAGAAATGCAGCCGCTGCACTTCATTTATCCAATAACATTCTGCGTTTTCGATTTCTGTTGCTGACAAAGATGGAACGTCGTGTACGAACTTGATTCTGTTACATCGTTTTTTCGCCTTGAAGACTTGAACCACTCGGAGACAATAAGCCGTGACTCGAATTAGTTTTTTCCATCTACTGAATTTTGTGCAATCTAATATTGGTTTCATACAATTCGATGATTCTTCCTTGTCTTCTTCCAAGTCGACTAGAAGAGATACAGTTGGAAGCGTCTTAATGCCTTCTTAGTATATGGCCATCCGTTTACTTCATTCCTTAGCCAATCCGGTCCCAACAAACACAGTTTGGACTTCAGAAGAGTTAAGACATCAATACCTCTCGTCACAAGGTCTGCAGGATTCTGAGAACCAGGACAATGTCGCCAGCTAGAAAGTTCACACCGCGCTCGAATTTCCCGGACTCTGTTCTCCACGTAATTTTTCCAGCGTTTTCCCACACCCACTATCCAACATAAAGAGTCCATAGAAACTCTTCATTAAATTTTACTTGCAAATTTGACCGTAGGTATTTTAGCAACCTTGTAGCTACTAAAGCAGCAGTAAGTTCCAGTTTAGGCACAGTCAATTCATCATGGGGCTACCCTGTTCTTAGCACATATGAAACGGGTGCAGATGTTTCCTTCTCCATCGGTAGTTCGTAGGTATGCCACTGCTCCGAAAGCATATTGGCTTGCATCAGTAAAAATGTGTATCTGTGTTGAGCCTGTTTCCGTAAATACAAAACGGGGGTATCACTAATTGCCCAATTTCTTTGATATCTCCGATGCAATCACACCATACTTTATTTAGCTCTTTTGGAAGTTCCTCATACCAATCGAGCTTTCGACGCCATAATGACTGAAAAAGAATTTTAATGCAAACGACCCAGGGACCTAACAATTCTAGGGGATCATAAATTTTAGTCATTACGTTTAACACATTCCGCTTGGTCCCACTAACAGTGTGTGAAGTCAAAAGGGTCTCTAGCGCATTGACGTATACGGCTAATTCGTCCGAGTCCACAAACCAACGCAGCCCTAATACCTTTTGAACAGCCGGTGTAGCCACTTCAGATGAGATTTTATTGGAGTTCCATTTCCGTAGACACATTGAACCAGTCTTCATAATTGCCACTGCCTCACGTCTAACGTCTTCTGCTGTGTTTTCGTCATTAACACTTACTACCAAGTCATCAACGTAGAAACTATTACGCAAAATCTTTACCACTTGGGGATGTCGTTGTTCTGAATCATCCAGTATTCTAGAAATTGTTTCTCCAAGCAAATTGGGACTACTTGTTACTCCGAATGTAACTCGAGTCATCCGATATGCCTGCACCGAAAAATCCGTTCGTCTTTTGCTGGAGTTAAATAGTTCCTTAAACCAAAAAAATCGATGTCTATCACGATCGGGTACTCTTAACCCTACCTGAAGAAAGGCTTTCTCAATGTCAGCTATTAAGCCAAATCTTCCACAGCGAAAACTTAATAACACAGTCAAGATTTCTGGTAGAAAATTTGTACCTACTTCCAGGTAATCGTTGAGAGAGAGAGATGAAGATCTAACGTGTGCTGCAGCGTTAAAGACAATACGAAGTTTTGTGGTATCCTTGTCATCTCTGTACACTGGTTGATGAGGCATATAGTAAACACGAACTGCTTTTTCTTCATTTTCGACACGTTCAGCTACGCCACTTTCAACCATCTCCAAAATTGCAGTTTCATAGTCATTTAGCTTGTTTGATGTTCTTAGCCTGCGCACTAAACTATGCATTCGATGGAGAGAGCCAGAACGATTATCATGAAGCAATGAATTAACATCCCTCCAAGCCAGCGATGCTTCATAACGATCTCCCACTTTTCGAACATTTACACTTGTGATAATATTCACTTTCTTTTCGCTGGTGATTCCTAACGCTTCAAACTTCCAAAATTGTTGAAGTTCCTTGCAAGCGCTAACATGCAATGACATGACGTTGGCTAAATTCACTACAGCTGCACTATCTGAGACAACAGAAGAACGACCTTGTAATGTCCACCCCAAGATCGTGTTAATAGCTGTTAATTTTGATGCAAGTCGCTTATGTTTACCGGTGGCAAGCATCCAATAATTGTCATTGCTTTATAATTTTGAAGTTGCATATCAGCCAATGGTAAATATTTGAGACAAAACTTGTTTTCATCTGGCATTAATATAATGCCCATGCATATCTCCGGAACCTCCATCAATTCTAAAACCACAGCTTTGTTGTTGTACTGACTTCGCAATGTCAGACTAACTTTATTACATTGCATGCTTGGCCGAGATTCCTTATTTCCGAATGGAATTATTTTTAGTTCATGGACACTAAGAATAGGAAGATTTAATTGTCGTGCTGTAATTGTTTTGACGAAAGACATTTGACTGCCACCATCCATCACAATTCGCACATACATAGAATGACTGGAGTTTTTCCTCGAAGCAAATGCAAATGCGGTTTGTAAAAACACATGATTTTGAGAAAAACAACTGTCAGAGTGTGTGGTGTGCAAGTTGACTGTTGTTGTTGCTTACCGCTCGTTGTTGGTGTTGTTAAAATTGTATTTATGATCGATGTGTAAGGTGATACTTTCTCTCTTATATACTGCGGGTTGCACATTGATGTTGCATGCCGTCCGTTACAACTTTTGCACATGAGACTAGATCGCCTTTTACAAACTTTAGAGTAGTGGCATTTTCTTAAGCATCTGTAATATCTTCCATCCTCCTTCAACATTTGTTTTTTTTTTCTAGCAATGTTTTAGAACTTTTGCAGTCTGTTTCGTTATGATGTGTAGCCTTACAAAAAAAAACACTGATCATCGTTAGTGGCAGCTGTAAAAAGACCAACAGCCGTTTTAACTGGTTTGTGCCTATATGTTTGTAGTTGCCTTTTATTCACGTTTTGTCTCACTTCATTCGCCTTTTCTAACGCTTCTATCTCTCGTTTAAGAAATTTTAACCTGCTTGTTCCCAATTCCTCCAGCTGTTGACACTGTGGTAGATGATGAGCTCATGTTGTCTCCTTCCCCACCTTGGATTTGAGAATCATCAGGCTGATCATAATAAAATCTCTGAAAATCTATTCTCAATTCATTAGGTATGCATCTCAGCAGCACGCCTTTGAGCATAACAAACTAATTTGATGTAGAGATTCCAAGAGCTGACAGTGACCGGGTGGAAGTTAGAACTGAATTATAAAGAATTCTCAAACCTGTAACATCGACCTTTGAGTGTACTATTTGGATCGATAGCAAATACTGCATTGTGTTGTCCACTATCTTGTCTATATTGCCATATTCTTCCTTGAGCAAGGCAATCGCAGTGTCGTAATTAACCTCACTAGGCGTCAGCCCTACAAGTGTTTCAGCTGCTTTTCCCATCAATGATACTTGTAAGTAGTGAAACTTATCGACGGTTGAAAGGGAATCATTTTCATGCACCAGTGTCTTGAACTGTTCCCAAAATGAGATCCATTCTTTAAAGTCACCAGAAAATTGTCTGGGATTCAGCCGTTGAAGCTTTACTGCTGATATTCTACTCGAATGGGAATTCGATAAGACATTAGCGGAAATATTGGTGGTAGCATCGTGAGGGTGCGCTGTTCATTAGCAATTGGATTTGAAAATGCTTGACTTTGTTAAACAGCTTTGTCGTTATAATCTGCAATACTGTCGGCTTCTCTTTCAAAATCTTCTGGTTTTATCAAAGAACGAACTTCTGCATATGATTTTTGCAAATTTTCATGAGCTGATAACAGACGATCCAGCAGAACGCTAAACTCTTCTTCGATTGCATCTACCGCATTTGAGTCTGTGTTTCCAGTTATTTTACTGTCGTTTAATTTCATAAACTCGCATGCACTATTAACTATTTTCGTTATCTGTCCGCGATACGTAGCTCGACTTGCCAAATCCATATTAATTGTTCAATGTAAAACTAAATTTAAATTATTTCAAACTGTTAAATCGTTCGTGTCCGATCCCGGGTTTCGGCACCAATATGAAATTTGTTACCAAACTCAGACAGATCCCAAGTAAAAAAAAAACACCGTTCTTTATTTTAACAATTTAATTCAATTTAAATAGCAAGGAATTCAAACAAAATGATTTGATAGGCAAAGTTATTTTAATCGATCGTGGTTAAAATAGCAACTGAACTGTGGTTGTATGATTTCTTTATTGTGAACTCTAATACGATTATGTACTCAACTAATACACAGATAAACGTATAAGAAAGCTGATATGTATTCGTTTATTTTTTAACAGTCACTGTGTTCCAGTAACTGCTCGGTTTGTTGTTCGCATACTGCATCATTCGATTGGCATTCGCCTGGATATTGATAGTTGAATTTCTTAAAGTTGTTCTGAATTTGTTCTTCATAAAATTGTGCATATTGTTCTTCATTCGTTTGCTCGGTTACGGGGAGTTGATCAGAGGCTGCGGTATTGCTTGTTTCCGGATTAATATGAAAATTAGGCTACCTCGTTCTCTGAGAAGATTGTTGATTAAATGGTTTTGGTTTCATCATCTCAGTTGGTTTAAACTGATAGGTGTGTTCTTGGTCTTAGCTTCTGTTTTCATAGGAGCTTGGTTAGGGAACTGGTTTCTGCGTTGAGAATTCTGATGGTAATTGGGATTAGAGTTTTGAGAAGGCTGAATATTACGGTTCTGTTGTTGACCGAATGATTGAAACTGTTGCGGTTGGGAATAGTTCGGGTAAGTACCGCCTTGCGGAGGTTTGTGGTCTACGTGATGCATCGGTGGTTGGGGACTTTGGCCTTGCGAGTGTTGGGGCCGTTGCACATGCTGTGTATGGTGTGGATTTTGGGAATGATGTGGTTGTTGAAAATGCTGCGAACGCTGTGTTGGAACAGGCTTCTTAAATCCTCCTTGATTAGCTCGAACATACTGAGCTCTGTAACTTTGGTTTTCATATTCTAAACATAGGTGCAGAGCTTGTGACAGACGTACTGGTTCTCTCATGCCTAACAAGACTGACAAGTTACCTCTCAACCCTTGGATAAACGTATCCAACGCTTTATCCCTATATGTTTTCGTTAGTAATTGCTGTGCTTCAGGTCCTACATGCATACAGGAAATTCTATTTATAATTAGAATAGGCTGTGCATGGACTCTCTGATAAAATAGTTGGATGCTGCTATTGCCTTGGATGAGGTTTGACAACTGGTACTCCAGTGTGGGCACGTCTCGTTTGTCCACGTAATGCAGAACGAGTACTATCCCAATTGAGTGGGGTATTGTAGGATTCGAGTTCAGCATCAGCCGGACCTATTAGTTTATTTCGCACTACATTCAGGATTCCATGGTATTTGGGAGACCTTCTTTTTTTTTAAGAATTTAATACTCAAAAGGGTACGACTAATGACTACTCTTAAATTGCCGGAGCACGTGTTAAGTTTTTCGGAAAATTGGATAGAGAGGGAGAGAAAGATATTTAGGCTCAGTGGTTATTTTGCTGCATGGGTGGCATCCAACATTTAATGGGGAGACTAAATTATTAGTGCAAATTGACTTGATGTTATAAAAGGCAACCATTCACGAGATTTCAGTTGCCTAAAAAAATGTCTTTCGGTCACGGCTGATATTGAACCCCGAATCGTCCGAATGGGAAGTCAATACACTACCACTTGAGCCACGGCTACCCACAAAGTGTGCTCATAAATTTTAAGAACGCGCTCGACGCTTTTTCTCCATGACGAGAACGATGTCCGGAATTCTCTATAACTTTGAGTTGTTCCGATGCTCTGGGGCAATTGTCTGATCAGTAACAGAAAAACGGTCGACATTAGGGTTTACCACGCTTTCGATTATCAGCTTACCTCGTTGCTCGAGGATGCGACTAACTATTGATGTCACAAGCTTGTCTAGTTTGGGATGTCCTCTAAATTCCTGAACATCGACACTAGAAGAGGTCGATTGGTAAGAGGTATTAGGATCTTGGGTTGTTGGTTGTGGTATAGTAGTAGGGGCCATGGCTGGTAATACACTGGGGGTAAGGGTATCGTCATTACTTCTGGATCTTGTTGTACGCATTTTGATTTCGATCTAGGCTTATATATAGAGAAAGGATAAAGAGACAGAAATACAAGGATCTTAGATATATTCTGGGTCGGTATTTACGCACGGTGCCCTGAACAACTTTTTAAAGTAGTACACACGGATTTATACGGAAAAAGAATATTATTAAAAAAATATTAAATATTATTAAATGGGTTATTCCTAAAAAAACAATAATAATGGGTTTCATTAATATTCTTATAACTAAGTTGTTGAAAAAAAAATAATTTTCCTTTTTTTTTCTAAATAACACGTGAAAAATAAATTTTTAAATTTATCACTGCTAAATTATACCCGAAGGTTGTAGCTTTTCTTAACTTCGTTTTTTGATTTAATGTATTTTTTCATATATTTTTTGTTTACAAATAATAACTAATTTCTTTTTTTAATACTATGCTTGCAAATTAAATTTTTTTATTATTATTATTCTTTACTTTAACATTGAAAAACGTTTTCACTTTTTTTCTTAACTCTATCCTAATGCTAGCTTACAGAGTAAGTATTGGTAACATAACCCGCTGGTGGTCCAGATGACTCCCTTTTCTCCTTCTTTGTCCGGTGACACACTTTAATATTTACGAGGTCCACTGAAGCGTTTCTGCAGCCTTTTAGCAGGGTTACACTTTTTAGGTTCACGGGTCCCGAAATTTGCAACAAATTACTTTCTTTTTTTTTCGACCGGATTTTATATTTTTCACCGACGTGAACAGAACGCACTATACCGCACTATGACTGTTCGTAACCGTAATTCTATGCACCAAAAAAACTTTATTTTTCCTACACTTGAATACAAACTTAGAACTAAAAATTAACAAAATTTGGTTAAGCTTAAATACTAATGGTGCAGTTGATAAGATTGTTGCATCAGCGGATTCCTTCACGTACGTCCAGCGACACATGTGTAATTAGAGCACTTGACGTCTGTGGGAGCGGAATGTGTTGGTCGTTGTTCCTTTGGCGTGGGAACGCACTTGCAGTCTGGGGAATTGTTGTTGTTATTAATTGCAGTTGAGATGGATTTGCAGTTTGCAGATTTGGTGTTATAGTTTGAATCTTATTCGCGTTAACTTATATACTGTAATGTCTGTACAGCTAAAATAAAAGGCACTGTTCATTTACTTCGGGATTGTATTTATTACTTAAATAATATGAAAAGTCGATGCTACTTCTGTCGTAGACAGATTCCAACCGCTAGTGTAAATAATACATAATACTAATGCCCTTTATACGTATAATACTATGGTACAATAGCACTATAATACAAAAGTACAATAGTACTATTATATAGTATTGTAGTACAATGGTACTATTGTATAATACTATAGTACAATAGTATTAAAAAAGTTTTGGTTAGTTCTAATATAGCTACAAGAGCATTTTCCCATAAAAAAAAAAACAAAATAAAAAATAATGTCTCTGCTGGTGAAATTTTTAATAATTATAATGGCATATTCATCGAGAGCACCGACCTTCAATCAAGATGAGGACGATTGGAACGTTTATAAGGTTCAACTAGAACAGTTTTTCATTGCTAATGATATCGATGAAGGAACGCGAAATGCGAAAAAACAAAAAACCTAATTTAATTGGTGGCTTGTGAGCGACATTATATAAATTGCTGGAGAGTTTAATCCAACCATCTGTTATAAGTGCAAACTAACCACCTATAGCATCTGTATCGCTACGTTAAATAAGCATTTCGAATCAACATTTTCCGTATTTGCTAAGAAAAACAAATTCTATATAGCCAGAGGTGGGCGGCTAGAGTGCGGGAGCTGGCAAAAAATTATAAATTCGATAGTCATTTGGAAATGTCTTTGCGAGACCGTTTTATTATGGGGTTACCAAAGGGCCCGGCTAAGGACAAGTTGTTTTTGGAAGATGCAGTTACACTTTCATTCCAAAAAGCAATCACTATAGCATCTACAGTGAATTGCATGTAACAACAATACAACTCAATCGAGTACGAGGAGAGAACTCATATTAAAGCACAACCTTCAACGAGTAGAAACAGCAACACTACAATAGCAAGAAATCGCTGAATACCGATGAGACTGGAGCGACCGTTCATCCGGAGGAGAAAAGGCGTTGTTTTGTATGCGGTTATTTTAATCATTTGGCAAGTGAATGCAGATTTAGAAATTATACTTGCAACAATTGCAAAGCAAAAGGTCACTTAAAAAAAATGTGCACAGTAAATATACAGACGGTGCCGAATACGAATAAAAAAAATTCTGTTAATTATATGGACGATAGTAGTAGTAGTAGTGAGTAATTGTCTCTTTTCTGTTTCAGTAAAACTGATTCTAAGAATGAACCAATTACGGTCATGGCCAATTACAGATGGTTATGCAGATCGATAGTGGATCCCCAATATAAGCTATCTCTATGTCCACTTACGAACAGAACTTTGATAATTGTAAAATCTTGAAAACGAACAGATTATTCAAGAGCTATGGCGGAAATTCAATAACGCCTATTGAGGCCATTCAGGTAACAATTGTTTAGAATAATAGAAGTGTACTGCTGGAAATATTTGGGGGTCCTCCAATCCTAGGCAGAGATTTTCTGCAGAAATTTAACATACAATTTCAGCGGTTATGTTTTTGTGGAAAGCCGGGTTATGATTCGATTAACTTGATGGAGTCGTATCCGGAAGTTTTCAATGAAAAACTAGGCACATTTAATATGCATAAGGTATCGTTGAAACTTAAGGAGGGTGCTGAGCCAAAGTTTTTTCGACCAAGACGGTTACCGTTTGCTGTTAAAAATAAGGTAGAATGCGAAATTGAGAAACTGGTTAACTTAGGGATACTAGAGCCTGTAGACTACTCTGAATGGGGTACACCAATTGTACCAATCCTTAAAAAAATGGTGATATACGTATTTGTGGAGGTTTTAAAGTTAAATTAAATCCACAGCTATGTGTGGATCAGTATAGTTTGCCGAAAATAGAAGATCTTTTTGCTGAAGTTCACGGGGCAAATGAATTCTCTAAGCTCGATTTGTTAATGGCATATCAGCCAATTCTCTTGGCAGATGATTCAAAAAAATTAACCACTATTTCGACGACCAACGAGTTATTTCAATATACCAGGCTAGTCTATGGATTAGCACCAGCACCAGAAATATTTCAAAAAATTGTCGAAAAACTATTATCGGGTATTAAAGGTATCATAGTGTTTATGGATGATGTTTTGGTTAGTGCTAGGAACAGAGGTGAACATTTAAAAATCTTAGCAGAAATTTTAAATAGGTTGCAGAATGCAGGGTTAAAAGTGTCCAAATGCGAATTTTTTGTAAAGCTGATCAAATACCCAGGGCACGTTATCGACAAGGGAGGCCTTCACATGGACGAACAGCGTATTGAAGCCATGTTAAAATTACTCAAACCAAAATGGCTTGTGGAACTGCAATCATTTTTGGGGGTAGTTATATTTACAGGAAGTTTATTCCCAAATTGTCTTCAACTACTGCCGAGTTATATGATTTATTGTTGAAGAAAAATACGTTTTACTGGGGTCCAAATCAAGATAACTGTACAAAACAAGTTCTAGCCCACTATGATCCAAACATTCCTCTTAAATTAATAGTGGATGCAGGTCCAAAGGGTATCGCTGCAATTTTGGTGCATACATACGATAGCGGAATCACCCGTATAGTTTGCTTCGCAAAGATTGTCAGACACAGACACCAGATATTCCCACATAGAAAAAGAAGCTTTAGCTATTATGTTTGGTGTAAAGAAGTTTCACCAATATCTGTATGGTAGGAAGTTTTCTCTGGTATCGGATAACAAACCGCTAATTTCAATTTTCAGGCCAAAAAAAGGAATACCGCAAATGTCGGGCAATCGTTTGCAGCGTTACGCTATGTTTTTATCTGGGTATCAGTTCGATTTAGAGTATGTTAATTACTTATCATGGTCACCGATAGACAATCCGAACATCGAGAAACTCCACTCGTCCGATGTGTGTCTAAATTATTTGAAGGAATGGGGAGAAATTTCAATAACCAATAACGTTTGATGAAGCTGGAGAAGCAACGGAAAAAACGAAATTCTGATAAGAGTTATTCAATATATAAAAAAAAGCTTGGCCTGGGTATTTGAATAATGTGGATATAAAACCATATTTGACGAGTCGGGTTGCATATTTTGGGGTTACAGACTAGTAGTCCCCACTTGTTTAAGGAAGTCTGTAATTAACGAGATTCATAGGACACATATGGATACTGTTAAATCAAAAAGTTTAGGTCGCAGTTATTTTTAGTGGGCTTTGTTTGATAAAGATATAGAAGAGGTGGTTAAATCCTGTGACAATTGTTTAATGCATAGAAATGATCCGGGTAAAGCGCCATTAGTAAGCTGGGGATGGCCATTAGTAAGCTGGGGATGGCCTGACGGGCCATGGGGTAGACTACACATAGATTTTATGGGGCCAATTTTTACGAAGAAATTCTTAGTAATAAGCGATGCGTATAGCAAATGGCTCGAATGCATAGACATGGCAGACAATATTTCCAGCAGTAACACCATTAAGCATCTTCGCTCACTCTTTTCCCGGTTTCGTATTCCAAAAATAATTGTAACTGATAATGAGCCCTCGGTTGTCTCGGCTGAATTTAAGACATTTTTATTAAAAAATAACATTTCTCATATAACAATTCCAGTTGGTCATCATCTTAACGGTGTTAAGATATGTAAGCTAGCGTTGAAAAGAGCTTTACATTTAAAAAAATTGTCAGTAGAATTAAATCAGCGACTAAAATCATTTTTACATTTTTACCGGCCATGGTAATCTTAAACAGGAATATTAGAAGTAGATTAGATATATTAAATCCCTTAAGGAGTACGAAAAGTCAGAAGATTTTTAGCGATGATGGAATTAGATCTAGGGTAGACATTATGCAGAAAAACAGCAAACAAATTGTAAAGAGCATGAAGGAGATACGTCAAATCACTCGTCTATAACGATAAGCCAGCGTCAATGTCAGCCTTGGGAGGTAACATTCCACGTGTTATTAGCGAGATACCGACAAACATGCTCGAAATGATTCAAAATTGGGCTCTCCGTATGGACCATTTAAACGTAGTCATGCCCAATATTCACTTGAAATAATCTTTAAATAGTAAATGGCCAGCATTGATTTATCAACTCAAATAAAAGCTATTTACACTTTTGTATTTTTCCTGTGTTAGTTTTTGACAATTAAATTTCAAGCGCTTAAACAATAACCCTATATAATACCCCAAGGCTGCGAATTTAAATTATCGAGTTCCTGCACAAAGCTACGTGTCGTTTTCGACGCTTCTTCAAAGACAAGAGCAGGAGCATTCCTAGATGAGATTTTATTGGTAGGCTGTGTCATTCAACCTGATATTTTTTCAATAGTATGAAACATGACAATCAATTGCTATTGTTTTTAATTTCTTTTTCTGTTTCTTTTTTAATAACTTAACTCCCATATGATATGTGAACTCTTTAAACTAAAAGTAGACTCATATGATTTTATTATAGTCGCCTGTAAAAATGTTTGCCCTACGTTGCAGTCGCAACAAAGATCAGCAAGTTGACAAACACATTGAAGATTATATCTTTGCTGGCTTGGCGACAACATGAGCAAAACATTTTATAAGGTCTTCTATAAAAGCCTGAACTACAACTAGCAAATGCGGAAAAGAAAGACCAGTATATCACTAACACGATTATAACCTATCTAACAATCGCTTTTGAGCAGATTTAAAAAAAATTCCAACGAGCAACAACTCTCAGAAAAACACTTAAAGGGACAGATAGGAAGATAAGAAGTTTCCTCAGAGAAACCATACATCTTAGCCGATATATAAGCTTCATCTTATAAGCAAAGAAGGCCGCCAGAAAATCGTTCAGTATACAAATGTAAACTCAAGTTCTAGCCGGAGCTTGATGAAGATCCC
The DNA here is from genome assembly GCA_949129095.1 of Volucella bombylans. Lineage (NCBI taxonomy): Eukaryota > Metazoa > Arthropoda > Insecta > Diptera > Syrphidae > Volucella > Volucella bombylans. The sequence goes on along the minus strand of OX422145.1, from coordinate 15,085,870 downwards.
AAGGCAAAAATAAATTTATCACTCACATAACATCAGTAAATTCTCTGCTTCATTGGAAATTTGATGGAAAATAGAACGGTCTATAATGGTATTTGTTTGATTTGAAATAAAACGCAGCAATCAAAAACTTACAAATTTGTTTTATTTAATCAAGCCAAGAACGAACAAGGTGTTTACTCGATAGTGGTTACGAAATCAAGAGATCGATTCGCTCTTTACAGTTTCAATATATGCTGATTACAAATAATGGATCTTTAAGAAGGCAAGCGCAAATAAAAAAAAAATAATTATCATTAGGTACAAGTGTGTAACTTCAATCAAATATTGGGACGCTCTATCGGGTACATTGTAATTCAATATTTTTGGTTTACGATTTATAGTTTTCCAAAAAATAATTCAATGTAAATTCAGTACCTAATTTAAATTCTTTAGAAATAAAAACAATCTTAAACAAGATTGTATAATTAGGCAACCCCATAAGCTACATACCAACGAATTACAAACTGTTAAACATATTTGGACGTTATGAAATTTAAAGGTGAAATATTGACCTTCCCAACAAGTTTCTTAAGCTCCATGTGAGAAGTGAAAGAACTCCTCTTTAATACCGGCTTGCAAGCTGATGTTTTACAATATTGTGTAGTTCCGAGATTATGACTATGGTAATAAGCACACAGTATTGTTCGAAACCTAAACAACTTTTTCCTCTGAATTACAATATTTAAAGCCGAATATTTATATATTTATTCTTTTTAAAGGAAATAAGATAATTTTTATTTATTACAGTAAGCACTTAGATAGTTATAGTAAAAACAAAAATCCAAAATCAATTTATCAAAAATAAATAAAAAATTAAATACAAATTCCTCTCAAAATATAGCTGTTCGAAACCTAAGCAACTTCTATGCAGACACAACTGTTCAGCGATAAACCGTATCTTACGGTAGTTCTTTTTTGCGAATTTTACTTGCAACGCCTTTTGCTTTAGAGAGCTGAGAACATTTGTTGTGTAAAGAAGTTTCATTTGGCACCCGTTTTTTTTAATAGATGTATTAATTAATATGGAGCTTAACACTGTATGGACAAGCGATTAAATATAAAATTATTGAATGCTAAAAAAACAGCGAATCTCAGATATCAATAGCTAAAAAATTTAAGATCAACAGGCCTATATTAAGAAATATAGAGCAACTGGAACAACTGAAAAAGTGAATTTCGGTGGATGTCCTCGCAAAGCCCACGTTGAACATATAAATTTGATCAGAAAGAAACGTTTTATGTCATCGAGAGACATTGTGAATAAATTGCAAATCAATGTGAGTTCCACCTCTATTAGAAAACGTGCATTTGAATACGTTTTAAAAATTATTCACTATCTAATAAAATGGCCATTAATAATAAAGACGCATTTAAAGAAACATGTCTATTTAAAAGAACTTCAATTTATTGTCTCGAGTGTTAAAAATTGAACACACTTTTAGGTTAGATTTTGTAAAGGCACATATAAATTGGTCCGTAGAGAAGTGGGATACCGTTTTTTTAGTAATGAATCAAAGTTCAAGCTGTTTAACCCTGATGGTATATGTCACGTTCGTAGAAGAAAGAGTCACAAGCTGAATCCCCGGTATTCCAACGGCACAGCAAAGCATGGAGGGGGAGTTTAATGGTGTGGACTTGCTTCTTAGCGAATGGAGTTGGACTTTTCATGAAATATAAACTGTAATGGATCGGTTTGTCTACAGAGACAGCTTATATGGGCAAATGTTGCCATACGTCGAATGTAATATACTGGGGGTGGCCGTGGTGTAGTGGTACTAGCAATCGCTTCTCACTCGGAGGGTCCAGGTTCGAATCCTGCCCATGGCAAGTCAGTTTTTCATTTGTGTAATTGGAACTCAGACAAAAAAGCTTTGCGTGTGAAGGCATAACACTGACACGTAGATTTGTCTGTTGTAGAGTTTTCAAGCACAGAAAAAAATACTGTGAATTTTACCTCGAATCACTCTGAGTGAAGAAAAAAACTCTCCGTCCTATTCGGATTTCCACACCTGGAGAGCGAATATCGAAACCAAACACACCTGAGTTTCAAACCACTACAAAACAATTTTCCTTTCTCTTCCTTCTACCTTTCCGCCCGCGCCCTGGCAACAGTAAAAGGGTATCTAACCCCTTAGGCGCGCGTAAATTATTAAAAAAAAAAAAAAAAAAAACAGTTCGATGGGTGTTACAACATGACATTGACCCGAAACATTCATCGAATCTTGTCAAAGAGTGGTTGCCAATCAATGGAATTTAAGTTTCCGACTTCAATCCCATTAGAAATCTCTTTGGCATCATAAAGCGTAGAATGGAAATTGATATGCGGATAGTAATCAAAAATAGAGGTTATCACACCAAATATTAAAAGTTACTTAGGTTTCGAACAGCTGCATTTTGAGAGAAATTTGTTCTTGAATTTTTATTTACTTTGAATGAATTGATTTTGGATTTTTGTTTTTACGATAACTATCTAAGTACTTACTGTAATAAATAAATATTATCTTATTTCTACGAGTATTAAAAAGAATAAATACAACAAATATTCGCCTTTAATAATTCAGAGGAAAAGGCTACTTAGGTTTCGAACAATACTGTATGTTTTAGCCAAATTTCGTAGAATTGTTGTTGATGTCTTGCTTTAGTGATTAAATTATCCTTATTGCTAAACAACTCGATAACACAACTCCAATAAATATATAAAAAACTTAAACTTGTACCACTAAAATAAGTATTCATATGTGTTGAAGAGCCAAGATAAGTTATTGTCATGTATTATAGCAATTAAACTAAACATTTTTGAATTCATAACAATATAATTCTACAGATATATTTTTTATAGGAAACACCGTACGTAATGATGCGCTACGGAAAAAACTTCACCGGTAATGAACGTTTCTTCGGATTTTGCGTAGATATCTTAAATTTAGTTTCACGTGAAGTTGGGTTTGAATATATATTAGACCTAGTCCCCGATCGCAAGTATGGAGCGAAAGATCCAGTCACTGGCGAATGGAATGGTATGGTTGCACAATTGATGAAATATGTAAGTATGTATGTGTAATTTTATTACTTAATATAAATCGATTAACAATAATCTACATTTACAAATACCTTAGCTTTACTAAATATTTTAAGAAAATTCTCGATATTTGTAGTCAATTTAATACTTCTTTCTTCTTAGTATTTAGTATTTTTTTAATAATACATGACCTTGAATTGAAGTTGATTGCAGTTTGAATTTTTGGTACTCTCTGCGGTTGTATTGTCACCAGATTTCGACCAAAATCATTGCAACGCATCTCCTTTACTATTGTACATCTCGACCAATCTATTAGCTAAGTTCTTAATATAGGGTGATTAAAAATAAAATTGCTCTATTTATGTACACATCTAATTGGAAGGCTGGACGAGACGTGCGTTCTTAACTTGGGATAATTATTGTAGTAATCAGCTCTTCACGAGGAATCTTCTTTCTGCAAACGAATATTCCTAGCTTCTTTCATGCCATCGTATTGTAATTACTTTATTGGATAGTTTTCTTTATCATGCAAAAATTTGACATATCGCTGAATTGATAGAAAAGTGTCACAACTCAAAATTCGGCAGTGAGTTATGGGGTCACAAATAGCCCTGATGGTTTTTAGAAAATTGTGGAGGATATGATTTTTCATTTAAATTTCAATCGTTGCAAACTATTATGAAAGTGAAAGTTTATTGTGTGAAAGTGAGAATCCACAGAATTTCTCATACTTTCTGAGCCACTCTAAACTGTGCCGATTTTTTTTGTTATGGATAAAACTGAATCTTTTCCATTTCTTCAAAATAGAATTTCATAGTATGCCTCCTTAATTGACATTTGACATTTTCTATCAATGCAGCAATATTTTATTTATTTTGCATGACAAGATTCTTCTCAATATGATCTAGGGCCTTTTCTTCAAGAAACTCAGTACGCTTTCTTAATCCCTGAATAATAGTTTGCTGGTCGCGGTGTACGCTGACTGATGGACCGTATTATTGATCGATTGTTCTCTGGTTCTGTAGATTGCACTTCCATTTACAATTCTATATCCTTCAACACTAACCGCGTTATTTACGGTGTCCTCGTCTCTTCTATATTTCAAACCATAGCACCACGTATGGTTCTCACGAACCATTCTCCCGCATGCTCCGTAAGGCCATCTCAATCCCCGCCCTCCACCACTACCGCTTTTTGATTCTAACGTGAGTTCTCTCACCTTAAACTTGATCTCTTCCACCAATCTTTTAATTCCTAACCCTTAATTGTTGTTAATTTGTAAGTCCTACTTTTTAAGTTAGGTTAAGCTTGATTAAGTGAAATATTTGGGGCTTTAGCCTCCACTCAATTAAATTATCACACACTCAATATGTGACAGCATTTGTACCCATACGAAATGTTATAGCGGTTACTAAGTTTTCCCTCTTAAAAGCTACACGAAAGTCAATTTTCTCTCTTTAAAAAAGATGTAACAATATCTTTTGGTTTTGCCGACCTGTTTTCCAACACGCTCCGGTAAATGAGCTGAAACTGTTAATTTGCATTGAAGCAACATGAGAAACAAGAAACAAGAAGCAAAAACCTAAGAAATTAAGAATAGATATTATATAATAAATATATAGATACATAGATAAGAATAGAATTTAGGATTAAAGAACAGGCCTCTGGCTTTCAAAGACGGTATAGTACTTCATTGTATGTGTTGCCATTGTTTTTTAATATTTTTTTTTCACGTTCAGCCATTTTTTTCTAAAATTGCCCCTACGTCCTAAACAAGGCGAGATAGACCCCCTCCCATAGTAAAAAATGCTTGTTTTTGACCCCTCTACAAAAAGCCGTTATAAATTTTTGGCGCCAAAGTTATCGTACTCTAGCCTTTTTTTTTTTAACTCCAACCGGTGAGAAAAATCTAAGTGGCGCAGTCGGTAGGATCTAGATATATTTTTTAGATTCAAATGAGAGTGTATCTAAGCCGGGAGTAAAGCTAAAAGTTAAATCTCTGTAGGAAGTGAAGCTATAATTGCTATAGCAAAAGTTAAATCTGTGTACCGAGTGAAGATATAATCGCTATAGTAAACTGTAAATCTGTTTACCGAATGAAACTATAATCGCTATAGTAAACTCTAAAACAGTGTACCAAGTCAAGTGCAGATTGGCATACGACATAGATAAAACTAAAAGCTAAAACTAGTTACTAGAGTACCAAGTCAAGTGAAAATTGACGTTGGACCCAGTTAATTGACTAAATCAAAATTAAGAAAAACAAAACTCTCACGTTTTGAAAAAAAGAAATCGAAGAAGAGATGAATGAACAACTAGCGGACCAATTATCAGCTATTTTAGAGGCATTAGCTATCCAAAATGCCACAACAAGACCAAGCGGAGTAGTTCACTGGATAAAGTAAATCGCACACATCCAGCAGTTCAATTGTGATAGAGAAAAGTTGACATAGTTCCTAACTATTGTAACACATATGAACGCAGTCGAAGAACCACTAAGACAAGAACTATGGCCAGCAATCTACAATGCCAAAATCGTGGAAAGAGCGAAAGAATTATTGTTAAATACCAGAAGGATGGACAGCAGCGAGGGACCTCCTTAAACAGAATTTCCGACCAGAATATAATTATAAGGACATTTCGAGAAAAATTAGCAGTTTAAAAGTAAGTGCCATCTATGATTTAAATTTAAAAATAGAAGATTTAATTAAAGATATTAACACATTTGCGACATACGAGTTCAATACCCAAGAAACCAAACAAACATTCTATGTACTATATGTATAAACATATATGTATAAAACAAGTAGTTTCAGGGAATTTGTCGAGGGAAATAAATGAATAGGATATACACACAATTAAAGAAATTTTATATACGTTTGTAGGTTATGACTATTATAATTTAGAAAGGGAATTTGTAATGCAGGATAAGCGGAGTACATCACACAATCATCAGAACAATAGGTATTCCGGTAATAACAGTCAAATTAAAGGTAAGCTAGGCATAATAACCATGACCGACAAATCTCAACAGAACCACCATTACTAACAAACATCAGGACAATCTCGACAAAATAACCAACAACAACGAGGACAAAATCGAGACAACAGTCATAACAATCAGTTGATTGCAGTCAATTTAAAGTGAGAGGATAAATATGAAACTCCAAACCATAAATAATATCACGACAGAAACAATAGGTAGAATCATAACAAGTATAACCGAAGAATTAGGTTATAACTCAAGAGAAGCCACAAGGTGGTACAAAAGAAATTTAGGTGATAAGCCGTATGACATCCTCATAGGGATGGATCTATTAAGTAAAATCGTCAAGGCGCTTGATTTTGACAATAAGGTCCTAATATTAAAAAATACTACGAAAATACCATTATATTCCTCGAAAGGCAAAGTAACTTTTAATTGCTTTGAACTTAAGGGAGACGGAAGAGGACTGGATCTGAGCCACTTAAATGAAGAAGAAAGAAAGGAGATACAGAATTTAGCAGGTTAAGTTAAACACTTAATATATCAAAAAGGCGATCAGTTAACCAACACTGAGTCTATCATGCACGAAATAAAAACCACAGTCGACCAACCAATTAGCGCTAAACTATACTGGTTACCTCCAAAGCATGAAGAAAAAGTGAGGCGCCAGATAAAAGACCTGGATCAACAAGGAATAATTAGGAAATCCAATAGCAGATATGCATCACCTATTGTTGTAGTAGAAAAAAAAGAAGAAGATAATTCGGGACAGCAAAAATCTCGTCTGTGTGTAGACTACAGAAAGTTAAACGAAATAACAATAGATGAACTGCTTAACATCAGCATACTAGATAAACTGGGAAGGGCCCAGTATTTATCATTGATCGATCTCGCAAAAGGTTACCACCAGATAAAGGTTCAATCAGCTGATATTCCGAAAACCGCGTTTGTAACACCAAATGGCCTGTATGAATAAAATTTGTGTTGTCTATCTAGACGACATTTTAATTTTTTCAACTAGCTTGAAAGAACACCTGCAATCGATAAAACTTATTTTACAAAAACTTGCTGAAAATAATTTAAAAATTCAGTTCGATAAGTGTTCTTTCATGAAACGAAACGCAGAATTTCTAGGGCACGTGTTGACAGCAGAAGGGATGAAACGCAAACTTTTGAAACACTCAAACTAGACATTAGTAGACACCCAATATTAAAATTTCACTGATGCAAGCAACTACGCTATAGGGGCAGTTTTAATGCAAGAAGGCAAACCAGTGTGCTATGCGTCTAGGTCACTAAACGGTCATGAAAAGAACTATTCTGTGACTGATAAGGAGTTCTTAGCGATCGTTTGGGTGGTAACTTATTACAGACCCATTACTTATGGGGTAGAAAGCTTAAAATCATCACTGATCATTTACCTATCAAATACCTCAATAGAAAATATACTGTTAAAAAATTTAGTCAGATGACTTTAGACAGGATTCCACAAGAGAATATTAAAAATCGTATCTCAAATTATTCAGCAAATAACTTGTCTGATAGTGCAACAGTACATTCAGAAAACGAACCACAATTAGATCATATACCCATCACAAAAACTATAGTTAACAAATATAAAACTCAGCTAATTTTATTAGATAGATAGATAGATAGTTTGATTTATTTAAAAATAATAATAATAATATACGAGTAATAACAATATAAAATCAGTTATCATGGCCTTGCCGTCTGCCAGATTGACAATAGAACTATTAATAAGTTTTGCATTTATTTATATTTACTATTTACATTTACAAACATTTTATAAGGTCCCTGCTAGTATATTCTCCCTATCCTTTAAAGCAATTTTGCAGTATCCATATAACTTAGTAACGTTTACTTCGTTGAGAAGGGATATCATTTCTTGTTCCCATAGGAAGTCTTTTCCAAAGAAACTTCTCCTTTTTTCCCATAGAATTGGGCACTTGCCTAGAAAATGCATGGTATCTTCTCTTTCTTCCAAATTGCACATACTACAGAATATAGGAAATCTTCTCTATGGGGGATATAATTGAGTTTTAGGAGTTCTCCGCGAAGTTTAAGTATGAATGTCTTTGAAGTAGTTTTTATCTTCAAGATTGTAATTTAGTCGGCTATACGTACTACGATGTAGTGATCCCGTCGCTACTTCTACAAAATTCATTCTGGCCTGTTCATCAACTCTCGTCTGGTATAGTTAGTTCTCCCAGTTCATGGTTTCCGCATCCACCTCTACATCACACCCGTGAGCCATTCTTTGAACGATGCGATTTTGTTCCGAATCGCGTGTAAGTTCACTATCTTTGGAAGTCGGTTATCTGACATGTTGATAACCCTTAGTATGTAGTTTACCTGCAATTTCAGCGTTTTAAGGAATAGCAGAGATAGGCCTCTTTCCAGCATGGGCATATAGTTCGGAGTCTTTACAGGGAGGTTGAAGGATTTCTTAATGAAAAAACGTTGTAGTTTTTCAACTTCCTCATAAGGCTTATAACCCCATACTTGCGCCGCGTAGAGCATTACTGCCTCCGATGTAGCTTCAAATACTTTGAATTTACTGCTGTACGTAATCTGTGGGTTGCTGAAAAAGTTTTTCCACACTTCTATACTTTCTCCGTTAAAGTGTCATTTTTCATTGTAAGCAAGTCTACCACCTCTTTTTTTAAATATCATTATCTTGGATTTATCCAAATTCACGACTAGGCTCCATAGGCTGCAGTACTCATACAATTTGTTAATCATCAGTTGCAAGGATTCCGGTGAGCTGGCCAAAAGTACAATGTCGTCTGCGAACAGGAGAGCTTTAATGAGAATTCCTGCAATTTATATTCCTCCTAGGAGAAAGTCCACTATATCGTCGATAAAGAGGGCGAATAGTTTACGGCTCCTGCCCCCGTCTGAAACCATTCTGAAAGCGTCTTGCCATTCCAAACAGCTGTCTTGGTATCTTCATATAGGTTTTGTAAAACACTTCCGAATGCCATCAAAATTACCATACTATCTAACTTATAAAATAATGCGTTTCGGTTCACAGAATCGAATGCCGCATTGAAGTCCACAAAGAAGGCGTAGAGCTTTTTATTTCGTCTTATAAATGTATCTGCTAAGCTTTTCAATACGTACGAAAATGTGGTAGACAGTTGAGTAGCCAGACCTAAAACCCGCCTGGAATTTCTTTATCAGATTATTAGCCTTTATCCATGTGGCTAACCGCCTCTGCAATATTGCTGCAAAGATTTTGTAAGACACATTTAAGAACGATATTCCCCGTTAATTAGCAGGATCTGACGTATCGCCCTTTTTATGGATGGGGAAAACCAGAGCTTCTTTAAACCGTTGGGGCACTATCCCATGATATAATATGCTGTTGTATAAGACAATGAGGTTGTCTTTCAGCCCATTTGTGCTATATTTAAAAAATTGAGTTGGTATACCATCCGACCCTGCAGCTCTATCTTTCAGACCAAGCAGCGCACCCGTGAGCTCCTGATGAGATATAGGGTCATCTAAAATGTTGTTTTGTATATCTGGCACAGCATATTGAAAACCAGGACCACCCACCGATCGGTTCGGTAACCTCTTGGAATGATCTAGGAGAATATAGGGCTAAGACCTCTGTTCATCACATATCTTCCTCCATTAAGTGACTTTGCTAGTTTCCAAAACTCGGATGTGTTATTACAACACTCCAGTCTGCACACCTCTCTTTCAGAGTAGTTTCGCCTGATTCGTTCTTAGGTAAGCCTTTTTAAGAAAATCAGTGTTGAAGGCACGAAATAATTTAAGCCACGCAAACGAAACTCGTCTTGCTTTCTGGAAATTTTTATCGAACCACGGCTCTTTATTCTCTTTGCTGGGGTTTGTGTTTACTTTAGGATAGGACTCCATTATGGTCGTAATATTTCTTCCTTGCAACTTCTCATCAATTTTCGTTCTATATTGGGCGGCTTTGTTCTCGTTCCATACCATCTTTGGTAGCACCCTCATATCCCTTATTTGCTCGTTTGTCTGAGTGGAGTGACTAGCCGTAACAATGACAGGTAAATGATCAGCGTATATGACTTGTTTGACTTCTAAATCAGTAACGTGGTAGATCCAATCAATTTTATTAAATACTGCAGATAGAGAAATAGAAATACTACATGGAAGGAGAATCATTTCCATTGATAAGACTAAAGGAAAAGAGAATTGAACGGATGTATTACGAAGGTATATTAAGCCCGGTATCACAGGAATATTCACAGAGTTATCTTACCATGAATTTAACAAGATACAACAATTATTGATAGAGCTATTCACTCATGACAAACAAGTGAAATTTATTAAGGTTACCCTAAGAGTACAAGAAATAAAGGATATAGCAGAAGCACAGAAACAGATAATATTAAAACAGATAATATAAAAGCCTTCATGTTAGAATCATAGAAAGCTATCATAGTTTAAAAAACAAAATATGTTTCCCACATTTAATCAAAGAAATAACCAAGATTATAAATAACTGTAAAACGTATATCGAAACAAAATACGAATGCACACCAATTAAAGTGAAATTCGAAGTAAATGAAGCCACTAGGCCACTATTACTTCATGAGGCAAGCTTTTTTGACTCTAATAGACAATCCAATCAAAAGACATAACGTATATCACTTACCTAATAGTAACTGGATTAAAAAATTTTAGATATTACGCAGAAGAGCACTTTTCAAAATTTGGGAGACCAGACAAAATTAAGGCAGATAGTGAGTTTAAAACAGAAAACTTTAGGGAATATTTAAGAGGGCAATAGGTAGACACAATAGACAACGGATATACAACTATCAATATGGGACGGACAGAGGTAATCAAGGACGCTAAAACCATATTACATATCGTCAATACCAGAGAAATAAGGGGAATTGCCAACCTATTAGAGGAAAAGACAAGAAAATTGCGGTTAGACAATGACATAGCTACGAGTATAAGAAAAGAAATAGAAACACTGTATGCAAAAATAACTGCAATAGAACCGGGAAGCAATTCTAGACAAAAAAGATGATTAGTTAATTTCACTGGAGCAACCCAAAAATGGCTTTTTGGTACAATGGACGACACTGATATAACAAGATATAACAGACCACTTAAAGTTAATAGAAGAAAATGAAGAAAATTCAATAGGAATGTAAATAAGTGGAAATCAATTCTTATTTTAATGAGAGCATAATACATACACCTTAGATATATATAGAGCTAGACAGAAAAGCATTAAATAAAGCATATGAAGAACTAACAGAAAATGAGAAAAGGGGGTTATACTACAACAGTTAAAGTTCGACCAGTTAATGAAGATAAAAATGTTAGAGGAGAAAGTGAACCAAATAATATATAATGTAGCTTTAGATGAGCATGGATTAGTTCACCTAAGTATGCTCACCGCAAATGAGATTAATGAAATGAAATTTGATTTTTATAAATTAAAAAAACGTGAAGGCAGGACTTCTAAAATATAATACAGATATATTAGTAATAGCGATCAAAGTACCAAATAAATACCAATTAGTGGATTTAAAACTGATCACTGCAATACCAACAGAGAACATAATGTAAATTATAATAGATGAGCAATATGTTGCAGAAGTTAATCAAACAAAATATGTGTATGAAAATAAAATTCAATATGAAAATGATTTGAAACCTATAAGTAATTGTATAACAATTAAAAAATTAATAAAAAAATTATAAGCTTCAAGAAAACAAGTTAATAGAAGTTATTAAAATAGATGATAGTACCATTATTTGCAAGAATATGAAAGAGCAAGAAGTAATAAATCAATGTGATGATCGTAAAATCAAACTAAATGGAAATTAGTTGTTAGTCGTTAATAATTGTACGATAAGAATATTGAATGAATCCTTTAGCAATAGTAATATAGAGTTCAAAGAAATATTTCATTACAGGGAAGAAATAAATTATAATTTTACAAAGCAACCAAATTTTGAAGAAATCGTACTAAGAAATATTGCAAATGTAGAACATATAAAATTACTAAATATTCCAAGAAAATATTAATTACAAAACAAGCTCAACTGTCGTCATCACTCTAATCATGATCATAGCAGTAGTTTTCAAATTGAAGCGTAGAAATAAAGAACTGAAAATATCACTCAAAACCATGGGTCAGGAGACTTCAGTACCCTAAAAGATTCAGGAGAATTTTAATCATATCCCATAGAATATCCACGAAATTCAATTTTCCCTCTTTAAAAGAGATGTAACAATACGAGTATCTTTTTGTTTTGTTGACCTGTTTTCCAACACGCGCCGGTAAACGCGCTGACAGTGTTAATTTGCATTGAAGCAACATGAGAAACAGGTAAATGAACGCGACAGCTGAGCCTGCAAAAACCTAAGAATTTAGGAATAGATATAAGTAAGTCAAATGATTTTATAAGTAGTACATAAGTTATCACCAAGAAATAAAGTATTCGTTTTCTTTCAAAATAGCGAATTTTTATTTTTCATTTTTTTTAACTGCAACCGGTGAGAAGAATCTAAGTTGCTTGTTATTATTCGACATTTCGCGCACACCCCTGTTGCTCTCGGATATAACAAAACGCACTTATAAAGGCATCAACAACATAAACATAAAAATGTTTTCCCTCATAGCAAGAAGGGATCTGAAGTAATCGAGATAAATTGTGTGATATGGAATTGGTTCCTTCCTCACGCGAGCATTAGAGAACTTTACGAGTATAATTTTATGACAGATAGTTGTCTATTGTTGCCTGACAATTGCCTAATTTTCAAAAAAAGAAAAGAAAAAGAGAGGCCAAGTAATAAAACAAAAATAGAAAAAATAGAAAAAACAAGAACGATGACAATCCACATCCTTGCACTCAGCCGCTGGATATCGGATGGTGATTGCAAATTTAGTTCCCTTTATACATACTCGTATATTATTGCTTATAACAGTAGAATAGTTCACACAATGCAAGCAATGTGGAGGTCAAAGAATTATCCCATTTGCAATACACATGGATTGCATGGGACACTATAAGGAAATTGTAAACTGGCGCCGGAACAGGCACCGAAATAAAAACTATACGATTGTATTTAATAAACACTCTTAAGTTTTCAATTTATTTTTGCTATTTAAAGTGTTCTTTTGTTCATAAATCATAGAATAGGTATGAGACAGATGTCACTGTCTCCTCAAAAATATAAAAAAAACGTAAACCATTTGTTATCTATTAGTAGTTTTATCCGGCTTTAACAGCACAAACTCGACATGGATGTATGTATTCCCTGTGCTAAAAACAACAGAATAATGGGGACGAGAAGAGAAGCTTGGAAATGCTATATCTGTATACTCGTAATTGCTCAGACACAAACACAAACACAAACTAATGTAGATGTGCTTGCTCTCGAGCGTTCATCGACCTCAAAGTCCTGAACTTCCACGTGAACATCATCATCACTAACACCAACTCAATAAATAAACGGCCCAGGGCCGAAAATACACACAGCCTTTGACATAGCCAATATCACAGCTATTCTACAAGAAATAAAGCGGTTTAGTCATTAAGCGGTTTATTTTAAGAAATATATTGACATTCTGTATTTTACAGAAGTATTGAATAGTTTTGAATGCCATTCTAAAGGAAGAAATGATAGTATCAAACAATGTTACTGAATTAGTAGTCAGGGTGGCCAGGTTTTATATAAGTTACTCTAATAGATAATTCAAAATAATTTTTACAAGAATAATAAAAGTTAAATGATAGTTGTATAAGACTGAATTTACAATTACATTTTGACTATGAACTCATTAGTTTAAGGAAAAGAAAGAATAAACAAAAAATGCTATTTATGAAATAAATAACATAAATTTTAAACCAACATGCCAGAAGTAATAGATTCAACATTTAAATATTGTAGTTTAAGTTGAAAAGCCAGATTTTCACACTTCTTGCGAACATCACAGGTGAAGAAATTGCTCTAATAGACTGCGGAAGTTTATTGAATATACAAAAAGAGGATATGGAGTAGAAACTCTTGTACGCCGTTGTGCGATACCTTAGTATTGTAACCAAATTGGCAAAATTGCCACGTACATTAAAATTAGACACTAAACGAAAATTGCGATTACCAGACTTCATAAAGAAAATTTTTAATACTTTAAAACAATACAGGTGACGTACTGGAAGAATTCTCTGAACAAAGAATAAGGGAAAACTTGGGCTTCTTACAGGTCTTCGACATAATTTGCGTATTACGTGATTTTGTGAGATCAAAAGGCTTTTTATTTTATTAAAATAAGTACCTCCCCAACAAGCAAATCCATATTGAAGCTTCGAATGAAAGATGGGGTAATAAACAGTTTTCAGGAGCGGAGGTGAGCAGAGTTTTCGCAAATAGTAAAAGTGTCTAAGAGTGGAACGGAAGTAAGTTTTCAAAGATTCAATATGAGTAGAAAATTTCATATTGGAATCAATGTAAAGGCCAAGATATATAAAGTCATTAACTTGCTCAATACGAAAACAGTTATGACAGCATGTTTCACGGTCAAAAAACGTAGGAGATGATAAGCTGTGACTGCAGAATTAGTTAGTATGAATCGTTGGCATTCGGGCGCATGAAAATGAATAAGCGGTTCATAATTCTGCATAGGCGATAAATTGAAAAACATGATCTTCGGTTTTGAACTTATAATTAAATTATGCTTTGCAAACCATATTCTCAACTGATTCATATCCCAGTTAATTTTGGCAACCAGATCTAAAGGATCACTTGCACCGTAGGAAAACCCAATGTCGTCAGCAAAGGCTGTGGGAAAACCTTTAAAGTTTAAGGCAAACAGTGAATTAATGTAAATAAGAAACAAAATTGGGCCCAAAACAGATCCTTGAGGTACACCCAAATTGAAGAATTTTCGCTTCTTACCTCTTCTAACTTTACTTTCTGTGACCTGTTTTTTTAATAAGATGTAAGCCATTCAAGCATAAAGCCTCTAAAGCCAGCAAATTCCAGTTTAAGTAAAAGAATTTTGTGGTCGACCATATCAAAGGCTTTGGTAATGTCAATAAATAAACCAGCTGTGCTCTTCTTTTCATCTAGGTTAGACATAATTTGGGAGCAAAAATGAAGTAAAGCATCTTCTGTTGATTTTCCTCTACGAAAGCTATATTAAGATAATAAACATGAATTTGTTTATTAAGAAAATTAAGAATTCTATCCTTCATGAGTTTTTCTAAAATTTTACTAATGACTGGCAGTAGTGAGATAGGCCTATAGTTGCACATGTCATCACAAGACCCTTTTTTAAATAATGGCACAATATCAGCACATTTATGCTCTTCTGGGAAGACACCCGAAAGAACGCAGCGATTAAAGACATCGGCTAAAGTAACTATTATAAAGAATGCAATTCTCTTTCGTTATATTGGAGATAACATCGGGGCCACAAGAATTAGTATTCTTTAAACTATGTATAGCTTTCAAAACCTCATGGGAAGTGATAGGTTTAAAAGCAAAAGAGCTTCCTAATCTAGGTTCCGCAATACTAAAAGGCGAAGTACAACAACAACCAGTTAAATTGACTAACGAAAGCTTCAAGTTGCTTGCTATATTAGTGAAATAGTTGTTAAAAGCATTGGCAATTGCAAAATTATCAGAGACGTCACAATTTCTGATTCGAATGGAGATAGGTTTTATTGTAGGTGGATCTTTGTTAAGCAGACTGCTTATTATGTGCCATTCGTGTTTTAAATTACCTTTTGCAGAGTTAAGAGAACCACGATAGTAATCATCCCGGCATAGTGGAATTTCCTTCTTTAATTCTGTACATAGCTTTATGTATTTTCTTTTTAAGCATTGATTTTTTGGGAATCTAAGACATTTTTTCCAGAGCCAATTCTTAAAGTTAACTTTGCTAGCCAAGTGCAATGATATCCAAGGCTTGAGGCGTTTAACCACCTTTTTGGGCGAAGAAACTATGGAACAATTCCGGATATGCCTTATGAGACAGTCAATAAAAAGAGTGAAGGCAGATGATGAATCCCTACAAAAGAACACATCTTCCCAAAACTCATAACAAAGATTGTATTTTAGTCTCCTAAAATTGATTTTTAAAATTTTGCTGGGAATAATTTTACTGTCCGAATTTTTGTCATTAGCAAGTTGTATAATATATAGTATAATATTATACAATATGCGGCTACAATCTAGAGTATATGTAAAAACAGAAGTAAGTGGAAAGGAGGAGGAATCCTCATGTGTAAAACAAAGGATATACTCGTAGAGTATGACTTTCATGAATCTCTCAGGATAAAAATTACAAAAGGATATAATTTATTAGAATTTAGCATAAAAGACTTCGTTGAAGAGTTGGGAAACTTAATCCAACAAACGGCAATGCAAAAAAATAGATATATGGTTCTTATCATGATCAAAATCACGTGAGAAACTACTTGGCGATGCTGGCACTCAATGGTTTAATTAACGTTTTCAAAGAAAATACAAGAGTTGATTTCAGCAGGGGAACATCAACGTTTGTCGACCACATAGTAGTCAATTTAACAGTCAAATGATTTCAGCATTCATCGAAAGCGACATACCTGACCACTACCCAGTCGTATATGGTACACTAGAGCCATGTAATAGCGAATTCCTAGTCGAGAGAGATAAAGAAACTTACACAAAGAACAGCTTGGTGGACGAAGAAGTACATCCTATAGACTGGGAGACTCTATTGATAGATGATAATGTGCAGAAATTTACAATAATTTATCAACGATTATGCAGAACATATATAAAAATTCGATGATTCTCGAAAAACCAAGGCGCCGACTAAATCCTTGGATCACCACCCACATTCGCGGCAAATGTAAACAGAGTGATGAACTCTACAGAAGGTGGGTGTTTCGCAAGAAAACTAGCAAAATTCTCACTTTCAACTAAGAAAAAATTAAACATACTAAATTCCGGCCAAGTATGATATGAACCAGAGAAAGTAGGCATACTGATTGGAGGAAGCTTAAAATCTACAGAATGGGCCTTAACTCCTAGTGATGAATTATTAAGAGATGGTTGTGTTTGGTTTAAATTTTCTGCACCATGCAAATTTGATTTTAACTCCGACGAATACTTATAATATAATTCTTTTAATTTATGAAAGGTCAATTCCTCTATATATTTAACTTTTGCCTCCTCACTAGGGGCAGCAATAATTTTTTGATGCAGTCCTCTAGCTTCTTCAAACGACTTTTCCAAAAAATTTAACCGCGCTTCATCCATATGCATAGATTGATAAGTTTTCTGAAGATCTGCATAAGCCTTATAATCTGCCTCTAGTTCAATTGTTATATTATGGATCGAATCTACCCAACTTGAAATTTTCAACTTAGAAGTCATCATAAAAGCTTACTTACAGATCACACCACAAGATAATTATAAAATCCACTTGGATCAATAAATTACAATATAAAAGTTTATAAAAAATGCCACACACCTGTAATAAGCGTTGCTCTTTCGTAGTCACTTAATTGCCTGGACGATAGCATCAACAATTGAAGAATCTTCAAGCAGTTAAGAATGTTGAAGAACAACCGGGTATGATCCGTAAAATCGCAGGCAGAAGCAGGTAAAGATGAACATATTCACAGAGATAGTTGTACGAGTTCAGTCGCGCATTTGAAAAGTTTAAATAAATCTTCAGTTCAGATCCGGTACAGAAGGACCATTATGTTTCGCAAGGAAACCAGCAAAATTCTCACTTTCAACTAAGAAAAAATTAAAAAATTATTTAAATAGACTTTATGATTGGAAGTCATATATACTTTTATATTATATAAATTATTTTATTTTATCCTCCTCATCAATAAATTGATACATATAAGAATAATAACATAAAGGGAACATACCAAATTAAAGATCAAAATAAAATTTCTCATTTATTGTCTATGGTATGCTTCACAATTTTGATGTACACCTTTGATGTACTCTTGCTGCTTGGCTAAGTACGAATGCCATCGATTGGTATGATCGAACTTCTTGTCGCCTTCGTTCCAACTGCACAATGTACCACTTCTGGTCACTGAACCCTTTTGCAGTTGTAATTTCCCGCTCATCTCAATTGTACTTTCACTGCCATTCTTGCACTGTTATAGTTGCACTAGCACTCGTTCTTTGTTGCCATTATTTTGGAGTTCATTCACCCCAATTCTCGTTTGAGTTAGGCGAATGAGTGATAATGGCAAATCAAAAACAAGAAAACATCGCATGCTGCTGACGTAACATAGAATTTTGGGAAGTGTGGTTTTGCCGTCAGCAAATGATTTTTTTAATATATGCATGTACATTTGGATATGCTATGCTGTAACATGGGAAAACAACAGACTAAATAAAAGTTACGAAATAAAGTACAAGAAATTTGGAAACAAAGTTAACAAAGACATTTATAAAGAAAAATTTAATCTGGCTAGAAATGATCCCCGTAAAACCTGGAGCCTTGTCAATGAATCAATGGGAAGAAAAAAACAAAATTTGAACGAGTTATTTGTGAAGAACTTTCCATCAGAAAAATGTCGAACGGCATATTCAAGCAAATGTACAAGGCATTTCTCCCAGCAAATGCTTCATATCATCCACAACTATGACAATATAACGTCAACACCAACAATAAAACCCGGTCTAACTCCATCTTGATAGAGGAAACGTGTATTGAAGAGGTTTACAATTTAAACAGATTGCTGGATTAAAATAAATCACCAGGGATCGACGGCATTCGATCTAGAGACTTTAAAATTCATGCGCATGTGTTTTTACCAATCGTCATAAGGATCATCCACCTAAGCCTAAACGAATGTTATATACCAAATAGGCTAAAAAAAGTCGATAGTAAGACTAATTTACTGTCCAAAATTATAGGCCGATTTCAATTTTATCAGCGATTGACAAATGCTTGAAGCAGTGGTAATTAAGCTATTAAACTTTCTTAATAACCACGTAATAATCCACGAAAAACAATACGGCTTCCCAAAAGAAAAGGTACGGAGCAGATCCTTAGTGAATTTGCGAAGTCTTAAGGTAAACCTTAACAACAACCGTCGTTGGCATTATAGACTATAGTAAAACACTCGACAACCTTAAATCATGCAAAGTTAATAGAAGCATTAAGCCGACTAGGAATCAGAGGTATATTAGCTACCTAGCTTCAGAACTATTTAAGTGGGAAAACTTTCAATGTTAAAATTATGTATGCCTTCAATGAAGAAAATATCAGCCCATTCGAAGTCCCTCAGTTATCAGCAAGGACCACTGCTGTCTAGTCTTCACGAACGAGTTGATGCATGTATTTACAAATAGTATTCCGTTTGCGTTCGCGGACGATACAGCGATAGTCGTCAGGCATAGATGTCTTGCCACTGGTATAAAAAATAATGCAGTCGGAGTTCGACAAATCTGTAAACTGGTAATTTTTTTTAAAAAGAACTTAACACTCAAGTGGATATGAATACACTTATAATGCCTCAGTATGTTTTAAGCTTTTTGGGAAAATAGCATAGAGAGAGAAAGAAAGATGTTTGGGCTCACTGATTATTGTTGTTAATTTCTAGTCAAATACTCATTTTACTTGATTTCCGTTAACTGAATTAATGAATGTCTTTCGAGCCGGGTTGGGATTCGAACACTGAACCTTCCAATTTTTAAGCCAGTCCACTACCACTTGAGCCACAGCCACTCGGTTATGATAATGGCCTGATTTTAAATGGGGAGAAGACGAAAATGATGCACGTCAGAGAACCACACCATAAAGCCACTGATCTGGGCGTAATTCTAAAAAGACACATCTGCCAAAAAGTGCTCTCAGACCAGGAAATCGAAGTAACCGAAACCTATGACTACATGGGAGTAATTATCGACAGCCATCTTCTGTGGGATGTGCACATCCAGTCTCACACAAGTTCATTGGGCGGTGGTGTACGAGTACCTTGAATACTACTCAACGTTTGAAATACAATAGCAGGTGAATTACGATCTTGTGGAATCCAAGGTAGTCAGTCGTTCGCAGATCTCCGAGGAGAATAGATGTGTCTCGGCTTTTCCTAAAGTGAAAAAAGTGAAAAAGTTATCTTTATTAAAAATAATAACAAACTTATTAGTTGAGTCGGTAGCCAAGCGGTTAGCGGCGTCGGTCTTCAAATCGTGGGGCGTGAGCCCGATCCCGGGCCAGACTTGGAACTGTTTTTTTTTTTTTTTGTTTTTGTTTTTTTCTTTGGCTCAAATCGTGAAAACAAATTGCTTCAAAACAAAAAAAAAATACAATCACGCGATGGATGGTGGAGAGCACTCCGCTCTTCCCATAACGGGAGTTGGAAAAGGCAGTAATAGTGTTGCCAGTGCCGTTAAAGCTATTAAAAGGAGGGGGAGTTTGAAAACCCCTCCTAACCTAAGAAAAAAAAGGATAAATGCCGTTGAAACAGCAGATGAGGTCCGTTATGAGGGGGGCAATAACAACTTTGCCTCTCTAGCGTCATCCGAATCGGAAGATGAGGAGGAGCAAATAAATGAAATCGACATCAGCATACAAAAGCTGACAGAGAGAAAGCTTGCTATGAAGCAAAGGCAAACTGCACGCAGGCAGAGGGAACAACTTGAAGCAGAGAGCTCCCAACATCAAAAGCCACAAGAGCAGAAACAACAACTACAGCAACAACAAAACCAGCTGAAGCAGAAACATCAACAGCTGCTAAAACAACAAAAGCTGAAACCACAGCAGCTGAAAAAACAGCAGCAGCAGCAGCAGCAGCAGCAGCAGCAGCAGCAACAACAACAACAACAACAGAAGCAGCAGCAGCAGCAACAGAAGAAGAAGGAGAAGGTGCCTCCTATCAACACCTATAAATTAGAGGTAAATGAAACCAAGGACCTGTGTAAGTTGGTCATTGGCAATAATTTTAATATAAAGAGATTGGGGAACGATCGCCATGCCATCCACTGTAATACAGTGGAGGGCTACGCGAAAGTGAAAGAGCTCCTAAGGGAAACGACGACGGAGCACTTCTCATTCACACCGAAGTGTGAAAAGCGGCAATCTATGCTGCTGAAGGGGTTGGAACCGTCTTCTGATCCTGAGGAGATCCAGGCACTGCTCAAAGAGAAGGAGTGCGAAGGACTCAAGTTTGTAGGGGTAAAGCCATTTACCACAGCTAGAGCTAGGCGGGAGAAACGGAGTCTGCCGTTCTTCCTGGTGCAACTCAGTCCCGAAAGCCGTCTGGATAGTCTAAGGAGTATCAATGTCCTAGACTACCAGGTGGTTCACTGGGAAAAACTAAAAAGGAGCGAAGGCGTTATACAATGCGTTCGCTGCCAGAGGTTCGGGCACGCCGCGTCGAACTGCCAAATGCAGCCTCGATGCGTGAAGTGCGCTAAGAACCACAGTTCCGAAGAATGTCCTCTGGGTGTTGACGGAGCATCCGATAGGTCGCAGCTCTCGTGCGTGTTATGTGGAAATGTGGGACACACCGCAAACTATCGGGGTTGTCCTAAGTTCGCTGACATTAAGAAAGCAAAACTGGCTCGGCAGCAGAAGGTGGAGGTCAAACGTTCACCTGTGAGGCTTCAAACACCAGCCGTCACGTCCCAAATTTCCTACGCCCAAATGGCGTCAGGTGGGGGGGCTACGGTACAGCAAGCGACTGTTGCTTCTCCGGCGCCAACGCCGAGAACAACTGAAGCTGCACCTAACATTCTGGCCATCTTGCTCGCAATCCAAGGGCAGATGGCTCAGCTGCAAAAGCAGGTTCAAGAACAGGCCAAGCGGGTGGACCAGATCTACGCGCTGCTGCCGGGCCTAACGCAATACATGTCGTAATGGGTACGCACATGGTGGAGCAAACTTTGAAGGTCCTTGCGGTGAATGTTAATTCACTGATTAGGATTGAACGAAGAGCCGCAATGTTTAAATTGCTACAAGACCAAACTCCTGATGTGCTTTTCGCTAGCGAAACTAAGCTAACCGATAAGCACAAACTGGAGTACAATAATTATATCGTTAGAAGAAGAAACCGGCCCAGATCCAAACGTGGAGGCGGTGTCGCGATCTTCATTAAAGAAGGTATAAAATTTCACAGAGTGTACAAGGGCGTGTTGCGCAGGTTCCGGGTGTTGGAGGCAGTCGTCGTGTACATCCCGCTCCGCAGTGGAAAGCGGCTGTACTTGGCCTCTGTTTATGCACCGGAGGCTTCACAATCCACCCTATTCATTGCAGAGTTCGACACGCTTTTTCGACTTCTGAGGCTGGAATCGGGGGAGAATTATTTTATAATCGGCGGGGATTTCAACGCTAGACACAGCGATTGGGGAAATAATTTGCCAAATACTAGAGGGAACCTACTACTAGATTGGTGGGGTCAGCACGATTTCATGTACAGACTCGGTCTTAAAGCGACGGATAACCCGTCGTTTCCCAGAGGCGGGTCTTATTTGGATCTACTGCTGTACGACGAACGTATACGACTGACAGGTTCGAATTTACAAACGCTAAACTGTCTGCGCACATTCGTGTATGACAGCGACCATTGCGGTTTTAGCACCGAAATTACAGTTCCTAACGAAATTGCGGAATTGGAGGAGTTTGTCCAAAAATATTCTTACAACTACAGTAAGACTCGATGGACACGCTTCTCCGCAACCTTGACAAGAGCACTCTCCTCGAACACGCTCCGCCCACCGTCCAATAGGAATTTGTCAAACGAGGAGATCGACAATTACCTAAAAATAATGGACGAGACAATTAAACAAACTATGGACACTACAATACCGCGGTATCGACGTACGACTAACGAAGACCTGTTCCGCAATCCTACTATTGACGCACTGCACCGACAGAAAAGTAGACTTCTGACAAGACTTAAAAATTTGTACAGACAGTTAACTGACCGACAAGACCCGGAGATTAGGACACTGAAGTCGTCGATTAAAAATATTCAAACGCTAATAAAAGAAAATTACAGAATTTCTGTAAGTTTGTATTGGAACAACAAGGTTCGGGCTGTAAACACCAGCAACCCGAATATGTTTCCGCAAATAAATAAACTATTTCGGAGAAAAAATCAAAACGACCTTCAGTGTCTTAAAATAGCCCGGACAACAGACAACGAACGGTTACTGACAATAGCAGGTATTGATCCAAATGAGGCCGCTGATGATGACGACTTCTTTGTGATCGAGGATCCACAGGAGAAGGTTGAGGCCATAGGGGCGACTTTCCAGGAAGTATACAAGGCCATTGATATCATTGGCCCTAATTATGACCTGGACAGTCGCGTCTTGCTGCACGACTTCGGCATTCGAAATGAAATAGGGAACTGGCGATCCGAGGGCTCTGGTTTCACTCGGTTCAGCGACGAAAATATGGCAAATAATGTCATGACCAGAGAGAGTGACCTACCCCCGTTCATTTCGAAGGAGGAACTCCGTGAGATCTTCGACACAATCAGGGCTAAGAAATCAGTGGGGACCGATGGTATTCCGAACATCGTGCTTCGACATCTTCCTCTAGAAGCGGTGGACATTTACACCACCCTGTTTAATAATGCAATGAATAATGCACATTATCCAGCGCATTGGAAAACGGCGGTGGTTCAACCTATCCCCAAAAAGGGGAAGGATATATCCAATCCGGCGAATCTCCGGTCGATAAGTCTCCTTCCGAATATCAGTAAGGTTTTTGAAAAGGTAATCAATAGAGCTCTGTCTAGGTGGGCTGAGGACAAACATATAGTTCCGGATAATCAATTCGGTTTTAAGGCGGGAACTGGTTTCTGATATCCAATGGAACAAAGGCAAGAAACAGTGCACTGGTGCCTGCCTTGTTGACTTGGAGAAGGCCTTCGACACCGTATGGTTAGAGGGTCTTTTCTATAAGCTGACTAGGCTGGGGATCAGTAAACCACTCTTGTACATTCTCTATAATATGCTAACCAACAGACAGTTCATCGTGAAAAATGGCGATGTGACTTCTGTTGGAATATTTCAAATTAAAAATGGTCTTCAGCAAGGCGCGGTCAATTCGCCGATCCTATTTAACATTTATACAAGCGACTTGATAGGTGCACTTCCCCATACTATTGCGTACGCAGACGATGTGGTAGCGTACAGAACAGGTCCAAAAATCGAGGTTATTAATACTCTCTTGCAGCGTGACTTCGATAAGATAAGACGATTTTGCGATGACTGGAAGTTGAAAATCAACTTTCAGAAGTCGGAAACCATTCTCTTTAGGACGCCGTTGTCTAGAGTCTCTAGGGATACCAGAAAAAATTGGAGAAAGTTCTCGATTATTGGACAACACGGACAGCCTCTTGCCTGTCGATATGTAGTCAGATACCTTGGAATCTGGCTAGATCAGTTTCTGTATTTTGGCAAAAATGTAGATGCTGCTCTGGCCAGAGCTAAAGGTGCTTTTGCCCTTACAAAGAAACTGTTTTATAGCAGCCAACTCGATGCGAGGGTAAAGGTAATCTGCTACATGGCCCTTATCAGGCCCATGCTGGTATTTGGTTGTCCCGTGTGGTTCAATGTACGAGCAAGCTTAATGGAAAAGATTTGGGTGTTTGAGAGGGCTTGTCTTAGGGCTTGTCTTCGCTTGTACAGAACACCAGAATCGGAGTACAAGAAATTTTATCCTAATGAGGTCCTTTATAACAGGGCGAATCTAATACGAGTGGACAACTTCGTAATTAAGCTGACTCGAAGGCACATTGCAAGAGCAATGACCTCGACGAATAACCTGATATCTGGGGCTTACTACCCCAATTACCTTTACCACGAGAGTGTGCGCTTTGACGGCTTCGTTCCACCGGAAGCATTCCTCTACCTTGATGAGATAGGGTTGATCCAGGATAGATCAGCGGTGCCGTTAATCTTCCATGTCGCTCGGACAGCTGGGGACAGGCGACTCAACTACGACAGAGACGTCGCACACGGCAGTGTGGATCGCCTCAGGTTCAGTAGGGCGGTGGGGAATCGCGATAAGAGGGATGTCGTTCGGCAGCACCAGCATTTCTGGTGGTTGAATGATGGAGAAGATGTTTCGTCGTCGTTTCCGTCAATTACGGACCAGCCTCACTAATGAGGCAGGGCTGACCAATGTATTTGCTTTGTAAATAGCGATGGCCAGCTTACATAGGTTTAGGTTAGCATTTAAGAAACATATACATATATCAGTGTATACAAAGGTGTATACTGATATATGTATATGATCGTGTATAATGTCTATGTGTGTTTATGTGTGTATTGTGCATTTAGGTTAGGTAGGCTAAGGTTTATTTTAAGTTAGATACTAAGCTTTTATAAAAAATAATAAAATGTCCATATGCTAAGTTTTTTGTTATAAATTTTTTCTTAGCCCTAAGTACACAAAATAAAGATTTATAAATAAAATGTAAATGAAGTCGAAAGACATAGATATAAGAATTTAGATTAGCTTAGAGTGCCTGTGTGGGGCCAGTAAGTTAGTATAAGATTGTTAAGTAATTGTAAGCTAGCATTTAAGCATTTTTTGTTAGTATGTAGGAGTTAGTGATTAAGTAAATAAAATGCATTCAAAACTAACTAAACTAAAACTAACGAATCCAAGGTAGTTAGTTAGGTAGGTAAGAGTGGCTGTTGGAAACACTAACCCACTTAGTATTATTGGCCCATTGTGATCCCACGTGGATCTATGATCCTCTTACTAGTGGAACCAGTTTGAGCTTACGATGAAGCGTAGTAGACTGTTTACGTTTATATTTTTTAGATCATTTAGGTCATTGTAGAAGAAAGCTCCTAAGTAAAGTTTACTTCTCTGGGAGAGAGCTGGACATGTACAGAGTAAGTGGAGGATTGTCTACTCTTCCTCCTCGTCCATGCAGCTTCTACATAAATCGTTTGTAAAAGCGCCAAGCCTTCTTGCGTGCTTGCCTATGAGGCAGTGTACATTGATGACACCAATGATGGCGCTGTTTCCTATTTAGAAGGATCCGATTCTTAGAGCGATTCAGATCTAGCTTTGGTCAGATCTGTTTGGTCGCTTGACAGGTTGGTCCAACAGTTCACCTAAGGTCTGTTCTTTTAATGGCAACCAGCTTTAATATTAATTTGCACGTAGCGATTGGTATACCTATGCTACCCTTTTCCGGTAGAATAGGTAGAGTGGTTCCAATTTTGGCGAGTTTATCGGAACTACAGTTCACTGGAATGTCTCTGGGCCCGACACCCAACAAAGTTGAAGGCTGAACTGCTCTGCCATCTCCATAAGTGCTGATGGGCATTCAAGGGTGGTTTTAGAATTTAATGAGACTGATTCCAAAGACTTGATAGCGGCCTGACTATCCGAAAAGATGCGGATATCCTTTGCAGATATTACGTTTCTGCCAGAAACACGCTACAGTGGTTTGGAAGACGGAAAGAAAGGCTTAGATTTGGCTTATCTGAGAAAAAGCCGCCACCAAATCCGCTATCGGTTTTAGATGCATCTGTGTAGAGATGGATTAACTTGTCCTCCATGAAAGCATCTTCTTTCCAGAATCATCTGGAGGCGAAGCTTACATGGAAGTCTTTGTCAAACCAAAGTTCAGGTTTTATGTAATCGATGTACTCTGTGAGGATTCCTAATGTATTAAAAATGTTATCGTGGCCAAATAATTTGTCCACTGTGTAGTCGCTTTAAGGCGAATAGCTGTAGTCGCAGCTACTTGCCTGCTGAAAATATCAAGGGTTGTGAAATGAAACTGAATGTCTAATGCCGCAGAGGGAGTAGACCGTAAGGCTCCGCTTATGCATGGACATGCTGTTGTTTGGACTCTGTTTAGTTTACTGCAGTTAGCTGCATTGCCAGTGGTTTATGCGAGGTTGTAGGCCCCATTTGTTCGAAATAGCGTTTTTGCAAGAAAATAAAGCTACTAGCTTTCTTGACTCTTTCTTGAATGTTAGGTTTCCAGTTTTGTTTTCAGTTAGAAATGAGACCCAGAACATTTTGCTGTATCTGAAAAGATTAAACCGGTACCGTTTATTGAACAAGGGTCTATAATTGGAATTTTGTATTTCCTGGAAAAAAGGACAAGATCAGTTTTATTCGGGTTTACTCCCAATCCACAGTGATCTGCCCAACAGGTTAATGTGTGGAGATTTATTTGAAGGAGTCCTTTAATGGTATTAAGATGCTTACCTGGGACGGCTATAGCAACGTTATCCGCATAGGCAATCACCCTGCTACCGCCCGCGCCCGCATTTCATTAACCACTACGTTCCAGAGAAGGGGAGATAGGGCTGTTATGTATATAGAACTATATGAACTATAAGAGAATTATTGTATATGTATTAGTAAGCATAGCATGTAAGTTTAGGCTAAGTAAGTTCTAATATGAGACAATAAAGTGACACCAAAGCGTGATATTTTACTTGGTCGTTCGTCTTGTTCGTCATAACGCATGGCGACGAGGGTAAAGTGTTCATCCTAAAAGATTAAAAGTGGTAAAGTGATTAATTAATAATAATAATAAAAAAAAATTTAGAAGAGATAATTTTGTTACCAAGGAATATTGTTTCAGTTGGAGTACTTTACCAACAACACACAACAACTATATTTATTGAATTGTAAATTGTTTGAATTTAACTGATAATCTTCATTGTACTAAATTTCGTTAATATTTAAACTTTGCGCCTACGAATATCGAGACGCTATATTTATTGTATTTAATGATTGTTAGCTTTCGTTAAAATTTAGAAGAATTTAATTTTATAAAAAGCAATAAACGCTCAGTTTGGGTCTCTTTTCTCTTGTTCACGCTTGGTTTTTGATTCGTCGTCTGCCTCTCGCTGTGGAAAAAATCGTAAAAATATACTCGTAGTACATCCGGAAAGACCCACAGAGTCTATAAACCCCCCAATTCCAATTCATTTTGATGTGAATTTTCCTACAAAAAAAAAAAGTAAATTTTTACATGAAAGCGGTCAGACTCGCTGATCATACATTTTGGCACCAAAACGTGAGACAATTCATTTCGGTTTCGAGCTGTATCGGTATTCGGTATCGTTGTGTAAAAAAATAGAAACTTACAAATTCTAAAAAAAAAATTCAAAGTGAACATATCACAAAAAAAAAGAACAGTGAGTAGCGTTCGGTTATCGGATTACGCTAATATGGAAAAACAAGCAAGGCGAAAGTCGCATTGGAAGCACCAGCACCAATTTTCACCATCACGGAGGAAGAGGAAAGGAGAGCCAAAAGACATTTATTGTCTCATCGACTTAAAAGTACAGGGGAAGCTAAGTGTCCTACCTACCCAGGTACGTAAGAAACACTTCATCTATTCGAATGTGCGTTGGCTAAAACTACTTTATTATCAGCAAAATATCGATCCAATCAATTGAAATCAAAATTACACAAAACGCACATTCGACATACGAGGAGATTTACTGAATGTAAATTTTATCATTTACATTAAATTGTATTACATTGATTTTATAAAAAAAATAAGTGCTGAAACAACATTGATATACGAGTGCATATCCCACAATAATATTAATGCGTACATCTTGTCGGTAGAAGATTAAAATTAGAATCCACAAAGCTAATGTCTCAGTTTCTTACGTTCCACACTTTTTTTTTTCAATTTGGCTGTCTTCGCTTATTCGCAAAATAGCTTTCGCTCACTCAAATCGTCGTTTCCTTCCTCATTCATACGCACATACATTTTTACATAATCCAAGCAAATCGTAGCCCTTTCGCTCGACCGCTTTATTTCGGTTTCTACAGGAGACAAACTACTCAATCGACATTAGTTTTTTTTGTATGTCCGCTTTCATACGTCGCAAGTGTGTAATGCGCATGATCTGGTTATTTTCTTTTGAATTGTCATTCAGTGATGCGAGCAACTCTACATGAAGACTTTCCCCTTCTTTGAGTTTGCATGTTATTTGACAGTTCTCTTTCATTTCATCTTTGGCGCTCAGTCTTTCATAATTGAAAATGAGCCCCCTTGTTAATTTTTTGGTCCATTTCAGTTCATCCGCCATACTGAAATGTTGTGCTCGTAACACAGCGAAAGAAGTAATGAAGCAAATGCGAAAAAGAAAGAAGAAGGAGAAAAAGAAATATCAAAATGCGAAGTATGAAAGCGGACTAAGTCCGCTTTCATACGTCGCAAGTGTGTTTAGCGCAAGTTCTGGTTATTTTCTTTTGAATTGTCATTCAGTGATGCGAGCAACTCTACATGAAGACTTTCCCCTTCTTTGATTTTGCATGTTATTTGACAGTTCTCTTTCATTTCATCTTTGGCGCTCAGTATTTCATAATTGAAAATGAGCCCGCTTGTTAATTCTTTGGTCCATTTCAGTTCATCCACCATACTGAAATGTTGTGCTCGTAACAACAGCCAAAGAAATAATGAAGCAAATGCGAAAAAGAAAGAAGAAGGAGAAAAAGAAATGTCAAAAACTTGCAATGAAGATGCTACCCACAGGCAGTGGGAATTTGGTTAATTGGGTATTTTTTGTTTCATTATCCCTCCCTTTTGCACTCACTAGAATCTTTCGAAACATGCGACGTATGCAAGCGGACTAAGGAACACGTTTCGCAAATTCGTTTGGCAACAGGTTCCACACAATTGAGTGTATCGCAACTTTATCGGCCGATTCGTTTGATATCGTAGATCTGTTTGTGCATCTTTAGATGGTGTGGCTTTCTTTTTCAAGAGGCCCCTTTGTTTTTGTCGACATAATATGCACAGAGAAAAGCACAATAGAAATACGAGCGCGTTTACAAATAAAGTTGAAGTAATTTAAATGTTGCACAATTTTTCGTATTGCAATATGTATTAACATTATTAAATTTAAACCGCTCTTAACGTCATACAGAGTGAGTGAAAAAATGTAAATATAAAAACGGTTGCCGGACGAAATTAAGAACACGTCTACTCTCTCTCAAGATGCATGAACATGCTTGCACACTGCTTACTTTTCTGGTAGGGCTAGTCTCCTGGCCTTCTGGCAGATAGGAATTTCGTCCGTTAGCGCGAGGTCGACCTCGAGACTCTTTTGGGAGAATAAGTCGAAACAATGTCGAATATGACTTTTCTATAGTTGGCGTTCTCAACCCCCAGGCTGCTCTCAGATGTGACTTATTCATCATTGACCACTCCGATGGTTAAAAAGTCATTCTCTTCCAGATAGTATGTTTTACCTTGTATTACTTCCTCTGCCTGCATTCAGCTTCTTCATATGCTTGGTTTCTTCGTGACTTATAAACAGTTCCACATTTTGTAGAAAATCTCTAACCCAGCAATATCCGATCCGAGATCCACTTATCGGAAACCACTTGGAACCGAACCAAATCTCTTTGAGTGTTGATGGGGACACACGCATAGGGAATTTCCTCCTCTAAAAAACCTAAAATATCAACAAAGTTTAAGTTTAAACGTTGCCCGATCGTGATTTTTTGCTTAAATTAATATATATATACAATGAAGTGCGGTTTATGTTATCTTAAAGTCGACAGACATGATCTCAAAATACAGTGCTTTAATTGCAAAGAATTTTATCATGCAAAGTGCTCGAATCTTGAAAAAAGAGACATTGAATTTTACGAGAAGAGTAGTCAGAATTATAAATGCAGTAGTTGTGTTTTAGAGAGAAGAAAGTCAATATTGGCGGATGCTCCCATAAATGTCTCTGCTAACATTATTAACATTATTAACGTAATTAGTAATTCATTAATTGATCCTCATGAAAATACAAATAGTAATTTTAGCTTTTCCTCCTTAAATTTTAATAACTTGAAATGCTTGTGTATAGATCATCCAAACAATGAACAACAATCAGGTTTTTCGGTCATCCATCAAAATATTCGAAGCATGAGAACCAATTTTGATACTTTTTTCGCACATCTTGCATCTTTGGATCATTTACCTGATTTCATTTTTCTTTCTGAAATTTGGATTTTTGAAGAAGAGGTAACTAATTACAAAATACCAAATTTTAGATTTGAAGCGAACTGTAATGAGTCGTATTCTGCTGGAGGTGTCGCAGTATTTTTCAGAAATAATATAGTAGGTTGTGAAATTAAAAAATGGGCATTGGAAAGTGCTGATATTATTAATGTTTCTTGCAAAATCTCTGACGTGTCTTACTGTTTTGTATGCATCTATAGATTACATAAGTGTACAGTGCGAAACTTTTTGGACGAATTTTCAGGATTTTTGGAACTTCTAACTTGTAAAAATATAATATTAGTGGGTGATTTGAATATTAACATCTTGTCTGATTCAGTCGATGTAGATAATTTTTTGTCGATTTTGTCTTCGTTTGGATTCGAATCTCTGTTGAGTCAACCAACTCGTTTAGGGTCTTGCTTAGATCATATATTTATGAGGCTGCACAGTAACAATTCTGTCAATTTTAAAACGGCGGTCTATGATTTGAAACTAACTGAACATAGTTTGACAAGTATTCAACTGGATAGTAGCGTATCCAGAATAAATCAATCCGAGTATAAGGAATTTAATAAAATTGATTTTGCCGCTCTTAAATTACATATAAATTTTGAGTTTTGGGATGATGTGTTCAATTCACAGGATCCATCTATTGCTTTTGATTCGTTCCTTAAGAAGTTACAATTTCATATATCCAATTGTAGTCAGATTGTATGTAATAAAAATAACAAGTTTAAATCTCTTAAACAATGGACGACTGCCCCTTTATTAAGAATAATTAGATTGAAAAAGAAATTGTGCTTAAGTGTTAGAAAACATCCTAACAATGTTAGACAGAAAAAATATTATGACAAATTATGTTTAGAACTAAAAACCGAGATACCACTATATAGAGATACTTACTTCAGTAAAAGATTAGCTGAAAATCTGGGTAACGTTAAAAAGGAATGGGGGTCATAAATGACATTTTAAACAAATCAAACGACAATGCAGATATAATCATAAACAACAATAATTCAACTATGTCTGATCCCTTAGGAGTTGCTAATTTATTTAATGAGTTCTTTTCGAATGTCAATACTTCTCAAGTTTTTCCGAACGATGGTAGCTCTTATTGCCAAAGTGATGTTACGATAAAGAAAGCAAACTTTCAACCAGAAATACAAAAAATTATACTATCGCTTAAAAAATCGAATTCTTCTTCTTTTGATCAGATCTCCAGCTCGGTGCTGAAAAATATTTCTTTCGAAATTTCGGATATATTGTGTTTTATTTTCAATCTCTGCGTACAGCGGGGAATTTTCCCAGATTCACTTAAGACAGCAGTAGTAATGCCACTCCATAAAAAGGGTGACATCATGACTTTAAATAATTATCGCCCCATTTCACTTCTGTCAGTTTTTTCTAAAGTTTTTGAACGAGGTATAAAATCCAGAATGTTATCATTCTTAGACAGAACCAAATTTTTTAGTGTTAGCCAGTATGGTCTTAGAAGTGAGAGATCTACGGAAGGTGCCTTATTAAAATTGACTAGTGAAATATATATCAGTTTGAATACATCCGAAATTCCAGCTACTCTATTTATAGATATTACAAAAGCTTTTGATATGGTAGATCACACTCTGCTGTTAAGTAAGCTTTATGATGCGGGTTTCAGAGGCTTTATTCATGATTGGATTTCTTCGTATTTAAAAAATCTAAAGCAAATGGCGAAAATCAAAAACTGTTTTAGTTCGCAGAAACTCGTTAATATTGGTGTTCCACAAGGATGTTTTGGGTCCAATTCTGTTTTTAATACATGTCAATTCGTTGCTCAGTTGGAAAGATCATACTTTGTATCTGAAGCAGTATCTAAATAGAGTTGTGAGGCAATTCCACCATCTTAGTCTTTACTGTAGCCTGCCCATTTTAAAGCTTGTCTACAATGGTTTATTGAAATCAAAGCTGCAGTATGGAATAACTTGTTGGGGTGGTACGTGTTTAAGTAATATAAAAGATCTTTTAACAAAGCAAAAACACGCGATCAGAATTATGTGTAAAGTCAATCGTCGAACTCCTAGTTTTGATTTGTTTAAAAATCTTGAATTTCTCCCTTTAAGACATTTACAAGGTTCTAAAAATATTTTTTGAAAATTCCGGGTACTATGCTGTTAGATTTGAAGAAAATTACAATTTAAGAGTCAACACTAGGAATTTTGTAAATGTGCCCAGAATCAATAAAACACACTTTTCCAGATTTTATTTTGTTACTGCGCCTAATCTATTTAACTTATTACCAGAGAACCTTAGATGTGAGAGAGTGAAAACTGTGTTCTTATATAATATTAAAAAATGGTTATTCTCTTTCAACCATTGCACAATTGATATGTGCTTTATGCCTTTTGTTTGGATTTTCTTTTCTTTTTCTTTTGTAATAACATTCTGTGCTTTAACTTTTTCTAATTTTTATATATTTTCCCCATCAATAGTTTTCGCCTCTTGTTCTAGCAATAGAATATACTTCACTATTTCGATCAAAAATGAAGAAGCTTTGTAGCTTTAATATTTTGAAATTGTGTTTATTTTTAGCTTTCAATTTTGATATGAAATAAAGTTAAAAAAAAAAAAAAAGTCTATACGAACTAACCCGTATCTCCAAAGTACAGGAACCCATCGGTTTTTTGCGGACGTTTCCAAAACCTTTCAGGATCATTCCTGGTTGACTCACTTTCACTTCCTCGATTTCCTCCTTCTGGTTCGGACAGTGGGGTGAAATGTGTCCGAATTGGTTGCATCGAAAATAACGTGCTCCCTTAACTCTATCAGGACAGTTCGACGCCAAGTGTGATGTACCTCCGCAATTGCGACACCGTTTAGGCGTAATGGAACGCCTCCCCTGGAATGAGTTTGGCCTGCCGGCCCCGGTAGGTCTACCAGCCTCAGCTCGTTGTTTCGGCATCTGTCGTTTATTTTAGCTCTGCAATTGTTGATGCTTCGTAGAGTATTGTTTTATTACTCACTCCATCTGGGATTCCATTAGTTATGTATTCTATTAGGGAAAACTCATGCACGTCTCCCTTACCACTGATCTGCTACATCACGTACAAATATTCTAATAGAGCCTCAGTGGGGATTCTTTTTCCTAGGCTCCAATCTGTTTTGTATCTCGATGCTCGACGTTTTCTTCCCAAATTCCTTTGCCTAAAGCGCCTTCCACCGTCGCTTCCACTGCTAATCTTAAGGCTAGCTTCAGTAGTCTACGAGAGTAGAGATATCGTTGCACCTCATTCTACTTGCACGATGTTGCTATTTCTTCAAATTCCTTTATCCAATTGGCGTAATCTTTACCTCCCTCTCCCGAGATCTGTTCCAGAGACTCTTCGACGTCTCGGAAAACGAAATTGGCTTTTGTGGACATCGTTGTCTCTTTGGCTTGTTGTCGGATTTCCTTGCCTTGGTCGCTTATATCTAATTGGTCGTCACCCGTGTCGGATCGTCCTCCTCTTCTCTTATGGTGTGTAACACGTCTTCACACTTCCTCCGAAAGTACCACGAACTCGATCCACTAAGTCAGTTTTGATGTTGTACCTAAAGGACAGCCCTTTACTTTTAAGAATACCACTGGTTCCCCTGAACTTTCCCCGCTTTACACTTTTATCTGCACTCGTAGCACTTGCTCTTCTTATCGTCTTACCATTTCTCCAACTTCTTAGCTTTATTTTACCTTCTTAACTTAACTTCTTATCCTCTTAGCATTTCTCCAACTTCTTAGCTTTATTTCACCTTATCTTAACGCTCGTATCACCACCTTCGTTATTTACTTGAGAAGGAAAAAAATACAAAGATTTCCCATTTTATCTGATGAATCCCGTTTGAGCCCCCATTTAAGAAAACTTTATTTTTAGCTTAAGTAAATAACAATTTTCAAAAAATTTAATTTAATCCGGACCGTCGACCGTACTCAAACTATGACCAAGCAAGACTGCCTCCTTTTGCTGTCCTTCGCTTGCTCGTCTACTCCTCACCCTCATCCCAGCCAATTCCACAGGCTAACCGAATTCAAAACTTGGTGCCAAGTCCACAGTTTTACAATGAAAATCAGCGCCATCCATCCACCGCACGCACCCAGTATGACCAATAATAGTTTCGACGGAGTCATTGTATTGCTAATAACAAATGATCGCATCGACTTTGTTTTTTATGACCGCCGATCTACGAGTAGGTCAACACATGCATTCCATTCATGATGAATCAATGTAATCGATTCCACACCTCCACAGTTGTGACCCAAATTAGAGTCCGAAACATAAACAATGTCTCATCATGGTGATTAGAGCTCGAAACATAAACAACACGGTCGGAGGTCAACGATCCAAAAGTAAACTGAGAATCAAATACAATCAATAATACTCGTAAATATAAACGATAGTAATAAAATGCAAACTGTAGTGATATACAAACTGTATGTTATACATTCCTACATATATATGTACATAACATATAGTTATAAGCCTTTGTTAGACAGATTTTGTGACGTTAATTGTAAAAAGTAAATATCAGTGTACTTAATATGTAAAAAGCCTACTCGTATGTGTATGTTGATTGTATGGAAATAAACTTCGTAGTTATTTCTAGTTTATGTGTAATATGTGTTACATATGTAACTATATAATATCCAAATCAAATAGGTATTCTGCCCACCAACTTCGCCTGCTCTAATTATTTTACCTGTCAGGTTAAGCATAGTATAAATAAATACTATATAACTGTATGTAAATAAATAAAGAAAATGGTAAGCAAAGGAATTCTGAACGATTCTTATTCAAGCTGTTAATTAGTTAAATTTCAAAACTCAGCAATATCAGCCAATACAAACGCGCTTAAAATCGGTAATCAACAATTAATGTTGACAGGTCAGCACAAAATTCAAAGAAAGGCAAGCTGCGTGTATCGCAAAACCAACAACAATTTGTTGCTTGAAATTACAGCGACACTTGGATGACAAACTTGAGTATTTCTTAAAGTAAAATAATACTGTGATCATGTAAAAAAAATTATTTTTGTCCTTAACTAATCACTTTTACTGTTTTTTTTGTTTACTTTGCTGTTCTACGAGTATGATAGTGCCCTACGAGTAACAGAGCAAATGCGAGAAATAGGGTGTGTGCCGCGATTTGAACATATTTTATGTTAGGTATTGAAGTTTTAAACAGCTTTATTTTAATGAAGATGATGATATATGTAACATCAAAAAATAGCAATATAAATCTCGTATAATATTGGAGAATCTGTAAACGATTTAAGGGAGTTTCCCCCTGTGACGGCCTGTTTTTTAAGCATAGGGATAGACCTTTGAGTTCTTTATCATATATTTATTACTATTTCAGAGTGCGTAAAACAAATTTAAATTAAAAATCTTCATTAAAATGTAAGTTGTACAACTCCGAAGATACTCTCGTTTAAAAAAAGGACACTCACTTCCTTCACGATTTCGGCCGATTGGCTTAACAAAAAAATAATGTTTTAATCTGTAAGCCTAAATGCATCGAGTGAACCAGAATCATTTGAAAATATTAAAAATTGGGTTTTTGACAGAGTTCTAGGAAAAAAGTTTAAAATTTCAAGATTTTTTTTGGTTTTCGCTAAGAAAAAAATAGAAATACTCGGAATTTTAGGGTGATTCTAGGTCACTATGTGCGTCTATATGTGCTGAGTCTACCCTATAAATTTCAAGTGAATCGGTTGCCGAGATATGATGGAGAAAAATTTTAAAAACACAGTTTTGAGAGAAACGGATTTAAAGTTTCAAGTACGGTTAAAACTATGAAAATCTTAACTTACAATCAATCTGCGATGCGAATGAATTATGATGACCATAAAAATGTCCCTCTATACTTGTATAAACTTGTCTGCACTTGTATAAGTGCAAATTAACCCGAGGGGCAACTAAGTAACTACAATGTTTTTGATTGTAATTTGCACGCGTATCCAATAACGCGAACTGCACAGAAGTAATCTAACCTCTGGCCACCGGCTTGCCTACCACCTTACGACACCATTCACGGAGCGCAGCGTCAGCAATATTTGGACACCTCACGACACCATACACGGGGCGCAGCGTCAGCAATATTTGGATTAAGACTTAGGATAGTTAAGAATATTTTTATGTCTTAGATTCAGTTTGTATTTATATCACACGAAAAATAATGTTTGAATAAAACGAAGATTAAATAATTAGTACAACAGTGTATTCCAGAATGTAAAATAAAGTAATGAGCGCCCGACGGAAAAAAGAAGAAAAAGAAACTGCATAGGGAATACTAAATTAGTGCAAGTGGAAACTCTAGACACGGTTGCAAGTTCAGTAAATGTTTTTAAATACAAAAAAAAAACGAATAAGCAAATAAAGAAGTTTCGTGGCCGCGAGTTTGTTTTAAAAAAAGGAATCACAAATTGTTACATCAAAGCGGACGGCTTTTGGGCAGCGGCGACAGAAAGAAAAAAGGCGATGATTGAATAGGGAAGGAAAGGGCAATGGGCAAAACACAAGTTTAATTCAAATCTAAACAAAAATGAAATTGTAAGTAGAGCGCATTTTTTTAATTGATTAAATAAAGGAATAAAGAATGTGGTATAGAAATTGAACACGGATTGAATTTTTTTTTTTTGTTTGCAATTTTCAAGAGTAATAAAAGTTAGTTAAACAAATAAATTTTCTTTAGTGTCCCACATATTTTTTGGGTTTTTCGCTAATGCGTTTCATTTGAGGGACTGTTTCTTGTGGGTTATGAGTGACAGCGATTCAGATTTCGATTTAAGGGGATTGCAAGAGAGGTTTCGAAAATTGAACATGTCTATCAATAATAATACTAGAAAGCCCGAAATGGCTACTAACGAGCAATAAAACAAATGTTAGACTGTGCACTTATGGCACAAAAAGTGGAATTTGAACAACAGCTTGCTGCCCTAACGCGAAAGTTAAACAGCATTCAGACTACAGTCTCCGACGTTGAAGTTTATAGGGAAGTTCAGATCAGACCAGGAATTCCTTGAGAAGAATCCTTAGACATAATTAAGTCTTTGCCTGATTTCGAGGGCAAAGAAGAGCAACACGTCTCATGGAGACAAGTGGAGACATGGAGACA
Source organism: Volucella bombylans (assembly GCA_949129095.1). NCBI lineage: Eukaryota > Metazoa > Arthropoda > Insecta > Diptera > Syrphidae > Volucella > Volucella bombylans. The sequence continues at coordinate 15,047,730 of OX422145.1, read as the reverse complement.
CTATCTATCACTAGCTATCATTAATCGGCTTGATTTCACGTACTCCAATAAACGTCCAATATACTTATTTCAACAGTAAACACTTCTACATCACTGTGATGAAATAGAGAAGAAGCTGACACTTTTCACAAATAAGACAGTTATGTCTTATGAGTCGTCAATTGCAGCTACAATAAATGAAAAATATAGAATGGACGCACTGCGGGTATTCATTTCGGGAACAAAAAAATCCTTGAGCGATGTGCTTTTCTCGGCACGACCGAAGGATTTACCTTCAGCACTCACGTTGGCTCAAGCGGTCGAAGCTAATCACGAAAGGCACCTATTTGCTAGCAATTATGCTAGATGTCTAGAAGACAGGAACAAGCAAAAACAACAAAATAGGAACGCCCCGAATCAAACGAATGCCAATCAGACAAGTTCTGCAACCAGAACAAGAATCCTCACTTTCCAAAACATCAGAACTTCGGAATTCGGGCTCCTCAGCCACAGCCGCCACAGATACGGGCGGTTCATCTCGGTTCAGACAACCAACTCTGGCTCAAAATAATGGTGGTTTTCATAACCTACATCCTTCTCAGGAGAACCAAGTGCAGTATGGTGGCCCATGCAATGGTCAACAATATAAAAGCCAAGGCCAATACTATGCTCAAAACCAGAAGTGATCACATAGCGGTACAGCTAGATTCACTAGGTCCAAATATCAAAGAATAAATTATACGGCTCAGCCAATTATACCCTCAGCACAAGGTAACCAGGATTAGCAGTCAATAGCTAATTCGGAAGAATCAGAGATTGAAATATCTTACCGGTCTGAACAGATTCATTTTTTGGAGAAAAACCCTACTCCCGTACTTGGAGAGGACTATCGCAGGGAAAACGATCAAATTGTTAATTGACACAGGGGCTCTAACAAATTATATTAAACCCTTTAGATAGCTAGTGCATATATATCCGATGTAACTGCCGTTTTTAGTTAAGTGGCTTCACGGATTCAATATTGTTAGACAAAAGTGTCCCATCAATTTGTTTGGTGTTAACACCACATTTTTTATCCTTCCATCGCTCTTCACATTGGCCTGGATTTGCTAACGCTGCGCTAGAATAAGAGAATTCCACCAAAAGCAGGTTCAGAGGAACTTAAATTTTATAAGTGTGCAAACGTCAATTTCACACTAATAGAACCCATAGAAGTACATGTGGTACAACGTGGCAACTAAATTTATGGAAATGTTGGTAAGACTAAATGCAGTTTTTGTAAATTACAACGGGCCACTGCCATACAATACAAACGTTATTGCTACCATTAGCACGGAGAATAACGACCCTGTCTATTCGAAGCTATACCCATAACCAATGCGCGTTGCTGACTTCATAAATTCTGAGATCAAAGATCTATTGAGTAACGACATTATTAAGCCTTCAAGATCGCCATACAATAACCCCATCTGGGTTGTTAACAAAAAAGGTAAAGACGAGCAAGGAAATATAAAAAAAACGACTTGTAATAAACGTTCGCAAATTAAATCTGAAAACCATGGATGATAAGTATTCCATTCCCGACGTAACGGTTGTTTTGGCAAACCTGTGCAAAGCTAGGTATTTAAGAACCCTTGCCCTCAAGTCAGACTTCCATCAGATAATTCTTGCAGAGCGAGATAGGGAGAAAACAACTTTTTCGGTCGGAAACGGAAAGTACAAACTTTGTAGACTATCTTTTGGCTTAAAAAATGCCCCAAGTATTTTCCAGAGAACCATCGATGGTGTTTTTAGGGAACAAATAGGGAAATTATTTTACGTCTAAGTCGGTGACGTATTTATTTTTTCGGAAAACGAAGAATACCATGTTACCCACATTACATGGGTCCTGTATAAGGCTAATATGAGGGTTTCCAGGGAAAAGTCACACTTTTTTAAGGAAATGGTCAAATATATTGGATTCGTCGCATCCAGGAGTCTGGATAAGGTAGATGCAATTTTAAATTTCGAGCAACCTTCAACGCTGTTTAACGTCAGATTCTTCTGGGTCTAGCTAGTTATTATAGGTGTTTCATTTAAGATTTTACATCGATAGCCAATCCTTCGACCGATATCCTTAAAGGTGATAATGGCAAATTTACTGCTAGCCAATCAGAAAAGCTCCCAATAAAGTTTACTGAAGACCAATTTCAGCCCTTCGACAAGTTAAGAAGGATACTTACTTCTGTACCCTGATTTTGAGAAACCATTCGTCTTATCAACGGACGCGTCTGCTTTAGGTTTAGGGGCGATCTTGTCTCAAGGTGGAGGACCAATTACCATGATTTTCAGATCCTTAAAAGGTAGGGAATTGCATTATGCAACACACAAACGTGAGTTGCTAGCAATTGTATTGGCACTACAAAAACTAAGAAATTACCTTTACGGGGTGAAAAATCTCAACATTTACACAGATCACCAGCCACTCGCAGGTGCTGTGTCAGATCGTAACCCTAATGCTAAAATAAAGCGGTGGAAATATTTCATAGATGAGCATAACACTAACATCTACCATAAACCTGGTAAGGAAAATTAAGTTGCGGACGCATTGTCACGACAAAATATTCATGCCTTGGAAGAAGAACCACATCCAGACCTTGCAACTGCCCACAGCGAGGTATCATTGACTCATGTCTCGAGTCCACAGAGACCCCGGTTAATTTCTATAAAAATTAGATAATTCTGGAACACGCAGAATGCCCACTGGGACGTCATTGTGTAATATTCACTGAAAAGAACCGTTATATTATTAACTTTACAGACAAAAAAATTTGTATTGAGAAAGTTAAGTTAGTAATAAACCCAAAGGTGGTAAATTCCATACATTGCGATTTGCCAAGACTGGCCGCCACCCAACACGAATATGGTATCGGACATTTTCGGCAAAAATGATCAAAGGGAAATAGTCACCTGTGAACACAATCGCGCACATATGGCTACTCAAGAAAACGTGAAGCAAATTCTATTTGATTACTACTTCCCCAAAATGGCAAAAATGGCATCCGAAGTGGTACAAAATTGTAAAATTTGCACCAAGGCTAAATACAATAGACATCCTTTAAACAACAACTTGGTATAACACCAATACCACACTATAAGAGAGAATGACTTCACGTCGATATTTTCCCGACCGACAAAAAATATTTTCTAACATGCGTAGACAAATTTTCTAAGTTCACAGTAGTGCAAAGTATACCTTCCTGGACAATTATTGACCTAAAGCCTGCACTTATCAATATTCTTAAATTGTTCTGTAATACAAAAACCATTTATTGCGATAATGAACCGATCAGAAACAATAACATCTCTTTAAAGAATCAATTTGGAGTCGAAATAGAAAACACCCCACCCCTTCACAAGACCTTCAATGGGTAAGTTGAACGTTTTCATAGTACATTATCAGAAATCGCAATGTGCCTTGAGCTTGAAAAAGACATCATGGACACAAACGATCCAATACTATTAGCAACAGTCGAGTATAACCGAACCATTTACTCCGTAACTAATAGAAAACCCATAGACATTAGATAGATAGATAAATAGATAGATAGTTGATTTTATTCATTTCATACTTAAAAACTGTTAAAAATATTCATGAAAGAATTAAACAGAATAATAGTAATCATTCTATAACTACAAAGTTAGTGGTGAATGACACATCAACATTTAAAAAATTCAAGAGATATCTGATGTGGGGTGACAATCAGTGTATTGGTTAAATATAAATATTTATATAAATCTTAAAAGAAAAAATTCAAAAAAAATTTTTTTAACAAAAATGCCATCATAGTTTCAAGTAAATAACCAGTCTTTTACTTTTCTGGCATAAGAGGAAAAACCTAAGTATTTCTCTAATAGAAAAGGGCAATTTACTAAAAATCTTTGCAGCTGTATAAGTACAGAAACGTGAAAAAAGTGTTCTGTGTGCAAATTGTGCTGTGACTAAACTCATATTATTTATACGTAGGTTATACATTTAGGAATTTCTGTTCGGTATATTACCACTTCGTTTAAAAAACTCTCTTAAGACTTTAAAAACATATAAATGTCTGATTGGTATAATTTGCAACGCTTTAAATAAAGGCCAACTTTCAGCAAATCGATTTATATTAAATATGGTATAATTCTCATTAGATATTTTTGGGCTATCAATAAAGGCGTAATAGCATACCCGCAGCTGGAGATGCCATATTGTAACTTTGAGTGAGCAAAACTATAGTAAATAGTCGTTAACACTTTCTTGGAGCAAAAAGGCTTTAAAAGATACATTTTATGTGTAACCAACATCATGTACTATTTTAACGCTTGGATATGAGTTCCCCAATTTAGATTGACATCCATGGAAACACCTAAGTATTTAAAATGTTGTACTGATTCAATTTTGAAACAGTTTTTAGAGCATTGTACCTTATTGACAAAGCTATGAACAGGTACACTTATGAACAGAAAACAGTTTAAAATCGCATGCGTGAAACCAGAGATTATAATCATAAAGACTTTTTCCAGTTGTCTTGAAAGACATCAACTTTATTTTCTCACTAATGATCAATTTGTGGGCAGTAAACCACATCCTTAAAATTTCAAGATCTTCCTCGATACTTGTGATATATTCAAAAACAGTCTTACACTCATAAGTAAACGCTATATCATCTGCAAATGCAATTGAAATACCATTTAAATTGAGTTTGAAAAACGAGTTTATGTAAATTAGGAAAAACAAAGGGCCAAGTACAGAACCCTGAGGAACACCGCTTTTCAGAAATCGTGACTCACTCAAGACAAGGAAGTAGGTATCAGTAATTAAGGTTTTGTTCGATAGTAACTTTTTACACTTTTTAATCAAATATCCTATACCTAGGTTAGAATGTAAGAAAATTATGCTATTCCCAGTCTAACATAATAATACTGTCCTGCACTTCGCCGAAGATAACTATGTGGCTGATTGTGGCGGGAGAATACTCGGAATCGGAAGCTGCAGCACGACATTAACGTCAACGTTTTCTTAGGAATTGTCGTACGACACCTGTGCACGACAAATTCACTCTGGTCGCATGGCACATTACAACACGAGGCCCGGTCATCTAGATCCACTGGTGGGAATCGACGAGGGCTCTATTATTATTAACGACGATACAGTTTCTATAACAACTCCAGATGGCGTAAAGAAGTTAATCAAGGGCACCTACTTACTGACCTTTGATGACCAGATCCAGATCAACCGATTTTGGTATAAAAACCACAAACGGGATGCTAAAGAAAACACCTGTTGCAGAATCGGCGTCATCACTGAACATAACGGGCCACAGGGAGATCCTCATCCCCCCCTTATCGGCAAAGGTTAAACATACTAAACCTTCGCTACATTGGTGACATCGACCAAAAGATCGTTATAATTCTCATCTCGATATATTCGCTCATAGCCGTTATAGTGATTATAAACTACGACCTCCTTAGAATACGATTAGAACGAAAGAGGAGACAACAACAGAATGATGCTCAAGTCATCATCGATAGTTACAGAAGGCCCGAGGATGGTCCTCATTTAAGTGAGGGAGGAGTTAACCCGAAGGGCAATGTTGCGATACTGACACAAAATGCAAAATTGTAGTTTGCACGCGTATCCAATAACGCAAACTGCACAGAAGTAATCTAGCCTCTGGCCACCGGCTTGCCTAGCACCTTATGACACCATGGACGGGGCGCAGCGTGAGCAATATTTACACACCTCACGATACCATGCAGGGGACGCAGCGTCCGCAATATTAAGGATAAGGCTTAGGATAGTCAAGAATATTTTTGTGTCTTAGATTCAGTTTGTATTTATAAGTAATCGAACTCACACGAAAAATAATGTTTGAATAAAACGAAGATTAAATAATTAGTAAGACAGTGTATTCCTGAATGTAAAATAAAGTAATTTGCACATTTTCTATACAATATCTCAGGCCCGGCCTACTCAACTCAGCGCTCTGAACATCTGCTTCTTCTATCTGTTGTATCTTTATAGCGACTTCAAATTTTAAAAATCACTTTACCAGTATATTCTATACATGTCGAGGAATCAATTTATTTGTATTGATATCTTAATAAATAAATAAAAATAAAAATGTATGCAAAAAAAAATAAATTTTTTCCACCCATCACACGGGATAACTCCCTTAAGTGCCATACATTAAGATTTACTAGCAATTGACGAGGATTTTGTTGTAGATCATAAAACATAGTCTGATCATTTACCCATCCAGTTAATCTTAAAACTTGGAACATAGAGTAGCAGCCGAAACTCAATCCTACTGTCGAAATTAGTGTGGAAGGAGACCAACTAACAACAGTATCAAACTAAATTAAATAAAAATCTGAACGCTCTAAAACGCACAGACAGGAAGTTATTAAGCTGAAAGACTGAAGGGACGTCAAGTCAACTTAATACTGCAACAAGTTACAATGCCAAAAGTAAATGGATCGTAAATGCCATGCAGCAAGAAAAAAATCATTTAAGCTGCTGACGATATACACAAAAGAACAATGAATACAGAAGACAAGGTACAATATCTAAAAGAATATCAACTTTGCAAGCGAATATGTAAGGAAAAAAGATCACATACTATCAATATATCAATTACAAAATTAATATGGTGAGCGATAGTAGAGAATGTTAGAAGTTGGCAAAGGAAATTAAAAACCAAAATTATCGGCCGAGCATTGGGATCGCTGCCGGAGAGTTAAGATTTATTTTCACTTTCTTTTAAATCCACCCCAATTGGGACGTGACATGTAATATACACCTACACTGTTAAAGATGATGATTTGGATAGACCTATATCAATGGAAGAGTTAAAACAGATATTAGCCAAGGTCAAACTCAATACGGCTCTCGGAGAAGAGAAGAAAATTATTTCTTAGACCTGCTTGTGAAAGCTTATAATACAAGTTTTAAAAGAGGCAAAGCAGATGGTACATTCATCAACAAACAAGGCGATGAAAATCAAACCTACAACTGCCGATGAATTTCATTTATGAATTGTATTCCTAAAGTGATGTTGGGATTATTAAAGGAAAGATTATACCTTTGGATTGAGAAGCATGGCATTTTGACAAAGTACCAGACAGGTTTCAGAATGAAATATTCCACCGTCTAGTTAGGTAGGTAGGTAAAAGTGGCTGTTGGAAACACCAAAGCACTAAGGCCTATTGGCCCATTGTTATGCCACACGTGATCCTCTTACTCATGGAGGAAATTTTAGCTTATGATGAAGCGTAGATCACTGTAGATTGTAGAAGAAACCTTATGCGAAGGATCCTTCTTTGGGATAGAGACATGTACATAGTAAGTGGAGGGTTGTCCTTTTCCTTTTCCTCGTCCATGCAGTTTCTACAGAAATCGTTTGTAAAGACGCCAAGCCTTCTTGCATTCTTTCCGATAAGGCAGTGACCAGTGATGACACCTATGATGGCGCTGAGATGTTTCCTATTCAGAAGGATCAAACTCTTATAGCGATTCAGATCCAGCTTTGGCCAGATCAACCAGAAATGTTGGTTCAACAATCCACCTAAGCTCTGTTCTTTTATTAGCATCCAGCTTTAATATTGATTTGCACGTAGCGATTGGTATACCTATGATACCCTTTTCCGGTAGAATAGCTAGAGTGGTTCCAATTTTGGCGAGTTCGACAACCCTCCAACTCCCTGGAATGCCTCTATGGTCCGGCACCTAACAAATGTGAAGATTAAACTGGTCTGCCATCTCGGTAAGGGAAGAAAGGCATTCAACGGCGGTTTTAGAATTTAGCGAGAGTGAGTCCAGTGACTTGCCTGACTTTCCAAAAAAAATTTAGATATCACGTTTTTCCTCAGCCAGGACAGAGCTTCTTTAATCGCCAAAATTACTTCGTGGAACATGCTACAGTGATTTGGAACACGGAAGGAGAGGCTTAGATTTAATTGTCCGAGAAAACTGTATTTTTCATACCGTGCGGGCAGTGACTGAATGTATGAAACAAATGATGGATAGCGGGTTGAGTGAAAATTTTGTTGGTTCATATTGTTGTAAGGGCATAATACCTACAGCAATTCGGTTCGGTAAACCAACGTCAGAATTTTCACTTCGCAGCCTTGCATAAATAGCTGGTGTTTGTGTTGTCTGTGCTTGTATGTGATTATGACTAGCGAATTCAGGGTAAACGTAGCCGTGGGTTAAAAAGTAATCACTTTTCTGCATAAGTTCACGTCTGTAAGAACAGACCAGCTGCTTTGGCGCTTAATGAAACACAAGGAAAATGAAATTGAAAATAAGGTAACAAATGCTGCAATGTCCCAAAGGAAGTAAACATTTTTGGTCGACCTTCAAAACATAAGAAATACTGTATCATCCTCCATCCCAAAACTCATTTACAATGACATTCCACCTGTCAACTCTTTGGACAAGGCCAATCTGCTTGCTGCAAACTTTGCGGCCAGTTCAACACTCCCAGATTCTGCTTTGTCTCCGCTTACACTTGAGTGCATCGAATCCTCAACGTGAAGAGTCCACTTTCGCACCCATGTAGTAGTAAGAGTACTTAGAGCTCCTTATATACATAAATCCGCTGGGCCAGATGGTATATATTCCATTTTTCTGAAGAGGGGTTCTTCCTCGCTGCCAAAACCACTTTTTCATCAATCCTACTATTTAGAGCTCTTCCGAGCAGATGGAAAACAGTATTTGTTCAGCCCGTCCCTTAGAAAAGTAAGTCTTTTTCTTCCACTTCCTACAGACCCATTGAACCTAACTCTATTCTTTCCAAGGTCACAGAAACGCTGATAAACCGTCAGCTAATGAAAAATCTCGAGACGCGAAAGCTTCTCAATGACCGGCAGTATGGTTTTCGTAGCAACAGGTCCACTGGTGATTTGATGGCATGTCTCACCGAAAAGTGGAACCAAAGCGTACATCAATCTGGCGAAAGCAAGATAGTTGCGCTTGATATTTTTAATGCATTTGACAGAGTTTGGCAGCAGGCTCTTTTGGCGAAAGTGTGTGCTTTTGGGATCGATGACTTTCTTCTTCCATGAATTAGAATTTCCTTCTGGAACGTTCAATTTCAGTTGTAGTGGACGGTTTCAAAGTCGTTCATAGACCGCCGTGGAGTTTTGACGTGTTTCGGCTTGCAAGTGAATTGTGAATAGTGAATAGTAAATAAATAAATCAATAACAAGAGACATTTGGGGGGTTTTTTATAGTCTCCAATTAGCACAGTGGCAGTGTGTTCGGCCGCTATATCATAGGTAGTGGGTTCGAATCCCCGAGTGCTGGTGACATTTTTTCCTTTCTTTTCAGTTTCATTTAAAAGAAATACCAAAGCAATAATTTAAAGTGTTGTTTACTACATCACGCGATGAATTGTGGGGAGCAGTCCGCTATGCCAGTAGCCGGAACCAGCCGAAAAATCAGGCGAGGCTTCGAGTGGTTCAAGCCAACCGTGTTAGCAGAACCAAATTTGAAGAGAAGGAGGAGGCTCAGGTCCACTCCTAATTTGATACAACGTACCTCTCTGTCAAAATCCATCGAAAAGATGCCTGGTGGATTAAGGGAGGCGGCGACAGAAACTACAACAAAGGCAGCAATGAACCACAATGAATCGGAAAATGACGTCGACCCATATATATCAGACGGGAGCAAAGGTCGTTTCATGGGAAGCGACAACAGCTTCGCAGCTCTGGCTTATCAGAGTCGGACGACGAAGAAGATGAAGTTGAAGCTATTAATAGCACCATCTGGCAGCTTCAGGAAAAGGTGCTTGCCATTAAAGCAAAGCAAACAGCCAGGAGAGAAAAGGAGCAACAATCGAACTCCCCACAACGAGAGCAACAGCAAAAGGTTGCAAGTCAGCAAAAACTACAACTCAAAACGGACAACATAAATCATAAACAGCAATCAAAACAGAAAAAACAAACACAACAACAACAAAAGCATACTCAACCGCCGCAACAACAACAGAAGCTGAAACAGCAGCAACAACAACAACAACAACAGCACCAGCACCAACAACAGCACCAACAACAGCACCAACAACAGCACCAACAACAGCACCAACAGCAGCAGAGATGAAAACAATAGCAAGATCAGAAAGCCACCAAGCAAAAAGTGCCACCAATTAACACCTTTAAATTGGAATTAAAGGACACAATTGAACTGTGTAAGTCGGCCATAGGCAATAATTTTTTTTTTAAAAAGATTGTCACTAGATAGGCATGCGATCCACTGTAACACAGTGGGGCAGATGGCTCAGCTACAACGTCATTTAACTGAACAGACCGCGCGTGTGGATCAAGTATACGCGCTGCTGCCTGGCCTAATGCACCTGTTGCCGTAATGGGTACGTACATGGCGGAGCAAACCCTGAAGGTCCTTTCAGTGAATGTGAATTCACTGATTAGGTTTGAACGACGAGCCGCACTATTTAAGTTGCTCAAAGACCAAGCCCCTGATGTGCTTTTGGTTAGCGAAACGAAGCTTACCAAGAGACACAAAATGAGGCACAGAAGATACAAAATAGTACGGAGAAACCGACCCAACTCCATTCAGGGAGTGGCGTTGCAATTTTCATACGAAAAGGTATACGTTTTAAAAGAGTATACAGTCATGTAGTACGTAGGTTCCAGGTGATGGAAGCGTGCATCGTGTATATCCCTCTCCGTAGTGAAAAGCGATTGTACATTTTGTCTGTATATGCACCTAAGGCTACTCAATCCACCTTATTTAAATCAGAGCTCGAGACACGGTCTCAGCACCGTAATAACTGTTCCCAGCGAAATTGCGGAATTGGATGAGTTTGTCCAAATGCATTCGTACAATTATAGTAAGGTGCGTTGGATACACTTCACCAGAACACTGATTAGAGCACTCTCCTCGAATTCGCTCTACCCACCGTCCAACAGAAATTTATCAAACGAGGAGGTTGACTGTTACCTAAGCCTAATGGCCAAGACAATCAAACGAACAATGGACAAAACGATACCTCGGTACCAACACACTGACGTAGAAGACTTATTTCGCAACGCAACTATTGATGCACTGCACCGACATAAAAGTAGACTGCTGTCAAGACTAAAAACCTTGTACAGACAGTTTACTGACAGACATAACCTGGAGATCATGACACTGAAGTCGTCGATTAAAAACCTCCAAACATTAATAAAAGAAAATTACAGAGCAGCTGTAAGTTTGTATTGGAACAATATACTTCGGGCTGTAAACACCAGCAACCCGAATATGTTCCCGCAAATAAATAAAATATTTCGCAGAAATAATCAGAACGACCTTCCAACAACGAACAACGAACAAATACTGGTAACAGCAGGCATAGATGCAAATGAGGCTGTTGATGATGACGATTTCTTTGTGATTGAGGATCCGCAGGAGCGACTTTCCAGGAAGTATACAAGGCGAATGTTATCATTGGCCCGAACTACGATCTGGAGAATCGAGTCCTTGTGTACAATTTCTACCTTCGAAATTAAATTGTGAATTGGCGATTCGAGAGCTCGGGTTTCACCCAGTTCAGTGACGAGAATATGGCAAATAATGTCATCACCAACGATAGTGTACTACCACCGATCATTTCGAATGAAGAGCTCCAAACGATCTTCGAATCACTTAGAAGTAAGAAATCAGTGGAAACCGATGAAATACCGAACATTGTGCTTCGACATCTCCCTCTAGAAGCGGTGAACATTTAAACCACCCTGTTTAATAATGCAATGAATAATGCACATTATCCCGCGCATTGCAAAACTGTGAGGGTACATCCCATCCCCAAAAGGGATAAAGACACTTCCAATCCAGTCTTCTTCCAAACAGCAGCAAGGTGTTCGAGGACAAAAATATAGTCCCGGATAATCAGTTCGGTTTCAAGGCGGGGCATGATATCATTCATGCGGCGTCGAAACTGGTTTCTAATATCCAATGGAACAAAGGCAAGAACCAGTGCACTGGTGCCTGCCTGATAGACTTGGAGATCTTGGAGACTTGGCTGGCTAGATTAATTTCTGTATTTTAACAAACATATATTTGTTGCTCTGGCCTGACCCAAGGGGCTTTTGCCCTTACAAAGAGATTGTTTTATAACAGCCAACACGATGCGAGGGTGAAGGTAATCTGCTACATGGCCCTTATCACCCCATGTTTGTATTTGGATGTCCCGTGTGATTCAACGTGAGAGCAAGTTTATTGGAAAAGATTCGGGTGTTTGAGAGAGCTTGTCTTAGGACTTGTCATCGCTTATACAGAACACCAGAGTCTGTTTACATAAAATTCTATCCCAATGAGGTCTGGTACAATAGGGCGAACCTAATAAGAGTAAACATTTGTCGTCATTAAGTTGACTCGAAGGCACGTTGCAAGAGCAATGACCTCATCGAACAACCTGATCTCCGGGGCTTACTACCCCAATTATATTTATCACGAGAGAGTTCGCTTTGACAGCTTTATACCTCCAGAAGCGTTCCTCTATCTAGATAGCAAAGGTCTGATCCAGGACAGATTGGCGGTGCCGCTAATATTCCACGTCGCTCGCACAGCTGCGGACAGGCGACTCAACTATGATAGAGACGTCGCACATGGCAGTGCGGAGCGTCTCCGGTTCAGTAAGGCGGTAGGGAGTCGAAACATGAGGGATGTTGCTCAGCAGCACCAACACTTTTGGTGGCTTGCTGAAGGGGGGGATGCTTCGTCGTCGAACTTCTCCAATGGTATGTAGCTTCATGGGAAGCAAAGTGGGCCAGCCTAAGTTTTTTAGCCCTGCCCGGTTTACAAAGTTTTAGGTAGGTTTAAGTTAGGTTTTAAGAAAAAAATATATATAAAAACACAAAAAAATAATTAAAAAAAAAAACAAAATACAAATATGTATACATATATTTATATATTAAGTATATAGATATTATGGATATATATATGTGTGCATGTGTATGTATTAGATGTAAGTAAGTTAAGTAGATTACGATTTATTTTTAGGTAGTCTATAAGTTTTTAGTTTTAAGTTTTTATAATATAAAAAAGCAGTCAATTTACTAAGTTTTTACTTGAAATTTATTTTCTTAGTTCTAGTATTAAGTAATGTTAAAATAAAAATATAATTAGATTGTAAGATTCGTCGAAAGACTTAGTTTAAGTGTTACGTTTAGCTTAGAACGCCTGCATGGGCCCAGTAAGTTAGAATAATATTAATTGTAAGTTATTTAAGCTAATTTTTAAGCATTTTTTATGTCTAGCATGTAAGAGTAAATTAATTAGTTAAATAAAAATGCATTTAAACTGAAAACTGAACTGACTGGACGGTTTCTAGTCTTATATCTACAAAATAAATGCTGATGTGCCCCAGGGCTATGTTCTGTCTCCGACACTCTTTTTCATTTTCATTAATTATCTCTTGTCTGCCACTTCTAATCCAAAATGTTCCATTGCTTATGAGTTTCCTATAGTTTTTATTATAGTGCTCTAAGGATTTAACTACGGTAATAGAAACATGGTTTTTGGGCACTACTGAGTAATACAAATTAAACTGTAAAACATAAGGTAACTTACAAAGAATGATGATAATGCGAATATCTAAATGAAACATGCACTTTTTTAATATAAGTTTAACGAAGTAATAATATAAAAAAATATAAATAGTGTTTTGTAATAGATAGTATAATATAAATTAGCTTTTTTTGTAGAAGGCTGACTTAGCTGTTGGGTCCATGACTATTAATTATGCTCGGGAGAGCGTAATAGATTTCACGAAACCTTTTATGAATCTTGGCATCAGCATCCTTTTTAGGGTAAGAAAGTTCAAAATTCTAGTAATATTTTTCCTTTTTAATTTGATTTCAGATATTTCTACAGGTTCCAAGCAATCCCCCCTCACGCTTATTTTCCTTCATGAATCCACTCGCTTTTGAGATTTGGTTATATGTTCTAGCAGCATACTTCTTGGTATCTTTGACAATATACACTGTTGCTCGTTTTACACCATACGAATTGCAACGTTTGAATCCCTGTGATACCGAGAATGCAATATCTGGTAATCAGTTCACAATAGGAAACAGTTTTTGGTTCACTATTGGAACACTAATGCAGCAAGGCTCCGATTTGTGCCCTAAAGCAGCATCTACCAGAATTGTCAGCACGATTTGGTGGTTTTTTACGCTTATAATGATTTCCTCATACACAGCTAATTTAGCAGCCTTTTTAACAGTAGAGAGAATGATAACACCCATTGAAAATGCTGATGACCTTGCATTGCAGACTGATATTTCATATGGAACACTGGAAAGTGGGTCAACAATGACTTTTTTCAGGGTAAGTTAAAGCATTATTGAAATTTGTTACCAATAACGTGTTTACAAGTTAAAAGCATAGCATATCGAACTAATTTTTTTTTTTTCAAAGAACTTAACACTAAAGAGTGTCTGACTACTCTTAAAATGTCGGAGTACATGTTAAGTTTTTCGGAAAATTGGGCAGAGAGATAGAGAGAACGATTTTTGGGCTTAGGTGTTATTTCGCTCCATAGGCGGAATCCAACATTTAATCGGGAGACTAAGTTATTAGTGTAAAATTGCTTCATGTTGTATTTAGGCAACCATTCATCTCACGAGATTTTAGTTCCCTCAAAGAAATTCTTTCGAGCACGGCTGGTATTAAGCCCCGAACCGTCCGATTGGGAAGCCAATACAATACAACTTGAGCCACGGCCACCCACTTTGATGTTACAATTGAAACACATCAACCGCCTATTCGGCTGAGGTTCCCTACCCAGAACTTATTTTGATTAAATTTTATTTACCGGTTCGTCCAACGGAGGACCCCGGGTCTGCGTTGTTGAACTCTAAAGGGTAATGGGTCCTACAGTTTTATGAAAAAACCGTCTTACGTACGGTTGCAAGCTAACGAACGGGAATATTTAACGAGTTATTTATATATGTATCTAGATAGTTAAAAAAGGTTACCTATATCTTATTTGGGATCTTCCTGTCACCACAATCACTTAACGGTACGATCGTTTTGCTGAATCTGTCTTCTATTTTTTTATCGACTTGATGGTGTGTTTCTTGTTGTTTCTTTTGTAACTTTTTTTTTAGCTTTATAGTTCTCGTCCTCGTTATAATTTTACTTCAGTTTCTTTTTTCTTCGCTGTCTTTTTTCTGTGCCTGGGGCTTGGGTTTATTTTTTATCACTCTTTTAGTTACTTTGTTTGCTTCTTTCCAATAAGACGACAAGCTATCGAATGAGCTTACCACACCCACACACGCATTCATGTGCACACAATGTCGTGCAATTGTTAGCTTATCTTTACTATTTTTCTACGGGTTTCTGTGGGGTGTTTCTTTACAATCTCCTTTTTTCCCTTGGACAGCAACTTTCATTTTAAATTCTACCTTAGGCCATTGTTGTCAAGATGCGGATTCATCTCCCTCGTGCCGAACCGTACATCCAGAGAATCTACAGACCGTCCATCTTGCACTATTATTTTCGGGGTACTTATTGTCACAGCGGTGCAATCGTGCGCTGAGTGCAAACGGAATCACTTACTATATCAATGCGTCTAGTTTCGTGAACGTCCGGTATCGTCGCGTTTAGAATTACTACGGGCGAAATTTGTGTGAATTTTCTGCAGAGTGGCGAAATTATTCACCCTATGAATTCTCCAATTGCTCATAACACGATATTTGGTTTGATAATAGCCGGAATATCTCATAGGAGACGCGAAGCGAGTTAAACGTTTATAAAAATGCGGTTGACCTCGATGATTTATTATGACGCTTCTGAGTTTTTTTTTTTTTTTTTTATTATTATTATTTCTGAAATTTAAAACATATTTACATTTGTTCCTGCGAAGCCTTCTAACTTATCTGCAGAAGATTATTTTTCGAGAGCAGATATTTACCTTAAGTTAAGCTTTTTGTGTTATGGTTTAAATTAAAATTAAAGTTTTTGGAATTGAAAATAAAAGAAAGATTAATCAATACATACATAAATACAATTCAAGGTTTTGGAAATCAAAAAAGAAAAATTATAAATTCAATAAGTTACAGATACAGATTTTTTTTTTTTTTTTGTTTATGAACAGAAAAATTCTTTTAATTTTTTTTTCGCAAATTCGGGTTTCGGATGTTCTTCAGGGAGTTTGGTATCTGGTTGAATACTGTTGGGACGCTATGCTGCAATTGTCTCTTGCCGTACGCGTTGTATGTCATTGGGACTTTTAACATTCCTTGGGCTCTTCTTCTTGTATTCTGCTGATGATCTATCGGGTCTTTGAAGCGGGTGTCATCGTAATATTCAAGAGCAAGTGTCATTTGGAATATTTTTTGGACACTTAACACCTTGAAGCTTCTATATCCTGTGTTGTTGTTGGGATGTCTAGTTTGCATTTTCTTCACGATGGAGTTTTGAAGGTCTTACAGCTTATTAATGTGCGTAGCTGATGCGTTACCCCATGCTAGTATGCCGTATCTCAGTTTTGACTCCACAAGAGCATAGTATACCTGTTTTTGTACTTCAAACGTGGAGTAGTATCCAAGGTAAACTACTGCATAAAGTGCTTGCCTGAGGTTGGAGCGGAGTTTCTCTATGTGCACATTCCATAGAAGATGGCTGTCGATGGTTACCCCAAGGTATTTGTATGTCTCGACTAATTCGAATTTTTGGTCCGATAGGACTTTTTGACATGTGTGCCTTTTGAGTGTTACTCTTCGGTCAGTGGCTTTGTTGTGTGGTCCCCGGATGTGCATCATTTTCGTCTTCGCCGCATTTAAAATCAGGCCATTATCATGACACCAGTTAACAGCTTTATCGAATTCCGCCAGCATTACTTGTAAACCAGTGTCAGGACACTTATGTCTAACGACTATAGCTGTATCATCAGCGAACGCGAATGGAATGCCATTTGTAAAGACTCACATTAGCTCGTTTGTGAAAAGTATGAATAGCAGAGGTCCTAGCTTTGAACCTTGCGGGACTCCAAATGGGGCATTAGTCTCTTTACTAAGGGCGTTTTTAATTTTAACTTTAAAAGTTCTTCCACTTAAATAGTCTTGAAGCCAGTCTACTAA
The DNA here is from genome assembly GCA_949129095.1 of Volucella bombylans. Classification (NCBI taxonomy): domain Eukaryota; kingdom Metazoa; phylum Arthropoda; class Insecta; order Diptera; family Syrphidae; genus Volucella; species Volucella bombylans. Next base: position 15,030,636 of record OX422145.1, on the reverse strand, counting down.
GGTACCTCTGATTCCAAGTCGGTTTAAGGCTTCTATCAGCTTCGCATGATTCAGGGTATCAAATGCTTTGCTAAGGTCTATAAACATGACAAAGACGTGATGATTTTTGTTGAGGCTTGTGTTGATGGTATTCGCAAACTCACCAAGGAGTTGCCCTGTACTTTTTCTTTTTTGGAACCCGTATTGTTTTTCATGGATTATCTTGTGGTTATTAACAAAATTTAGAAGTCGCTTGACTACCACTTCCTCTAAACATTTTTCTATCGCTGGCAAAATTGAAATCGGCCTATAATTTTGTACAGTGTTTTTAGCACCGCCTTTGTAGATTGGTCTTACAATAGATGTTTTTAGTATATTTGGTATCTTGCATTCATTTAGACTTTGGTTAATGATCCTCGTGATAATTGGAGCAAATACATCCGCATGCATTTTAATGTCTCTCGTTCTAATGCCATCGATCCCTGCTGATTTGTTTTTATCCAGTAATGTTAATATTCTATATACCTCTTCAATGCACGTTTCCTCTATGAAGATGGAGTTGTGTAGGGTTTTATTGATGTGTGTTGACGATATGTTATCACAATTGTGGATAATGTGAATCGTTTGTTCCGAGAAGTGTTTTGCACATTTGTTTGAAAGTGCTGTAAAACATTTTTCTGATGGGAAGTTTTTCGCAAGTACCTCGTCCAAGCTCTGTTTTTTTCTTCCCATTATTTCGTTGACAAGGCTCCATGTTTTACGGGGATCATTTCTAACTTCGTTAAATTCTTCTTTATAGAAGCTGGACTTTTGCCAGAAAATAATTTTATTAACTTTGTTTCGTAATTTCTTGTACTCTGCTTCATAAGTTTTATTTAGTCTGTTGTTCTTCCACCTTTTGTAGAGCTCATCTCTTTGTTTACATTTTTCGCGAATGTAGGGCGTGATCCAAGGGTTTAGTCGGCTTTTACGCTTTGGTTTTTCAAGGATCATGGAGTTTTTGTATATGTTCTGCATAGTTGTTGATAATTTGTTGTATGTTACCTCTATGTTTTCGTCTACCAATAGCGTCTCCCAGTTTGTTTGGTGTATCTTTTCGTCCACCAAGCTGTTTTTTAAATGAGGTGCTCTATCAACTGGGAACTCACTGCTGCATGGGTCGAGTGTCCCGTAAACCACCGGGTAGTGGTCAGAAACGTCGCTCTCGATGACTGCTGAAACTATTTGCTTATCTGTTAAGTTAACAGCTATATGTTCAATCAGCGTTGATGATCCTCGAGTGAGATCAACCCTTGTATCTTCTTTTATAATATTAATTAAACCATTGAGTGCCAACATTTCTAAGTAGTTCCTCGCGTGAATTTGGTCATGATCTTGAATATTAATGTTCATGTCACCCATTAATACCATATCTCTATTTTTTTGCCTTGGTGTATGTTGGAGTAGGTTTCCAAATTCCTCAACGAAGTCTTTTATACTTAATGCCGGTGGCCTGTAAACTGCATAAAAATACTCCACTTTAGCTGCGCTTCTAATTTTTATTCTGAGAGACTCCGAAAATGTACTATTTAATTCCTGAAAATCATATTCTATATCATTTTTTATATATATGGCTATTCCTCCTCCTCTTTTTTTACTTCTGTTTATATATTCTGGTTTGTAGCCGTCTATTGTATAATGTTTGTTGTTTTCCTTCTTAATATTTTCCATTACAACAATAATTTTAAGGCTTTTCAATAGAGGGTTTATGCTTGAGCAAAAAATATCCCAGTTTTTCCGCATTGACCTTATATTGAAACATAAGCAACTAAAGTTCAGTTTTTTTAATTCATATAATCTGCTATCACTAAAACCACGTATTACCCTATAATCTACTTTGTCTAACAAGTTATCATTTCCGTTTGTGTTATCCATTTTTGTCTATTGTTTATGTTTTTCTAATATATCACACATACGCCGTCAATCTTATGTCCGAGTGATTTTACTCACATCGTTTACGGTGCTTATCAGCAAAGAGGGAGTGTACTCATTTTTCCTTGCTAACACTCGTCCAGCACTCTCCCACACATAGCTCCAGTTCTGCACGAAGATCTGCACGATGTCCAGCAATCCGATCGCGACTTGAATAACTAAATCGATGATCACTTCTTGACTACCCATTTCGTTCTAAGCGATGGCAGACATGTGGTAAGGTTGCCATTCAAATCGGTGCCAGTTGAGTTCGGAGACTCACGGGGTGCATATTTAAAGCGATTGTATTCGATGTAGCGACGATTTTCGCATAATTTAGCACTCAATCCATATGAATTTTGAAATAGGTGAGCTGGTGTAGCTGTAAGGTAATATACTCGCGAACCTACAGAAGCGCTAATATGACATTAATATGTGCCAAATCCCATGTTGCGCCAGTTAAGCCCGCTTTAACTGTACCACGTTTAAGGCTGTGTGATTCTTTGCTGCTTAGCAAACTCAAACTCAAAGAAGTCCTCGGTATCCAGGATGTTGAATCGTTTGGGCATACGGATTCAGCAACCGTGTTTTATGGAATTCAGGGGTATTCGTGACGTTGAAGTATTTTAGCAGATAATAGGTTATCCCAGATTACAGCCCAGTTGCCAGTTTCGGCATGGCATTACTTTCTATCGGCAGAAAACCCCGCAAATTGCGCTACACGCAATTAAAAGTAGGATATCTCATTGTAAGGAGTGTTGACCATGGAAAAAAAAAGAACGCAGAATAGTTAAAAAGAAGGCTACTTTACTGGACGGATTTAAAGACAGGATGAGAGAAAGAAGATAGAAAAAAAAGGAAGAAAGGAAACAAGAATATAACATCTGTGTGTCATCACCACTATGCAAGACTGGGACTTTCGCTCTTAAAACTAACTTCTCGTGGAAACAACAACCGAAAGCAATCAGAGAGATATCTGAAACCCATGCAACTCACAACGAACAGCATTTTTGGCAAATATATATCTCGTAAGCACCTTTTTAAGCTCCCTGAGTTGTGAACGATACTTAATCCATTCTTCTTAGCTCATCTGGAATCTCCTCATCCCAATCGAATTTAGAAATCCACAGACGTTGAAGAAATATCTTTCAAAGTACAACAACTGGGTTTATAATACCCAACGGATCGAATAGTCGTGCCACATCAGCCAAAACGGTTCTTTTAGTGCCGACACTAGCATACTTCACTAACTCCAATGGATTAGGAAACTGAAGTACATCTTTTGAAGGCTCCCACACTATTCCAATGACCTTGATGACATTACTATCGTTAATACTCAATGGTATCTCCCGATCAGATTCTGGAATCCTGTCCATCAGCTTACTCTCACTTGAATACCATTTCTTCAACTCGAGTCCAGCGCTGCTCAAAATTGATTCAATCTGGAAACAAATCTCATCAGCTTCCTTCACATTATCAGCACCAGAGATGAAATCGTCTATGTAAAAATCCTTCTTAATAACTGCTGAACCAAGTGCAAATTTATCCCGATATTTTTCGGCCAAATATAAAAGACATCGACTGGCATGGTACGGTGCTGATGACGTGTCATATGTCACTGTTTTTAGTCGAAATACCAGAATGTCTGTGTTTACGTTTTCACGCCATAACATTGCTTGGAAATTGGTGTCGCTAGGCCGAACCATAAATTGCCTGTACATCTTCGGCACATCTGCAGTCAAGGCAATCAGATGAGAGCGAAAACGAAGTGAAATGTAATACAGATCCTTTTGAACTATGAGGATATCATTTAGTGACACATTAAATGATGTTCGATAGGACGCATCGAAGACAACTTTGGGTCGAAGAATAAATTGATGGGGCATGTAGTATCGAATATTTGCAACCTCATTCGGTGGTACAGCTTCCATATGTCCCAAGGACTCGTATTCCTGCATGAACGAAATATACTGCTCTTTTATTTGAGGAAGTTTTTCAAGACGCTTTTCCAAATTTGCGAAACGTTTCTCTGCCATTTTCCTTTAATCTCCAAGGGCACTGGGGTCCTCTTTAAACGGTAACTGCATTCTGCCAGTCTGCCATCCGGCCTTTGCTGACCAGTTCTCACATGCGATCTGTTCCTCGGTCCAATTTGGAGAATTTGATTGAACATCCTCGATGGTCAAACACTTTTTTAACATATCGTTTAGTGATATTTCCGCAGCAGCCGTCAAATCGGCTTCATCTTCATGCACCTATGAAACCAACGTACAAGCATGACGTGCTGCGCCCTTAGGACTGTATTTGTCGACGACGATCCACCCAAACAGAGTATTTTGTAGTAGGCGCAATTTTGCTCTCAACTTTACTTGACCGTCGGCTAACAGGTCAAAAAAGATATCAGCTCCGATGAGCATGCCGATGCGTTGAAGTTAGGATCGGCAAACGAAATCTCTGGGGTTGATTCAATGTTATAGATGATAAAATCTAAAAGTCCAGGTTCATTTCGAAGTCATTGAGCCTTGACTTTACCGAAGCGAATGTCTTTTGTCGAGCTGGTAGATTAACGTTCCCGACTGCACCTAGTTCTCCTCTGAAATCAATGAGCTTCAAGCGTAGCTTCCGAGCCACGTGCACCGAAATTAAATTTATCTGCGACTCTGAATCCAAGAGCACATGTACAGGAATGTATTCACCATTTGCTGTTTTGACGTTTACTAAGGCAATAGCTCGAAGTTTCTTTCAAATTGGTGGAATACAATGCAGCTGGTGTGAGATTTGTATTTGCAATCGATTTAATTGGATTCGGATTGGCAGTGACAACTTGGAAGGTTGAATTCGAATGTGCAACCTGAAATCGATGTAGTAGTAAGTGATGTGGTTCTCTACATACCTTACACTTTGGTGACACGCAATCCTTCACTGTATGTATCTAGGCAATTGATACATAATCCAAGACTCTGGGCATTACGAAAGCGATCGTATACAGAAGTCTTGGCGAATTTCTTGCAATTTGAAATGGTTTGATGATTTAAATTGCAGAAAGCACAACGCAACTCAGCAACGGCCAACGAAGTTACACGACGATTCCTGAATTTGCATTCACCATTAGAAAGGTGCTGTTTCGATGTCGACGACGATGATGAAACAGATGCTGATGTCTTGCTCTCAGGATCTCTGATATCAAGATGCTGACTCCGCTTGCTTAGAAACTTTGAGCACTCTTTCTACGTGGACAACTTGCCCAAGTTTAGCGAGTCCTCCCACTTGGTATACGTTTCGGTGTCCAACTTGGGAGATGCTATATAAAGCAAGTGTATATCGACGGTATTAGTGTCTGTGCCCAACGATCTTAAATCACCAAGATGACCATCCACTCCATCACCAAAACGACGAAGTCCAGTTCCCGAACTCATTGGAACTGATGGAAGATTTTAGAGTACACGTATGTGGGACTGAAAGACAATACATTTATTGTCTTAGCGCTCTTTCAATAAATATAACGCTTTCGAATAATTGTCCACAGTAACGTCTAAAGACTTGATGGTCTACCTCGCCTCGCCTTTCATCCACCAACAATTGGAATTTCTTTATTGTTGGAATAGTTTTCGAATCGATGATTGCTGTGAACTGTTGAATAAACGTGTTGTATGCCGTGTAATCTCCTGAAAATGTCGGCGGCTTAGCTCAACAACAGCTGAATTAACACCGACAGGTCTGGATGAGATGTTTTTTGAATTTGCTAAAAGTATGAGAATTTGTGACTTGACGGAACAATAAATTTCTTCAACGCCCGGTACTCCTCCTCATCCTCGTCCCCAGGCAGAAGATCATCAATTGAATATTGAGTTGCAAGGTATTGCGCGAAATATCCTTCAAGTAATTGTAGGCGGCAATCAAAATCTGTGACACCGATTGCATCTTCAGAATCCTTTATTTTGTTTTGTCTTTTAATTGCTGGATCGACATATTGCAATGACAATTTGAGAAAAAGGATGACATACGAGTGATGCCAAATGCGGATATATTTACGAGGGGCGTTCAACATATTCTCGGTATCGGGGTGAAGCTGTGGTTGTATATATAAATTGACTTATTTATCAAGTAATACTATTATTTTAGTGCATTCATGTAAAACAGAATCATAATGGCAACTGAGACGATGATGGTGAAAATTGAGCATCGCGCTGTAATTAAATTTCTCACTAAGCAAGGAAAAAGTCAAAAAACTATTCATGAAGAGATGGTGGCTGTTTACCAGGGTTCCGCACCTTCATTATCAACTGTGCAAAAGTGGTCAAGTGAGTTCAAGAGAGGCAGAGAGAGCATTGAAGACGACCCCCGCTCCGGCGCCCCGGCTACTGCTTGTACGGGAGAAAGCATCAAAGAAGTCGAAAAACTTGTTCTTGAGGATGCCCGAATAAAGGTGAAAATGATGGTAGAGATCACCAAGCTTTCAATTGGTACCATTCACACCATTGTTCATGACCATCTTAACCTTTCAAAGGTCAGTGCAAGGTGGGTGCCACGAATGCTCACAGCGCCTCAGAAAAAAGTGAGAATCGCATGCTGTAGAGAGCTTTCTGAGACGTGTAGTGAGAGCGCGGACGGTGTTATGGATCGAATTGTTACTGTGGACGAAACATGGGTCCACCACTATGACCCTGAAAGCAAACAAGAGTCCATGCAGTGGCATAAAAAAGGAACAGACCCCCCGAAGAAGTTCAAAGTCACTCCGTCTGCCGGGAAGCTCATGGCCACAGTTTTTTGGGACTCAAAGGGAATCTTGCTCATTGAGTACAAAAAAAAAAGTGAAACCATCAACGCCACATCCTACGCTTCCACTTTGCATAATTTGCGGGAGGAAATTAAAAAGAAAAGACGGGGTAAACTCGCAGCGGGTGTGTTGCTTCTTCATGACAACGCTCCTGTTCACACGGCGCGAGTTTCCAAGGCTGCTGCGCGAGATTGTGGTTTCGAAGAAATCCAACACCCACCCTATAGTCCAGACCTTGCCCCTAGTGATTATTTCCTGTTTCCGGATTTGAAAAAATGTCTTCGTGGAAAAAGATTTTCGGATGATGAAGAACTCAAGTCGGCAATAAATGGGTATTTTGCAGAGAAAGAGGAAATATATTTTTTTGAGGGTTTAAAAAAAGCTTATCTCAAGATGTAACAAATGCATTGATGTTAAGGGAAATTATATTGAAAAATAAAATCAATTTAAATTAAATTCACATTTTCCTTCATATCGATACTGAGAATATATTGAACGCCCCTCGTATGTTGAAGTTGTGGAATGTAGAAGAAAAGGAGATCGAAATATATTTTTAAGCGAAACCACAGGCTACGGTCAAACTATTTCCACGAACACTTTGCGGAACCGATGTCCACTGTTTCACTGTGTATATATATGTGTGTGGTAATTTGCACTGCACAACGACGATATTTTATTTATACGAATTAATCCACAACAAAAAAGGGAGTAAGCCTTTCCGAATTTTAAATTTTTGAATTTATCAAGAAATTGCATTTGGAAAGTTCTATTACACATTCAAAATAGTAGGCTTTGCATTTCGTGTTACTTTAAAGTTTTCGGTGTGTGGTAAAGTTGGTTTTTTGTGACTATAGATTGTGAAAAAAAATTTTAAAGAAAAAAAGTTAAGTGGTTTTCTAAAATGTAATGGTAAGTACAAAAAATTAATAAAATCTGATATTTGACATCAGAGTTATTGCAACTACATAAATTTAAGTGTGAGAAAATAAAAACGTGATCAGAAAAGCATATTTATCATATTATTATATCAAGCTGAATAATGGCGTTGCGTTAACGCATCAATGGGATATGCAAGTGTTTGATATATTCTTTTTATGTGGGAATAAATGTCTAACTGTTGGAGAAAATTTGGAGTTTCTGGAAAACTTGACTCAAGACGATGATGTTCCAGATGCAATTTTTATAACTCCTCTAGAAGATGGAAACTTAACAGATGAAGAGTCGGGAGATGAGGAGAATGAAGATGCAAATCGACTGGGAAGTAGGCAACTTATGTCCAGTGGAGAAATGATATTTCATAGAGACAGCTCTTCTAATCATATCGGAAGCTCCTACACAAGTGAGGTTTAGAATTCCCCAAAAGTGAAAACGTGGTACAGAGGAAAACCGTACCTTAAAAACTATGCTTTACAGCAATAAGTTTTCAGATATAAGTTATCCTAAGCCTCTTACCTTATCTTCAGAGAGCTATGCTATTGATTTCTTTGAACTTTTTATGGACGAAGAAATTATTAATGTAATTGTCGAAAAAACGAAAGCATATTCACTTATAAGAAAGAATAAGATACGAGTACTTCAAGTCGATAAAAATTAAATATATACATTTATTGTAATACTTATAATAAGCGGATATATTCATATAGAAAGAAGGCGAATGTTTTGGGAGTCCCACGAAGACGCTCATAACGCTTTAGTTGATGAGAAGAAATAAATTTGAGGACATTTTTTCCAATTTTTACTTTGTTCAACCAACACTACTCCCCTCTTCAAAGGACAGAATGTGTAAGGTAAGCGCAATTCAAGGTAGCATTAGTTTTTACAAACTTTTGTTCACTAGCACACTATCTTCCAATAGGTTCGACCTTTGCTTAATCACCTAAATACAAAATTTTTGCAATACTGTCCGATGGAAAGCAATACATCTATTGACGAATACATGATTCCATACTTCGGAAAACATAGTTGCAAGCAGTTTCTTCGGAATAAGCCCGTAAGATTCGGAAATAAAGCTTGGGTAGCGGCTTTTAAGTTCGAATACTGTCTTCAGTCTATCTTCAGAATACTATCTTCGATCGCCAACGAGTTCCCCTTGCTTAAATTTTCATTATTTTTCGATAACTGTTTTGCCCAGATCTTATATACAAGCTTTCGGTAATGGGATTCGGTGGAACAGGCACCTTGCGTGAGAAACAGTTGAAAAATATAAAATTGGAAGATAGAAAGAAATTTTTAAAGAAAGATAGGGGTTACTTTACCACGTACTATGATAAAGAAACTGGTCAAATTGTAACAAGCTGGAAAGACCAAAATAAAGTTACCATGGTGTCTAATGTCAACGGTACTTATATACTTATAAAAAGGTTTTCATTTTCTGAGAAAAGGAGCATAGATATCCCTCAACCAAACGTCAATCGTGAGTACAACTCTCATATGGGTTGTGTAGAATTGCTACCGAATTGGATTTCGAGGAAAGAAATGGTACACCTCCATTGTTATGTGGATGATTGATCTAGCCATTGTTAATACGTGGTCCTTAAAGAAACTTTGTGGAAAAGGGTTAGACCAACTGGAGTTCAGGAGGCAGCTGACAATTGGTCTTTTGAAAATATACGCTTGCTAACCTTGCGAAGTGGAAGACCGAAAACGCATAATCCAGAAGAAAGAGTCAATGGACAACATCTAATCGTCACAGGAGGTAACTAAATACAAATTCGTTTAATAATTTGCGTGATAAAATTGAAAAATTTTTCCAGGACTTAAGCGAAAACGTTGCCGGTTATGCAAATCCCAGACCAAACAAAATTTGTAGCCAATACAACATTGCATTACACGATAAATAAATTCTTTCGGTTTCGTTTTCACGGTATTCGGAGCACCTTACATATGTTCAATGTACGATTTTTATAATTATTCAATAACGATCCAAATGAAGAAAAAAGCGAATGAAAAACGAATGAAAAAAAAGCGAATGAAAAACAAATTAAATTTACAATTTATTTGTTTTCCCTTTGGTGGTCTAAATTCAAGTGAACGAGAGTGTCACTTAGCAACAGCCATCAACTTTCACGCATCTCACGCATATTTACAAATTTTAGGATTGTTCTCAATTAACAGAGAGCGAAAAGGGATCATGATGCGAGCCATGTAACGGTTGCATGAGTGGGCTGATGAGTGCTGCTGTGTGATGTATAATTCAACCCAACTGTACATGTATCGATTGATCAATACAAAATTTGTAATTAATTTGATATCGCGAGCATATTTGTTATGATACATGTACAGTGAGTCACAACATAATCTCATGTACATTTTAAGTTACAATGCAATGTAAAATTAAATTGAATAATTAATTTTTTACAACAAACTGATATTGAAACTATATTCGTAAACATTCCGCCGCCCCTGAAACAGCGTTTCAGCATATGGAAGGTAATACAGCTAGCTTATGTACTGGGCGAGTGGGTGTGCCACTAGCTGTGCGAAGTGTGACGACTCGTACAAGACCATCTGTACCCGGGTGGGTCTCAATTACTCGCCCCATCGCCCATTTTCCTGGTGGTAAATTGGAATCTCTTATAACGACAAGATCATTGGTTTTGATGTTGTTCTCGATCTGCCTCCACTTTGGACGTTGCTATAGTGACGTCAAGTATTCTGTCTGCCAGCGCTTCCAGTATCCTTTTATTTTTGCCTAAATATTTTGCCAAGTGGTGAGTCGATAGCTTGGAACTTCGATCAAAGGTTCCGGTAAGGCGGCATAAGATTCTCTTAGATCGAAATGAGCGGGTGTTAGAGGGTCAAGATCTAGATCAGAAATCTGGCATAATGGTCGCGAATTGAGAAGAGCTTCGATTTGTGTCAGCAGAGTGTAGTATTCTTCAAAATTAAAAATGTTCGTTCCGAGTATTCGTCGTAGATGCTGTTTAACCGATTTTATTCCCGCCTCCAAAATGTGGTGCCGAAGGGGGAATAAAATGCATGTAATACCATCACGAGCTAGCGATTCTGCCACAAGAGTATTGTGTTCTTGCGATAGCACTAAGTTATGCATTTCAGATAGTAACCGAGCACATCCGCGAAAGTTTATCGCGTTATCTGAATACATATGGGATGGTTTCCCACGACGCGAAACCAAGCGACGAAAGGCAGCAAGAAAAGCTTCCGTGGATAATGAATTTACAAGTTCTAAGTGTATGGCTCTTGACACTAGACATTTACGTCCCGATTTCACTTTTAAAACAACAGGACCGGCGTAATCACACTAGCAATGAACGAACAGTCGACAGGGTTGAAGTCGTTGACGGGGTAGGCTACCCATCAGTTGCGAAATTGTAGCCGTAAACAAGGGATACAATTATGAGTGACTTTATGAAGTAAGATACGACACCCGATCACCAAGTACTCTTGACGGATAAAGCGAATATGAGTGTCACGAGTGTTTAAAAATGTGAGTGCTTGACCCTTGGGTACGATTATTGGGCGTTTGGCATTGAATTGAACATTGGCGTTTTCGATTCGCCCCCTTACTCGCAGGATGGTATCATTATCTAGAATATGACATTAATCTTGGCGATGGTAATCTCTCTGGGGTTAGATGCGATGATAGTAATGATGATGATGATGATGATGGAGCTCTTTTCTGACTCCTGGCGATAAAACGATGAATTCTGGCGACTTTTCGAATCAGAATATTCCATTTTGAAATCCGTAGAGATAAGATTTCATATGGGGGATTATCGGTAATTGAAGCATAATGTGATTCCGGATTTCTCGTCTTTGATGGGTCTTCTTCTGGATTTCTTATAATTGGCCAGCTTGTTGTATCTTGCTGGAGGCAAAGCGGTCCTTTCCACCAAAGATGATAGATGATTAATTGAGAAGGTGGAATACCACGAGAGGTGCAATCAGCAGAGTTGGAATGGGACGTGACGTGAAACCAACCGTTGCGAGGGATTGTATTTAAGACTTCCGCTGTACGATTACCGATAAACACAGCGGCGCGGAGGGGATGATAACCAGCATAGGACTACTTTCGAATCAGACCAAGCAAAAATATTTTTAAAGGTGATATTGAGGGAGGTCTGAACAGCAACAGAGAGACACGCGAGTAGCACAGCGGCACAGAGTTCTAGTCGGGAAATGCTTAACGCATCTGTGCAGTTCAAAAGTAGGTTGCCCGAGCCCGAGAATTCGCGGTATTTCAATTTAAGTAAGAAGCTCGGGTTCGTTACGATACTTTTTCACTGTTTGGCAATTGAATCAGGCCGTGGCCGTGGGTGGCCGTGACTCAAGTGATAGTGTGTTGGCTTCCAAATCGGAAGATTCGGTGTTCGAATCCCATCCCCGCCCGAAAGACATTCTTTTTTTCAGGCAACTTAATTCACGTAAGACGAATGGTTGCCTCTAATACAATAACAAGTCCAATTACACTAATAATTTAGTCTCCCCATTAAATGTTGGATGACACCCATGGAGCGAAATAACCACTGAGCCCAAAAATCTTTCTTTCTCTCTCTGTCCCATTTTCATAAAAACTTAGCACGTGCTCAGGCATTTTAACTGTATTAATACCCACTTGAATGTTAAGTTCTTAAAAAAAAAAAAAAAAATCAGGCACTTTATCATCCCAGTCAAGTTTCTGGTGCCAAAGTTCTTGAAAGAGAATTTTTAATTGAACGACCGATGGAGAGAGGAATCCGAGAGGGTCAAAGATTCGCGCGACGTCTTTCAAGATTTGGCGCTTTGTAATCTTATCACTCGCGGTATAGTTTAAACGAAAACTGAATATGTCTTGTTTGGGATTCCAACTTAAACCGAGCACTTTTACCCACGTATTGGCAGGTGTATCAATAGAGAAATTGTCTAGGAAACAAGGATTTTTCTCATCAATCAGAACGTTTGAATTACTTTGCCATTTATCAAGTTCCATACCGCACTTAGAGAGAAGTTCAATTAACGATTGTCTCTTGACCATAGCTACTTCTAGCGTTTCTGCTCCAGAAGCAACATCTTCTACGTAAAAATCGTTAAGTATGATTTCCGACGTGACTGGGTACTCTTTTTCGTAGTCTTTTGCGAGTTGTTGCAGAATCCTAACCGACAAGATAGGAGCGCAACATGTGCCGTAAGTTACAGTCCGTAAGCGAAAGTGTTGAAGTGGTTCATTAGGTGATTTCCGCCAAACTATCCGTTGGAAATGAGAATAATCCTCTGATACTAAAATCTGGCGAAACATTTTGACTATGTCCTCCGTAAACACGAATCGAAAGCGGCAAAATCGTATACATACCGAAAAAAAATTTCGCTGTATAGGCGGACCGATTATTAGGAGTTCGTTTAAAGAATGTTGGTTTTTGTCCTTAAAGCACCCGTCAAGCACGACCCGAAGCTTAGTTGTTGAGCTATATGGTTTAAGAACGGCATGATGGGGAAGATAAAACACGTTCGATCTTCCTATGTCCGATGAAGGAACTAGTGCCATGTATCCAAAGCTTAAATACTCATCGAGAAAACGAAAATAGTTCGCGAAGTGGTCATGATTATGAGAGAATTTTCTTTCCATAGATTGTAACCGAGAAACCGCGCCACTGAGGGTACCAGCAAAATTTGGTTGCGATTTAAAGGGAAGATTCACGATGTATCGACCGGAGATGTCGCGACTATTGGTTTCACAAAAATGTTTTTCAATTAGTATGTCTTCCTCAGACGAACCCAATTTGGGAGCAATTTCTTTGATTGTCCAGAACGATTGTAAGATTGAATCTATATCTAAGACAGAATGATTAGAGACGACGTTTGATTTTGTGCTGGATAGAAGCTGTCCAGCCAAAACCCAACCGAAAATAGTTTGATGAGCGATTGGATAGCTTAACTTACTGCGCACGACATTGCCTTGTAAAATGATCCATGCTTTGTCTGCACCTAAAAGAATATCAACACTTCCTGGTTAATTGAACGAAGGATCAGCTAAATCCAATTGAGTTAGATGATCCCAATCCTCTTTTGGAAACGAGTGCGTCGGTAAATTGTCGGTCACTTTTGATAGAACAAATGTATCGACTGGGATGCTAAACTTATCACAGCGTGACCCTATAACCAACGAAATAAGGCCTCTGGATCTGCCAGCGTTGCTGGCTCCAATATGGGTACTATTTCTTCTTTTGAGACCAAGCCTTTGAACACAAAACTCAGAAATGAAAGAAATCTGGGAGCCGGAGTCAATAAGTATTCAGACTAGCTGATATTTACAGTTTATATCGAGTACCTTTCCGACAGCAGTTGGTCGTAACGTATGTTGAATATTACTTGCGATGTTGATTGGATGATTATTTGTAACGTGTTCTGAAATAACCGGTGTTGATGAGGAACTTGATGTATTTGTCAGGTTTTTTGGTGTAAATGCCTTGGCTTGGCTCCAGTCAGGAACGTTTGATGACGACATGTTGGATGAGTGGTTACTACTTAAGTACGTGTCACTGGCATGAACCAAACTATGGTGCCGAGTGTTGCATATCCTACATCTAAACTTAGATTGGCAACGGGCTGATGTATGTCCACATCTTAAACAATTAAAACAGAGTTTATTGGATTTAACAAATTCCCTCCGACTCTGCACATCCATACTCAAAAAGTCTGAACATTTAGGAAGTCCATGCGGTGAGTTACACTTTGGACAAGAATTGGAAGAAGAAACGTGTATGCTTTTAATGACTGGGTTTCTTGAAATCTAGAAATCTGATCGATTTTCGCTGCCTCTTCCGAAACACTGTCCTCAGACCATGCTTGTCGCGTTTTAGGGTCTAGTTTTTGAAATATAAATAAGCCATGTATCCCTATTTAAAGAATTAATTGAGGTTAATCCCCTGACGATTTCATCAGCTCTGTTTGATAGATTACGAAGGAGTTCAAGGTGTGAATTATGTGCAAGTGGTAAAAAGATTTAATGTAACTATTTATAACAAATCGGGGCCTATCATACCTCTTTTCTAACCTACTCCGTGCCTGGTCATAAGTAGCGTCGCACATACGTAGGTAAATGATTAAGGAGATTTAATGCTTCATCCCGAAGACACGATTTAAGAAAACGAAATTTTTGCATCGGAGTAAGATTCGTTTTATTATGCACTGCGCCCGAAAACATGCTTTAAATGCTGGCCATTCGCAATAGTTCCCCGAAAAAGGTTCAATACGGATCTTACGGAGAAAAAAATTCGTGTTCGTGTCAGAAAAGTTAGATTTGGCGAGGTTTTCAATAATAACTTTTTGTTGTTCAGCTAATTCCCCTATAACGTCTTTGTTTTTCTAGACGGCTTCGCGTTCTTGAATGGCGGATTGGAAGACCGATTTAGCCGCAAGATATTTTGCTTCAAATTCTTCGAAATCCCGAATAGGGTCGGAGTACCCTTCAACCTCGACAAAGTCATATATTCTTTTCTGAGTTTCATTAAACTACCTCCACAGTTCACACGCTTTATTGAACCGTACTTTCAGGTCGTCAATAGTTGTTTTCTCATTAAAGTGTTCCGAAAACGTGGCTAATTTCGTGAGCGAACCTTTAAGGTGTCCACGTGTAAAACGCAGCGAAGAAAAAGCCACACAAGCAAGAGAATCTTCCAGCTATACGGAATAACGAATATGGATATGTTCGTACATATATACGTATATAACAAAAATTTATTCCCACTGAATTTGCGAAAACTATCAACCGCGAAGAGTCCAAAGATAGTTCAATCCGGCACGAATCAGGACTAAAAATTTGTTTTATAATTATTCAATAACGAACCAAATGAAGAAAAAAGCGAATAAAAGCGAGTGAAAAACGAATAAAATTTGCAATTTATTTGTTACCCCTTTGGTGGTCGAAATCCAAGTGAACGAGAGTGTCACTCAGCAACAACCATCAACTCATTGTTCTCAATTAACAGAGAGCGAAAAGGGATCATGATGCGAGCCATGTAACGATTGCATGAGTGGGCTGATGAGTGCTTGTGTGTGATATATAATTCAACCCAACTGTACATGTATCGAATGATCAATACAAAATTTATAATTATTGTGATAACCACTCAAATGTGAGCAGCGACATCTAGCAGAAAATGTCGAAACTCGAAGACTAGAAGGTTTCGATACTGGATTAGCAACTGGAGAGTAGAATCGAATTTTCTAGCAAATTGGAAATTGTATGGGACGCTGGATGGCGAGGATTGTTCTCGAAGTATGTCATTCGAGTATAAATACCAGCATCCCAAAGGTATGCAAATCAGTTCCAAAGTTGAATTTGAAGTGTTAATTAGAAGAAGTGATTAAGTGGTTTAAGTAAAAGATAAGAAAAGTATAAGTGGTTGAGAAATTGAATTGTACTGAGAGAAAGAATTAAATAGTGAATTGTAACTGTACTGAATAAAGGGATTTGTATTGAAAAGAATAAGTTCTATCATTTGTACCCACACAAACATATTACATTATTTTGATATCGCGAGCATATTATTCAATACATGTACAGTGAGTCACAACATAATCTCATGTACATTTTAAGTTACAATGCAAAGTAAAATTAAATTGAATTATTAATTTTTTACAACAAAATGATATTGAAACTATGTTCGTAAACAGCTATCATATGTGCACCTAATAGTTACTTCTATATTTTCATATTCTAACTTAAAGTGTCTAAAATTTTTGTTCGCTTTCAATTATTCCAGCAATATCCTTTTCCTTTCTGATTAAATCTTGCCTGAATGCTTCTATTGCCTCCTCAACGGTGAAATATTTTTTCTCATTATGTTGCGGTATTGCTAATGGTGTTAATTGCGGCAGCTGCGATTCAACAAGTTTCATTAATTGAAATGACCAATAAATTTTTAAAGTTTCATTATTAGGTAACAGCAACGAAAACTCCGGGCTACCTTTATTATCACAAACAGCAGACCGATTTATTGGTATTGGGCTAGCTTGCAATAAACCTAATGAAAAACAGGCAGCAAAAGAAACTTGTACATTTTTGTTTTTTATTTGTTCTCCTATACACAGTAGGAACAACAAAATGATACTAGAATAAATTTCTTGAAATCAGTGCTTTTCTTTTAATCTGTTATATAATGACATTTGTTCCTTTGTTCGCATTATTACAGCATGCAACATAAAACATCGACAGGTGTCCAGTCCAGCTTGGCATGTATCTGATGACCAGCAAACGCTTCTCACTCGGAGGGTCCAGGTTCGAATCCTGTCCATGGCAAAATCAGATTTTCATTGTATAATTGGAATTCAGACAAAAAAATTCTGCGTGTGAAGGCATAACACTGACACGTAGATTTGGCTGTTATAAGAGTTTCAAGCAATGAAAAAAATACTGGGAATTATATCTCGAATCACTCTGAGTGAAGAAAAACTCTCCGTCCTATTTGGACTCCAACCCCTGGAGAGCAAACATAGAAACCAAACACACCTGAGTTTCAAACCACTACAAAAACAATTTTCCTTTCTCCTCCTTCTAACTTTCCGCCCGCGCACTGGCAACAGTAAAAGGGTATCAACCCCTTAGGCGCTCGTAAATTATAAAAAAAAAAAAAAAAAAACTTGTTGAACAGTGATGACTATTTTTAGATTTAATAAGTAAAGCATATTTATATTTGCACAATATTGAGTGCCACTTCAAAACCTCACTGTAATGATTATCTATCAAATTTTCTTTGTTATCTATTAAAAATTCGTGAATCTGCTTTGAAAATACTGACAAATTTATGTTCTCCATTTTTCAACGAATAATAACTAGTGTGCACTAGTTTTATTATCAATTCTTAGATTCTAGTTCACGTTAATCTGTTAGTTTATATCCCCTTCATCAATAATCCTTAAATCACCAAAATCGACAAAATATGCAAGATGCTTGGAAACGATTTAAACGCTTCATACGCCTGACACCACAGTTCGTTGAAATTTCTAAGATGCTCACCAGTATTAAATGAATATTGTATTGATGGTACAAATTGCGGTACGGCTTCGCCTCTACGCATGTTTAGCACTAAGCTTTTATATCCATCATCAACCGTTAAATAAAATGATAAATTTTCAGCAATCACATCTACCCTTATAATCCAAAAATATTTCCACGATGAATGGCATATGCAATATTTGTCACCAGATTTTATTTTTTGAATCCAAAACATTTAATTGTCACATTTCCTAGTTTAGTTTTTTTTTAGTTTTAAATGCATTTTATTTACTTAATCATTAACTCTTACATACTAACAAAAAATGCTTAAATGCTAGCCTAAAATTACTTAACAATCTTATCCTAACTTAATGGCCCCACACAGGCACTCTAAGCTACTCTAAATTCTTATAACTATGTCTTTCGACTTCATTTACATTTTATTTAGGAATACTTATTTTCTATACTTAAGGCTAAGTTATATTTCCTTTTTAGCACAAAATGTCTTTTTTTATAGGTACAAATGCATTTTTAGTACATAGTACGTAGTAAATTTTTTTGTTTTTTACAACACACTATCAGCAGCAACCACAAATTTTGATTATCTTCAACCATTACTAATATCTTTCTTATTAAATACAATATCTTTTATAGGTCAGTTTTCGATAAATGGATAAACGGTTGTACATAAAATATTCAGAACAATGACCCAAAATAATTCTAATAAAACACTCAAAAAATCACAATACGAAAACCAGCCCCGACCTATGACAACGGACACCAAAAGCAATGACCCTCAAATACAAGTCTTTTTGTTTCTCATTTTATGCTACCACACAAGCACCCGAAATTTTACTTCAACCAACAACATTCACATACCACATGCCGTATCACGCATTTCATTTCAGAGCGCGCTTCCAAAACCACAACAACAACAACCACTAAAGATCCACATTACTTTGACTGACCTGACACCAGGGACCCCCCCACACCACTGTAATCTGTCAGCGTTATCACATTTCGTTGAATGTTACTTGCATTTCGCCGCACGATTCCCTGACATCATGTCTTATCATCCCCGCTCCCTGCATGCCTTATCATATTCCTCATATCACCAACCGCATACTTTCAAAACCACAAAAAACACATTGACCCACTAACCCACATCAAGGTCATTGACGTGACGTCATGGCTCCATGCTCCATGCTCCATGCACCATGTGCTCCAGGATTGGTAAATAGTATCTACTTCGGAGAAAACGAAAAGCTCTATTTTGACCTACTGTAGACAGAAAACAAAATTTGATACGGCTTACCTTTAACCTCTTTTATCCAAACTAAATTTTTGAATAAGTTAAAACCCAATAAAAATTAAAATTCACGGAAAAGAAACAAAAAAAAAAATTGGTATGTACGAGTATTGCGAGAAAAATAAAATGTACTTCAAAAAAAAAAAACTTTTACAAAATCTGTAGGTTAAATAAAAGAACATATGATAAAAAAATGTACACATCTAAATACACGATGAATAGAAAAATATTGAAAGAATTTTACAGTGATAGTTGGTGATACCATAATTCATAAATGGTGTGTGGAGTTTTGGACTCGATTTTCCAGTTACACTTGAAGGGTACCAACATCGGTCTAAGTATAGCATTCTACGTAACTTAAAGTTGAGTCATGTATAGTGGAGACTGGAATTTCAGTATTATAACGAGTGCTGAGGCATAACTCTTTTCTTCCCTTCAAACTGGATATATGGCTGAACCAAATCGCAGGCTGGCAGAGAATGGCCAGGTTACACTTCTACACGACCAGAAGTTCGTGATCTCAAGCCAACGCCTCATCCTAAGGCCAACCTTATCGGCCAGGAGTCAGCTCACCGATCTCTCCCTTCTAATCCGCTTTTGGATGCTTTACAAATGTCCATCTACCTCACTATTGGCTGCTCGCATAAAGAACTGGACAGTCACCATCGATCTGCTCAGAAACCCAAAAGCATAATCAGAATGTGATCTTGGAGAACTGGATCACTGGACAGCCACCATCGATCTGCTCAGAAACCCAAAAGCACAACCAGAATTGTATCTTGGTAAAAGATAGATAGAAAAGTAAAAATGTTGAAAAAGAAAAAAAAATTAGCGGACTGACCCTACGTTGGGCGCCATTGTAATGAGTCAGTTGGCCACGAAAGCATACATGATGATGCGGAGGCATGCTCGCAGTTACTTGGTTCTAGCTCGTCGGATGGGTTTTGTTCTTGCCACTACCTCGTGCATCTCAACTCAACTTACCTTTTTATTTCATGCCGAAATCATAAAAAAGCAAGATAAAAAAGAATAAGCTGGAGGAAATTACGTTACTTTACGTTGACTAAACGAATGGAGTTAAAAGAGAAGGGGAGAGAAAGATGAAAGAGGAAAAAGAAAAGGATCACATCTGTGCCATCAGCATTGTGCAAGACAGGGACTTACGCGCTTAACACTAACTAAACCTACACTAACCTAATCCCTTAAACCGAAAACTTAAATAACGAATTAAAGCTACACCAAAAGCTAATTTAACCCTAGGTAACCTAACGAATAAAATTGTCACAGTATCACACAGCGATGAGGGCTCGTCACGACCTGAAATAAGCTGACTGTTGTTGGCTAAGGATGGTCAACCCACGCTTATCGCACTGAAATGCGACCAATTGCCGGATCTGTGAATGGTAGCCCCTAATAACGACGTTACTCCCAATTGTCCTGGGACTCAGCCATCTCGGCCAATAAAATGTATTTAAATATTAAAAAAAAAATCCGATGCTTTATTATTTAAAGGAAGATTTCAGTTCTCAGATCGCGCTTATAATCACAAAACCCGGGGTCCATGAAATTTCATACACGCGATCTAACCACTGTCTATACGCATGCCCATAGTGTGCTGGTGCACAATGGCTGTTGTTTGCTGCAGAGGTACATCGCCTAATAGTTCTGTTAATTTATTTCGCAAAATTCAAGGTAGAGCTTCGAATTAAGCCTTTGGGGAAGACGATGGCGTTCCTTCACACACATTGTCGTTAAGCTTATACTGAAAAGCTCTGTATTTCATGGAGTGAGGGCTGCTTTCTGGCAAGGTATGTAAAATTCTGCAAAGTGTCTTTCCAGAATGTAAATGCAGAATTCCAAACGCTTCTCTGAGTCCCCTGGCTGTAGTCGTTTGCTGGTTGATGGAATGCATGCATGCTTTCTCAATGTAGAATGCTTCAGACGAATGTAGAATTGTCCAGCTTAGTTGACTATGACTGGCATTTAGATGGTTTCTAAGGTCTTTTTTTATAACTGATGCGGGTTATGATTAGAATTTTTGTTGAAAAAAAAGAAACATTCGAAAATTAAATTTATTATTATTAATTTTTATTCTTTTTCCGTCAGTCGTATTTGACTACCAAAAATCGTCTACTTCCTTTCGTAAAACTAATTATATGATAACCTGTTTCCTCTTATCATTCCTTTCACAAACAACTTCATCAAGTGTGTGTACTCCTATATAATGTACGTGTGTTGATTTACTTGGAAGGATGTGGTGCATGTGGTATTAGGTGTTTAGTACATGTGAGTGATTGGACAAATGTATACATATACTCGTAGTAAGTGAAAGCTGTTTTTAGATAAATGTGAGTACGTGCATAAGGCACATTATGCGTACATAACTCGCGCCCTCAAGGGATTGCGTAACTTTAAAATGTTCGCATACAGCAAGTCCGTGACGATTTTTAAGAGTACGTCCGAAAGTGGGCTTGAGCGTATATTGATAAGCATTCATAGCGAAGCAGGTGATATGGTTGAAGGTTTGATGAGGCGGAATGCTATGTGCATATATGGTGAAAATAGCGATAGAACAAGGTGAGGCAGGAGACATTACGCCGGTGCTCGGGAATTAATTGAATTGACTATAGCATCACCTATGACTTTTACCGCACGATTTTGAATCCTATTTAGCAGGTGCAGAGATGTTATGAGATCACCTGGGCGTTGCACTCCAATTCTGGCCGGATGAACTCATATAGATTGAGGCCAGATCAGAAGAGGGGGTGAACTATTTCTTACATTGCTTGAGGAAGTCTAGATTCCGCAGCATTTTAGGCGACATTTCATATGTAGTTGTCATTAACACTCATGCCGAGAATTGAAAATTCTTCGGTTTCGGCGAAACCAGTGCCATTCATGGATGGTATGGTGTTTAAATTTCGCTATAACCACAACAGACATGATTGTGTTTTAAAGCATTGAATTCCACTATGTTCGTGGTGCCCTATTTAGTAAAGCTGTTTATATTGAAATTTAATGAGCTTAGCATACGCTGCCGTTCCCATTCTACAGCCGAAGAGCAGGGACGTGAGTCCGGGAACAAATATGAAAACTAGAAAGTACTGTCGCCTGCAGACAAGATATGACTGATGAAGATTGAACGGGGTGTGGGAGACAGTACGAATCTGGTGGGAACACCAGCATTTATATTGTGAATATCCGACTTGAAACCATCTAAGACAACTTGAATTTACGGTTCCCAAAAGTAATTTCTAATCCATTGCTGAAGAGAGTCGTCGGGCCCAAATTCACACATTTTCGACAAAAGAGCCAAACTGTGTCAAACGCCTTAGAAATATCAAGTGCAAATATTTTGCCCGCGCATTGAGTAGCTTTCGTGTTTTGAGATATTTTATGAACTAACGGTTTATCAGCGTAATATAAATCGTAATGTAAAATGTCTTCACTGCTGCGACCGCCTTGAGTGAAAGCTCTAGAGCTCCGCTTATGCACAGACATGCTGTGCTTTGGTCTCTGCTTAGTTAGCCGCAGTTGACTGCATTGTCTAAGACCATCCACCTGGTAACCACCCCGTAGGTGAGTAATTCGTGGAAAAGAGGACAAGATCAGTTTTATGGGGGTTTAATACCGATCCACAGCGATCCACCCAACGGGTTAATCTGGAAAGATTTAGCTGCAGGAGTTTTCTGATGATATTAAGATTCTTAGCTGAGACAGCTATAGAAACGTTACCCGCACAGGAAACTATCCTGCTACCACCCGCTTGTGGGTTTGTGGGTGGCTGTGGACTGGCTTCCAAATCGGAAGGTTCGGTGTACGAATTCCAAACTCGCTCGAAGGACATTGATTTTTTCAGTTAACGAAAATCAAGTAAAATTAGTAGTTGACTAGACATCAACAATAAGCCAACCTCCACTAAGAATTTAGTCTCTCCATGGAGCGAAATAACCACTGAGCCCAAACATTATTCTTTCCCTCTCTATCCAATTTTCGAAAAAAACTTAATACGTGCTCAGACACTTTAAGTGTATTAATACCCACTTAAACGCTCCTTAAAAAAAAATATCAGCAGTTGACTAACCACTAAGTTCCAAAGAAGGGGTGAAAGAACAGTGTCTTGTGGCGTACCTCTGCTGATAATATTTTGGTTTCCAAATCGGACGGTTCATTGTTCAATGAGAGTCGCGCCCGAAAGACATTATTTTTTTTCAGGCAACTTAATGCTTCCAGTTCCACCCTCTTTAGGTTATCACCAGGGAGAGGGCCCACATGATTGTGGCCAAAATATACCGATGCCAGCAAGTTGGTGCCTTTGGCAGTTCCCAGTCTGGCAGCGGTTATGTCGGAGTTGCTGATGCTAGAAAGTAAGATTACATTAAGGCTAGGTTTCATTAGTATACAAGTTGTAATCTTACATTTTTATCTTGTATAGAGCGGGCTTTCTACGATCCATGGGTCCTGGATGAGGATGATGTCTTCTGCGTTTTTGTAAGGACGTAAAATAAGTGCTGCTGAGGCCTTTCTGGAGTGATGGAAATTAATCTGGAGAAACAGCATCATTGTTACAATCTATCAGAGTAGCTTCCACCACAGTGCTGTTCGAGTTCTCCAATTCCGAACATGTGCCCAGGATCTTATCTTTGTACTCTGATAGTAAAGGATCTCTTTCTAATTTTATATATATATATAGATCTGAGGGCGAATTTGCTAATTCGGTTTCCATTTCCGACAGAGTGTCAGAGGAAGAGACAGACGGCTTAGTTGCTAGTGCCAGAAGATAGATTGGTGTCGTCACTTTCCAATTCAGGAAAATATTGGCGTTCCCAGATTTGAGTGTGAATTTGGAAATTCGGTTAAAGAAGCAGGAGGTTGCTTATCAGTATCTAGCTCATGCTTTTTCTAAGCCCTTAGGAGTATTGACTCGAAGTTGAACCGAATCATGTCTTTAGCCTACGCCTGAGGGTTAAGCGATTCCTTATTGATCACAATTAACGTACATCTATAAGGTTCCCTTAGTTCTCCCAATTTCACCACAAGGGTTTAAAGAGTCGGATTGCTGAGCCTGATAATCTCCAGGATTCTTTCTGGGGAGGAGAGTTCGGCTGGGATCCAGGTTCGGGTTATAGGTCTTCTAACGATATCCTCCTTAGCCACGACTTCGAACTTTTCTCCAATTCCACCTATGGCCTTGGTGTAAAGATCAGGAGATCTTTGGTTGGCGCAAGCGATCAGCATCCCTTGCGATCGGAAGTAGTTCGGTGTTTTCCCGTATGATGGCCAAGAATTTACCCGAAAGTTTTAGCTTGGCCAATTGCCACCGCTCAGGAGTTATCAATCCATCCGTATCGTTTTTGTCTATTACCGCGATCGTTATTCCATACTTCAAGACCTCAGGGATGTGATGTTGGTAGACCCATGGGGGTTTAGGTTGTTCTGCAAATAATTTTGCATTCTTTTTATGTTATTTTGTAAGAGATCTGCTTATTTTTTTTAGAAAGAGGACCTGTAGTTTTTTTTGACCTAACAAAATGTGTATTACCTACTCTAGGTGGTTCCTTTTTATCTTTTCAGGGATTGTTGGCGAAAGTGCGTCAACTAATTAAGTTTTGTTAACGTTGTATTCGGAGAAACAAACTCTAATCAACCGATGTTACAGTTTATTGTGTTCCTTTTTTTACGTTACAAAAATCTGTAATGCAATGTTTATAATACCATAATGAGAATACATTTTTACAAGCTTACTTTAGTTATGCTATCCTTTTATTGAAATACTGGAACACCTTTTATACAACGCGCAGGAATTTTCTAGGTTATAAGTGATTGTTTTTAAATGGTAAGAACCATATATTCTTAGTTGTGAGCCTCAACATCAGGGATATCAACAGGAGTCATAAGATGATGCTTTAAAAAAAAAAAATTACTACATACTTAATTCATGGGAAAAAAGTTCCAACGTAGCTGTTAGCTAGTTAATTTTAAAGGAAGAATCGCCGATTTTTTGCTTTATAGCTTTATATTTTCAATTTTAATTTACAAGATTCTTATTGCATGTTTTCAATACATTTACAATAGCTTTTATGAATTATAAAGCATTGGCTTAGCCGTCAGCTCGACTGGCAACTTCAAAGTATTTAATATAATTGAACTAGTAAATAGTATAAATAGTAAAATAATTGATTTTGTATATATTTCTTTTATGTAAAAGTGTATGTATTTCTTTTGTCTAAAAGTTATGAAAATTCCGACGAGAAGCATTCTGTACCGGTAGCTAACTCTGACAAAAATTACAAGTTTCGCCCAATCAGATCCATTTAGCATTGCAATCGTTTCCGATATTGAAAGGGTTGGTTTACCAAAGTATGCTCTTCTTTGCTGCTTAAAAATGAAAACAATCTTCCTTAGCTCTCAAGTTAAACAAATATCAAAATTGGTCAAAGTTTCCGTTATATGGGTTCCCGTTTAAATGGGGGAGCTCGCATCTTGATTTAAAGGTTAGTGAGATATCTTTATACCCTAGGGAATCTTAGAGGTAGTTCTTGTCACCCAAGTTATAATCAAGCTGGCTGTAAAGTATTCTGCTTTCCGATTGGCAGGCCTTTTCCATCATCTGATTTCGAGAAGAGTTTTCAAATTTTTGGATGATTTTGTAGAATTTCACTTTCATCATACTAATGTTGTTGGGGTTCATCTGAACGTCTTCTCCAGAGGTAGCAGAAATATTTTCCCAAGTCCTCAAAAACCAGTCTTTATTTTGGATTTCATAAAACATCATTTTTTTACATAAACGGTTTCCTGGAAACCGAACACTTTAATTAAATAGTCAGCTTGTAACTTGAGCGTAAGTCTGTTTCCAAGTAAATTTAATACGAGTAGTTTTGTGTGGTTAAGGGAATATTGAATATTTTCTTTATGAAATTTCTTTGAAACTTTTAAATTTCTTCGTATTCTTGCATTTCCCATATTTTTGCAGCATAACAAAGCAAAGATTTCACGACTGCGTTGAAAATTTTAAATTTCGTTGAGAGATTTATCTGATCGTTAGAGAAACTCCCAACTATTTGTATTCGTTCGATACTTCTAATCTACATCCACTAATCATCCAATTAACGCGAACGCGAGAAAACCAGGACTTTCGATTTTTCAATGTTGACGATTACTATAAACCGCTATTATTGCAGTAGTCCATAAGACGTTTTATCATCAATTGTAGGGTTTCTGCTGATTCGGATAATAAGAGAAGGTCATCGGCATAAAGTAACACATTAATTATGGTACCTGCAATTCGGATACTGCCTGGTATGTGCGTAGATATATCATTTATAGAGAGAGCAAATAGAAGAGTACTGAGAAGACATCATTTTTTTACTCCAGAAAATGATTTAAATGGTTTTGAGTATATTTTGCCATCCCATACTGCTGCTTCAGTATCTGCGTACAAACACTAAATTATTTTAATGAATCTTGTTGACAATCCAAGTTGGGAAAATTTATAAAATAAAGCATTTCGATTCACCAAAACAACGTGCATTTCTTTTATTTCTGGCTTGGAATGCTTTTACTAATGACTGTAAAGCAAATAATCGTATGTGGTCAACAGTCGAATTTCTGAAGCCTGTTTGAAGCTCCGTAAGAACGTTGTTTATATCCACCCACTTTTCAAGTCTGTTAATGGGAACACTACAAAATATCTTTGCAATGACATTCATGGAGGATATGCCTCGGCAGTTTTCAAATGCATTTACATCTCCTTTCTTGAAAATTATAGATTTCTTAAATGAGGAGGATATTTCAGCGTTTTCAAAAATTTATTAAAAAGTGTTAGTAGATGGTTATAGAAAATAGGAGATGCATTTTTAAGGAACTCGTGGGGTATCACATCTTCACCTGGGGCTTTTCCGTCTCTGGTTTTTTGGAGAACGAATTGTATTTAATTAGCTGATATTATAGAATCTAATATTTCATCCCAAACGAGCAGTTGTGTGAACAGTTTATTTCCTTTACCATCTTCCAGAACTGCTTTGTGTTTTTCATTTGGCTGAGTGATTGAGCTTGCATTGATTCAAAATTGATTTTCTTTGCGAGACAAATTTTCTTATATTTGTCATTAGCTTGTATGTACCATTTACGAATTTTATCACAAGAACAACTACGAAAAACTCTTAGTAGAGCAAATGATTTTTTTCTGGCATTTAGGCTTTCTCTATCAAACCATTTTTGAGTGAATGAATTCGTTGTATTTGAATTTGATTGAAAAATTCCTTATGCAAATTGTCAATTGGTTTGAGAGTGCGGCAGTCGACTGGTTATTTGGAGATGTGTGTGAAAGATAATTATCTAAATAGTTATGGAAGGTTTCTAAATTCAAAATTTTCCATTTTAATAGGAGCATTAAATTGAGAGATCTCTGTGTCGGTTCAAAGTGTGATTCCCATTCAACTACTAACAGCATATGATCAGAAAAATGTTTACTCAAAACTTCAAATTTATTTATAAGATTGACTAATCGTTATTTACCATGCAGTAATCGAACACCTTGGCTACCAACAAATCTAAAGTGACCTTCGGAATCACCTTTCGTGCATCCATTTAAAACAATGCTGTCATATATTTGTATCGTTTTTAATAGCTTCATACCATTTTGGTTACAGATATTATCATTGGATGTTCTATTATAAAAATTTAATAATGCTACGTTAGATATTTCATTTAGGGTTGTTATTTGGTTAGAGCTTATTCGACATAGAGGTCGCCGATTAACATTATGCTCTTGCTTGATAGGTCAAACATAAGATTGTTCAGTCTTACAAAGTCTTCGGTCCATTTGTTACAGTTTATATACAAAGGAATAATAAACATATTGGGTGTCTCTAAAAGCTTTACGACGACTGTATCTTTGATTTCTACAAAGTCATGGAGCTTCAGCTTCGATGTTTTTATTCCATACAGACATCCACCGCTTGCTCGACCTCTTAAGGATGTTTTGTTTGCAGGAATCCAAAAAAGTTTATATCCATTAAAGTATTTGGTAAATTTACTTGAGGTTTTGGCAATAACATGCATTTAAAATAAAGAATATTTCAAACGTTTTAATAAAATTGAAAAAATCTATTAACATTATCTTTTATTACTAAATATCTTTTTAATACTAAATGAGCTTTTTATTGTAGTTTTAGGGTAGTAAGATAAATTTTCCGAATAAAATGACAAAAAAATTAATTTAAAAAAATCAGTTTTGATCACAAATAACATTAATTTCAGGGCAACATTTACTTTCAGTCAATTAAAGTGCTTATAATTACGAATTCAACGATACCCCATTTGTTACCAAAAATATCTTAAAGCTGATTACTCTAAGTAAGCCAACATTAAGAGGTAACGCATTATGTGCTTGGACTCCGAACTCAGTAGTGAGTTACAGATGATGCTGAATATTGTTAATCCCTACGTAAGCAGCTTCAAAACAATGCTCCAACGAATAACGAGGTAGCTGTACTTCTAGTCAACCAAGAAAGTGATAAAATGT
Organism: Volucella bombylans; assembly: GCA_949129095.1. Classification (NCBI taxonomy): domain Eukaryota; kingdom Metazoa; phylum Arthropoda; class Insecta; order Diptera; family Syrphidae; genus Volucella; species Volucella bombylans. Next base: position 15,002,162 of record OX422145.1, on the reverse strand, counting down.
GATATTTTACCATGGGGAGACAGAACGTCTCTTGTGTTTAACGTGGACTCCTGCCATTATGGCCTTATTCCACGGAATGCCCATACATCCATGGGAGCAAGGATACGCCTTGCCATCGTTCACCGTCAATCCATTGATACCAATTCGGAACTGTGTTGCCGGCACAAGTTCCACCCTTGGTATGAGTCGAGGCCGACCTAAAACCTCTTACTGCTCTTAGGGTCGCAGCACCCAGTACTTATTGCAACTCTACATTGGGCCAAAACCCTTCCCGCGATTTTGGGTTTAAACCACAGCCACCATGACGCTCCCACAAGGGGGCCTACCTCTAACAAGTTAGGCACGGACCGAGATCCGGGGGGCTCCTGACTCCCATGGTACAAGGATAGAAAGAAGAAGATTGACGTAAAATTAATAAAAAATTAAAATTAATAACGTTAATCTATACTGTGTCAGATGATACAAAAGCTAAAAATGATGATGACAAAACAACCGAATTCAAAGAAGGCGAAAACAACAATAAAGAGGGCACATCACTAGCAGATATTGCAAAAATTATCGACAATATCAATAAAACGTGAGTAGATGAACTGCAGACTTTACACGCGGTCTGCTTGGTCCTCAAGGTTAAACAATTTAGTTAAAAAGAATCTTCGATCGTTTGCCCGGTTTGCATTCGGACTAGACATGAGTGAGTACAAAAAGAAATTGGAATATATCAAAAAGGTTGACACCACCTAAAAAATGTTTGTGATGTTCCCGCATTGGATCGCAAAGGTATTCGTACAAAGGAAGAGATTGCAGTAAGACTTTTAAAGTTACTAATGGATCCAAAATAATCGCCAATTATTGAAGAACCCGTTGAAGTTGAAGCAGAATATGAAGGGAGTAGAATGAGTGCCAGAGGAAGATTAAGAAGAAGTAAGTGAAGTTTGGGATAAGCGTATTAAACATAAACGCGCAGATCAGCGAGGTGCTAACAATTTCACAGAATGTTTTAGGCGTGCAGCAGCTGGAAAAAATGTTTGCATATGTGGACTTTTCAAGCTCAGACGAAAGTGCTCAAAAAGCTGCAGTCTCAAAGCTACGACGAACGAATGATGATTCAGAATCTGGTTCAGATTATAATCCTTCGGGAGGAAATTTAGATTCGGAAGGTGGTTCCATGTGGCCACCTATTTTATTTGATGAATCTGGAAAATAGGAAAGACTTCACAGTGGGAAAGACCAAAGAACAACATGGTTCTTGTAAGAATTCTGAATCCAAAGACTTTCTGTGTAAAGGTAAAAAAGGCAGAGATGGTGGGAAAATGTGCAAGTATGGAGGCTATATCGACCACAGCGGACACGAGGCTTTGAACACCCGTCTCAAGAGTCTAGAGTAGGAAGATCAAAAACAAAATCCTCAGCCTCTGTAATCCGGATCAAGAGCTGCATTTCCTAATAGAAAAAACAGAAAAACTAATCGATGAGTTCGCGGATATATTTGCTACACATGGCGGAGAATATGAGCGTACGCAACTTGTTCCACACCGCATTGATACCGGAGACGCACGACCAATCCCTCAACCTGCAAGCCGCCTTCAATTGGCAAAACAAAAAGATGTTGCCGCAATGGTGTCGAAGATGAAAGTCAAGGGGCTGATTGAGGAATCGCAGAGTCCGTGGTCATCGGAAGTACGATGTTTTGCATAGACTATTGACGTCTCAATGATGTCACCAAAATGTACAGCTGCCCACTACTCGTACCTAGAATTGCCGATACTTTGGATATGCTTTCTGGAGCGAAATGGTTCTCAACACTAGACCAGAAGAGCGTTTATTGGCTCTTAAGATCACGATGATTAAGAGAAAGTGGTGACATATTACAGCAAGGTACTCTCCAGACCTTTAAAAACCTACTGCGTGACTCGGAGGTGCTGGCTTTAATTCTGGCTACGAAGCATTTTCAGAAGTACCTCTATAGACAAAAGTTCATTCTTCGGACAGATCACTCACCTCTGAAATTTCTACTACAATTTAAGAACCCAGAAGGTCATGGTGCGAGATGGATCCAGCAGTTGCAGGGCTACGACTTTGAGGTGCAACCCCGAAAGGGAAAACTCCATTCAAATGCTGATGCTCTCTCTCGTCGACCGTGCGGAGTTAAATGTGAACACTGCAACCGTAAGGAAGAGTATGACAAGGGCACTATCCAAATGATCAAGTCTGACCGAATAGAGGGTTGGAGTGCAGAAGAATTCCGTTCCTTCCAACAGGCAGATAATGATATTGAACCAATATTAGCCTGGTAGGAAAGTCCAAGCAGGAAGGAGATATCGGACCGGAGCCAAACTCTGGAGGCATATTGGGAGCATGGGACTCGCTTTGTGGTGGTGTGCTGAAGAGAAAATGGGAAAGTGCAGATGGAACAACATCTCATATGCATCTAATTTTGCTGCAGTCCAGAGTCAGCTATGCTCTATGCTCTATGCAATAAATGACGACATCTCAAGGGGTCATTTGGGAATAAACTAGATTTTGGAGAAGGTAGGGGAACTCTTATATTTGCTTAGTGCAAAATAAGATGCTGAGAATTGGTGCAATAAGTGCATAATGTGCGCAACTACCAAGGACCCAAAAGTAAAGCCACACTGATGAATGCAACAATACAATGTCAGAGCATCATTTGAACGAATAGCTGTTGATATCGTTGGCCCGTTTTCCGAAATATTTAATTGTAACCGAACCACCCTCGTGGTCATGGATTACTTCAGTAAGTGGCCGGAAGTGTTCACAATTCCAAATCAAGGGGTTAAGACCGTAGCCGAACAGATAGTCAATGGGTGAGCAGATTTGCGGTTCCAATTGAGCTACACTCTGATCAAGGGCGAAACTTTGAACCAAAAGTCTGTCAGGAAGTATGCAACTGCCAGTGGGACAGGGATCAACAAAGATCCCTCATCTCCATGGCCTACAGAAGCGTAGTCCATAGTTCAACAGGGCAGTCACCATCCGAGATCTTACTTGGTCAAACAGTTCGTTTGACAATTGAAACGAAATTCGGATCCCCACCTACGGTGGCCAACTAGGTGAACGATTATGTGGATGAGTTGCGCAGCACGATCCGTAAATTGCGCCAAAGCACCCGAGAAAAGTAACCGCATGAAGACTAGCTACGACATCACAGTGAAATCTTCCGGCTTCAACGAAGTAGATCTGGTGTTGCTGTATAGTGTTCTGTGTAAGAAAGGCAAATCACCAAAATTGCAACATGATTGGGAACGTCCATATAAGGTGATAGCCCGCATTAATGACATTGTCTTCCGGATCCAGGGAGGGAGCAGTACAAATATCAGCATCCCCCAAGATTTGCAAGCCAGATCTAAGTAGTGATAAAGTGGTTTAAGTAAAAGCTAAATAAAAGCAAAGTAATTGAGAAAAACGATTGGATTGTAAATTGTAATTGTATTAAATAAACTGATTGTATTGAAAGTAATAAGTTTTATTATTTGTACCCAGACAAACATTTTACATTAATTTGACTGGAAATTCCTATCCTATACAATTTGTAGAAAAGCGCTTTATGGGGAATGTATGCGAATGCTGCTCGAAAGTCCATAAAAAAGGCGTGCAAGTTTTTAGGTTTCTTTTTATAACTAGCGTACATATTTGATCACTAGTAGAGTAAATGTTGCTTGGAATTCATGCAACACTGTATTATTTGTGACCCATTCGGTTAGCCTTTTGTAAATTAAAATATTAATAATTTAGGCCCATGTATTTAAAAAGGACATTCCTCTATAGTTTGATGGGTTATTGTTTTCACCTTTTTTGTGTAGTGGGAAAATTATCGCTCTATTGAAACTTTTCAGGACATCTGAGGTATTGAATATTCGATTGAATTCTGATGTGAGCTCAATAGCCAATGTCCCATTTTTAGTATTAATTTAACATAGTGAACAGTTATTTTTCCACGAGGGCTTCGAATCGTATATTTTTTTAAGATACGCCTTCAGCGTTCAATTAGCTTGGCCTCAGGTCACTCAACGTACTACTGGATTACGAAAATTATTGTTAAAATAAAATATTGATAAAATAAATGCCTTGATTTAATTATTTTCTTTGCACGTGTTGCGAAGATGTCTATAGTGTTGCCTTCCCACACGAGTTAAGTACGATATGTGTTCCAAACATAAGGTGACTTTTGAATTTCCCGGTCAAGGTACATCCGATTACCGATTTTTTTTTGCTGTGTTTGTACACATGTCCCGAACATATGTTCATAGTTTCAAGTATATAACATACTTAGTTTGTTTTTGACAGATAGAAATATTAGACATGTTTTGGTGTGCTCGGCGATTTTCAATTATTATAGAAAATGGAGCAATGAATTTGCATCAAATTTTGTGTAAAAAATGCCCTAAAACATTTGAAATGTTGACACTGGCATAAAGACTCTAAGTAAGTGGTACTAAATCTTCCAAGATGGCCAAGAAGATGCCAATGACGAACCTCGCTCTGGACCCCCTAGAACATCAACAAAACATAATAACTTCGAAGCTGCGAAGTAAATTGTTTTGGAAAATCGTCGAATTATTATAAGAGAAGTTGCTGAGGATGTTGGCATATCAGTCAGCTCGTGTCATGGAATTTTTTCGGATGTTTTGGGCATAAGACATGTGTCAGCGAAGTTTGTTCTGAAACTAAGAAGTTGAATTAAGAAATTTTGACCAGAAGAACCGTGGCATGAGCGTCGCTCAGAAGCTCTTGAATGACGTCAATGATGACTCTGACTTGCTCCAAAGGGTGATAACTACTGACGGATTTGGCCCCCTGCGGCTCTTCCCTGTTCCCAAAACTGATGAGAGCTATGAAAGGACTAAGATTTGCAACGGTTGAGGAAACAAAAACGGCATCGCTGGAAGAGCTCAAGGTTATACGAAAATGTACTTATGAGAAGTTGTTCGAGGATTGGAAAAAGCGTTGGCGCAAGTTTATTATATCTGAGGGGGATTACTTTGAAGGGAACAACATTAATATTGATCAAGAAATAAATATCTTTTTATAAAAATATAAAGTCACCTTAATTTTTGAACACACCATTCGGTTATTCCCCTGATGTACAGTGCAGACACTGCACCTTATTAAATTGTCAGTCATCCCGGAGCTTTCGGCTAAGCAGGTCATTTAACTTGTCTCTCGCCCTGGTTTATCTGGACTTAAAAAAAAGTGTATAGAACAAACACACAAAAAAAAAAAAAAAAAAAAAGTAGATAAATAAAAAAACAAAATTCCCAAACGCGTAAGATCCCCTGATAAAGGGGACAATCCTTTTTCCTCGGATAAAAGATATTGTGTCGCAATGAAAACTGCAAGTGCTCGTAAGGACTCCAGAACGAATTACTGGCGTGTGACTCCATTGCGAGCTATAATGTAATAATCTGCCAATTGAAGGCGAAAAAATGTCAATTTTTTTCACATGACATTAAAGGTACTAGTGTTTTTAAAGTAATTCTCCACGACTTGGACGACATGGAAACACAATTACTTAAAGACGAACTTATAAAACTTAGTCTTAAATGTACTGATGTAGAAAAAGTAAAAAGAAATTTCGAACAATACTGTGACACTATATATATTGTTTCGTTTGAAAATGCCTCGGTAAAGTTGGCTGATTTAAAAAAACGCTATCGTGCTATATTTCGTATACAGGTAAATTGGAGTTACCAGAAAAAATTAAAAGGTAAGCTTACTCAGTGCCGTAACTGCCATATGTTTGGCCATGGGGAGAGAAATTGCCACATCAGGACTTATTGTGCCATCTGCGCCGGTTTACATAAAACTGCTGAGTGTGAAAATACTGCCCCACATAAATGCTTAAATTGCGGAGGATCTCACAAGTCGACAGATCCAACATGTGGTAGCAGAACTAAATATGTGGAGCTAAAAGAAAAATCCACGAAGCTTAAAAGCTCTTTGCAACCAAAAGCTTTTCATGCATCACGTGTTTCTGCACAACCCGCACCAACACAAGTCTCATTCGCGTCTATGACAGATTTTCCTGCACTCTCGCGGCGAAGTAATGAAATCAGCAACAAAAGCGAAATTCAGGCGGAATACCAACAAACAAGTACGAGGGAAAGCTACGCGAGCGCATGCAAAAACATATACCGTGGTCATACCGATATACCTAGCAACCTTCTCAGCAACATCTGTGGCAACACTTTAGACAACAATTCCAATACATTGTTTACGGCAGAAGAGATAAATTCCCTTTGTATGGAGATGATAACGAAATTATCAGCATGCAAAAATAAAATTGACCAATTCAATGCTGTCGCACATTTAGCGACTAAGTTTTTATACTCTAATGATAAATAATATGTTAAGTAGAAATCTAAGAATTATAAATTGGAATACAAGAGGTATACGCGAGAAAATTGTCGAATCTATTTTTTTTTTAACAGTAGCAACATTGACATTGCTTTGGTCACTGAAACCATGTTACAAAGTGATCTCAAACTATCCACACCTAACTATAAATGCTATCGATACGATAGAATAAATAGACGAGGTGGTGGTGTTGCCATTTTAATTAGGAGATCAATCCAACATTCGCTTTACCTGTAGTGAGAACGCGCTACGTAGAAAACATTGGTATTGAAATAAATTTAAGTAACCAGCAGCAGTTAAAAGTATTTTGTGTATATTTCCCTGTCGGCCGCGTTTCTAATGACAAAAGAATTGCCGTCAAAAATGATTTCCGCAGGTTATTCTCCTTGAACGGAAAAGTACTTTTTGGAGGTGACTTTAACTGCAGACTGGGGTTGTTCAAGAGCTAACTCCTGGGGAAATATTCTGTCTGATTTATGTGTTAACCTACAAGTTTCTGTAATGCTTCCCACTAGTCCCACCTATTTCCCTTGTAGTTCCCGTGGCCGACCATCCATTCTAGACTTGTTCATTACTAATGTTCCTAGCTTAATATCACAGCCAACTGTTGTTAACGTTCTTAGCTCTGATCACACTCCTGTTTTTTGCAAGGTTTATTGCACATCGGTTAACAAGTCAAGTTTACCCAAGATTTGAAAAATGCGAACTGTGCACGTTTCAGATCTGAGATCAATAATATATTTCGAGGTACAATTGACAACATAGAAGCTATTTCCAGTAAAGAAAATGTCGATGCTATTTTAAAACAGTTTTCAGAAATCATATTAAATGCTGCTGAAAATAGTATTCCAAAGAAAACTATAAGTGAAGTTAACATAAAACTTCCCCCTATATTTTAGATCTAATAAAAATAAGAAACGTTTACCGAAAAAACTAGCAGAGATATCGAGACCCTCTTTACAGACATGTGGTATCAAATATCAATAAGATCATTGCCCTAGGAATATCACAGGCTCGCAATAAAAACTGGAACAGAAAGCTGAACTCATTAGAAAAAAATGCCAGACCTTTATGGAACATTATGAAGGTAATAAAAAATAGAAAAAGGCAGTTACCATTTTTAAAAGATACTGTTAGCACCTATATTTCGGATGTGGACAAAGCAAATGCCCTTGAACTGAACTTTGCTATAAATAACAACATCTCCAGATTTATTGGTGATGCTAATACAGATAATATTGTGAACACCACAGTTCAAGAGTATTTCTTAAATAGAAGCGCACCAATATCTTCTGTAAATTTCGCATCAGAGAAAGATATTCAATTTATAGTCAATGATTTAAAAACAAGAAAACCAGGCGGTATGCATACCTAATATCTATATAAAGCAGTTGCCCAAATCTGGAATAAAATATTTAACTTTCCTCATAAATGCCTGCCTGAAGATAGGGTACTTTCCAGAGGCTTGGAAATTAGCCAAAATTGTACCGGTGCTTAAAGATGGTAAGCCACCTGAAAGTGTAGAAAGTTATAGGCGAATAAGTTTGCTTTGTAGTCTAAGCAAAATATTAGAAGTTATTTAGAAAAAGTTACTCAAACATATCTGTGATAATAATATTTATCCTAAAGAACAATTTGGCGTCAGGCAACATCATAATACTTCACATCAAGTAGTTAGAATTTGCAACTTTGTGAAAGCAAACCGCTCCGCAGGTAAATCAACTGGAATGCTTTTACTAGATATCGAAAAGGCATTTGATACTGTCTGGAACGATGGTCTTATTTACAATATGATAAAATATAATTTTCCGTCCTATATTTGTAAGTGAGTTCAAAGTTTCTTATCTAGTCGTTGTTTTAAGGTATATATTAATAGTGGTGTCTCTAACTTAATAACTTATGATTTTGGTGTTCCTCAAGGTTCTGTCTTAGGCCCAAATTTGTATAATATCTACACGTCCGATTTTCCTATTTTGCACGATTGCCATGTAGCCATTTTTGCTGATGATACTGCAGTATTTTCGTCGCATGAATTTGCTTTCAATATTGAAAGCAATCTCAATAATGTGATGGAAGTATTAAAAAAGTATTACACAAAATGGAAAATAAAATGGAATGAAGCGAAAATACAAGCTATCTTTTTCACTAGAAAAAGAAAACATTGCTTTCTGCCTTCTAACCCGTTACAAATTAATAGAGTAAATATCCCTTGGGAGCCCCATGTCAAATATCTAGGTATCTAGCTTGATTCAAAGTTGTTATTTAACGAACACATAACTAGAACGGTCAAGAAAGTAGGGGTGGCTATTAATATGTTATATCCATTTATCAATAGAAAATCAGCGCTCTCAACAGAAAACAAGATCATAATTTTCAAAGTTATTTTTCAGGCTATTCTTTTGTATGGATGCCAAGTTTGGGGGGATTGCGCAAATTGCCACATAAAAAAACTGCGGACAAGTCAAAATAAAGTCCTAAAAATGATGCTCAGCTTACCCTGGCATCATTCAACAGAAGACCTACACAACAAAGCGAACGTTGAATTGATTTGTGAAAGAATCGCAAAACTTAAGTCAAATTTTGTAATAAGATGCAGCTTCCCTGATAACCCGCTAATTAATCAATTGTTTGATAGCTAAATGCGACTTTATTTGTTTATATTTGTTTCTTTAATTGGTTAAAATTGTTGTTCATTTATTTATTTATTTCTATCTACTTATTTATTCTTATTTATTTATTTATAGATTATTTATTTATTTACTTATTTGTTTATTAAATTATTTACTTGTTTACGTATTTCTTTATTTACTTATTTATTTATTTATTTATTTATTTGTTTATAGATTATTTATTTGTTTATTTATTTATTGAATTCTTTACTTGATTACTTGTTTACTTATTTATTTATTTATTTATTTTATTGTTTTTTTTTTTTCTTATGGAAGGTTTTTGTTGTATTTTCCTTCTTGATTCTTTCTTGTTAATAAATTTCTGTATTCAAATGTTTCAACAATTATTTCAGTGGCAAGATACTTTGTATTATCAAATCCCTGTATTATTAAATGTGCGGTAACAAACCTTATGTAAAAATTCTTATACGAAATAAAAATGAAATCTAATCTAATCTTATTAAATTGACATAGTTAATGGAGTGAAGTACGTTTTTTCGATGCAATGTGTCATAATGCTAATTATGAAGGTCATTTTAACCGAGTTTATGTATCGAATATCTTTAATGGATTGACCGTTTGACGAATAGCTGTATGTTAACCGTCGTAAAATAAAGTTTTTATTTAAAATAACTTTTTTAATTGTATTTGTTCTAGCAGCGAAGTTGCGTCATAATTTTCTACTCAAAGCCTGCAAGTATACAACGAGTCTTTACTTTGCAATACTGTTATCACTTTTGCTTGTTGAATGACATTTGTTCGAAAATTTTCTCTCCTTATGAATGACTTTTGACCGATTTTTTTCAAACTTTCGTGGAATATGTCTCATATGTAGTGACTTCAATAAGTATTCAAACATTTTATATAAGCATTGTAGTTTATTTTATGTTTTTATATTTTTATATTTAAAAGGTGACTGCCGAATTTTTATAAAAAAATAAATGATCACTAAGTGACATAATTCCTACTATTTGAGGAAAAAAACATTTATCGCTGGTCCAAAATTTTGCGACGTATACAAGTGGCTTATTATGTTACTTATACCCATCCGCTATTCCCTTTTTAGCTTTATTTTTATTTCTTTTTTCTGTAGTTATGGAATTTTATAAAACGATTTTAGGATTCTATGATTGAGACTTATAAAAAAATGTGGCGTTTCATGGAAAATAAAAAACCATCAGCTTTCACTACTACTTACGAGGAAGGAATTCGGAGAGTTCTAGAGGGAAACTACGCATTTCTTATGGAGTCAACAATGTTAGATTATGTTGTTCAAAGAGATTGCAATTTAACCCAAATTGGTGGACTTCTGGACGCTAAAGGTTGTTAAAATAATTTGAGCTAATGGTAAGACATTTTTAAAAATTTTAAATTTAATTTAAGGCTACGGTATTGCAACACCAATGGGCTCACCATGGAGAGACAAAATCTCTCTCACTATTCTTGAACTACAAGAAAAGGGAGAGATCCAAATACTTTACGATAAATGGTGGAAAAATTCGAGGGATACATGTCTACGAAAAGATAAAAGCAAACAATCCAAGGCTAATGCCTTAAGTCTAGATGATATAGGTATGTACCAATAACTTTTTTTTCAAAAACACATAGCAATGTTAAGAGAAAATAACTATTAAAAGAAACGAGGCGTTAATCTGTAGCATATGTTTTTCACAAAAAAAAAACAAACAAGAAAAAATGGAACCAAAGGGTACAACACCTGCTTTTAAGGCTACCAGAACTAATTTTTATATTCCTTATAGTATCTTATAATTACTTCAAAAAATGTACAGGGTACATCGGCTCGTCGAATGACTTTTGTTCGCGCCAAGGTCTGCAGAACAAAATGGTGTTGGAGTAAGGCATTATATTCCATAAAGTCCAGTTAATGTTTTTTTATAAATGGAGAATTACAGAAACAATTCTATTGCAATTAATGTTGCTTTATTCAACAAAAATGTTTACTTAGGTACAATTTCTAACACATTTATTGAACAAAAAATCAAAAGAATTTGAATTGGATTTGGTTTAAGTTACTTTTAGAAATTTATTGGGTCCCACGAATAACTGCTGACTGTGCAGCATGTTAAGGCTTACAACCTTGGAGCTGTCGTTAGCTGTCCACCTTACTCATAAGAATGAAAACGGTAAAGAAAAAAAAACCTAAATTAAAAAAAAATAAAAAAAAAATAGCGAGAGATACAGCAGTAATACCGGGCAGACAAGAGATCTTTGACAAGAGGATTTCGATGAAGTTAAAAAACTTTCGGTGTCTTCTTCTGAGAAACTCAGTAAGAAGAGAAGGACAATCTCTGCCACAGATATCAAAGTTATTAGGTTGTGGATATCATAACGAAAGAACTCTTTCGGGGCTTACGCTGGGAGTGAAAATTGTCCATTCAAATATCACTAAAAAAAACAGCAAAAGTCGGCGTAAATTATTATTTCATGGCTCAACCATGATCTTTAAAGGAACCTACAACTATGTTATCCCTAATGCAACCACTAGAACTTTGCATAGAACCCAACTCTGCGTCGATACGGGCGATTGGATCGGTCCAATGCTTAAGTCAAGTATAATAAATTACATGTTTAGAGAAGTGAGTGGTCAGAATATAATCAACAGAGGGACACTTTTGACTCCTTCACTTTACGTACTTGTACCGAATTATATTTTAAGAACACTGAAAGGCAATAGCATTGAATAAATTATGGAATATAATGCAACTGGGCCAATGATCTGGAAATTAACTCATCAAACACAGAGATCACTTTTTCTGCAAAGAGGAGAACCACCTGGATTCAACTCACCAAAAATAAAGAGAGTTGAAATAGTTCTTTTGAGTTTAGCGCGCTACCACGTAGTAATCCCCAGATTACAAGCTAAGTTGAAATGAAAACGCCGTAAATCTGAAAAAGAATTTGTAGGTTTCTTCACTTTAGTAACACAAAAAAATCAGCAAACTAGCTATGCAGGATTCATGTGAAATACATCTTAAGATCTAACTCAGTAGTCTGGTCGGCGATAAGGAACATGCTAGATTTCTACTACTATAATTTATAACTGTTTATAACTCCACTTAGACTAAGAGAAGCGAGAATGTGGTCTTCTCTGAATGAGCGTGTCTTCATCATAAAAAGCTGCAATATAGATGAGTTAACGATGAAATATGATTATCTGTCCCTAATCATTAACTTTGATATGGAATTCTCTATTAGATATACCGAGATAGTTGAATGAATGAATTCGATGGTCACCGATTAGAAGTCGAAGTTCTCTGTGAAACAACATAAGCCAATCATTCTTTCAGAATCTGTAAAGATATTAGTGTTTAGAAGCTGAAATCAATTGTTTAGGCTGCAAAGGCCATTGCGGAAAACAAAATTGTCTGCAAGATTATTCTACTCAGATAACAAGACAGCCTTTTAGGTTCTCAACTCACCAGTAACGATCAAAATTGTACTATTATTAAATGTAGGAGCCATCTAAATGAAGTTTCTAAACAAACCTAATAATACCGTGATCCTATGTTGACCTGGGAAAAATCTTTATTTTCTTATAGAATAAATGTAGTGATCTAGGTTTGCTTCCTTACGCTGTGCGAACTACAGATCAATTGTAATATGATAGTTCATACCGCATTATCAAAAAACGGTATTGCCGGGTGTATATAACATAGATGGATTTCTTTACATGATGAACATATTTACATAATGAATAAAAGTCTAAATTATTTTTTAAAAGAACTCTTGACTTAGTCTCTTCTGTGCTCATTTAAATTAAACTTATCCTTATTTAATATATTATTATATACTATAATATATATTATTATATACTATAATATTAATATATTAATATTATAGTATATAATATACTATAATATTAATATATTATTATGTACTAGCTGACCCGGCAAACGTGGTTCTGCCATATTTCTAGTGAACATTTTGGTTGTTAAGTAAAAAATAACGAATGTATTGTAAGTGTGTTTGAATGTTTTAAGGATCGATAAAATTGATCGAATGCGATCGATAAAATAGAACGAATGAAACGATTTGAACGAAAGTGTCTTCCTGAGCCCGAGTATGATGACGGTCCATTCTTTGATGAAGATCAAACGGATATGTGGGGGATGGGATCTATGACAGAAAGAGGAATGGAGGGCTGTAGAATATGACCGCCGATAAAAAAAAAAAAACACCAACCATTCATTTTATATTCATTGTTTGATCTCTTAAAAGTGAAAAAAAGAAAATCAATATTAATTTGGAATAGCAGTTGAGTGTACGATATTTTTTATGAGTCTGTCTTTGGCAACACAAACAAGCTCGATGGTGGTGGTGCGCCCAAATCTAAGCCACAAACGGACATCGTTTGGCCTTGCGACTTATTGATTATCATTGCGAATGCCAATCTAACAGAACATTTTGAATTCAATTGGCACGTCTCACATTTCCGCCTCGGAATTTGCCATTCAAAATGGTGGCTTCGATAATGTTATTCACCAATTTTTTAATGACCAATCGCGTGCCGTTGCACAGCCGTTGGGTTCAAATTACGAAGGAAAATAGCCGGAGATTCAACTTTCAGTCGTAGAAGGTGTGGTGGAATGCCTGACGAATAGAGTGAGTTCAAAAACTCTGTTGTATAATTTACAGCTTCGTTGGCATCGCAAACCGTATCGACCGATTTGTATGATACCAAGTCATCTGGCAACGAATGCTGTATGTTTAAGTTTAAATCGTCGGCGTCCACATTTTTTGCTGCCAAAATGGCTCTTTCTGCTAGCCACGCATGATTTATGTATTGTGTGCGTACATTGGGAATATGCGGTCAATGAGAGCATTTTGCGAATCAATGATTGTGCAGAAATCGGTTGGCAATTTTATGCAGCCAGTATTTTCATGGACAGCAATTTGTTCACCACCGATATCTATGAATTGTTTCGAGAACGTGTCAACGGATGCATCTTGTAGCATTTGAACGCGCATGTTTATTTTTAGCTGGACTTTTTCAACATTACGTCATAGTGGAGATAATTTCACGTAAGCGTTGATCTCATCGGCGTACGTTGAACGCGGAATGACGGGAAGTGATTGTCTGAAATCACCTGAAAGGATTAACAGAGTGCCAATGAATAGTTTGTCGTTGTTCTTTATAACTGTGAGTGTTCTGTTCAACGCCTCAAGAGAAGGTTTGTGTCGAATAGTGCATTCATCCCGGATGACAATTTTGCATTTCAGCACTGTGGCCATCTACGATTGTTTTTTTATGTTGCACACTGCATCTGGGTTATTTTGAATATTCGGAGGTAGCTTAAATGCTGAATGCGCTGTTCTGCCTCCATCCAATAAAGTCGCTGCAATGCCAGATGATGCAACGGCTAATGCGATGCCATTATTTGATCGTATTTCGGCGAGAATTAGCGAAATGAGAAATGTTTTGCCAGTTTCACCTGGTGCATCAAAAAAAGAAAAAGAATCCACCCGATTTTTTGTTCATGAGTCAGTAGTGGGACATTGCGAGAAACAATCGATAGCATTTCTGTATAGTAGTATTGTACTGCAGTTCACGATTCATGGTCCATTACTCGTAAATCAGATGCACGTTGATTTGGCAAACGCTAAGTTGGCTGAATGTAATCGGTAGATCATTGCACCGTGTACGAATTCGATGCAATATATCGTCATTCATTGAATCTTTGTGTTTATCCCACAACGTGTCTGCTCGTCCCTGGAAACATGTGGTCAATACTATAGCGAATAGTAAACGAATTTATGTTGCTATATAACCCAATGCTTCTTCAGCAAGCATATCGATCCAGTGATTGTCGTCTTCGAGCAAGCCGAGTGCAAGGAATTCATATTTATACGTTGGATACTTTTGTCCAATCACTTTGAGTATGTCTTGAAATGACAATGGGCCGGTGACATTAACCATCAACAGCCACAGATAGAAGCACTCAGTCTGCCTTGGATTGACTGTATATACTCAGCCCAAAGTGTTTGACTTGGATAGGCCGGGGCACGCATCAATTGGTATGCCTTGCTTGCGGGGCGTCCATTTTTTTGTTTAATTCCATGTGAAATAGCGTGGTACTTCGGAATAGAGTAGTGTTTGTGCAAAGGCACCGATAGTATCCGCACGATTACACAATTCGAAAAATTCGGTGAGTGTAGTTTTTGGTAGATTCGTGGCACGCTCAATTGCTGTCTCGTTGGTGAAAATTTCGCGCTGGCCGTTTTGAAGATGGACGGCTAAATATATAACTGCTGGGTCCTGTTCATGAATTGGAAAACCAAAGCTACGCCAGACAGTTTCATTTGAGCTGATGTACCGGCCAATTTGGTAGCGCATTATTTCGTCGTTGTTATTCAATCGAGGAGCATATACATCGGTTTTCTGAATTTGCAACACAGTCATATCGCTGCCCTTATTCAGATACTTGCAAATGCATTTTGTGGACTTCACCGAACTACAGAACTCAACATTAATATGAGCATTGAATGTTTTACTCAGCAGAGGCGAATATGGTAACATCCAACGATTGTCAATGTCAATGTAAGCGTTGTTGATATTAGGCTTGAATTATTGTCCGCCATTATCAGTATTTCTTCGACGATATATTGGATATACGTCGACGTTTGTGATCGTGTTGTTTGTGATCGTGTTGTTTGTGAAATTACACTATCGATTTCCTCAGAGCGTATTTTGTCGACTAATCAAATCAAAATTTGTGCATGAGGTAATCCTTGCTCTTGCCATTCAACCGAATACATCCAGCAACGTGTGGCACAGACTAAGTGTAATTTTGTAATTAAGCTCATTAAAGACTTTTTTTATTTAAACACACGTGCTGTAGTCTCATGACGATGCATTGCGTTCTGTCCTGGCAATGTGTAATGTAATCTCCTGGCACTTTGTATTTATTACATGTAAATGTCGTCCGCACCCGCACACGAAAGTCATAGCATCCTGTATGTATTCTTGCATATGACGTGGGCTGTAGTCGTACGCTGGTGGTGAAATGATCTAGTTACCAATTTCGGCGGTGTCGGTGTTGCTCATGATAGCATCTCGCAAGTGAATGCTTTCTTCTGCACGCAGCTTCTGTTGATTGTATCGTAGGAATCGCAGTCGTTGGCACAGCTCACGACATCTCAGAATGACGTTTTCCTGACCGCGTCGAATCATCACACGATACTAATAAAAATTATCTGGCTCGTACTCGAATGCGAGTAAATGCTCGATGTATAGTACTTGTTGACGTTGTTGGACATTTACTCTGTGTGTGACAATTAAAAATCGGCGCGTTTGTCTCCGTTCCAATTGTCGTTGTTGATTTCGTTCAGCTCGTGAATCTTGTGATTGAAATGCACGCAATTGCGACATGCTCACACGCACATTTTCGTTATCTTGTTGGATTAGTTCATCTGTTCTTTCTGCTCTACTGTTTCGTATGTTTGTTAGTTTATTGTTTCGACGGCCCAAATGAGCCCCCCTGCGTCTTGCCGGCATTGTTCACTGTAACACATACAAATAGACCAAATTGTTGTACTTAGACAAGGTCCTTATAATCTAATGTTTTATTGAAACCAACCTTTCACAGTCACAAAACACGTATATATTTCTTGTAAATTAAAATAAATCGTGCAAAATTTTCCACGCACTGCGTTGTGATACACAACATAATGAAATATCAAAGTGACGCGACACTTCACGTTAATGACTTACGCATGAGAGGATGAAAATTCAATGAGGCGGACGTAGCGCCATCTGTCATTCAACAACATAAACAATTTCATTCTGTTTGAAAAACGGTTAAGTTATTTGGATATTTTTCATACAAAAATACTTAAATCGTGATTAAAAAATGGGGGCGGGGGTAGGAGGGTGAACATTTGAAGCCAAATCTAAAAAAAATAGTCGGGCCGTTTCGGCGGAGTGCGACCACAAACACCGTCACACGAGATTTTTATATATACAGATGTTGTTAACATCACCACATCACCACCATCATAGCTATGATATAATTGGAACTAAATGTAGTATCTATATGCGACCAACACACGGATATTTTCTATATTAGCTCATTTGATAAGTTAATTGATTTGAAAGAAAAACATTCGTACAATTCGTACACGCAAATAAAGTAGAACATTCAGCGTAAAAAAAAAACCAAATTAACTCAATGTAGAAATTGTCAAATGTTCGGCCATCGAGAGAAAAACTGCAATATCAAAACATATTGCTTCTATTACGCCGGTGTACATAAGAGCGAAGCTTGCAGTATTAAACACCGCATTACCCCATTCTCGTCCAACTGTCAGCAACATTTCTTCATCGAATGCACGGAAAAACTTTGTGCTTGTCAATGGGGTTAAGAACCTTATTATATTTATAAGTCTTAAAAAAAAATTCCGAAAATAGTGTTAACTCTAGAACACTAGAGTTAAGCTCTATTCAGTTCTGTAGTGAACTAGGTCAGAAAGTGTTTCGTTCGTAAGTAAGTTAACGGTAAAAAAACCAAGTCAGTGACCTGCATTTTCATTTTCCTTCGAAGCATAAACTGACTTGGTTCAGTGATATTCAGTTTTTGTAAGTTTTATTCGCGAAAAGATGTGTGGTTTTCAGTTTAGACCACTTTTTTCGGACAAGTGTTTATTGTTTTACAGTTTTAATAATATCCAAAAACCGTTTTAATTATGGAAAGTGATAATAGCATTGCAACTGATTTCTTCCACGATGAAGATAGTGAATATGTTCCTTTTTGCGGAATCATCCAAAAGCGATAATGATATAATATAAGACATTATAAATATAATTTTAATTTATTTTCGTAATTATTGTATTTCTAATAATTGTAGAAAATTTGGCTGAAGAGTCTGCACCGGTTGAAACTTTGGCTGCTCCATCATCTACAAGACCGGAGGAGGAACTACCATCTAAGAGTCACCATCTGGGAAGAAAAACACGAGTAAATTCGACACACTGAAAGTTAAGCGTGTTCGTGATGGAAGTCGCGGCTCAAAAAATAAGATCTTTATTTACTCTATATTGGTGCAAGGACAAAAGGTTCAGGTTTGTAAAAAATTGAGGAAGATTGTATCGATGCCTATCACGAGAAGAAGCATCTGCAGTGATTGATTGCCGTGGTATAAATGTCAAGACCAAAAAAGACGGAAGTGGTGTTATAGCGCATATTTCATCCTTCCCAGCTTATTAAAGGCACTACAGCAGGAACCAGTCAACCCGGACCAACAGTACATCGATTCAAATTGAAATATTCGTAAAATGTGCGATATGTATGTAGAAAATGTGTCAACGCTCAATCAAAAATTTTACTTTAAAGTGTTTAATACAAAATTTAATTTACATCTTAAAACTCGGCATAAGGATACATGCAAGAATTGTGGCGAGCTGGATATGAAAATAATGTTTGGTGAAAGCGGAGAGTCCAATTCACTTTTGCAAAAGGAACGTATTTGAAAAAAGCACAGCAAGCACGGGATTCACCTAAAACTGAAGTGGTATCTAATCAAAACTATGTCTTGACTATCGACCTTCAAAAATCACTTTCTTTTCCCAAGCTTTCAACATTAGTTCTTTATTATAAACGAAACTTGTATGTGTTCATTCAATGAACACAAAAACTGGCTGTATACACATGTGAAATGACACTGAAGGTGTTTTTTTTTAGAGGTATACAAATTCAATATGAAATAAAAGAATTGAAGCTAATGTTAATGTCTATGATACTAGCTTTATTTAATTTAATTTATTTTATGCCACGAGTGTTTAAATATGATATCCGGCATATGCGCCCTGGCTCGAATGAAGCGCAATCGTGAAGTCCAATTTTCGAAAACTTTATCGAGCAACTGGGGCCGCACGAGTATATCAGCAATAACATGGCGAATTTTGACTTTCAAATCGTCCAACGTCTCTGATTTATGACTAGTGACCTCACATACCTCCAAAGAATGTATAATCTAAAGGTAGTCTAAAGGTGTGAGATCACAGGATCGTGGATGCCAGCTCACATGTCCATTACTCGAAATTATGCGCCCAGCAAATGTTCAACATGTCAATATATATTTGTAGAATGTTTGTGTGGGTACAAATAATAGAACTTATTATTTTCAATACAAATCCCTTTATTCAGTACAGTTACAATTCACTATTTAATTCTTTCTCTCAGTACAATTCAATTTCTCAACCACTTATACTTTTCTTATCTTTTACTTAAACCACTTAATCACTTCTCCTAATTAACACTTCAAATTACACTTTAGAACTGACTTGCATACCTTTGGGATGCTGGTATTTATACTTGAATGACATACTTCGAGAACAATCCTCGCCATCCAGCGTCCCATACAATTTCCAATTTGCTAGAAAATTCGATTCCACTCTCCAGTCGAGACTTTGTTATTCCAATATCGAAATCTTCTGGTCTTCGACATTTTCTGCTAGATGTCGCTGCTCACATTTAAGTGATTATCACATTGCTCCCTCCCTACAGTTGTTCGTCCCGAACAACTTCGTCATTCAGCATCAATGGCACATTCTATCCAAATGGACAACTTTCAATTTTCCTCGATTCCCACGCTGGATCCGGTAGACAACGTCATTAATGCGGGTTATCACCTTGTATGGACCTTCCCAGTCCTGTTGCAATTTTGGTGATTTGCCTTTCTTACGCTGAGGATTATACAGCCAAATCAGATCTCCTTCGTTCAAACCGGAAGATTTCGCCTTGATATCGTACCTAGTTTTCATGCGGCTGCTTGCTAGCTTCATCTTTTCTCTGGTGTCTTCATGCAATTTACGAATCCTGCTGCGTAAGTCATTCACGTACTCGTTCACCTCTTTGGGCTCCGTCGCTGGGGATCCGAATTTTGCTTCACTTGGCAACCGAATCGTTTGACCAAATAAGATCTCGGATGGTGTGTGCCCTGTTGAGCTATGGACCGCGTTTCGGTAGGCTATTAAGAAGAGGGGTATGTGTCGGTCCCAAACCCGCTGGCAGTTGCTGACAACCTTAGATAGATGCTCATTCAAGGTCCGATTGAATCGCTCGACCATTCCATCAGATTGAGGGTGTAGTGGCGTTGTCCTTGTCTTTCTTATTCCCAAATATTGGCATATTTCCTGGAAGACTTTTGATTCAAAGTTTCGCCCTTGATCAGAGTGCAGCTCCATTGGGACCCCAAATCTGCTCACCCAGTTGTTGACTATTGACTGTTGACACTTCCGGCCACTTACTGAAGTAATCCATGACTACGAGAGTATATCGGTTTCCATTAAAGGTTTCGGGAAACGGCCCAGCGATGTCGATGGCTATTCGTTCGAAAGGTGCTCCGACATTGTATTGTTGCATTTGTCCATGTGGCTTTACTTTTGGACCCTTGGTAGCCGCACACCTTATGCACTTTTTGCACCAATTCTCGACATCTTGTTTAGCGCTTAGCCAATAGAAACGTTCCCTTACCTTTTCCAACGTCTTGTTTATTCCCAAATGGCCTCCTGAGATTCCGTCATGTATTTCATGGAGCACTTGGTTGACTCTGGACCGTGGCACAATTAGCTGCATACGAGATGTTGTCCCATCTGCACTTTCCCATTTTCTCTTCAGCAATCCATCTTGCACAAAAAGCGAGTCCCACTGTGCCCAGTATGCCTTCAGAGTTTGGCTCCGATCTGATATCTGCTGCCAGCTTGGTCTTTCCTCGTGTTCCTTCCAGGCCAATATTGGTTCGATGTCATTGTCTGCCTGTTGGGAGGAACGGATTTCGTCTATACTCCAACCCTCTATTGGCTCAGTCCTGATCATTTGGATAGTTGCCTGTTCTTTCGCTTCTTTACGGTTGCAGTGTTCGCATTTTACCCCACACGGTCGACGAGAGAGAGCATCAGCATTTGAGTGGAGTGTTCCCTTGCGGTGTTGCACTTCAAAGTCGTAGCCCTGCAACTGCTCGATCCATCTTGCAACTTGGCCTTCAGGGTTCTTAAATTGGAGTAGCCATTTCAGAGCTGCGTGGTCTGTCCGGAGAATGAACTTTTGTCCGTAGAGGTACTTATGGAAATGCTTCGTAGCCAGAATTAAAGCCAGAAGCTCGCGCCGGGTTACACAGTAGTTCCTTTCAGGTCTGGAGAGTACTTTACTGTAATATGCGACCACTTTCTCTTGACCATCATGAACCTGGGAAATCACAGCTCCGACCCCAATATTGCTAGCGTATGCGTCCACGATGAACATTTTTCCGGGCGTGGGGTAACCCAAGATGGGGGCATTGCACAGCTGTCGCTTCAGTTCTTGAAATGCTTTTTCGCATTCTCCAGACCACCTGAACTGTCGGCCTTTTTCTGTAAGTTGATGCAGGCTCTTCGCAATGCCAGCAAAATCCTTTACGAACCTTCTGTAATACGTGGCGAGGCCCAAGAAGCTTCTCAGTTGGTGTTTATCTTTTGGAGAAGGCCAACTTTTCACGGCTTCGATTTTGTCAGGATCCGTTCTTACTCCTTCCGCTGATATAATGTGACCCAGATATTTTACTTCCGGACGAAACAAGGCGCACTTTTCCGGGTTGAGCTTTAAATGCGCACTTCGTAGCCTCTCAAACACTTCTTTTAGATTTTCGCGGTGCTCCTCGTACGTCTTACCTATGACGATAACGTCGTCCAAATATACTAGACAGGTTTTTCAGGTGAGTCCTTGCAATGTTCGTTCCATTAGTCGCTCGAAGGTGGCCGGAGCGTTGCACAGTCCAAACGGCATCACTGCAAACTGCCAAAGACCGCTTCCTGTAGTGAAGGCAGTTTTCTCACGGTCCGTACGATTTATCTCTACCTGCCAGTAACCGCTCTTCAAGTCAAGTGTTGAAAACCATTTCGCTCCAGAAAGCATATCCAAAGTGTCATCGATTCTCGGAAGTGGGTAGCTGTCCTTTTTAGTGACATCATTGAGACGTCGGTAGTCTACACAAAATCTCGTGCTGCCATCTTTCTTCTTCACGAGGACCACTGGAGATGCCCACGGACTTTGCGATTCTTCAATCACTCCCTCAGCTTTCATCTTCGACATCATTTCGGCAACTTCTGTTTGCTTTGCCAATGGAAAACGCCTTGCAGGTTGACGGATTGGTCGAGCGTCTCCGGTGTCAATGTGGTGTTGAACAATATGCGTACGTCCATATTCTCCGTCTTGTGTAGCAAATATATCAGCGTACTCACCGATTAGTTTTTCTGCCAGGATTCGCTGATCTTCGTCCAGATTACAGAGGCTGAGAATTTTGTTCTTGATTTTTATGCTCTGAACTGTTGTGACCGGTTTTGCACACTTTTTTTCCGTTGTGGTCGATATAGCCTCAACAGGTACGCATTTTCCCACTATCTCCCCCTTTTTCACCTTTACACTGAATGTCTTTGGATTTAGAATCCTTACAGGGACCATGTTGTTCTTTGGCTCCACTAAGGTCTTTCCCACCATGAAGTCTCTTCTCTTTTCTGGCTCCATCAAATAGAATCGGTGGCTACCAGGACCACCTTCCACTTTTGCCCACAAAATTGCTTCTGACGAAGGCTCTAGACTCTGATTGCTGCAGATGACGACATTTGAGACTGTGGTATTGGCGTTTCCGTATATCATTGGTATCTCCATGTTTCCGTATTTCAGGGTTTGTGCCCCCAAGTCGACTACAAGTCCATGTTCTCTCATGAAGTCTGTACCAATGATGCACTCGTCACATATGTCAGCTACCAGAAACGCGTGAGTGAATGTTATTCCGCCCAGTTGGATTTTTATGCGGACTTCACCATATACCTTAATCGTTGCTCCTGTAGCTGTTCGCAAGCTGCAGCTGCTAGTGTTATGCAGCCAAGACTTCTGCACAAGATTCCTCCTGATGATTGAGGCCGTGGCACCGGTGTCTATTGTTGCCATCCATTTTTCTTTTCCACTGACTACTTCTACTAGAAGGCTTTCGCTGCGTCGTTTTGCCAGCGAGACTTGGATGATGGTCCTGGGGCCGTCGACTCCTGCTACCAACTTCTGCCCCGCGAAGTTGGTGCTTAAGCATTTCCCGACTGATGGCTTCGGGAAGGTTGACCGGCTTCTTGATAGCTGTTTCTGCGGGTTTCTTCCTCTATTTGCTTGTCACCACAGTGAGGGCAGTCTTTTCGTCCCACCGGTTCTTTACACTGCCTTTGAAGGTGTCCTATTTTATTGCAATTCCAGCAGCGCATTATTCGTCTATCCCGTCGAGTATCTCGTTCCTCGGCACTAATTCTTGTGCAGGAACATTCGACAGATGCTACTTCCCTGACGAAATGTGTTCCCCTGGAAGCCTGATTGGCTGCTTCCATCGCCAGAGCGAAGGCAAGTGCTTCAGCAAGGGTTCTTTTCCCGGCCATCCTTACTGCTGACTGTAGCTTCGAATCTGCAATTCCCTTGATAAATGCATCTTTTGCCATTTCGTCGATAATTTCCTGGCCTGCGGTGGGGTATGACAGATGTGCAAGTCTACTCACGTCTGCTTGGAGCTGCTGCAGTGTTTCTCCTCTTTGCTGTGTTCGGCTTTGCAATTGGACCTTGTAGACCTCCTGCATGTGGCTGTCCCCAAACCGTTTCTCGATAGCCTGCACTAAAGTCACATAATCTTTATGCTTTTCGATGTCTACTGTTTGCAACAATTCTGCTGCAGGACCGTGCAAGGCCATTGTTAGGGCAAAGCACTTTTCCTCATTGTCCCAGTCGTTTGCACAGGCAGCCATTTCAAACTGCTTCTTATAGGTAGACCATGAGGTCTGGCCATCGAGTGAGGGAGGCTTCAACTCTTTTCTCCTTGGACCGCTTAAAGAACATTCTCGCAGTTTCTGTTTTCGCACTGTGTCGAGCTCTTTTGCCAGTTGCTGAACTTTGCTGTCCATTTCTTCGAATTTTTCGCCAACATTCTTCTCTATTGTATCAAATTTGTCATCAACGTTCTTCTCTATTCTATCAAATTTGTCATCAACGTTCTTCTCTATTCTTTCAAATTTGTCATCGATTTCTTCGAATTTTTGCTGGAGAATGTTCTTTTGTTCTTCCAGATTATTCTTTTGTTCATCCATTTTCTGTTGAAGACCGTGCAGATTGTTGGTTTGTTCGTTGAATTTTTGTTCAATGCTGCTCTTCTGCTCGTCCATTTTTTGTTCCAGACTGTTCTTCTGTTCTTCCATATTTTTCTTTTGTTCGTCCATTTTTAATAAGAGGAGTTGCATCATCGCAGCCATGTCATTGCCGGTACTTGTCTGTTCATCCTCGTCAACATCAAAGGAATATGCATCAGGATCATGTCCCTCGTTGTTCAAAGCCTCCTGAAGACGGAGCACCAGGTCACTTTTTCCTCCACTGGCGCTGAGGCTTCTCTTGTTCAACTCGGATTTGAGTTGGACGAGGGTCAACTGCAATAGTTTTCGACCCATTCTAGCTTTTTCAAATAGTCAAAAAAAACACTTTTTTTTTTTTTTTACACGCAATAAGTCCTATCCCAGTTCTGACACCAATGTAGAATGTTTTTGTGGGTACAAATGAACTTATTATTTTCAATACAAATCCCTTTATTCAGTACAGTTACAATTCGCTATTTAATTCTTTCTCTCAGTACAATTCAATTTCTCAACCACTTATACTTTTCTTATCTTTTACTTAAACCACTTAATCACTTCTCCTAATTAACACTTCAAATTACACTTTAGAACTGACTTGCATACCTTTGGGATGCTGGTATTTATACTCGAATGAAATACTTCGAGAACAATCCTCGCCATCCAGCGTCCCATACAATTTCCAATTTGCTAGAAAATTCGATTCCACTCTCCAGTCGAGACTTTGTTATTCCAATATCGAAATCTTCTTTTCTTCGACATTTTCTGCTAGATGTCGCTGCTCACATTTAAGTGGTTATCACATATTTATACATAATAATAAATTAATTTAAATGTTAACAATTCAGTTTTGATTTATATGTATAACAATAACATAAAAGAACATAACATTAACGTAAGAATTTGGCATATTAATAATTCCCGAGTAGTTGGGAAATGGCAAAAAAAGTGCTAGAGATTAAGAATTCAATTATAATTGTTTAACAAGTTCATTTAGTGAAAATACGAGTAATAGACAATTTGTTAAATTTAAACATTAACTTTCGACGGTGAGTTTTTTTAGAATCCAGGTAAAGTGCCAAACGGTTTTCGCGGCTCAAGGTTAAAAGAGTTCAGTTTCGGTAATGTTGTACCGGAAGCACAGATAATAAATCTATACAGATGTCTCATCGCTGTAGAAAAAAATGGTTCAATTTTTGTCGGCTAGCCGACACTCGTCCAGACGACACGAGCTTTCGGAATAATGTAAAGCTTTTTTATTTTCGCTCTTTCTTGCTTTGTTTACTGAGAGATTTTTTTTTTCTCTCACCACAAGTTGAGGGCAGTGGTAAGAGGAATATGAAAAACAATTGCAAAGGGTTTGCGGGAAGGGGTATGACTTGGCTGTTTGTTTTCATTCGACTGCAATAGGAAATTATATAATTTTTCATGAATTGGTATTTTGTTTGAGCGCATGGGTGTGTATGTAAGAAAGAACAATTTAAAGGCGGGAAAAGTCGAATATTTCTTTACATTTTGTAATTGTAGTTTGTCGAGCAAAATATTATTCGTATTATTAATATGCAGTGCATGTAAATACTCGTAATAAGTAATTGAATTGAATTGAAGTGATGAAATGAAGTTTTCGGATATGAAATTGTTTCGTTTCTTTAAAAAAGGCTCTGTTAAATATGATGAATGGTTAGCTTTGACGGAGGAGTCTCGTGAACATATAAAATGCCTTAAAAAACCTTACATTTGCAGCAAACATTTTGAAAATGCCTTTTTGGGAAAAAAATATTTAAAAACAAGCGCTTATCCCTCTCTCTTTTTAAAACGAAGCGAGAGTGTTCCGAACTCTGAAGACGGTTCTGTTTGCTTTGATCCAGTCAAAGCTAAGATTACTTATGAAAATTATAAAGATATAAAACTGAGTTCGAGTGAACCTACGTACAATAGGGGAACTAAATTTGGCTTCTAAAAATTTATTAAGGACAAAATTCAATGATCACATTGAATTTGCTTGCGCCAATTGTGAGGCTCATGTAAAAAGGCAACTTTTTTACATTAGGAGAATTGAAAAGCTCAAGAAATTGAACAATGTCTTGAGAATAACTATTAAAGAAAATCGAAACCAAATTTATTAAAAAAAATTCGTCGTTTAAAAGAGGACAAGAAAAGGCTACAAGCGCGTGAAAAGCAAAACATTCAAGGGAAAATCGATTCATTGCTTGGTATTCATCAAAATGCTACGACATATTCGAAGCTCATCTTATCACAGGGTGAAAATGAATACACCGAAGAGGAGAAATGGATTTCGCAGTGCATCTTTTTTCGTTCAGCTGCCGGATACAACTTTTTGCGGGATCAACTTGAGATACACTTGCCACATCCATCTTCATTGCACAGGTGGATTAAAATTAAAAGTCTGTCCCCTGGCTTAAATAGAAATGTTATGCAGGAAATTAAGGAAATAACGTCGAAATTACCACCAAAAGAAGAAGAAGTTGTGGTTATATATTGGCCAAGAGCAGTGATCAATTATTATACAGGTATATACAGCTATTGACAACTAATTAGAAACGCTACTGTATTTCATATTCGCACTCGTCGTTTAATAACTGTTTTCAATGTAACAGTAATTTTTCTTTCTCATTTTCTTATAATTTTGTCATTGTTTCACGTAAGTTAATATAGAAATGATACAGTGGGAATTTTTCATTCAAAATTTGTACTTAGTTGCTTTAGTTGTTAACCAGGTGGGACAACTAATTAGAAACGATACCAATTTGACTGAAAATTGAATAAATTTTATAATTTCTCTGCTTTTTGTTGGTAAGTTTGGATTGTAAGGGATTTCAGCAGTCTTGTCTATTTGATTTTTTTTTAAATTAGTTAATCGAATTATGAGAAAAGCAAAAAGTTGTACTCCAGCCACGCGAAAGGCTATTGTAGAACTACAAGCAACAGGTCTTTGATATAAACAGATAGGAATACAATTGAAGTGCTCCAAGAAGATGGTTTTTACTGCACTAGAGCATTTTCGCAAGTATCAGACCATTGAGAACATCCCACGCAAAAAACGGCCGCGGAAAACATCTCAACCGTAAGATTCGACTGGCAAAAGCAGATCCAAGAAAAAGTGATATTATGCGTGAAGTTTCTGCTGGAACCACTGACGCAGTATCCAAACGCTCCATCGCATGTCGTTTAGTTGAAGCTGGACTTCATGGACGGATTTCGCGCCAGAAGCCTTTGGTAACAAAAAAACAAAAAACACGACGGGGGCAATTTGCCAAAACACATGCCTCATGGACAGTACACGATTGGAAGAACATACTTTGGACCGATGAAACAAAGATCAGTCGTATAGGTCCGGATGGCAGAAAGTATGTACGGCGTCCCAAAAATGCTGCTATTGACCCGAAGAACATACGTTTCGCCAGTTGTCAAGCACGGCGGAGGATCCATAAATTTGTGGGGATGCTTTTCTTGGAGCGGTGTTGGGCCAATTCACCAAATTAACGGTATACTGAATAAGGAAAAGTATGTGGAAATTCTGCAAGATGTGATGTTACCATGGGCAGAAGAACATTTACCGGTTGTTTGGAGGTTTTAGCAAGACAATGACCCCAAACATACCGCGAAGCTCACCAAAAGGTTCTTTGAAGATAATTCAATGACTGTTCTTGCTTGGCCATCTTGCTGTGCAGACTTGAATTCAATCGAGCATTTATGGGGCGATGTGAAAAAGGCCGTCAGTGTGCAAAATATCACCAACTTTGAAGACCTCTTCGAAAAGGTAAAGGCAGCATGGGAATCTATTCCAGTCGAAAGATGCCAAAGAAAGGTTTTCCTACCAAATATTAATGGTAACACAGCTCAAAAATGATCCATACTTATATTTTATAAAAAAATTTTCATCGCTTCTAATTAGGTGTCTCAACTTGTTTCAGTGCTTTTTTAATAAATCACCTGTAACACGTAAAAGAAAATAAAAACCTGAAAATAAATCTTCTTTTTTTATACTATATAAACACAATTGAATATATAAAATGCAAATTAAATAATATATTTCAAAATATTTGAATAAAATCAAAAAAACATATATTCACATAAGCGTTTCTAATTAGTTGTCAATAGCTGTATATAGATAATACTATGTACATATATTGGAATATATACGTGGTGTGTCCCAAAAGTAATGAGAATAATTTTTTTAAAACACTTGTATCAAACATAAAATGAATTGTCACCTTCAAATTAGGTCCCTTGAGAGCGTACACAGCGATCCCAACGGTGCTGCCACTCTTCGTAGCAATGCTGGAAGGCAATTTCTAACATCGCCTTCAAAGCCTTGGTCGTAGCTTTTTACATTTTTCTACCTACATTTTCTACCGTGCGTTCCTTACTCTTAAGGTACGTTTCGAGTTTGGGGAATAAAAAAAAGTAGCACGGGGCCAGGTCAGGACTTTTGGGACACGTCATTGATATAGACACTTCAGGATGGCCAAAATCTACCGCCATTGTAAAATACATTTTGTTGAGAAAAGATAACCCCGTCGTCTACCAAATCATACAATTTGTCTTCCTCTGGGTTAATGCAAACTGAACATATGACACCTTGTCGAAGATTACCACCAGAATAAGCCTAGGCAACCGGTGCTACTTCAGTCTATTTTAACAAATTGGATCCAAAGTCTCTACTCCAAGGAACATTGATTTTGCTAGTTAAAATATGGCTCATTCATGGCTGTCGGAAAAATATTTCCAATATTTTCCTTACTTACTTAGGTGGCGTTAAAGTCCGGGGTGGACCAGGACCTCAACCAACAAGCCTTTCCACATGGCGCGATCTTTCGCCAGCTGTTTCCAGCGGTGCTACAAACAAAATAACAAGCAAACGTACATAAACCCAAGTAAACCGGTTATGCTGCTACGACGTCATTTAACTGAACAGACCGCACGGGTGGATCAAGTATACGCGCTGCTGCCTGGCTTAACGCACCTTTTGCCGTAATGGGTACGTACGTGGCGGAGCAAACTCTCAAGGTCCTTGCTGTGAATGTGAATTCACTGATTAGGTTTGAACGACGAGCCGCACTATTTAAGTTGCTCAAAGACCAAGCACCTGATGTGCTTTTGGTTAGCGAAACTAAGCTTACCAAGAGACACAAAATGAGGCACAGAAGATACAAAATAGTACGGAGAAACCGACCCAACTCAATTCAGGGAGGAGGCGTTGCGATTTTCGTACAAAAAGGTATACGTTTTAAAAGAGTATACAGTCATATAATACGTAGGTTCCAGGTGCTGGAAGCATGCATCGTGTATATCCCCCTCCGTAGTGGAAAGCGGTTGTACATGGTGTCTGTCTATGCACCTAAGGACTCAATCCACCTTATTTATCTCAGAGCTCGAGACACTTTTCCAATTTCTGAGGCTGGAATTGGAAGACAACTATTTTATTATCGGCGGAGATTTCAACGCCAAACATAGTGATTGGGGAAATAATACACCAAATACTACTATTCAATTGGTGGGGTCAGCACAGTGTGATGTATCGACTCGGGCTTAAGGCGACAGATAGTCCGTCGTTTCCCAGACACGGGTCCTATTTGGATCTTCTGCTGTTCGACTCATGAATACAACTGACATGTACTAACCAACAAACTACAAACTGTCTACGCACTTTCGTGTATGACAGTGACCATTGCGGTCTCAGCACCGAAATAACTGTTCACAACGAAATTGCGGAATTGGATGAGTTTGTTCAAAGGCATTCCTACAATTATAGTAGGGTGCGTTGGACACACTTCACCAGAACACTGACTAGAGCACTCTCCTCGAATTCGCTCTACCCACCGTCCAACAGAAATCTGTCAAACGAGGAGATTGACAGGTATCTAAGACTAATGGATGAGACAATCCAACGAACAATGGACAAAACGATACCTCGGTACCAACACACTGACGAAGAAGACTTATTCCGCAACGCAACTATTGACGCACTGCACCGACAGGAAAGTAGACTGCTGTCAATACTAAAAACCTTGTACAGACAGTTTACTGACAGACATAACCCGGAGATCATGACACTGAAGTCGTCGATTAAAAACCTCCAAACATTAATAAAGGAAAATTACAGAGCAGCTGTAAGTTTGTATTGGAACAATAAAATTCGGGCTGTAAACACCAGCAACCCGAATATGTTCCCGCAAATAAATAAAATATTTCGGAGAAATAATCAGAACGACCTTCCATGTCTTAAAATCGCCCGAACGACGAACAACGAACAAATACTGGTAGCAGCGGGCATAGATCCAAATGAGGCTGTTGATGATGACAACTTCTTTGTGATCGAGGATTTGCCTTTGTGTACAAGGCAAATGCTATCATTGGCCCGAACCACGATCTGGAGAATCGAGTCCTTTTGCACAATTTCTACCTTCGAAATGAAATTGTGAATTGGCGATTCGAGAGCTCGGGTTTCACCCAGTTCAGTGACGAAAATATGGCAAATAATGCCATCACCAACGATAGGGTACTACCCCCGTTCATTTCGAAGGAAGAGCTCCAAACGATCTTCGAATCGCTTAGAAGTAAGAAATCAGCGGGAACCGATGAAATACCGAACATTGTGCTTCGACATCTCCCTCTAGAAGCGGTGGACATTTATACCACCCTGTAAACTGCGGTGGTACATCCCATCCCTAAAAGGGATAAAGACACTTACAATCCGGCGAAACTCCGCTCGATCAGTCTTCTTCCAAACATCAGTAAGGTGTTCGAGAAGGTGATCAATAGAGTCCTGACTAAATGAGTTGAGGACAAACATATAGTTCCGGATAATCAGTTCGGTTTCAAGGCGGGGCATGATATCATTCATGCTGCGTCGAAACTGGTTTCTGATCTCCAATGGAACAAAGCCAAGAACCAGTGCACTGGTGCCTGCCTGATTGACTTGGAGAAAGCCTTCGATACCGTATGGTTAGAAGGACTCTTTTTCAAGCTGGACAGGTTGGGCATTAGTAAACCACTGCTGTATATTCTTTTCGATATGCTCTCCAGTAGACAGTTCATCGTGAAGAATGGCGATGTGACTTCTGCTGGAACATTTAACATTAAAAACGGTCTGCAACAAGTCGCGGTAAATTCGCCGATCCTATTCAACATTTACACGAGTGATCTGATGGGTTCACTTCACCATGCCATAGCGTACGCAGACGACATAATCGCGTTCAGATCAGGTCCAAAGATTGAGGTCATTAATATACTTTTGCAGCGTGACTTCGACAAAATTAAACGATATTGCGATGACTGGAAGTTGAAAATCAACTTTCAGAAGTCGGAAACCATTCTGTTTAGGACGCCTTTGTCTGTGGCCTCTAGGGACACCAGAAAGAATTGGCGAAAGTTCTCGATCATGGGACAGCAAGGGCAGCCACTTGCTTGTCGAAATGTAGTCAGATACCTTGGGATCTGGCTAGATCAATTTCTGTATTTTAACAAACATATAGATGTTGCTCTGGCCAGAGCTAAAGGTGCTTTTGCCATTACAAAGAGAATGTTTTACAACAGCCAACTCGATGCGAGGGTGAAGGTAATCTGCTACATGGCCCTTATCAGGCCCATGCTTGTATTTGGATGTCCCGTGTGGTTCAACGTGAGAGCAAGCTTATTGGAAAAGATTCGGGTGTTTGAGAGGGCTTGTCTTAGGACTTGTCTTCGCTTATACAGAACACCAGAGTCTGAGTACATAAAATTCTATCCTAATGAGGTCTTATACAATAGAGCGAACCTAATAAGAGTGGACAATTTCGTCATTAAGTTGACTCGAAGGCACGTTGCAAGAGCAATGGCCTCATCAAACAACCTGATCTCCGGGTCTTACTACCCCAATTATATGTACTCGTATCACGAGAGAGTTCGCTTTGACGGCTTTATTCCTCCAGAAGCGTTCCTCTATTTAGATAGCAAAGGTCTGATCCAGGACAGATTGGCGGTGCCGCTTATCTTCCACCACCCATACGGGTGGCCGTGGTGTAGTGGTAGTAGCAAACGCTTCTCACTCGGAGGGTCCAGGTTCGAATCCTGCCCATGGCAAAATCAGTTTTTCATTGTATAATTGGAACTCAGACAAAAAAATTCTGCGTGTGAAGGCATAACACTGACACGTAGATTTGGCTGTTATAAGAGTTTCAAGCAATGAAAAAAATACTGTGAATTATATCTCGAATCACTCTGAGTGAAGAAAAACTCTCCGTCCTATTCGGACTCCCACCCCTGGAGAGCAAACATAGAAACCAAACACACCTGAGTTTCAAACCACTACAAAAACAATTTTCCTTTCTCCTCCTTCTATCTTTCCGCCCGCGCCCTGGCAACAGTAAAAGGGTATCAACCCCTTAGGCGCGCGTAAATTGTAAAAAAAAAAAAAAAAAAACGTCGCTCGAACAGCTGCGGACAGGCGACTCAACTACGACAGAGACGTCGCACACGGCAGTGCGGAGCGTCTCCGGTTCAGTAGGGCGGTAGGGCGGTAGGGAGTCGCGACAGGAGGGATGTTGCTTAGCAGCACCAACAATTTTGGTGGCTTTTTGAAGGGGAGGATGTTTCGTCGTCGAACTCCTCCAGTGATAGTTAGCTTCATGTACAGCAAGGTGGGCCAGCCTATTTTTTTTTTGTTTTTAGCCATGGCCGGCTTACATAGTTTTAGGTAGGATTAAGTTAGATTTTAAGAAAAAAAAATAAAAAAAAATATAAAAAAATGAAAGGAAAATATATATACATACATATATTTATATATTATGTATATATATATTATGTATGTATATATATGTATTTATGTATGCATTAGATGTAAGTAGGTTAAGTAGGTTAAGATTTATTTTTAGGTAGATTGTAGGCTTTTAGTTTTAAGTTTTATAAAAAATTTAAAAAAAGTCCAGATACTAAGTTTTTTTGATTAAAATTTATTTTCTTAGTTTTAGTATTAATAAATGTAAAAATAAAATAAAATTAGACTGTAAGATTCGTCGAAAGACATAGTTTAAGTGTTAGGTTTAACTTAGAGTGCCCGCATGGGGCCAGTAAGTTAGAATAAGATTATTTGTAAGTTATTTAAGCTAATTTTTAAGCATTTTTTTGTTTAGCATTTAAGAGTAATTTAAGTTGAAAAAATAAAAATGCATTTAGACTGAAAAAAACCGGTTATGCTGGGCAACGTCAACGTATGTTTTTTTTTATTTATTTCTTTCGTTCACGTATTGTTTTTGCACGATAAACGACTTTGCATGTGTGAGTGAGAAGTGACAAGAGCAGAAAGCGAAAAGAAATAAAATGATTTTTCTGCTCTTTGCAGCTTTTTAAAAAAGCTTTTTTTTATTTCGATTTCATTTTCATAGGACAAAACTTCCCATATGAGACATCTGTATAGGTTTATTATCTGTGCCGGAAGGGTTACTGCGGCAAGCGGACGTTTCCAAACAGTACATAAATTGCTATCCATCAAAGGCGTTCTCTAACGGACCAGCCCAACGGGTCATTCGTCCGCTATTTGCCAACGGCGTTCTATAAGAACAAAAAGAAAACTTTGTAAGTGGAAAAAAAAATAAATAAAAAATAGATGTTCCCTGTTGCTTTAATTGGGACTTTTTTCTTTACTCGAATTTTGTTGTTGTCTAGGATCTGGAATATGGCTGAAATTGACAAAACACTTACGAGGCGTTCTTGGGCAGTTGACGAGGGGTGCGACCAATTTCAACAAGCGTAGCCCAAGTCAACGTACCAAAAATTATCTACCTGGAAGAATCAAAGTTTTGATACAGCGAAGGATTTAAATACGAAATCAATTACATCGTTGGAAGGGCCATCGTTGCAGGAAGCATCCAGGGAACTTACTTGGAATACAGAACCGTGCTGATGGACGCGTGGTCAATTTTAAAATCACGCTACGACTATAATAAGATACTGGTCAACACGCAGCTCAAGCTTTTTTTTCCGCAGCCAGTCTTACAGCGGGAATCTGGCAATGACTTACCGAACCTGCTCGACACTACGATCGAATATCATCATTCGTGACAAATCTGTCCACCAGTACAATACTGGAACGACATTTTTCAAAAGTTGCCTAAAAAAACAAAACAGTTATGGGAGGAAAAGTTGGGAATACGTAAAGATTTACCCGCCTACCAAGAGTTTTCAGCATTCCTTAAGGCAAGGTTTCGTACATTAGAGGTAATCGATCCTACCGATAGTGTTAAACACGGAAACTCCAAGAAATTCAATAATTTGCATATGCAAGAACATCCAAGCAAACAGGTTTCCCGCAAAATTTGTAATAAGTGTGCACATGCGGAGCGATCCTGCAAACGATTCTTGCGATGTGATCCTGAAATATGCAAATCATCGGTAATCAAAATAGGAGTGTGCCTGAATTGTCTCGCGTATAAATCCTACACATAAATCCTACAACACCCAGAATGTAGCAGTATACCAACAATTATAAACCAAACTCTAAACCCTTACACTGAATCCTATAATATTAATAACCAAAACTTAAATAACACTTCAAACACTCACCGTCTACATAACGCTAACAGGTCACAGGTATTACTAGTTACCGCAACTGTAAATGTAAGATCATCTTTCGGTCAGATCCATAATTTGCGGAATCAGAATCAACGTTCATCACGGGGTCAGTTACTTCAGCTACGAAAATCGTGAACATTTGTTGAGGTCGCAGAGTTGGGGAGGGTACAGAGTGGAGCTTGTTATATATAGTTTTGTTGATATATCCATCGGCTCAATGCACTCGATCTTCGAGATAAACGCGCGTGCATTGACTTTTGAAACCCTCACGGGCCTTCTTCCGGCCTTCGAACTTAACAACCGCGACTGAAAACATCTAAGGGGTCTATGTCTTGCTGACCCCTTGTACAGTAAGCCTGCAAAGATAATAATAATAAGCGTATAATGGTCACGAGGTTTCAACTCTTGCACAAGCTGGATCATATAAGCTTTTAAGCCAAGAACTTTCCGTAAAATCTTCCACAAAGGTGATAGCATAGCTCCAATTAGTGTGTACAATGGCGAATCGACGAATTCGAATTCTCCTCAACATAACGACAATAGCTTCTTCAGTTCGTACTGTTTGTCGAATTTGGGGATGCGAGTTATCCACTAGAGTGTACGTGGTGCGAAAACGATTCATCGTGTTCCGAATAACTTGCTCAGATAGACGATTATGTGGACCGTAAATTAGTTTGGAGAACCGAACCATGGTTTTCAAATTAAGTTTTGCCCAATTTGCACGCGTTATTCTGGTGTTAAGCTATTCATCGTGCAAAACATACTAACCACAAATCAACTTTCGACTGTCAAATTGACCATCTATAGAAACAGTATTGCTAGTTTAAAAACCAAACCTCTAAAAAAAATACCCGTTACATATGTAACTATATATATGTATATATGTAGGAATGCTGATGTTTATAATATTAAAACCATGATTCGCGACCGTCGACAATCGAAGTATAATAATGCTGATGTAATAAAATCTATCAATGATTCATAATCGACGATAGTCGATTGTAATTAAATAACACCACGAGCTGTCCATTCGTTCGTTTGTTGACCCATAAAATCGGAGTTTGTTTACTTTCAGGTTTGTTTACTCTCATTGAATTACGAGGAGAACATTGTTGCATTCGTCATGAATGAATTTTGTGCTGACCTATATTGGGAAGCATAAAAGCCATAGTGACATGAGTAATGTTGTCTTTTAATGCAATGCATCCGCTAAAGTTATTAGCTTGTGTAATTGGGGCGCTCGTTGGATGGGTCTTGTTTACGTTGGCCCTGAAATTATGGAAGTGGCACAAAATATTAAGTGCCATAGGCATTTGGAGCTGGAGGGATTAATGGAACAACGTTCGGACGGATGGGACATAAAGAACAAATATAAAAGAGGACTGACGATGGAATGGGGCACTCGAGAGTTCACCTTACAGATGGTCGGTGGTCGTGAATCGCTATTATCATTTTTTTGTGTATTAAATGTATTGTACCACTTTTTGTCTTAAATAAAATATTATAGTTCCTACATGGGGGCTCAACCGGGATTACCGGAAAATAAGTGAATTATAATATTTTGAAAGTTAAGTTGAAGAGTCAAGACGGTTAAGTCGAAAGTTAAGTTGAAGAGTCAAAACGGTTAAATCGAAGTTTAACTTGAAGAGTCAACACGGTTAAGTCGAACGTTAAGTTGAAGAGTTAAGACGGTTAAGTCGAAGAGCTAAGACGGTGAAGTTCAAAGGTTAAGTGAAGCAGAACACTGTGGATGGAAGACTTGACAGTTCGACAGTTGCAGCAGTTCCTGAAGAAAAAGGGGCTATCATATAGGTACAACGTGAAGACCGATCTACTGGATCGCATCAAGGAAAAGTGTGGAAAAGAAGTCACCGTAGAGGACATACTAAGCGAAACAACAGAAGATATTAAAGAGTTGCCAGTAGCAGCAGAAGAGGAAACAGAGATTATGACAAACCATAATAACTTTGTCTTCCGCGACGTGGAGGAATCACTTGAGCTATTTTCAGGGGAAGGAGGTAAAAGCTGTAGCAAGTGGATAGAAGAGTTCGAGGCCATATCCACAGCCTGTGAATGGAACGATATACAAAAGTACCTATACGCTCGTAGGCTACTAAGAAGCGCGGCGAAGTTAGCTGTAGAAGCCACTGAGGGAATCACCAACTGGAATAAGTTAAAAGCCCATTTAACGAAAGAATTCGGGCGAAAAGTAAGTAGCATCGAAATGCATCGACAACTAGAAGCCCGAAAGAGACTACAATCAGAGAGTCTACTGGAATACTTGTACGCGATGGTGCAAATACGAAACCAAGGGAGTATCGACGAATGTTCGTTGATAGATTACGTGATAAACGGAATTCCAGACACCGTAGGGAACAAAACCGTGCTATACGAGGCGTCAACAATCGAAGAACTAAAGTCCAAGCTTGAAACATATAGTAGAATGCAACGACAGATACCGAAGCCGAAAGTAGAAGCGGACAAAAGCAAGGGTAGAAATCAGTCAACTTCTAAAGGAGCACCGACGACAAAACGATGTCACATTTGCGGATCATTATCCCATCTGGCACAGGGCTGTCCGGACAAAGGCAAGGGAATGCGATGTTTCAAGTGCAATCAGTTCGGTCACATATCACCAAATTGCACGGTTAAAAACGAGGTATCATCCTCACCAAGGGGAATAAGTCAAGTGAAACGGATCGAATCTGACAGTTACATCATGATCGGTATAAACGGTGGGTTACACCATGCATTTGTCGACAACGGCAGCGACGTCTCGATCATCCACCGATCGATGCAAAGAAGTATTAAAGGTTCCAAAATCGAGCAACCCGGAATGATGCTGAAGGGATTCGGGGACCAACCACGGGAAACGCTAGGATCATGCCTGTTGGAAGTGCAAGCGGGAGATGAAAAACAGTGGGTGCGTTTCCAAGTGATACCGGAGCAGTGGATGTCTGACCAAATTTTGTTGGGGAGAGATTTTCTGAGGAATGTGGATGTACTTATCAGTAGAGGAAAGGTGGAAATTATCAAGAAGCAAGAAATGACAAAGACATTTCCGTTGGTGGAGAATGATATTTTTAAAATATCAACGGTTGAGGAAAAGAGCAGTAAGGTTGTACACGTAGGTAATGAGAAGTTCAGGGACCGTGTAGAGGCCATCGTAGATGCATATGCACCCAGAAAGCCGGCAAAGTCATGCACACAGATGAATATAGTAATGATGGATGAAATACCAGTTTACCGAAAAGCAAGGAGATTAGCACCAGAGGAACGGAAGGTTGTACAGAATCAGATACAGGAATGGCTAGAGGAGGGAACAATACAGGAAAGTCGATCAGAATACGCCAGTCCCATCGTACTCGTTAAGAAAAAGGATAACAGTCACAGATTATGCGTGGACTACCGAGACTTGAACGCGAAGATGATTAAAGATAGATACCCGATGAATGTGATGGAAGAAGTGTTGGAGCAGCTGCACGATTCAAAGGTCTTTGTAACATTGGACCTTAAGAATGGGTTCTTTCACGTTGATGTTGCAGAAGCTAGTAGGAAATACACGTCATTCATAACACCAGATGGCCAGTACGAGTTCTGCAAAGTACCTTTTGGCCTATGTAACTCCCCGGCCGCATTCCAGAGGTTTATCACCCAAATCTTCCGGCACCTGGTACTGAAGCAATACTTGTTGGTATATGTTGACGACATTGTCATCTTCGGAAAAGACGAGGAGGAAGTATTGGAGAAGCTAGTAGTCGTACTAGAGGTAGCTGCGGAGTTCGGGCTGAAAATAAAATGGGAAAAGTGCAACTTCCTAAGCAGGTCCATTGAGTTTCTGGGACACCTAGTGGAGAATGGAAGCATCAAGCCTTCAATGGAAAAGGTAAGAGCTGTGCAGAGATTCCCTACACCAAGCAGTGTGAAGCAGATCCAGAGTTTCCTGGGATTGACGGGATTCTTCCGGAAGTTCATCCCAGCCTACTCGCAAATCGCGAAGCCGCTTACTGATCTATTGTGCAAATCAGTGAAATTTGATATGGGCCAAGAACAAATTGCTGCAGTTGAGATACTGAAGGCGCATCTCTGCGAGGAACCAGTGTTGAAGTTATTTAGCCCAGCGTTGCCAACTGAACTGCATACAGATGCGAGTATGATCGGATATGGTGGCACTTTGCTACAAAGACACGATGACGGTGAGTTCCATCCCACATTCTATTTGAGTTTCAAGACAGCAACATCGGAGAAGAACTATACGAGTTATGAACTGGAGGTGTTGGCCATCATCAAATGTCTGAAGAAGCTGCGTGTATATCTACTCGGAGTCCAGTTCACGGTGGTAACCGATTGCAAGGCGTTTCAAGCCACCATGTCAAAGAAGGATTTATGCCCGCGGGTGGCCCGATGGGCCATAATGCTACAGGAGTACTCAATGAAAGTCGTACATCGAGCGGGGACTGCGATGAGGCACGTGGACGCCTTGAGCAGGTATCCAGTAATGAGGATTGAGGATGGTCTCATACACAGGATAAAAGTCTCACAATCAAAAGATGAGTATTGTCAACTAATTTTTAATATAATTGCAGCGACGGGCGCCTACAAAGATTATGAAGTGAGAGCTGGACTACTATATAAATTTGAAGAGGGCGCGCACTTGTTAGTGGTACCAAAATCTATGCAGAGGGAGATCGTCAGGAGCATTCATGAGCAAGGACATATGAGTTTGCGGAAGGTCGAAGCGGTAATAAAGCAGGACTACCACATACCTAAGCTTAAGAAATGTATCGAGGAGGTCATCGCTAACTGTGTACCCTGCATACTGATGGCAAAGAAGGGTGGACGAATGGAAGGATTTCTGCATCCGATCGAGAAAAGTGACGTCCCTCTCCACACATTCCATGTTGACCACTTAGGTCCACTACCATCCACGAATAAATTCTATAATTATCTCTTCGTAGTTGTAGACGCTTTCACAAAGTTCACCTGGCTGTATCCGGTCAAGACAACGAAATGCGAAGAAGTGATCAAAAAACTGGAAGCGCAGAGTGAGATATTTGGGAACCCAACTCGGTTAATTTCGGACAGAGGAGCAGCATTTACAGCGAATGCTTTTAAGGACTACTGTGACCAAATAAACGTTCAACACATAATGACAACTACCGGAGTACCACGCGGCAACGGCCAGGTTGAAAGGATGAATAGAATCATCATCGGTGTGCTGTCAAGGTTAACCGCAGAAGACCCAACCAAATGGTATCAGCATGTGAGCCAAGTGCAGAGAACTATAAATTCAACGGTTTCAAGGAGCACGAAAAGGAGCCCATTCCAGCTGATGTTCGGAACTATTATACGAACAAAAGAAGATCCGGATATGAAAAGTCTTCTGGAAGAAGCAGTGTTAGACGACTTCGAAACTACTAGAGACGAAATGCGAAAGAGGGCAAGAGAAGAAATACTGAAGGTCCAGATAGAGAATC
Source organism: Volucella bombylans (assembly GCA_949129095.1). Lineage (NCBI taxonomy): Eukaryota > Metazoa > Arthropoda > Insecta > Diptera > Syrphidae > Volucella > Volucella bombylans. The sequence goes on along the minus strand of OX422145.1, from coordinate 14,961,921 downwards.
AACGCAGTTATAACAAGAAGCGTAAAGAGGCTGGCAAGTATCAGGTTGGCGAACTGGTGGCTATAAAGCGAACACAATTTGGAACTGGATTAAAGCTATGCGCTGAATATTTGGGTCCCTACGAGGTGACCAAGGTGAAGCGGAATGAACGTTACGAAGTAAGAAAGGTGGGTCAGCACGAAGGACCGAACGTGACCAGTACATCAGTCGACTACATGAAGCCGTGGGTGAGATATAACGATGAAGATGAATTGAGTGATACAGTAGATGACGACAAAGAATGATCCGACTGAGGGCAGTCGAATACCAGGATGGCCGAATGTAGGAATGCTGATGTTTATAATATTAAAACCATGATTCGCGACCGTCGACAATCGAAGTATAATAATGCTGATGTAATAAAATCTATCAATGATTCATAATCGACGATAGTCGATTGTAATTAAATAACACCACGAGCTGTCCATTCGTTCGTTTGTTGACCCATAAAATCGGAGTTTGTTTACTTTCAGGTTTGTTTACTCTCATTGAATTACGAGGAGAACATTGTTGCATTCGTCATGAATGAATTTTGTGCTGACCTATATTGGGAAGCATAAAAGCCATAGTGACATGAGTAATGTTGTCTTTTAATGCAATGCATCCGCTAAAGTTATTAGCTTGTGTAATTGGGGCGCTCGTTGGATGGGTCTTGTTTACGTTGGCCCTGAAATTATGGAAGTGGCACAAAATATTAAGTGCCATAGGCATTTGGAGCTGGAGGGATTAATGGAACAACGTTCGGACGGATGGGACATAAAGAACAAATATAAAAGAGGACTGACGATGGAATGGGGCACTCGAGAGTTCACCTTACAGATGGTCGGTGGTCGTGAATCGCTATTATCATTTTTTTGTGTATTAAATGTATTGTACCACTTTTTGTCTTAAATAAAATATTATAGTTCCTACATGGGGGCTCAACCGGGATTACCGGAAAATAAGTGAATTATAATATTTTGAAAGTTAAGTTGAAGAGTCAAGACGGTTAAGTCGAAAGTTAAGTTGAAGAGTCAAAACGGTTAAATCGAAGTTTAACTTGAAGAGTCAACACGGTTAAGTCGAACGTTAAGTTGAAGAGTTAAGACGGTTAAGTCGAAGAGCTAAGACGGTGAAGTTCAAAGGTTAAGTGAAGCAGAACACTGTGGATGGAAGACTTGACAGTTCGACAGTTGCAGCAGTTCCTGAAGAAAAAGGGGCTATCATATACGTACAACGTGAAGACCGATCTACTGGATCGCATCAAGGAAAAGTGTGGAAAAGTGTGGAAAAGAAGTCACCGTAGAGGACATACTAAGCGAAACAACAGAAGATATTAAAGAGTTGCCAGTAGCAGCAGAAGAGGAAACAGAGATTATGACAAACCATAATAACTTTGTCTTCCGCGACGTGGAGGAATCACTTGAGCTATTTTCAGGGGAAGGAGGTAAAAGCTGTAGCAAGTGGATAGAAGAGTTCGAGGCCATATCCACAGCCTGTGAATGGAACGATATACAAAAGTACCTATACGCTCGTAGGCTACTAAGAAGCGCGGCGAAGTTAGCTGTAGAAGCCACTGAGGGAATCACCAACTGGAATAAGTTAAAAGCCCATTTAACGAAAGAATTCGGGCGAAAAGTAAGTAGCATCGAAATGCATCGACAACTAGAAGCCCGAAAGAGACTACAATCAGAGAGTCTACTGGAATACTTGTACGCGATGGTGCAAATACGAAACCAAGGGAGTATCGACGAATGTTCGTTGATAGATTACGTGATAAACGGAATCCCAGACACCGTAGGGAACAAAACCGTGCTATACGAGGCGTCAACAATCGAAGAACTAAAGTCCAAGCTTGAAACATATAGTAGAATGCAACGACAGATACCGAAGCCGAAAGTAGAAGCGGACAAAAGCAAGGGTAGAAATCAGTCAACTTCTAAAGGAGCACCGACGACAAAACGATGTCACATTTGCGGATCATTATCCCATCTGGCACAGGGCTGTCCGGACAAAGGCAAGGGAATGCGATGTTTCAAGTGCAATCAGTTCGGTCACATATCACCAAATTGCACGGTTAAAAACGAGGTATCATCCTCACCAAGGGGAATAAGTCAAGTGAAACGGATCGAATCTGACAGTTACATCATGATCGGTATAAACGGTGGGTTACACCATGCATTTGTCGACAACGGCAGCGACGTCTCGATCATCCACCGATCGATGCAAAGAAGTATTAAAGGTTCCAAAATCGAGCAACCCGGAATGATGCTGAAGGGATTCGGGGACCAACCACGGGAAACGCTAGGATCATGCCTGTTGGAAGTGCAAGCGGGAGATGAAAAACAGTGGGTGCGTTTCCAAGTGATACCGGAGCAGTGGATGTCTGACCAAATTTTGTTGGGGAGAGATTTTCTGAGGAATGTGGATGTACTTATCAGTAGAGGAAAGGTGGAAATTATCAAGAAGCAAGAAATGACAAAGACATTTCCGTTGGTGGAGAATGATATTTTTAAAATATCAACGGTTGAGGAAAAGAGCAGTAAGGTTGTACACGTAGGTAATGAGAAGTTCAGGGACCGTGTAGAGGCCATCGTAGATGCATATGCACCCAGAAAGCCGGCAAAGTCATGCACACAGATGAATATAGTAATGATGGATGAAATACCAGTTTACCGAAAAGCAAGGAGATTAGCACCAGAGGAACGGAAGGTTGTACAGAATCAGATAGAGGAATGGCTAGAGGAGGGAACAATACAGGAAAGTCGATCAGAATACGCCAGTCCCATCGTACTCGTTAAGAAAAAGGATAACAGTCACAGATTATGCGTGGACTACCGAGACTTGAACGCGAAGATGATTAAAGATAGATACCCGATGAATGTGATGGAAGAAGTGTTGGAGCAGCTGCACGATTCAAAGGTCTTTGTAACATTGGACCTTAAGAATGGGTTCTTTCACGTTGACGTTGCAGAAGCTAGTAGGAAATACACGTCATTCATAACACCAGATGGCCAGTACGAATTCTGCAAAGTACCTTTTGGCCTATGTAACTCCCCGGCCGCATTCCAGAGGTTTATCAACCAAATCTTCCGGCACCTGGTACTGAAGCAATACTTGTTGGTATATGTTGACGACATTGTCATCTTCGGAAAAGACGAGGAGGAAGTATTGGAGAAGCTAGTAGTCGTACTAGAGGTAGCTGCGGAGTTCGGGCTGAAAATAAAATGGGAAAAGTGCAACTTCCTAAGCAGGTCCATTGAGTTTCTGGGACACCTAGTGGAGAATGGAAGCATCAAGCCTTCAATGGAAAAGGTAAGAGCTGTGCAGAGATTCCCTACACCAAGCAGTGTGAAGCAGATCCAGAGTTTCCTGGGATTGACGGGATTCTTCCGGAAGTTCATCCCAGCCTACTCGCAAATCGCGAAGCCGCTTACTGATCTATTGTGCAAATCAGTGAAATTTGATATGGGCCAAGAACAAATTGCTGCAGTTGAGATACTGAAGGCGCATCTCTGCGAGGAACCAGTGTTGAAGTTATTTAGCCCAGCGTTGCCAACTGAACGGCATACAGATGCGAGTATGATCGGATATGGTGGCACTTTGCTACAAAGACACGATGACGGTGAGTTCCATCCCACATTCTATTTGAGTTTCAAGACAGCAACATCGGAGAAGAACTATACGAGTTATGAACTGGAGGTGTTGGCCATCATCAAATGTCTGAAGAAGCTGCGTGTATATCTACTCGGAGTCCAGTTCACGGTGGTAACCGATTGCAAGGCGTTTCAAGCCACCATGTCAAAGAAGGATTTATGCCCGCGGGTGGCCCGATGGGCCATAATGCTACAGGAGTACTCAATGAAAGTCGTACATCGAGCGGGGACTGCGATGAGGCACGTGGACGCCTTGAGCAGGTATCCAGTAATGAGGATTGAGGATGGTCTCATACACAGGATAAAAGTCTCACAATCAAAAGATGAGTATTGTCAACTAATTTTTAATATAATTGCAGCGACGGGCGCCTACAAAGATTATGAAGTGAGAGCTGGACTACTATATAAATTTGAAGAGGGCGCGCACTTGTTAGTGGTACCAAAATCTATGCAGAGGGAGATCGTCAGGAGCATTCATGAGCAAGGACATATGAGTTTGCGGAAGGTCGAAGCGGTAATAAAGCAGGACTACCACATACCTAAGCTTAAGAAATGTATCGAGGAGGTCATCGCTAACTGTGTACCCTGCATACTGATGGCAAAGAAGGGTGGACGAATGGAAGGATTTCTGCATCCGATCGAGAAAAGTGACGTCCCTCTCCACACATTCCATGTTGACCACTTAGGTCCACTACCATCCACGAATAAATTCTATAATTATCTCTTCGTAGTTGTAGACGCTTTCACAAAGTTCACCTGGCTGTATCCGGTCAAGACAACGAAATGCGAAGAAGTGATCAAAAAACTGGAAGCGCAGAGTGAGATATTTGGGAACCCAACTCGGTTAATTTCGGACAGAGGAGCAGCATTTACAGCGAATGCTTTTAAGGACTACTGTGACCAAAGGAACGTTCAACACATAATGACAACTACCGGAGTACCACGCGGCAACGGCCAGGTTGAAAGGATGAATAGAATCATCATCGGTGTGCTGTCAAGGTTAACCGCAGAAGACCCAACCAAATGGTATCAGCATGTGAGCCAAGTGCAGAGAACTATAAATTCAACGGTTTCAAGGAGCACGAAAAGGAGCCCATTCCAGCTGATGTTCGGAACTATTATACGAACAAAAGAAGATCCGGATATGAAAAGTCTTCTGGAAGAAGCAGTGTTAGACGACTTCGAAACTACTAGAGACGAAATGCGAAAGAGGGCAAGAGAAGAAATACTGAAGGTCCAGATAGAGAATCAACGCAGTTATAACAAGAAGCGTAAAGAGGCTGGCAAGTATCAGGTTGGCGAACTGGTGGCTATAAAGCGAACACAATTTGGAACTGGATTAAAGCTATGCGCTGAATATTTGGGTCCCTACGAGGTGACCAAGGTGAAGCGGAATGAACGTTACGAAGTAAGAAAGGTGGGTCAGCACGAAGGACCGAACGTGACCAGTACATCAGTCGACTACATGAAGCCGTGGGTGAGATATAACGATGAAGATGAATTGAGTGATACAGTAGATGACGACAAAGAATGATCCGACTGAGGGCAGTCGAATACCAGGATGGCCGAATGTAGGAATGCTGATGTTTATAATATTAAAACCATGATTCGCGACCGTCGACAATCGAAGTATAATAATGCTGATGTAATAAAATCTATCAATCTATCAGTCGATTGTAATTAAATAACACCACGAGCTGTCCATTCGTTCGTTTGTTGACCCATAAAATCGGAGTTTGTTTACTTTCAGGTTTGTTTACTCTCATTGAATTACGAGGAGAACATTGTTGCATTCGTCATGAATGAATTTTGTGCTGACCTATATTGGGAAGCATAAAAGCCATAGTGACATGAGTAATGTTGTCTTTTAATGCAATGCATCCGCTAAAGTTATTAGCTTGTGTAATTGGGGCGCTCGTTGGATGGGTCTTGTTTACGTTGGCCCTGAAATTATGGAAGTGGCACAAAATATTAAGTGCCATAGGCATTTGGAGCTGGAGGGATTAATGGAACAACGTTCGGACGGATGGGACATAAAGAACAAATATAAAAGAGGACTGACGATGGAATGGGGCACTCGAGAGTTCACCTTACAGATGGTCGGTGGTCGTGAATCGCTATTATCATTTTTTTGTGTATTAAATGTATTGTACCACTTTTTGTCTTAAATAAAATATTATAGTTCCTACATGGGGGCTCAACCGGGATTACCGGAAAATAAGTGAATTATAATATTTTGAAAGTTAAGTTGAAGAGTCAAGACGGTTAAGTCGAAAGTTAAGTTGAAGAGTCAAAACGGTTAAATCGAAGTTTAACTTGAAGAGTCAACACGGTTAAGTCGAACGTTAAGTTGAAGAGTTAAGACGGTTAAGTCGAAGAGCTAAGACGGTGAAGTTCAAAGGTTAAGTGAAGCAGAACACTGTGGATGGAAGACTTGACAGTTCGACAGTTGCAGCAGTTCCTGAAGAAAAAGGGGCTATCATATAGGTACAACGTGAAGACCGATCTACTGGATCGCATCAAGGAAAAGTGTGGAAAAGAAGTCACCGTAGAGGACATACTAAGCGAAACAACAGAAGATATTAAAGAGTTGCCAGTAGCAGCAGAAGAGGAAACAGAGATTATGACAAACCATAATAACTTTGTCTTCCGCGACGTGGAGGAATCACTTGAGCTATTTTCAGGGGAAGGAGGTAAAAGCTGTAGCAAGTGGATAGAAGAGTTCGAGGCCATATCCACAGCCTGTGAATGGAACGATATACAAAAGTACCTATACGCTCGTAGGCTACTAAGAAGCGCGGCGAAGTTAGCTGTAGAAGCCACTGAGGGAATCACCAACTGGAATAAGTTAAAAGCCCATTTAACGAAAGAATTCGGGCGAAAAGTAAGTAGCATCGAAATGCATCGACAACTAGAAGCCCGAAAGAGACTACAATCAGAGAGTCTACTGGAATACTTGTACGCGATGGTGCAAATACGAAACCAAGGGAGTATCGACGAATGTTCGTTGATAGATTACGTGATAAACGGAATCCCAGACACCGTAGGGAACAAAACCGTGCTATACGAGGCGTCAACAATCGAAGAACTAAAGTCCAAGCTTGAAACATATAGCAGAATGCAACGACAGATACCGAAGCCGAAAGTAGAAGCGGACAAAAGCAAGGGTAGAAATCAGTCAACTTCTAAAGGAGCATCGACGACAAAACGATGTCACATTTGCGGATCATTATCCCATCTGGCACAGGGCTGTCCGGACAAAGGCAAGGGAATGCGATGTTTCAAGTGCAATCAGTTCGGTCACATATCACCAAATTGCACGGTTAAAAACGAGGTATCATCCTCACCAAGGGGAATAAGTCAAGTGAAACGGATCGAATCTGACAGTTACATCATGATCGGTATAAACGGTGGGTTACACCATGCATTTGTCGACAACGGCAGCGACGTCTCGATCATCCACCGATCGATGCAAAGAAGTATTAAAGGTTCCAAAATCGAGCAACCCGGAATGATGCTGAAGGGATTCGGGGACCAACCACGGGAAACGCTAGGATCATGCCTGTTGGAAGTGCAAGCGGGAGATGAAAAACAGTGGGTGCGTTTCCAAGTGATACCGGAGCAGTGGATGTCTGACCAAATTTTGTTGGGGAGAGATTTTCTGAGGAATGTGGATGTACTTATCAGTAGAGGAAAGGTGGAAATTATCAAGAAGCAAGAAATGACAAAGACATTTCCGTTGGTGGAGAATGATATTTTTAAAATATCAACGGTTGAGGAAAAGAGCAGTAAGGTTGTACAAGTAGGTAATGAGAAGTTCAGGGACCGTGTAGAGGCCATCGTAGATGCATATGCACCCAGAAAGCCGGCAAAGTCATGCACACAGATGAATATAGTAATGATGGATGAAATACCAGTTTACCGAAAAGCAAGGAGATTAGCACCAGAGGAACGGAAGGTTGTACAGAATCAGATACAGGAATGGCTAGAGGAGGGAACAATACAGGAAAGTCGATCAGAATACGCCAGTCCCATCGTACTCGTTAAGAAAAAGGATAACAGTCACAGATTATGCGTGGACTACCGAGACTTGAACGCGAAGATGATTAAAGATAGATACCCGATGAATGTGATGGAAGAAGTGTTGGAGCAGCTGCACGATTCAAAGGTCTTTGTAACATTGGACCTTAAGAATGGGTTCTTTCACGTTGACGTTGCAGAAGCTAGTAGGAAATACACGTCATTCATAACACCAGATGGCCAGTACGAGTTCTGCAAAGTACCTTTTGGCCTATGTAACTCCCCGGCCGCATTCCAGAGGTTTATCAACCAAATCTTCCGGCACCTGGTACTGAAGCAATACTTGTTGGTATATGTTGACGACATTGTCATCTTCGGAAAAGACGAGGAGGAAGTATTGGAGAAGCTAGTAGTCGTACTAGAGGTAGCTGCGGAGTTCGGGCTGAAAATAAAATGGGAAAAGTGCAACTTCCTAAGCAGGTCCATTGAGTTTCTGGGACACCTAGTGGAGAATGGAAGCATCAAGCCTTCAATGGAAAAGGTAAGAGCTGTGCAGAGATTCCCTACACCAAGCAGTGTGAAGCAGATCCAGAGTTTCCTGGGATTGACGGGATTCTTCCGGAAGTTCATCCCAGCCTACTCGCAAATCGCGAAGCCGCTTACTGATCTATTGTGCAAATCAGTGAAATTTGATATGGGCCAAGAACAAATTGCTGCAGTTGAGATACTGAAGGCGCATCTCTGCGAGGAACCAGTGTTGAAGTTATTTAGCCCAGCGTTGCCAACTGAACGGCATACAGATGCGAGTATGATCGGATATGGTGGCACTTTGCTACAAAGACACGATGACGGTGAGTTCCATCCCACATTCTATTTGAGTTTCAAGACAGCAACATCGGAGAAGAACTATACGAGTTATGAACTGGAGGTGTTGGCCATCATCAAATGTCTGAAGAAGCTGCGTGTATATCTACTCGGAGTCCAGTTCACGGTGGTAACCGATTGCAAGGCGTTTCAAGCCACCATGTCAAAGAAGGATTTATGCCCGCGGGTGGCCCGATGGGCCATAATGCTACAGGAGTACTCAATGAAAGTCGTACATCGAGCGGGGACTGCGATGAGGCACGTGGACGCCTTGAGCAGGTATCCAGTAATGAGGATTGAGGATGGTCTCATACACAGGATAAAAGTCTCACAATCAAAAGATGAGTATTGTCAACTAATTTTTAATATAATTGCAGCGACGGGCGCCTACAAAGATTATGAAGTGAGAGCTGGACTACTATATAAATTTGAAGAGGGCGCGCACTTGTTAGTGGTACCAAAATCTATGCAGAGGGAGATCGTCAGGAGCATTCATGAGCAAGGACATATGAGTTTGCGGAAGGTCGAAGCGGTAATAAAGCAGGACTACCACATACCTAAGCTTAAGAAATGTATCGAGGAGGTCATCGCTAACTGTGTACCCTGCATACTGATGGCAAAGAAGGGTGGACGAATGGAAGGATTTCTGCATCCGATCGAGAAAAGTGACGTCCCTCTCCACACATTCCATGTTGACCACTTAGGTCCACTACCATCCACGAATAAATTCTATAATTATCTCTTCGTAGTTGTAGACGCTTTCACAAAGTTCACCTGGCTGTATCCGGTCAAGACAACGAAATGCGAAGAAGTGATCAAAAAACTGGAAGCGCAGAGTGAGATATTTGGGAACCCAACTCGGTTAATTTCGGACAGAGGAGCAGCATTTACAGCGAATGCTTTTAAGGACTACTGTGACCAAAGGAACGTTCAACACATAATGACAACTACCGGAGTACCACGCGGCAACGGCCAGGTTGAAAGGATGAATAGAATCATCATCGGTGTGCTGTCAAGGTTAACCGCAGAAGACCCAACCAAATGGTATCAGCATGTGAGCCAAGTGCAGAGAACTATAAATTCAACGGTTTCAAGGAGCACGAAAAGGAGCCCATTCCAGCTGATGTTCGGAACCATTATACGAACAAAAGAAGATCCGGATATGAAAAGTCTTCTGAAAGAAGCAGTGTTAGACGACTTCGAAACTACTAGAGACGAAATGCGAAAGAGGGCAAGAGAAGAAATACTGAAGGTCCAGATAGAGAATCAACGCAGTTATAACAAGAAGCGTAAAGAGGCTGGCAAGTATCAGGTTGGCGAACTGGTGGCTATAAAGCGAACACAATTTGGAACTGGATTAAAGCTATGCGCTGAATATTTGGGTCCCTACGAGGTGACCAAGGTGAAGCGGAATGAACGTTACGAAGTAAGAAAGGTGGGTCAGCACGAAGGACCGAACGTGACCAGTACATCAGTCGACTACATGAAGCCGTGGGTGAGATATAACGATGAAGATGAATTGAGTGATACAGTAGATGACGACAAAGAAAGATCCGACTGAGGGCAGTCGAATACCAGGATGGCCGAATGTAGGAATGCTGATGTTTATAATATTAAAACCATGATTCGCGACCGTCGACAATCGAAGTATAATAATGCTGATGTAATAAAATCTATCAATGATTCATAATCGACGATAGTCGATTGTAATTAAATAACACCACGAGCTGTCCATTCGTTCGTTTGTTGACCCATAAAATCGGAGTTTGTTTACTTTCAGGTTTGTTTACTCTCATTGAATTACGAGGAGAACATTGTTGCATTCGTCATGAATGAATTTTGTGCTGACCTATATTGGGAAGCATAAAAGCCATAGTGACATGAGTAATGTTGTCTTTTAATGCAATGCATCCGCTAAAGTTATTAGCTTGTGTAATTGGGGCGCTCGTTGGATGGGTCTTGTTTACGTTGGCCCTGAAATTATGGAAGTGGCACAAAATATTAAGTGCCATAGGCATTTGGAGCAGGAGGGATTAATGGGACAACGTTCGGACGGATGGGACATAAAGAACAAATATAAAAGAGGACTGACGATGGAATGGGGCACTCGAGAGTTCACCTTACAGATGGTCGGTGGTCGTGAATCGCTATTATCATTTTTTTGTGTATTAAATGTATTGTACCACGTCTTAAATAAAATATTATAGTTCCTACATATATGGTACAGTGATGTATGCGGAGGACAAAATAGAAATATAAAATTAATCCTCTCATTACCTAAATTAGTAGGATCATTTGATTTAAGTGCCGAATTCATTGATCTAAAATTTATGGAATCTGGTCATTCGTTTTTACCCAATGATATTAATTTTGGTGTAATTGAAAATAACAGCAAGAAACAGCAATTTATTGATTCCCACGATGACTTTTTTACTTATGAAAAGCAAGAAAAGAGAGATCTCTACAATCCCTTCAAAATTTGGAACATAATAACCGCTACCCAACTCGTCCTACAGTTACGTCAGAAAAAAAGAAGGGATATGATGGATTTACTTAAATTTATTCCACCTGTATACAACAACTTTTATAAGATCTTACCAGTCAAATAAGTGTTAACAACGAGACAGCACTAGGACAAGACCCAAAGTGACGAAAACGATGAAAATGACATATAATTTTATAATATACAAATTGACGTTGCATTCATCACCGAAACTTGGCTAACAAACGAACAAAAATCTCTGTAACTCTACTCGTATGTACCAGTGTTATCAAGTAGAGGTGGAGGAGTTGCAATTATGATTAGGAGACCAATTCAGCATAAAACCTTTCCGGTCATTCGTACATAAATAATGCAAACAAAAAACGATCAGTGTTAATTGTGTATACTTTCCTGGTAAAAATGTATTCTTATTAAAAAAAATTGCTTTAAAAAATGACTTAAGAAAACTTTTTTCGAGATATGAGGATTATGTATTTGGTGGAGACCTTAACTGTATACACAGGACCTGGGGTGCAACAGAGCGAATGTCTGGGGAAACATTTTTTCAAATTTATCAGATTTTTTCCCATTGCGTGTAGTTTTCCCGTCAAGTCCATCCTACATTCCATGTGAGTCCCATGGAAGTCCATCTGTGTTAGATTTATTTATTAAAAATCAAGCAAATGTACTTATGCATCAGGTTGCGTTAGCAGAACTTAGCTCAGATCGTAATCCAGTTTACTGTAAAATTATGCTCTCCTGTGAATGAAGAGATGCGCTTGTATTTGATTTTAGAAAAGCCAACTGGCGTTGTTTCAAGTCAGAGTTAAATAAGAAACTTAGTAAAGAGTCCGCCATGTAACGTTTTTTTTTTCAACTAGTGCTTATTTCGTGAATGGTAACACTTAGCTCATGTCTGATTTGACAGATGATTAGTTTTATCCTTCCGCTGGACGAATATGGCTGTGTATACGCTTGAACAATGCTGGGAAATATTGCGACATTACTTCGAAAATCATGGTAATGTTGCAGAATATGTGCGAAAATTGCGTACGGATTTTGGAAGAAGAGAAGCACCGTCAGCTCCGTATGTTCATTATCTTGTGAAAAAAGTGAAAGAAACTGGCATCCTCATCGATAAACCAAAGCGTGAAAAGCCAAAAACAGTGCGTACACCAGAGAATATTACTGCTGTGGCAGAAAGTGTGCGTGAAGCGCCATCAACATCAATTCACCGTCGTTCTCAACAATTGAATATTTCGGAGACATCATTCAGACGAATTTTGCATAAAGACCTTGGTATGACACCATACAAAGTCCAATTGGTTCAGGAGTTGAAGCCAACTGACCATCCAATGCGTTTTCGCTTCGCTAAGTGGGCCTGCAATCGACTTAGAGAAGATGCCGATTTTGCCAAAAAAATCATCTTTTCAGATGAAGCTCATTTTGATCTTGGCGAGTATGTAAACAAGCAAAATTGTCGCATTTGGGGCACAGAAAACCCGCACGCATACATTGAAAAGCCGATACACCCAAAACGAGTCACTGTTTGGTGCGGATTTTGGTCCAGAGGCATAATTGGGCCATTTTTCTTCGAAAATGAGCAAGGAGTGGCCGTTACAGTCAATGGCGATCGTTATCGGGCCATGTTGAACGAATTCACAAAAATTGAAGAGGAGGATATTGGCAACATTTGGTTTCAACAGGACGGCACTACGTGCCACAGAAGCCGAAGCTACACTCGATGTGTTGCGCCCTGTTTTTGAAGATCGCATTATCAGCAGTAGAGCTGATGTCGTTTGGCCACCTCGGAGCTGCGATTTGACACCGTTGGACTATTATTTGTGGGGTGCCGTAAAAGATAAGTGTTACGCCGACAAGCCAGAGACAATTGACGCTTTAAAGGACAATACTCGTGAAGCCATTGGTGAAATACAGCTGCACACAATCGATAATGTGCTTAAAACCGATCGTGTAGGCCATTGGACCATTTGAATGAAATTATTTTCCATTATTAACCGGAAGGATAAAACTAATTATCTGTCAAATCAGACATGACCTAAGTGTTACCATTCACGAAACAAGCACTAATTGAAAAACAAAAACGTTATATAGCGGACCCTTTATATACCTGTATAATAATTGATCACTGCTCTTGGCCTATATATAACCACAACTTCTTTGTCTTTTGGTGGTAATTTCGAGGTTATTTCCTTAATTTCCTGCATAACATTTCTATTTAAGCCAGGGGACAGACTTTTAATTTTAATCCACCTGTGCAATGAAGATGGATGTGGCAAGTGTATCTCAAGTTGATCCCGCAAAAAGTTGTATCCGGCAGCTGAACGAAAAAAGATGCACTGCGAAATCCATTTCTCCTCTTCGGTGTATTCATTTTTACGCTGTGATAAGATGAGCTTCGAAAATGTCATAGCATTTTGATTAATACCAAGCAATGAATCGATTTTCCCTTGAATGTTTTGCTTTTCACGCGCTTGTAGCCTTTTCTTGACCCCTTTTAAACGACGAATTTTCTTTAATAAATTTGGCTTCGATTTTCTTTAATAGTTATTCTCAAGACATTGTTCAATTTCTTGAGCTTTTCAATTCTCCTAATGTAAAAAGATTGGCTTTTTACATGAGCCTCAGAATTGGCGCAAGCAAATTCAATGTGATCATTGAATTTTGTCCTTAATAAATTTTTAGAAGCCAAATTTAGTTCCCCTATTGTAGGTTCACTCGAACTCAGTTTTAAATCTTTATAATTTTCATAAGTAATCTTAGCTTTGACTGGATCAAAGCAAACAGAACCGTCTTCAGAGTTCGGAACACTCTCGCTTCGTTTTAAAAAGCGAGAGGGATACGCGTTTGTTTTTAAATATTTTTTTCCCAAAAAGGCATTTTCAAAATGTTTGCTGCAAATGTAAGGTTTTTTAAGGCATTCTAAATGTTCACGAGACTCCTCCGTCAAAGCTAACCATTCATCATATTTAACAGTGCCTTTTTTAGTTAAACGAAACAATTTCATATCCGAAAACTTCATTTCATCACTTCAATTCAATTCAATTACTTGTTATTTACATGCACTGCATATTAATAACACGAATAATATTTTGCTCGTCAAACTTCAATTACAAAATGTAAAGAAATATTCGATTTTCCCCGCCTTTGAATTGTTCTTTCTTACATACACACCCATACGCTCAAACAAAATACCAATTCATTAGAAATTACATAATTTCCTATTGCAGTCGAATGAAAACAAACAGCCAAGTCTTCACACCCCTTCCCGCAAACCCCTTGCAATTGTTTTTCATATCCCTTTTGCCACTGCCGTCAACTTGCGGTGAGAGAAAAAAAATTCTCTCAGTAAACAAAGCAAGAAAGAGCGCAAATAAAAAAGCTTTACATTATTCCGAAAGCTCGTGTCGGATGGACGAGTGTCGGCTAGCCGACAAAAATTGAACCATTTTTTTCTTCAGCGATGAGACATCTGTATAGATTTATTATCTCTGCTACTATCTACCGCCAGCTTACTATATAATCAACCTTAAGCTCGCAGATAAATAATCAGTAAATTTCAAAGACATCCGAAATATAAAATTAGAATTAGAGTTTTAAAAATGAATTAATAAATATGTTTGACTATAAACTAAGACTTTCATTTTGGACCAACTAAAATGGTGACCCCGACGTGATCAATTCGCAAAACATCTAAAGTAACCACGTTTTTGTTTTTTTTCCTCCCGACTGCCACCGCGTGTGTGAAAGGAAAAAATACTCGTCCCATATCCACTGGAAGCAGTAAGAAAAACGACAATGACAGTGCCAGCGTGGTCGCAGTGGTGACAGGTCGCAGCGTGGGACTACGGTGCACGCCGACTGTACCCAAGACACAACCTAAAAACACGAAACGACAGTGTCATAAGCAGGAACAACGGCATTTCCTCGAGGAATCGCACTGTGGGACAACGGATCCCTATCCCAAAGGAAAGCCATACATGTACCTCACATAAAAAGTGTTTCCTATTTTTATGTTTTTCTTTCCCTTTTTCTTTTATTATCAGCTATTTTAGATACTCCTTTTCTGCTAATGTGACACAGTTCATTTGTTTTTTACATTGATATACATAATTATTAGAGCGGGTCAATTTGTTCGAGTCAAAAAAAACGTGGTAAGCGTCCACCAGAATCGGAATCTACGATGAATTCTAAGAAAATTTCACCATGAAACTATCAGCCCTATCGGGAAATCCGAAGGGGAATTTTTCCCTCGGAATATTTTTTGTTCCCGGGAACTAAATCTACCTATCGTGAATTCCCCGGGAAATTTTCGAAATTGTGTTCGAATTTTTTGACAGCTACACATTTATAGATTACAAACGAGAATTCAAAAGAAACGATTACAATTTTTATTTGAAAGCAGGCTTTTGATAATGTAATGGTGTACCAGCCGAACTATTTGCGGAGTCATTTAAATCCACATTTTTATTATGCGGCTGTGCTTGCTCATCATTTGAATCCAACAATAGTGCAATTGCGCTAGTTTCATAATGTTCTATTCATATTTTGATGATCTTGTGGCTGTCGTTGAGAAGTCTGCCATGACACAGATTCTACGTTTTCATCTTCTGCCTCACCAAAACGTTCCACAAGAAGACAAGCCAAATCGCTTGGCATTCGAAAAACCTTCCATAGATTCGCTCATTGCACAAATATTTATAATTGCTTCTTCAGTACTAGACAATTTATACTCCTTGCATGGGCCTCCTCCAGTTGCATTTTTTTAATTTGAGATTTTCGGACAACTTTTTTCTTACATATTTCTTTTTGTCAATCCAAACCTAAAAAACGTAAACAGTGCAAATATGCACATTTATAAATAACAATAATACACACACGCACATAACAACGATCTTGCCTTTTTCCATTCCAACAGAGATTTAACTACAAGTAGTAGTCCAAAACTATTCAATTCGTTCTCTAATCTTTTCCAAAATATTTTAACTTCTTCTTTGTTTCTCTTAGTAAATCCATTTGCAATGTCTGGATATCTTCCATCTCACTAACAATAATTTGTATTTGTTGCGTTTGACCTTAATTAAATGTTACAATCTGCATTTGAAAACAAAACAAAACAAAACAAAAAAACTTACATGATTACACGAAAATTTAAAATTCCTCCAGAAAAATTAAGTTCCCCAGAAAAATTACAGGGGAATAATTCTTGGGATATAACCGTCATTTTTCCCTCGAATTCTTATTCACGATTTTGCTTCCCGGGGAAAATTTTCCCTTTTTCGAAGTTGTCGCCGATACCCAGTTTTCGAAAATGGAAAAAATTCGCCGGGAAAAATTGTTGCCGATAGGGCTGTATGTGTCTAAAATCAATTCCTAGCTCCCACTGAGAAGCATAAAGATTTCAGGTTGAGGTATTTTGAGGTATTTAAAAAAATTATTCATCTTCTTACAACAAATTTTATAAATATTTTTTTTTTAATTAACCAAACATTTTTCTTTAAATTTGACGAAATGTGCCGAACATGCCATGTACTGGGGCTCATTTAAGAAAGTGAAAGCCAAAAGTCTGTAACTTTTTAACGAAGTGAGGTATCGGTCTAAAATTTTAAATATACATCCTTATAACTCCAAAGAAAATTTTGAAAGACAAAATAACAGTAGGCGTGGCATAAGAAAGGGCGTAACTTAACGGTCATAAATTTAATTTGATTTAAAAAAAAATATATTGTTATTTTCATACACTAATTACGAAACTTTGAAAAGATAAGCTTTAGAAATAAAATAACAAAAATTCTTAAAGAAGTTATAAGTTATTATGTTTATTAAGTTATGTTATTTGCGAGTTTTTAAAGTCTTTCTTAGACTCGATTTGAGGGTTTTTGGAACGACTTTCTAAAGTCACTGACATAATATCATCTCGATTCTGCGACATTACGCGTCGTGAGACATGCGTTAACAACTGTACACATCGTTCGGTTCCTTGAATGTGCGATGGAATTGCTGGATCTGGCAGTGGTATTTCAGCAGAATTTATGTTCTCCAATAAGTTTTCGTGTGGGATGCTTGCAGTAGATGGAGGTTCAAATAAGATGTCGTCATTATCCAAGTCAACTAAATGCATATAATCTGTGATAGTACATAATTTTATTAATAGCTTTTTCGCGGACAAATTTCCTTTCATCGAAAAGCATTGCTAACAAAATATTTTCTGTATGGGCGAAAAATGCATTGTTTTGGATTACTTTGTTAACAATTTCTCGAAGATTTAGTGGCAAGAATTGCGTTGACTGAATAAAATGGCAGTAAACTGAATTATAAAATTTGATATTAAAATACATCGGTATATAACCTTTCATAATGAAGTGAGATAATATTTTTAAATTCGCCGAAGGTACACTACGTGCGAAATAAAGGCGCAAAAGTCTGCTGGCTTTTGTTAACCAACGAGAATGAACAATTTGTCCCGGTTTCATGTTGGCAAGATCTTCTGAACACAAACCTTCCGATACAGCTTTGGCTATTCGATAGAGATATAAAATGTCAGTCGAAAGGCTTTCTTCATCTTTATTATCCATGGGTGGACGCATATTCCCCAATGAAATGGGTTCAAAGTGAGGTATAGTCTACGACAAAATGTTTGTTAAAATTTGAAGATGTATTAGAACTTGGTGCTTACCGGAAGTTGTTCACAGATCTCAAGTAACTTCGTTAAATCCCACTAGCTGTACGTGGTCCACTTGTAGTTGATTTTTCTAAGGCATTGAACAAATGGCGAAGTGGAAGTTCGTTAAAATGCAACAAGCAAACAAACCAATGTAATGGTTTATTTAACAAAACTTCAAACTTTCGAATTATTCCATTTTAAATTCCAGAATTGGTGGGTTTTCCATCGCAGCAAACTCCTATCAAGCTAGTAAGTGTTACATTTTTTTCCTTAAATAACTCCCATAAATGGATTTGTTTAGTATTGGAATCCTCAGCATCAACTTTTATGTGACCCAACAACTTACCTTGCGGTTCATTAAGAATCACAATATGAGACTCCTTTTGCACTCTTGGATGGTGTTCGCGCCAAATAACAATTGACTCATTGTACCATATTAAACAGTACCAATTTCTCCAGAATTATATTCGCCACACCTTCTATTGCTCCCATATAAAACGCACCCAACCCTAATTTCCCAGCCAAAAAAACCTTCATACTCGTTCGAACGAACCAATGCTACAATAAAGTTTAAAATTATTATAACGAAATCAAGCGCGTTTTATTCAGTGGCATTTTTCTACTATTTTCTAAATGCTGCTATCTCCTTGGCAAAGTTTTGTTGTTGGATATGCCACACAATTGTAATCAATGCGTTGTTGAGGTCTTCTCCCGACAGTTCTATTCCAGCGGATCTATTACCTCTAGCAGCCGTGATGAATTTTAGCATATACGCTACGAACCGAAGCGTCTTAACGTAGGAACTGTGTCTGTAGAAAATTTCTGAGAAGTCCTTTTCTACAACTTTGCATGCGAAAATGCTTTTTTGTTTCTTTCGTTCTAATAACCGTTCACGTACGTTGACTTCAGCTAAATTCGCGTTGTTTGGCCATTCGCTGTATCCTCTTTTCAGGAAATCCGGCCCCGCAAACCAAGATGAGTGTTGTAAATCATTGACGTTGCATCCTCTTGAGATTAAGTCCGCTGGATTATTCTCCGATCTTACATGCCTCCAGTAGACACCCGAACTTAACGAGTGTATGTCGCTTACTCGATTTGCGACGAAAGTTTCCCAAACACTTGGTGACGCATCAAGCTAGCACAACACAATCTTGGAATCTACCCAAAAATAAATGTGCTCAAAGTCAAACTCGAATGCTGCTTTGACCTTGCTCCAAAGTTTGGCCAACATTTGAGCTCCGCGCAATTCTAGCCTAGGCAGTGACTGAGCGCAGCCTTGGATTTACCAGCAATTAAATTAACCGAGATGTTTCCGCATTCGCCCTCACATCTTGCATACAAACAGCATCCGTAGGCCTTTGTTGACGCGTCCGAAAACCCATGAATCTGAACACTCCCTAAAGTGTGGTTGAAAGATGAATCGGGGAATGCTGATAGCATTCAAGTTTCGCAAGACTGCCGTATGTTCTTTCCAACAAGCGTCAAATGCAACAGGCAGAGCATAGTCCCAGTCTAATTTTTCCATCCACAATGATTTCAAAAACATTTTTGCCTTTACTACGATTGGACAAATTAAGCCCAGAGAATCGAACAATCTACTCGCATACGATAGGATGGTACGTTTAGTGAGCTTGCTTGGTGAAAAGGAATCTTTGTAGCAGTACTGGAACGTATCCTGTCGTGAATTCCAAGAAATCCCTAACGTTTTTATCGTTTCCAAGTCGTTTATGTTCAGCTCTACGTTCGTTGTTTCAGTCGATGTATCTAATGACACGTTAGATTGCCACGTGTGAAGCTCAAAATAAGCCGATTTGAGGATAGTATTTACTTCCCTTTGAATTTGACGCAAATCGTCGACGGAATTAGCTCCTGTGAGAAGATCATCAACATAAAAATCCCTCAAGACAACCTTTGCTCCTAATGGGAACTCCTCACTACACCTAACACTAAGTTCTTTCAGACATGGAGTTGCGAGAAATGGGGCCGAAGAAGTTCCGTATGTGACGGTATTAAGCTGGAACGTTTTTAGATCCTCCTTTGGATCATCTCTCCATAGAATCAGCTGATACTTCCTGTTCTCAGGATCGATTTCAACTTGGCGATACATCTTTTGGATGTCAGCTGTTAAGACATATCTATGACACCTAAATCGAAGCACAAACACGGACATTTCTTCCTGAATCGTTGGACCTACAATCAAAATGTTGTTGAGGCATATATTAGAGTTCGTTTGACACGATGCGTCAAAGACTACCCTAAGTTTTGTGGACAAACTGTCAGGTCGGAAAACGCACTGGTGTGGCATGTAATAATGCGGCTGTGTAAAGTCAATTTTACCAATCATTGACATGTGGCCCATATCCAAATACTCCTGAATGAATTTCGCATATTCGATCTTTAAATCTGGATTTCTGTTCAACCTTCGTTCGAGCGACAGAAAACGCTTTCTGGCTATTTCGAAAGAACTGCCAAGTTGACGTGGATTATCCTTGAATAGAAGCTTGACCCTAAATCTTCTACTTTCAAGGATTCTAACATTTTCGACAAAATGCTGCTCGCAAATAATTTGTTCAGGAGTGTGAATAATTTTATTGGAAATCTCTTCCGTTCTCCAAAACCTTTCCACCAGCTTCTCTAAATCACGACATGTTTTGCTCAATGATTTCTCCAAGAGATTACACGACGGTCTACTTGCTCTGTTTGCACAATAAGCCCCTGAGACTATCCATCCGAGAAGATTGTTTTGCATAATTGACAAGTATGGGCCCAATTTAATGTGACCCTTTATCATCAAATCAAAGAACAGATCTGCACCCAGTAGCATATCTATTGTTTGAGGCTTGTAGAACAATCGATCCGCCAAGCTTACTTCCCTTGGAATTCTCCAATCCTTTGTTTGCAATCGATGTTGAGCTTGGAAATCTGTTATTGAGCGAGCGATCCAAAACTCAATGTTTTTCTCGAAATTGTCAAACCTTAATTGCAATGTTGTCCTAGTTTTCGAATGAATTTTCGCAGAAGTGTCTCCAACGCCGCTTATGTCTATGTCTATGGTTCAATGTTTTTAGCCCGAGATTGTTTGCTAAGGCCTCTGTCATCAAATTAATCTGCGAACCTGAATCGAGCAAAGCTCTGGCAAGCACGAAACACCCTGCCTAATTCTTAACCTTTATTACTACCGTTGCTAAAACGACCTGAGGCTCAACGTTGACATCTATCGCATTATTCAGAGTGGTCCTTGCATTTCCAACGAGCTGAGAGGAAGGCGACGGTTCACCCTGTGGCCGAGACGTATTGCACCTATGCAGCAATAGATGATGAGGGTCTGAGCAAACATCACACCTTTTTGAAGAGCAGTTGCTTACCTCATGTCCTTTTTTCAGGCAGTTGATACACAGTGACAACCGTTTTGCATTTTTGAACCGATCATATACATTCAAATTTTTAAATTTGTTGCAATCCACTATTGCATGATGCGGTGACTTGCAAAAACTACAAGTCGAATTGGTTACCGGTAAAGATGTGTGAGTTGGTTTCCGATTATGTTGCCTGGACCTCATATCTAATCTTCCGGTATCGGCGAACAAACTCTTTGATTCTCTACTTTCCAAGAACTGGCAACGTTTATTTAGTATGGTGGTACAATCGGTCCACTTGGGCAATTTCGAATAATCGAGTGAATCATCCCACTTAATTTGGGTCTCTGAGTCAACTTTAGACATAACCAAATAAATGATTATCGCATTGAAGATGTTTTCATGGTTGCCTAACGACGTAAGGGAATCGAATAGTGCCGAAACATTGTCAACCAGAACTCTTAGCTGAGTGGGCGAGTCATTTTTCATTTTTGGAAGGTCAAAAAGCATCGAAATATACTCCAGAAATATCAGACAGGTGTTGTCATATCGCTCTTCTAGCCTTTTGAACGCCTTTGGATAATTTTCTTCAGTAATTTGGAAGGCGGTTGAATTTTTCAATCCCACTGAGAGAAGCATCACCCTCCACCAATGTCTTGAAGGTGCTTATAAAATTCTTGTACTCAGAGTATTTTCCTGAAAATTTTGGCAGGCGAAGCTGTGGTAATCGAGAACTCGTCTGAGGAATAGCGAACGACATTTCCCCTCCACTGGGTCTTCTAGTTGGGCCCATCAAAGATAATATTCTCGCTTTGGCAACACAATACAGCTCTTCTAACTCACCACGACAAGTGTCCGATGGACACATGTTTTCTATTCTCGTTTGGTAGTTGAGAACTTGCTTAAAATAAGACTCTACAATACCTAAGCGACATTCTAACTCTGCGTACTAGAACTTCCTATCTTTCGACTCTACTAGAGTTTTTATACGAGAAATGCTTCCCTTTGTGGACGCCCTACTGGCTTTCAGCGCCTCCAACGATTTTTCATTGTCCGAAGACACAGCAGCTTGATCTTTTCCCATTTTTTATTTTTTTTTCTCTGTAACGAAGGTAAACAATAAACAGATCGATTTACTTTCTGTCTGCAACGGACCGATCAGCTGTTCTGTTCCACAATTTGAAAACTTCTGCAAAAAAAAATTTTGATTCCTCACGCACTACAGCTATTTGTGACGAATTCTGCAAGTAACGGCGACGAAACAACCTCCAGCGGCGAATTTCTTTAAAGCTCCTACACCTCAGCGACGAATTTGCGCAGTAAAATCTATGAACAAACTTTCCAACGATGTATGTATGTGCGTGTGTTGCACTGAGCGAATATCATGTCCCAAACAAACGATGAAAAAACGACAGTTCACTGGCGCGGATGATTTGGCAGTGGGTGTGGCGGTGGCTATATAGAGTTTAATGTGCAGCTGGGATTACAAACGTTTGAACGACTATAAACTGTTGTTTGCAAATTTAGTGCTAAGTTCAGTGAACTTGACCAAGCTGAGCGCAGACGATTGTGATCAAACGGTGTTCGAAAGCTGACGATGATACGATTGAAAGCTTGAATTGTGAGAACTAGGCGAAATGCAGCGAGTTGCAACTGAAACGAATCGAACGAAAATTTCCTAATTCCTATGATGATACGAATAAGCTTAATGTGTTGAATGTAACTTGTAACGAATCAAAGTTGCAATTTATGTATGTATACATATAGTAATTGCCCTAATGTAAAACTTCCCTCGAATGGTTGGGAGATAACTCGAATGGGGAATTGTATGCAGCGAATTAATAGCCCAAGAGCGAAATGGGTGATGGCGAAGGTGAAATTTCGTTTCAACCAAAGGTTCGATTGTAGCGACTAACGATTGTTGCAATTTAGTTAATTTAAGTTTCGCTTCAGAGAAGATGATGGAGTTCAAGTTCATCCCACCTCGAGCGCCGCACTTCGGAGGACTCTGGGAGGCAGCTGTGAAGTCGGCAAAAGGACTTCTCTACAGAACCTTGGGCAGTGCGCTATTGACATTCGAGGAGCTGGCGACAGCACTGGTTGAAATCGAAGGCATCCTAAATTCGAGGCCAATCACTACAGTGTCTTCGGATCCCAACGATATCAGTGCGCTAACTCCAGGGCACTTTCTAATTGGATCTGCGATCAATTCTTTCCAAGAACCAAATTTTCTTAATGACAAATTTTCCTATCTTAACAGATGGCAACGTGTATCTGCAATCAAGCAACACTTTTGGAAGAGGTAGTTAAGCGAGTACTTCAAGAATATCCAAGTTCGCTCCAAATGGTTCACAACTCAGCCGAATATCAAAGAAGGAAGTCTGGTGATGGTCTAGGAAGACAACTTAACCCCGTACAAGTGGGAACTTGCTCGAGTAACTAAGGCCATTAAGGGAGGTGACGGGAAGGTACGAGTAGTTGAACTGAAGACTAGTTCCGGAAGCTATCGGCGTCCTATAGCAAAGATCGCCCCAATACTAGAAGACGGTGATTGACGGTATACAACCCATCAAGGCGGCCGGAATGTTCGCGCCAAATAACAATTGACTCATTGTACCATATTAAAAAACAGTACCAATTTCCCCAACAGTACCAATTTCCCCAGAATTATATTCACCACACCTGCTATTGCTCCCATATAAAACGCATCCCTACCCTAATTTCCCGGCCAAAAAAAACCTTCATACTCGTTCGAACGAACCAATGCTCTCTACAATAAAGTTTAAAATTATTATAACGAAATCAAGCGCATTTTATTCAGTGGCATTTTTCTACTATTTTCTACAATGGTATTTTCCATTAATGTCAGAGCGTCATTTTTTCTGCCATCAAAATAAAAAGCTAGTAAAGCTGAATCATTTTGCTGCATATGTCCAACGGACGCCCTGCATTTCATATATCATATCATAGCGAAATTAATTGCATCGTATCTTTTAGAGTAAGGTTCCCTTTTGTTCAAAATCAGATCTCTTGCAGCTGGTATTGCAAACTCGATTTCACATTCGACATTCATTTGCGAAGATTCGGCTCTATACGAAGGATCAAAGCTATCTGGCAATTGGCTTGACTGTTGATCGACGATATTTTGCACGCATTTGGAAATTGTATTCCT
The DNA here is from genome assembly GCA_949129095.1 of Volucella bombylans. Taxonomy (NCBI): domain Eukaryota; kingdom Metazoa; phylum Arthropoda; class Insecta; order Diptera; family Syrphidae; genus Volucella; species Volucella bombylans. Next base: position 14,937,668 of record OX422145.1, on the reverse strand, counting down.
CCTGCTGGTGTGCTGGTCAATCATGAACATTTTTAGGTGATCAGAAATTAATCCACAGGAGCATGGCATTGTTTTTGCAACCGCACTTAGCAACATAAAATAGTTCATTTATGGTTATCTCAAATTCAGTAAATGAATTTTTTCTAGATGCTTTTAACCTCTCTATGGTATTTTTTGAGGAATGTACGAGTATTAAGCTTTTTTAAGATTTATTAGCGTAATATTAATTTTTTCCCAAATTTCAATTATTTTGTTTGCTCTTATCGGCGTATGGCTTGCATAAGAGTGTTGTTTTTTTGTTTGTTGTTTTTGACGATCACTCACGTAAAAGTAGTATTTAAGTATATTCCGATAAATTGGCAAATACAATTCTGAAAATTCACTTGGTGTGCCAATGGTATTTGCGGTCTGCTTTGTATTAAAACTTGACGCAGACATCAATATAAGGCTATCAATATCCGAGTTGGAAGAGTCAAGTGACATCGCTGATGATGCCATAACTTTACATTATTTATTTTCAAATTTGCCCGCGCTGTGTACAATCACCTTAAGGGTACTCAAACCCTTTGAGCGCCCGCTGAGAATAAAAAAAAACCTTTTTTTTTTAATAGAATAAGTGAACCAAAGGTATAACAGCACGTTTAGAAGTAATAATAATTTTGAACTTTATTTACTGCTAGTCGATGGTTTTCAATGGCGTAGATATCTATCTTCGAGAAAGGGATAACTTTCCAATAGGGATTGATGCTCTTGATCGCCGCCCTATCTACACCACTATTGTTGGTTGACAATTCTTACTTTAAATTTATTATCAATAAAAGAAACTGTTATAAGAGGAATGGAGACCTTTACAAAAGTTTTGTCATTCTTATCTTTCTAAAGCTTATCTTTTAAAAGTTTCGTAATTAGTGTATGAAAATAACAACATATTTGTTTTTTAAATCAAATTAAATTTATGACCGTTAAGTTACGCCGTTTCTTATTTTGTAAGGTTAAAATTGTAAGGTCAATAGGGAGACCTTCCTACTGTATGGAGACCATGACGCTTGTTTTAGTTTTTCCCTCATTGCAAACTGAGTCGGATTTATCGTATCGGATATTATCGTTTGACCTTGAAAATGGGACTCAGGGTCAAACTCGTGGTCACCATCTTAAGTCCCTTTCAGAACCTTGTGACTTTTGTCTGAAACATTTTTCGAGTAATTTGGATGTCTCAAGTTAAAAAACTCACCCAGTATATCAAGTTCCACGAGATTTTCAATATGTCTCCCCAAAAAGTATCAGAAAGGATCTCACACCTACAACGGAGCAGAGCTGACACCGACAATTTGTTCTTCCTAGTGTGCTACCATTGCCAGTGTTTCAACCATCCACTCCTACGCCCTCTCGAAATATCTTTCCTCTTACCCTCTACTATCAAAACGTAAGAGGACTGCGATCTAAAACCTGTGCTGACTTGTGTCAATCTCACGCTCTCCCATTTGAGATCTACACTCTGACTGAAACTAATCTAATTCCCGATACTAAGAATCAGGAATTATTCCCCCCTAGTTTCAACGCTTTTCGAGACGATGATCTTACCCGTCCAAAAGATGATTCTCCTTGTCAAGGTGTCCTACTGGCCGTCCACAATGACTCTTCTCCTATCGCTGTTTCTATTTCTTCTTAGCTACGTTTCGTTATCGCTATCGACGCAATTGATCAAATAATTAACTTATCTGTTCCTCTCGATGATATCACCGTATTCGGCGATTTCATTCGCATTTACTCGGGTAAAGATAAGCTTACAGACTATAGCTTATGCCAAGTTAGTGGGGTCTCAAAACTATATGGGTAGGCACTGGGTAGCCGTGGTTCAAGTGGTTGGAAGTCAGTTCACTATTTCCAAATCGGAACGTTAGGTGTTTGAATCCCAGCCGTCCCCGAAAGACATTCATTTTTTCAGTTAACGAAAATCAAGTAAGATGGCTTTCTCTACAATAGCCATCCTGGCGGAGGTGAGAAGATTCGGAAAGCGAGCACTGGCTGTAGCATCTTCCGGGATCGCTGCCTCGCTGCTTTCTGGTGGCAAATCGGCCAAGACAATGCTCAAAATTCGAACAGACAGCAGTGAAACTCCCACGTGCGCGGTTTCCCGTAATAATGACAAGGCAAAAGTGCTTCGAGACTGCTCTATGATTGCATAGGATCAGTGTACGGTGTCAAGCAGAAAAGCAGTGGAGGCTGTAGACCGAACATTGCAGGACATCCGCTAAAATAATCATTTTATGGGCAAGCCAACAGTCCTCTTTTGCGGCGATTTTCGACAAACGCTCTTTGTTGTAACTAGAGGTATCCGAACCGACGAGGTAAATGACTCACAGAAACGATCAGACTACGTCTGACGCTTAAAATGATGTTCGAACCTTACACGCTCAAAAATTCTCCATTATGTTGTTGAAATTTGGTGAGGGTTAGTCAAGAAAAACTGTCAGAAATGCTCGGCAAAATTATTTCCACATTAGAGGAACTTATTCGCTTGGTGCATTAGATATTGCACAAATATCACGTCAAAGCAGTTCCTGGATATGTGAACGAGCTATTCTGATACCATGAAACGACCAAGCCACTGAAATAAATGATATTATTTTATCCGGAATTGAAAAGGATGAAGTAGATATTGTTAGAATCAAAAAAATAATATTGAAAAATGTATTAAATTAAAACGCATCGATTTTCAAAACAACACCAATTTTATTTGAACGGCAGTTCAACACGAGCACCCAATTCAACCCAACTCTCGACAAGAAGTGACCCATCCCCTGTTGTTGTTCATAATTCTCCTTCCTCTTATCTTTCCTTTTGCTAACATGGCCCATCTGACTCTGGTGACGTACTCGGCACCTCAATCCCTGTCCGAACATCTGTAAATAAAACCAAATATTTTTTGTACCTACAAATGAGCTTCTTTGTAGTCGTGTGACCAATAAACAAATACTGGAATACAGGAAATCTTGTGGGACCACAGCCACCACCTGGCTCCAACTCTAACGGTTTAGAGACCAATAAAAAAATACTGGAACACAGGAAATCTTGTGAGACCGTAGACACCACCTGGCTCCAACTCTAGCGGTTTAGATACCAATAAACAAATACTGGAATACAGGAAATCTTGTGCGACCGCAGCCACCACCTCTACTACATTCCGCCACTATCGGGACAGAAGCCGTATTAATGAAACTCACCTGGACTGTTTCCAATAACTGTATCATCAGCTTCCAAAAACTCAAAAATTTCTTTCATATCACAGGTCAATGTCCATTGCGCAAGGGCCATGACCTCAATTGCTCTTTTGACACTTTGGTTATGATATTAGTTCCAACCTTTTTACTTTTATATCGTTCATTTTCAAGACATTTTAATATTTCGTAAGGTCCTAAGAACTCATAGTCGCTCTTACTAATATGCATGTGAGTCATGATGCATCAAAACAAAATTTTCATGTGAATGTTGGATGTGATCTCTTCTCTTTTGATTCAAATCTCCCATGCATCCTGGTTCGGGAAACAGCTTTTTCGCTATGCGTTCTCTGTCCAGCTTTTGATTACGAAGACGATTTAGCTCTGAGGATATATTTCGCAATAATGCCTGGATTAATGGCGTCGAGCTTTGGATTCCCAGAAGAAGCTGTAACGGGTTCACACCAGTTGACTTTTGAATCTTTGTATGTAGTACCAATTGAATTTTCCACAAACCACTCGGCCATTCTGCTTTGGTTTTAGTTTCATTTCTTAATAGGTTTTTGGTGATTCTCATGTACCTTTCAACTTGACAATTGCCTCTGTGTATATCCGGTGTAAAGAAGTGATATTCAATCTGCCACTCATTTAACTATCTCAGGAATGTTGTATTTTTAAGCGACGTGCCGGCGTCCATGATTATTTTCCTGGGCGTACCAAACAGCGATAAAACATGTTGCAACTTTTCCCGAATTTCAGCCGTGCTAAGGGTCTTCATAGGCGTTAGAATGCAATTTTTTGTGAATGCATCAATTATGACCGGAATGTGCTTGTATCTGTCGGCTGATATTAATAATGGGCCAACACAATCCATGTGTAAAGTGTGGAATGGGTGTGTTGGCTTTTCTACCGGATTTATGTAACCCTGCAATGGGCCAATCCTAGTTTTTTTCATCGGACAAATTACACAATACCCAAGATAGTTCTTGATGAAATTTCTCATACGAGAAAACCAAAAGTGTTCGGCAATTGACGCATAAGTTTTATCAGCACCGATATGACACTGCTCACATTGAAAAATTCGCAGCAAACTTAAACGACTTTGTTTTGGAACAAACCATTGCAAATCATGGGACAGTACTATCTTGGTTAATTTGCCTGCGATATAGGTTAGGTTAGGTAAGAGTGGCTGTTGGAAATACCAACCCACTTAGGCTCCACAGAAAGTTCCTAGATGAAGCTTTCTTCTCTGGGAGAGAGCTGGGAATGTGTAGAGTAGGTGGAGGATTGTCTCCTCCTCTTTCTCGTCCATGCAGCTTCTACAGAAATCATTAGTAAAAGCGCCAAGCCTTCTCGCGTGCTTGCCTATGAGGCAGTGTCCAGTAATGACACCTATTATGGTGCTAAGATTCTATCTAAAAGGATCAGACACTTAGAGCGACTCAGATACAGCCTTGGCCAGATCTGTTTGGTCGCTAGATATGTTTGCCCAGCAGTCCACCTAAGGTCTGTTCTTTTATTGGCATCCAGCTTTAGTGTTAGTTTGCACGTAGCGATTGGTATGCCTATACTACCTTTGTCCGGTAGGATAGGTAGAGTGGTTCCAATTTTGGCGAGTTCATCGGCTCTGCAGTTCCCTGGAATGTCTCTGTGGCCCAGCACCCAACAAAGGTGAATGTCGAACTGCTCTGCCATCTCCATGAGAAATGATCGGCATTCAAGGGCGGTTTTAGAATATAATGAGACCGAGTCCAGGGACTTGATGGCGCCCTGACTATCCGAAAATATGCGGATATCCTTTGCAGATATCACGTTTTTCTTCAGCCAGAACAGAGCTTCTTTAATCGCCAAAATTTCCGCCTGGAACACGCTACAGTGATTTGGAAGACGGAAAGAGAGGCTTAGATTTAGCTTATCTGAGAAAACACCGCCACCAACTCCGTTATCGGATGTGTTGACGTTGTTAAAGGCGCCCTCTATGTCTAGGAAAGCAACCATTGTGTACTCCTTATTTTGTAGGGATCGTTCGATGTGGCTAGTCAGAGAGTGCAAAGCCGTTTCCACAGACTTTCCTTTACAGTAGGCATGTTGAGCCGTAGACAGAAGTCTTGGATCAACTTTAGCTCGAATATGGATATCAATCAGTCGTTCTAGAGTTTTCAGAAGGAAAGATGATAGACTTATAGGTCTGAGGTCCTTTGGGACTACATGAAAACATTTTCCGGCTTTGGGAATGAATACTACATTGACTTCTCTCCATAACAGTGGAATGTGGATAAGTTCTACACAGCTCCTCATATATTTTTCTAATCAGAACATGAATTTTGGTCACGGTTGCAGTAGGCCTGTTTGGGCTGCTACTGGCAGCGAGTTGGGATCTACCTGGAAAGTGGGTGTCCAGAAGCAGGTTGAGTGATTCATCACTTGAGGTTGTCCAAGAGCCATCGGTTTTTTTCAAACAGGTAGGCATCATAGGATTTGTAGAGAGGATTTTTCTTAGCCGCGATGCCTCAAAGGTTTCTGTGATTTTGTTACAGAATGACCTCCAGGATTGTCGCTTTGCCTTCCTCAGTTCTGTTTTGTATAATTTGAGGGATTCTTTATATGAGTGCCAGTCAGTCACTTTTTTTGTGCTTTTTGCTGCGTTGAAAAGTTTTCTACAGGCGTTTCTGAGCAGTCCCAGTGCCGATGTCCACCAATGTGGATTTTTCTTGCCTCTTAGTTGAATAAGAGGGCAGGAAGCGGCCATAGCCTGATTGAGAGCCAGAGTAAATTTCCTGACTTTCATGTCAAGCTCATTGGTGTCACGCGGGGACTTGATAGTTCAGAAGATAGCGTTTCTGACAGTATTCCTCCGTGTTTTGGCCAATCAGTTTCCCGGTAATTCCGGAAAGTTGGTTGGCTGGGGGGAGCATCACTCAGACTGAATTGGATGCATCTATGGTCTGAAAAGGAGTGTTCAGACGATACCATCCAGTTTGTTAGCCTTTGGGTGATGCTGTCGGAGACAAGAGTAATATCTAGCACTTCTTGGCGGTTACTAGTTATAAAAGTGGGCTCATTGCCAATATTGCAAATTAAGAGGTTAGCACTTAAAATATAGACTAAAAGCGACTCACCTCTATCATTGATGTTAGTACTGCCCCATACCATACTGCTCCGATTATGAGGCCAGTTTTTTGCCTTCCCGCTTCCAGTACCACCCTTTCTAGGTTATCACCAGGGAGAGGGCCCACTTGATGGTGGCCAAGGTAAGCCGATGCCAGCCAGTAGGAGCCTTTGGCAGTCTCTAGTCTAGCAGCGGTTAAGTCGGGTCACTGAGGTTGGGAAGTAGAAATACATAGAATAGAAATAAGGCTACGGTTCACTAGTATACAAGTTCTAATCTTACCTTTGTCTCTAGTATAGAGCATAGGGTATGTGGGTGTCCTAAGTCCACGAACCACACCTTCTACAATCCATGGTTCCTGGATTAGGATTATGTCTTCTGCGTTTTTAGAAAGACGCAGAATGAGTGCGGCCGAAGACTTTTTTGAGTGGTGGAGATTAATCTGGAGAAACCGTATCATTGCTACAGTCTTACAGAGTCGCCTCCACCACGGTGTTGTTGAGGTCTTCCGATTCTGAAGATGTGCCCAAGAGCTTATCTTCTATCTCTGACCTCTAATTGCTTCGTCATCGGCTTCCATTTCCGACAGGGTGTCAGAAGAGGAAACCGACGACTTGATAGTCACCTCGGACAGATTGGAGTCGTCGCTTTCCAATTCTTGAACGGATATCGAAGCTCCGAGATCCGAGGTTGTGATATCAGGTATTAAAGGAGGAGGAGGTTGCTTATCAGCATCCAGCTCATCCTTTTTGTACACCCTTAAATGTATGGACTCGAATCCGAACCGAATCATGCCTTTCGTCTGCGCCAGAGGATTAATGGATTCTTTATTGATCACAATTAACGCGCATCTATAAAAACTCCTTATTTCCTCCAGTTTCGTGACTTTCCAGTCATGAGTCGGAAGAGTCGGATCTACCGCCCGGTATTGAAGGAGTACCGGCTTCGGATTTTGTTTTTGAGGTTTTATCCATAAATGGTCCCACGAGTAGCGGAGAAAGGGGCTTCCATCTGTACAGAGATCCGCTGTATACAGATAAGGCTAGCTAATCCGGAGGTCGCCAGGTATCCGGATACTCCGTTCGCGACTGAGCTATTTTTGGAGATGCTGGGCCCTCAACCAGGTTGATCTTCAGCACGGGTCGTATGACACCTTGTTCCAGCTCAGTCGAAGAAGGGAGTGCTTTGGGAGTTGGGGAGGGGGGGGAGCATCCTTTGGTTTCAGGACTCGTCTGGAGAATTTCTTCTCGAGATTCATTGACCCTACTCAGCCTCTACAACTCGACGAGTTCGATGCTCGCGGTAGAAGTACCTGCGATATAGCATTTCGTCTTTTTCCACATACAGGTTAGCATCAAACTCGCCTGTTTTAAGTTTTCCCAACAAACTTTGTATCTCTTCGTTTCCTTTTTGTTCCAAATACGCCCAATCATTATGCCTAATTCATCGAACAACGTCAATAGGATTCCGGCTTAGATAATCTACATGTGGCAGGCTACTCCCCTTTCGGTATACTATCTAAAAATTAAAATTTTGTAAGTAAATCTACCATCGTGTAATTCGGGGAATGAGATCCTTTTTGGCAGCTGATGCTTTTACAGCATTACAATCTGTAACGAGGGTAAATCTAATACCAAGCAAATATACACGAAAATGCTTTACGACTCTGAAAATGGCTCGTATGAGTGATACGAGTATTTAGCTTCAGCTACGGTTGTTCTTTTGTTAAGTATGCTACCGCATTTGACACAAATTTATTCTTTTGGATTAAGACAGCTCCATACCCAATGCTACTTGCATCTGTGTGCAGTTCGGTTGAAAGTTCCGGATTGAAAATAACAAGAAGTGGTCTCGATGTTAGATGCTCGATCAAATATTGTCTTGCTTTTTCTTATTCCTCATTCCTCTCCAAAATCACCTTTTGTTTTGTTAACCTTGTTATACACGCTGTTCGAGAGGCGAATTCAAGAATAAAGTTTCTGATATATTCTGCCAATCCCATCAATTGTCGAACTTGTTTGACGTTTGCGGGAACAGGAGATTCTATTAAAGCCGGAATTTTGTCTTTTCCTGTACACCCTTCAAATTTTGTTGTTGCTTCAATGGTATCACCGGCTATCCCCTTCAGCAGAACATTGCACGCGACAAGTTTATTTTGGAATAAGTGCTGAAATCTTTTCGACATGAGAGATAGATCCACTCTTGTATCAATCAGCGCCCAAAATCGGTGCCTCTCGATGTAGCACCCCAAGTTTTACCCGAACTACAAAAATTTATACTGCGCCGTTTCTCTATAGCTGCCTTTGTGAAGCAATTAGAAATATCATGACCCAGCTTGGCACAATAAGACCAAACAATACACTGACTTGATTTCGATTGAATTGCTAGTTTAGTGAACGTGCTGTTATCCGCATTTGACCTAGTATGTTTAACGCGACAATTGGTTTTGATGTGTCCTAGTTTTCCACACTGAAAACATTTCTTTACCGAAATTCTTTCATCTTTTCCGTCACCCAACTTCCTTTTTAACATCGACCAATCACTGCTCACTGTTATCTTTGTTACCCGACAGCTTTGTAAAGCAGAACAAGAGGACTAATAATTCAGAAATGGTTTTACAGTTAGCTTTCATTACTGTATTACGGATAACGAACTCAGCTATGCCATTTATAACTAACTACAATAAATCACCCTCACTCCACTTCGCCAGAAAATTTCTTAACTTAGAAGTTTTCTAAGAAGACGACCCAGATTCCTCTTTGATGGAAATGCTACCTTTACGGAATCTTTACGGAAACTACCCCAATATCTAATGTCGGGATTCCAACGTTCATACCAAATCTTTGCATCACCCAACAAAAACCTACCAACTCGGGCCAAAGTTTGCAAATCGAACCAACCCACTTCTTTTCTAATTTCTTCTACTTGACTCACCCATTTAGAAGATTCATTAGTTTGAGGTTTGCAATAAGGAAGATCAATCAGTTCATCTGATATCTGGGAGTGCAATGCTATGATCAATTCGCTTAATATTTGCGAAGATTCCCCGGTCACATCACCAACTACACTCTTACTTGCAACACCACGACGAGACATGTCGCCAAAATGATTTTTTTTGTTTTGTTTTGTTTTCACAACAATTTTCACAGTAAGCACGCGAAATATTTTTTTTTTACATGGATATGTCTAACCGCTTGTCTCTCTGAAAAATGTGTCCGTCACAAATTGTGTCCCATTTTTTGCTTTCCTTTTACCGTTCAGTGATCGTACTTTGTGCGCGTATTTGGTGTTGTTGTTGGGTTTGTGTGCTTCACAACGAATCAACTGTGCAAAGGAATGGGATATTGGAGAACAGTCTGTACATGGACACATGAATCGTCATCGCTCTGTTTGTCGACGTTTTGTATGTGTTGAAATTATACGTTTCATCCTTTGTGCATATTTGTTTTCTTTTTCCTCCTTTAGCCTTTTGCCCAATGCTGGTACTGCCACCGACACCGCTGCATTGTATTGGTTGATGGGAAGTGATGGCGCTGGATTTTATTAGATTTTTCCCAGATACATATTTTGCTTTGCTTTTACCGTTCAGTGATCGTACTCTATGTGCGGATAGTGATGTGCGTTGCAGTGATGAATTTTTTCATTTAGTTCCGATACATCAGAAGCGAAAAAGTTTGAAATTTTACACCGGGGTAAAACTTTAAGCCATTTCTTTTTTTGCACAACCACCCTATATTATATTAATGTTAATTCGTAAAACAATTAAGGTTTTTTCGTCTAATGCCTATAAGACATATCCATGTACCAATGTATCTGCATGTCGTGTGGATACTTTCAACAGTTTACTGCTTTTTTTGGTTCTACTTCTGATGTTAGAATCACAACAATAATATTAAAACTGTATTAAATTAAAACGTATTGATTTTCAAAACAACACAAATTTTATTTGAGCGGCAGTTCAACACGAGCACCCCATTCAACCCAACTCTCGACAAGAAGTTGTTGTTCATAATTCTCCTTCCTCTTATTTTTCCTTGTTGCTTGCATGAAAAACAGTTGGGTAGTCTGTGATCGTTAGCGGGTCCATTCAAAAACACGTTCGTTTATGTCTGTCCACATACAAAGGGGTTGATAGTGGCAGCACTTTTCAATCAACTGTTGCTAATAATATAATACAATAGTATTCACGTCGATAAACACCGTAGTCGGTCAAAATGATACCGCTAATTACCCGATAGAATTTCTAAAAATTGAAGTTCTTTCAACGCCAACGGGCTTCCTGCACATCGGATTACACTAAAAGTCGGTGTTCCGATTATGCTTCTTCGGAACTTGAACCCTCCGAAATTATGCAACGGAATCCGTTGGAAGGTGGAAGTTCTTACGGGCTGTGGTGTAGATGAAACGGTGGTTATAGCACGTATCCCACTCATTAACAACAATTTTCCATTTCAATTTAAGCGAGTACAGTTTCCTTAGCTTTCGTTATGGTGTTTGCTTTGCCATAACGATAAACAAATCGCAGGAACAGATGCACAAATCTGTTCGTGTAGACTTGAGAACCGCCTGTTTCTGGCACAGCCAAATGTACGTTGCTTGCTCTCGCGTCAGCAAACCTGATAGTCTATATATTTTAGCTCGAGAAGTAAAAACAACAAATAGCTCTCAACGATTTGTATTTAATCGTCGAGGAATTGATCACATCCTCTCTCTTTAAATTCTTGGCTGTGGCTTGGAGGCCTTGTTGAAGTATCAGTGTTTTAACTGCTTTTAAAGATTATTTACAAGAAACAGCGAAACCATTTTTTTCATAAAATAAGTTTTTGTTGATCTATTCATCCATACCATTGCGGGCTGCTAAATACTACTGTTTGATATTACGCAGTCAATTTTTTATATATTTTGACAAACTGTGGAATAATCTCCCCACACATCGTTGAACACCCGCCAAATTGAGCTAACTTAAATGGAACGGTATTTAAGCCGCCTCGAGATATGCTCTGTAAAGTATTGTAGTTAATTGAACCGAAAAAGTTTCCCTGAAGAAGAAGTGCAACTTATTGTAAACCCTGGAACTCCAAATTGGTGTGAAATACTACGATCCACAAAATGAAAAGTGAGTCCCCAGTACTGTAAATTGAAGCACATTCTCCGCCCAAAAATGAAAGTATGGTTTCTCGATGATCAGCAACATTGTGATGAACTCAAGACCAACTGAGTCAAATGCATGGATACCAAAGCCCTGAAGAAGTTGAAAAAGAACAAGAAACTCGTCAAGGAGGTAGCAAAGTTATATGTGCGATGCTTTCCTGACATCGAAATTTTTGAACGAGCACATGACGTGTTTTTTTGGGCCCCTGGTCTCCTCTCCTACCAAGAGTCCATAATAGGCAAAGTCGATGAAGTGAGGCCACAACTAAGTTCCAAGTGAAGAAAGTCTGTTGCCCTCGGACATGTCAATCAATTTCGTGATTTCACTGCTGAACAAGCAAACACTGGCCGAACGTATGTACCCTTTATTTTTTATACAAGAGCATAACGGTTTTCCCGCAATTTATTATCAAACCTATTTTTTGTCTTCTTTTGGTTGTTCTTTTGATACAATTTTTTTCACAAAAAGACGTTATTAAGTATAACTTTTTCCTTTTTATTATTAAAGAACAATTTATTCTCTTAAAAATACTTAACATCTTTTTAACAAAAAAATACATTTAAAATTATCAACAAAAAAAGGAAATTAAAAAAATAATACAAAATTAAAATAAAGTCTTTGTTTGCAGCGAGTAACCAACAAAAGGTATTCAAAAATTCCAATGCTGCTCGATACACAACTGTGCTCGCCTGAAAATACTTGCGATTGCCCCTTTTGATCATATCCGGTACGCCAATTCAATGCGGTGATTTAGGTCCTGCATTGAATTTATTTGGCGCTCATGCACGACGTTTTTCAAATGCCCCCACAAGAAATAGTCTACGGAATTAAGATCTGTTCACTTCAGCCGGCTACCGGAAACTATCCGGATCAAAAATCCCGTCCACCTGACCTGGATGAAGTGATGACTGTTACATCTAAGCTTAAGTATAACAAACCTGCTGGAGCGGACGGCCTGACTGCCAAGCTCTTCAAAGCGGTAGGCGATGACTTGGAAAGGAGCATACAACAGCTCATCTGTAAAATATGGTCAGACGAAATTATGCCCGATGAATAGAACCTCAGCATTTTTTGTCCGATCCTCAAGAAAGGAAACCCTCTAAACTGGCCCAACTACAGAGGCATCAGTGTTCTAAGATAGGCCACAAGGCCCAATATGCCATATTGTGTGAACTCCTGAAGCCGTTGAGTCCATATTAATGTGGCTTGAGGCCAGGAAAGTCCACCATCGACTAAAAAATCACGCTACGGCAGATCTTGGAATATATGAGCTCCAAATCGATACACACCCCTATTAATCGACTTTAAAGCCGCGTATGACACCATCTATAGAGACGAACTATACAGTGCAATGTCTAGTTTTGGCATCCCTGCCAAACTTGTCCGCTTTTGCAGGATGAGGACGGAGAATGCGCTATGCTCCATTAAGACGATGGGTCGTCATGCAATTTCCTTAACATCATTCTTGAAATAATAATGCAAAACTCATGCGCCAACACAAGGGGCACAATATTTCAAAAGTCCGTCCAATTGCTCGCATACGCTAATGATATTGACATAGTCAGAAGAAAGCAGCGTGATTTCAGTGGCACTTTCGCGAGTATTGAGACGGAAGCGATGAAGATGTGTTTAACGGTCAACAAGGGCAAGACTAAGTATATGCTGTCAACCAGAAAGGACACCCAACACCGACGTCTTGGACAGAACGTCACCCTCGAGAGATATAACTTTGAGGTGTTTAAGGACTTTGTCTACCTAGGCTATCGTAGTCTGACACCAGCGCTGAGATCAAACGCAGAATAAATCTTGCCAATTGCTGTTTCTGTGAATTAAAAAAGCAATTGACTAGCAAAGTCTTCTCTCAAACATCAAAACAAAAAAAAAAACTTACGAAACAAAAACATACAATTATTTGTTATGAGGATCGTAGAACTCATAGTTTTGTTCTGTTAAAAAGGCTTCAAATTCTTTCCTTACGGCATCTTTATTGTTATAAAAAGACAATTAATTAAAACTCTTTTCTTTCAAATTCCGGGTACTATGCCATTAAACTTAACCAAAATTTCAGCAAACGAGTCAATACCAGATATTTTGTAAATTTTCCAACATTCATTTTTGGCGATTTTATTTTGTTACTGGACCTCGTTTGATTAATATACTGCCTGATACCTTAATTAACCACTCTTGGGGCAGGTATTTGTCGAATGATAAATATTTCAAAATACAATAATAACAAACTTTAAATCTGATTTATCATTTAGATTTTTAAATTTTGAGCATTCATTATTCCTTTGAATTTAAGCAACACCACATTTTACTTTTACTCGTATACTTTCAATTTAATATATTTTTTTAGGTGGCGTGTTTGTGGTTCTTCTTTCGGGACTTGCAGTTGCTATTTGTGTATCAATTTACGAGTTCTATCAGCACAGTCAGACTACTAGACGGTCAACCTTTGAATGCGAAAACAGTAATCATTCGACGGAAATGATCGACGGTATGAAGAAAGGAGTACAACAAACGATCTGCGAACAGATGATAAATGAGTTTTGCTTCTCAGTGCGTTGCTTAGGTTCCAGGCGTAGACCTGCTCTTAAGCGAACCTGCCCACGATGTAGTACATTGTTAATGCCACAATCAAATGTGGTGTCGACAACACCATGATAATTAGACCAACACACTCCCTCCAAACGAAAGCACTTCAGCAAATATAATCATGAATTTGGCCAAGTTATACCAACGATAAGAAGATCCAGGACAGGTGATTCCAGTTCAATGCAGGTAGAACAATCTTAATTTGACATTAATGTATGCACTTATTACGTTTGCTTTTTTCTAGGCTTTATCTCCTTTCAAGTTAATATCAAATGACTATCCTCTCAGCTGTAAGAAGATAAAATAAATCTTCAAGTGTTACCTTTTTTAAATTCATTATACTAAATAAATATTCGTGTAGAACAATGAAAATAAATAAATCAATTACAGTACATTGGCGAAAATATAAACAATTTTTTCAATGGGAAATTGTCAACATAAAACATAAGGAAACAAATACATTTAAACAGTGATATATGTACAAGATACTTGTGGTGTTATTATGCTTTTTTCAAATTAATCTGTTTTTGTTGATACATAGCATATAGAGAAACCACTCCCCAAAACTGTCAAATAAAAACTAAGCACAAGCCTAAGAAAAGCAAGAAGAATGTAACAGCAAGGTAAATAAAAAAATGTAAGTATATATTTTTTTTATAATTTACACGCGCCTAAGTGCTTATGATACCCTTTTATTGTTGCCAGGGCGCGGGCGGAAAGTAGAAGGAGGAGAAAGGAAAACATTGTTGTGATGAAGTAGTTTGAAAACTCAGGTATATTTGGTTTCAATATTAGCTCTCCGGGGGTGGGAGTCCGAATGGGACGGAAAGATTTTTCTTCACTCGGAATGATTCGAAGGTTATCAATTTTGCACGTTTGTTTTTGTGCTTGAAACTCTACAACAGCCAAATCTACATGTCAGTGTTATGCCTTCACACGCAGATTTTTCTGACTGAGTACTAATTACACAAATGAAGAAGTTGTCATGAGTCGGATTCGAACCTTGACCCTCCAAGTGAGAGGCGATTGCTAGTACCACTACACCATGGTCACCCTAAACAACTTTGATATTCCGAATTCCAGCAGATGTCAACCCCTTAGTAGCTTATATTGTCGACATATCTACATACTTACTCAGCTTCTCTTTGCAAGCGATGCCAATATAAAATGGTTTTGAATAGGGCGTTCAAAACATGGCCGTCGATTGACGTAAACAATACAATATATCATGCAATTTATACATATCTATCAGATGCGTTTGTTAAAAAGTCCGATTTGTGCACACACCAAGGTGCTATGCACTAATAACGAGGCGTCTAAGAAGCGTGGAGATCTATAATCTTTTCAGTCAGAGACTTCATCAAACTTACATCACCCACATTTTCAATACAATTATAATAACCTCTACTTACCCTGTTGACTGGAAAATAAAAATTATCTAAATAATTACTCTGACCTTAGACCTAGAGCCTTTGAATCAATTCTGAACATTCAAATAAAGGAATATATGAAAAAGGGAAAACAATTAAATGCTCTTCAATCAGGTTTCCTATCTGGTTACAGCCATGTCTGCGTGCCCAATATAAGAACTATCTTAACTTTACTGGACTTTTATAAAGGGTTTGACTATGTTAACTCAACTATCCTTGTTTAGTAATAAATTATCCTCCTTATGTCTCGTTAATAGTGGTGTTCCCCAAGGATATATTCTCGGTCCACTACTCTTTTCTGTATTTATCAATGGCCTACCCGCTGTTTTATCTCACTGTCGTTATCATATCTACGCCGAAGATGTTCTGCTATACCTGACTTTTCCCATTGTCATGGTCGAAGACGCAATATCCAGAATTAACCAAGACATATCTTCTGCAGTAAACTGGTAATCACGCAACGGTTTAAAATCTAACCCACTTAAAACTACAACATTACCTATATCCAAACACCCCCACACTTTTCAAATATTCTCTTCTCAAGTTCAATATGTTTCTAAAGCACCAAATCTCTGTATTACTTCTAACAGCAGGTTAACCTGGGATGAACATATAAACTGTACCATCTCTAAAGTCTATGCTTCGCTCCGAAGGCTGTCTGTCGCCAAAGAGTATATTCAGGTTGAAGTCAAACTGGAATTGGAAAAAAATCATTTATTGTTCCAATAATTACATACGGCTTCGAATTCTTCTCCAATTGTGACTCTTATTCGTGTCACAGGTTTAGGGTTGCTTTCAATGCGATTCAACGGTTTGTCTTTAAGGCATTTCGTAAATGCAGTCATTTTTTGAGGTTTAGCATTACAGATCGTTGTAAGCACGTAAAACATTTAGGGGTTTGTAGCAGTTGTTTAGCGTATAGCCAAACTATTGAACAGTGCCCTAGCCAACGACGATGTTATCACTGCCAACAAAACCGCCATTCCCTTCTGCACGTTTCTTCTGAGTCAGGTACGAAACGGAAGAATTCCTCCAATACACGAGGCTTTACCTCAGCATTCGGACCGGAACTCATCGTGCGTTATGTTGAATTGTGTGGACTGTATATCGGTGTTTGGTTTGAGGCTCTACTTCGGTTTGTGCATGAGTATACCGATATATCGTATGGTTAGAAACTCTACTTAGGGCTGTGCATGAGTGTATCGATATATAGTGTGGTTTGAGACTCTACTCAGGTTTAGAGATAGTGTAGACGATAGGTATGTATTTGAGTATTTTCTTGGGTTGAGTAAAATGATAAGTGGGTTGCGCTTGAGTGAACTTGCTAATTGCTGGTTTAAATTGTGTTGAGGGTTGTCGTTTCACCTCTTAAGCGAAATTGAGTCTTTTTAGTACTATTCGATTTTAGGCAGCAGATTGTAAAGGGTAAAACTTTGTTTTTTAATTTGGAGTTTGCTTGAGCTTATTAAGTATGTCTGGTGATATGTTATATTGCGAGATCTGTGGCGATGGAAAATTTATGAATGTTGCTACCTGAGGTTTTTTCAAGGCTGTGTAGCATTGCGTATTTGAAGCGGGCATAGCTTCGTGATGGGCCGGCGAAACTCGCCATGTTGCGTTTTGAGTCTTACAACTCTGATGATTCCGTTTGCCCCTGGGTATGCTTCTACGATCCTTCCAAGACTCCATCTAGTAGGTGGTACTCTTTTATCCTTAATTAAAACCAGTTCTCCGATGTTAAGCTGCGGCTGTGATTTTAGTCATCATGGTCTTTGTTGGAGACGGGTGAGATATTCTTCCAGCCACTGTTTCCAAAAGGTATGCAAACGCATTTTGATTGCTTTCCATCGATTGTTAAAATTTGTTTGTTCTGGCGGATGGTCTGGTTCAGGAACTGTGAATAGGTCTTGGCCGATGAAGAAATGGGCTGGAGTTAGAACTCTGAAGTCATCTGGGTCTTCGGACAAATGGTATAAAGGTCTAGAGTTATGGCACGCTTCTATTTGTGTCAGAAGCGTGGCGAGCTCTTCGTACGTTAGTGTTCCGATCCCAACAACTCGTTTTAAGTGATGCTTTATATTCTTTACACCAGCTTCCCATAATCCTCCAAAGTGAGGGGAAGCTGGTGGAATAAAGTTCCACTGTGTCCCTTGGGTTGCTAATAACTCTGCGATGTCCTTCCAGTCATGCATGGCGTTTTTCATCAAGCGAGATAACTCCGCATCAGCCCCGACGAAGTTCGTCCCAAGGTCGCTGTACAGTTGGCAGCCTACTCCTCGTCGTGCTGCGAATCTACGAAATGCAGCGAAGTACGCTTGAGTCGCGAGTTCGTTGGCTGCTTCCAAGTGCAAAGCTTTTGTGTATAGACATATGAAGACCGCTAGATAGCCCTTTAAGCAATTAGCCCCGCGACCTTTCCATGTCCGGATATCGATTGGTCCCGCATAATCCACTCCGGTGTGCGTGAACGGCTTTGACACACGCACTCTTTGGGAGGGTAGATCTCCCATCAGTTGATGAGCAGTTTTGCAGCGAAATCTGAAGCAGGTGATGCATTCGTGTTTTTGTTTCTTAACCGCTCTCTTAAGGCGGAATATCCAAAATTTATTCCGCAGGAGCTCCATCATTAATTGGATACCGCCATGAACGGTTGCAATGTGGGCTTCTCGAATGATCAGCCCCGTAAAATGATGACCTGGTTCCAGTATGATCGGATGTTGTTGTCCAAAGGTAAGATTTGCATGTTTTAATCAACCGCTGACTCTAAGTATACCACCCTTGTCTTGCCAGGGCGTTAAGGGCGCCATACCTCTTGTTTTATTCACTCTTTGAGGAAACATTTCACGTTGGGCACATCGAGCGAGAAAGTTAGTCGCGGCATCCAGTTCTTGGTGTTGCAAACTCCCAAAGGTTCTTTCGGACTTCACTTTTCGGCTATCGGTCGCAAAACGGATGCAATACGCTGTTATTTTGCGCACTCGTTTTATATTAGAAAGCGAGTGAATCAGCTTAATAAATATACTTTCGGAGATTTGTGTATGACAAACTTTGACATCCTTCTTCTCCTCGTCGGTGATGAGGCCATTTAACTGTCCTGGTAGTTTTAAATCCCACGAATTGAGCAAAATTGGCGGTCCATTCCACCAGTGTGTTGATTTTGCTAGAGTCGATGGTGATATTCCACGGGAAACTAAATCGGCTGGGTTGTGTTAGGTAGGAATGAGCTTCCATATAGTGACATGTGTCAGACGTCGGATCTCCCCAACTCTATTTTGTACAAAAGTCTCCCACTTCGAAGGATCAGCGCAAATCCAGCACAGAGTAATAATGGAATCTGTCCAAACGAAAGTGGGAATTCTAGTCCACTCAAGAGTCTGCTTTATGTAATTTAAAAGTTCGGCCAAGCTCCGCATGATTCCAAGCGGGGAAGTGTGGTTGGATTTATTTGTTCAATTTTCGATTTTGACATGAGAATACGCATTTGAACTTGGCCGTCTTCGTCTTCCGCCCTTAGCTAAGCTGCTGCGCCATATGTACTTTTAGAGGCATCGAAAAACCCGTGCAGTTGAAAACGATACTTCTTGCCAACTCTTCGTACCCAACGAGAGAGTTGTATGTTGTTGATCGCCTGGATATCATCCAGGAATATTGTCCAACTGTGTAGGAGATCGCCGTCAATTGGATCATCTCATGCCTGTTGGTGTATCCAAAGTTGTTGCAAGAGGAGCTTTGGTTTGGTAATGCAAGGTGCTATCCAGCCCATAGGATCATAAAAGCGTGCTATAGTGGATAGAATTACTCGTTTTGTTGGGTGCTGCTATTTTGGAATGGAGTGGTGTAATGGTACTACGAGTAGCAATCGCTTCTCACTCGGAGGGTCAAGGTTCGAATCCTACCCGTTGGCAAGTTTTTCAAGTTTCTCAATTGATTAATTGGAACTCAGACAGAAAAATTCTGCGTGTGAAGGCATAACACTGACAATCTGAGTGAAGAAAAAACTCTCCGTCCTATTCGGACTCCCCCCTGAGTTTCAAACCACTACAATAAACCAATTTTCCTTTCTCCTCTTTCTACCTTTCTGCCCGAACAGTAAAAGGGTATCAACCCCTTAGGCGCGCGTAAATTATGAAAAAAAAAAAAAATCTTCAAACACTCGATCATATCTCAACGGAAACGCGTCAACTTGGGTGTAGCTTACACTATTTTTTTATCGGTGCTGCATTCTACTATTTATATTGTAATTATTCATTTAGAGCAACCTGACTATATTTTCAACAAAATTACTGTTTAAAGCACCAGGCGTATTTTAAGATTGATTTAAATATTTTCTTGTGTAACACATTGTATAAATAATTCATTTTCTTTCCTGCCCTACTGTAATAAAGTATAATCCAATATTCCCAATACCTTTTCCCACTAGTCTAAAAGCCCGCAGTAATTTTTGGTTGTGAAAGGTAACTGTGCAGGTGCTTTTGAGTAGACCCTAAGATAGGCGCTGGTTAGGAAAGTTTTCCTCGTGGAGGAGTTAGATTAAATAGAAGAAAAAAGACAGATTGAGACTTCTGGTCTTTATTATATACAATATAGCTCGACGTCTTACCTCGTGGAGGGTGATAGATGAAAGAGGACAATTATGATTAGTGGAAATAGGAAATAGGTAGGCCGATAATCGGCTTTTGAATTGTAACAAGCAGCGACCTCTTACATAAAACATTACAACTATTTGAAACTTATCCATTTACATTGAACTAAAGAATTATATGCTTTTCACATGAACATTGCCGGCCGCCTTGCAGCAACCGGTGCAAAGTGAAAGCTACGTATACTATTATAAGGATACTGTCGTAAATCCAAAAAGGTGATTTTCAAATACATTGTAATTTCACAAAATTAAACTTAAGACTATTGGGATTCTTTTGTTTGTGGAGGGAATCCACTCACTCCATTGGGAAAGGAATGGTTAGTAGGGGAACCAGTAAATCAATTATTTATAAGTAAAAACGAATATAAAGGCACGTTGTGCACATATGATTTCATAAGTTTCTTAAAATAATGATATGTACAAAGTTATAGATTTCAAATTCGTGAAATGCTTTCTTAATAAGTGCCATTAAAATTCTTTAACTTTTAAATGAAATGATAAATGAAATTGTTCTTAAATGCATGCAAGTATATAAAAAAGCTAGAGATACATACGCAGTTTGACCGATCAGATGCGGATAAATTTAATTTTAAGAGTCCAGTAGTACACAAAGTTTTACGATAGGCCTAGTTAGTATACCAAATTGCGTTTTGATATCCACACGCATATTTTGCCGTCAGAACCCGGATAGATTTTCAATACGCGTCCCATGCGCCATTCATTTGGAGGCAGTTTTTCCTCTCGAATTACTACGAGATCACTGATAGCAACATCTCTTTGGGGATTTTGCATTTGTACCGTTTATGCATTTGACAGAGATACTCTCGTTTCCACCGAAAGCAAAACTGTTGGTGTAGTAACTTTACTTTCTCCCATCGTCGAATGCAGCTAATTGACTTTTCAGATATGTCAGACTCAGGGGTAGCTAGAAGCGGACCAGCGCGAAGAAAATTTCCTGGCGTTAGAGGTAGTGGATCATTGATGTTTTCGGACAGTGGGGAAATCGGCCTAGAATTAAGGCAAGCCTCAATTCTTGACAAAAGAGTTGTAAACTCCGCGAACGTAAACCTGTGGTCTCCTGCAATCTTGCGGAAATGTACCTTAAAGCTCTTAACTGCAGCTTCCCAAAGCCCTCCCATATGTGGTGCTCCGGGTGGAATGAATTTCCACTGGAGGTTACGATCTTTATACATTTCTGCAACCTCGGAGGAAAACTGTGGGAACACTTTAAATTCCTTTGCAATGATTTTGCTCCCATTAAATTCGTACCATTATCTGAGTAGATGCACGTTGGCAACCCACGTCTGGCAACAAACCTGCTTAGTGCAGCGATGAATGATTCAGTGGTGAGATCGCTAGTCGGCTCAAGGTGTATGGCTCTTGTAGTAAAACACACGAAAACGCAAACATATCCTTTCGATACTCTACAACTTCTCCCAACGAAATTCTTTATAGCAAAGGGACCAGCAAAGTCGAGTTCTGTATGCGCGAATGGTAGAGAAATTACAGTTCTTTCAACCGGTAGGGCCGCCATTAATTGAGTCTTAAGTTGTTTTTTATGGATAGTTCAAGTTCTACATAAGCGAATGTGTTTCTTGACTAGAGTTTTGATTCGTGGGATCCAGAATTCACACCGAATTAATCGTATCACTAGCTGGTTACCACCTCGAATTGAGTTATAGGGTAATATATTCGGAAACTTTTGGCTATATGGAAGCGTAGAATCAGCTAATCTTCCATTGGCCCGTATTATACCATTAGAATCGATCATTGGATTGAGATTAAGAAGGGAGCTCTTCTTAGATATATGCATATCTTGTCTTAATAGGGTATATTCATCTGGATAATAGAAACGTTGTGTGCTTCTAATAATAAATAATTTTGTTTCGGAGATCTCCTCTTGAGAAATGGTTATTGATGTATACGAAAAATCACGTTTGTATCGAGAATGGGTTCGGTGAATAAAACGTAATGCTTAACACATCACATGAAGCATATTTGACCAAGATGAAAATCTTTCCATTAAGCTTTCAATATTGGGAATGACCATAGTAACGTTGGATTTAATCGGTTTTTGTTCTAACTCCTGTGGTGCTATATATATAGATTCTGGCCAAGTTGATTCCGACTGTTGAAGACATGAGGGTCCATTCCACCATAAATTGTTGTATTGGAGGTCAAGTGGAAGCACTCCTCTGGTTGCTAAGTCAGCGGAATTATCTAGTGAACGGACATGGTGCCAGTAAGATTTTTGGAAATGTGTTTGAATTTTAGACACACGATTCGCAACAAATATTTTCCACGTATATGGAGGCTTGCTTAACCATGCTAAGACGATTGTACTGTCAGTCCAAAAAAACTGTTCATAATTTGTAATTTTTAAATGTGGTAGGGTATGGCACATTAAGTTTGTCAAAAGAACCGCTCCACAAAGCTCAAGTCTTGGCAAAGGTATTTGCTTAACCGGTGCTACCTTACTCTTGGCACATAATAGATACGATGACCAAGTATCCGGACCTTGCTGGATACGTAGGTGTAAAGCGGCTGCATAAGCGTGCTCAGAAGCATCGCAAAATCCGTGCACCTGTATTTAGCTATGGGGAGTTTATACAACCCACCAAGGAACTCGAATGTATTGGATATTGGCTAGTGCAGCAAAAAACGTTGTAAAGCGTTGACACGTAAGGGGCATGAGTGGCATGTCCCAAGACGTCCCATCCCGCTAGACTTGCTGCAAAATTAGCTTAGCAGTAACAACCACTGGGGCTAACCACTCTGCCTGATCGAAAATCCGTACAACGACTGATAAAACTCCACGCTTTGTCACTGGAGTATTATAATCAAATATTGTTGAGACAAAATGAAACGAATCAAGCCTTGCGTTCCATGATATGCCTAAGGTCTGTGTCACGCTCCTGTCATCGAATTATAGAAAATCATCGTATTAAAAAAAATGCTGTGGAAGAGTTTTTATGAAGTTGACATTATTTGATGTCCATTTTTGTAATGCAAAATCTGCAGAGCACAAAGCCGATCCTAACTCCTTTTGCGCCTTTAAACACGATTCAAGATCATGAGCACCGGACTGAACGTCACCGACGTAGAAGTCATTTTTTAGAATGGAAGAAGCTATCGGAAATTCCGATTCTACGTCAATAGCAAGTTGTTTCAAAGTGCGAATAGTGAGGTAGGGTGCGCAATTCATACCAAACTTTACTGTCTTTAACTCATAGTCTTGACATTCGTCTACAACCGATTTTCGAAAAAGAATTTTTTGATATGATGTATGATCAGGACGTACCCAGATCTGCCGATACATCTTTTCAACGTCGGCGCTAAAGACGTATCAATATAATCGCCATCGTAAGATGAGATTCATGAGGTCAGATTGAAGCACTGGTCCAACATGGAGAATATCGTTGAGGCTTACACCGTTACTAGAACAGTTCGAAGCATTGACCTTAATGGTAAGGTTTAACCACAGCGTGATGAGGCAAATAATAGAACGGCTTCTCCGCCTTATCGCAAGTTTCGGGTACTTGAACTACCTTCATATGTCCTAGGGTCAAGTATTCTTCGAGTACATCATTGTATCAAGAATACAGATCGACATTTTTAGATAACGATCTTTCATTACGTGAAAATTGTTATAAAGCGATCGCTCGAGAAACACCCAAAATGCGAGCAGATTCTTTGAAGGGAAGACGTACAATATGGCAACCATTGATGTCTCGAGTTGTAGCGTAAGAATAGAGCTTTTCGCAGAACTCGTCTTCTTTGCTAAAGGTTTTGTGTTCTGGGATCTCTTCAAGTTTCCAGAATTTAGAAATTTGTTGGTCTAGCGAAGCTTCAGAAAATATGTACTCAAGCTTTGAACATTTCTTTGGGGTAAAGGACCAGATAAGATCCACCCAAAGACAGTTTTTTGAGCAACCAATGAACCAAAAACATTTGGTTTTATGCCGTTAAGAATAATCGATGGATATATATCTGCTCCAATTATGAAATCAATGTTGGAGCTTCGGTAAAAGAAGCAATCAGCGAGCTCAAGATAGAAACGTCCTGAAAGATCCTCGCTATTAACATTAAAGGAAGGTAAATTACCCGTAAGGCATTTTAAAACTTTATATGCCTTAAACTCAAAACTAAGGAGCATAGCTTTGAAGATGTTGTCGTAACAACTGCGCTCATACCGGAGATGTTGGCTTGTATGGGCTTGACAGGAAGGCGTAATCTTCGCTGTGCATCTTCGGAAATAAAACTCGCCTCGGATCCGGGATCAAGAAGAGCGCGTAAAGTGAACTTCGTGCCAAGATGAGTGCTGAAGGAATCTGTTCGTTGGTGCCTTTGCGTTTGAATTTCTGATATCGGACACCGATTCTAAGATTTGGTACTGTTAGGTTAGAAACGAATCCATTTCTGTCCAGTCTGGAAGATCCCGTGGTTTTTTAATAGATTGTTCCCAAATGGAGAGTATCTGTTCGGGCAGACGATTAGAGCACAAGAACACTATTTGGGTCCCAATCATTGACTTCACTTTGCAGCTTCTCAAGACTTCTGCCTGATTCCTCAGTTACGGTAGGAAGATTGAAAAGTGTTTTAAGCTGACGATTTACCAAAATTTGTTTATTTTCATAGCGTTCTGATAAGGCATTCCAAGCCAGATCAAAATTATCAGCTGTAAGGTCAAATTTACAAACAATGTCATGTGCTTCATTTTTGGTTTTGCAACGTAAATTAAATAATTTCTGCACAGCACATAACTTTGGGTGATTTATGTAGATAGCCGTGAATAAATCACGAAATGATGGCCAAGACAAATAATCACCGTCAAATGTTTCGGTGTCGCATGGGGGAACTTTCACACACATATTATCGAAAGATTTTTCTGGTACACGTTTCACTACTGTATCCTTTGGCTGAGGATTGTTTACTAATTCATCCTCTAAATCGGCGTCTATTAATTTTAATTTTCTAATTGAATCTATGATTTCACTTAAACACGACACGTAAAGAGTAGATGAGAAATTGTATTTACCCTTTATAGCTTGTATATCTGGTTCGGATGCAGAGTCGGAGGCTTGTAAACAAAACGAATATGACTTACCGATTTCCGACCATAACTCCTTTAACTGAGCTTTAGAAGCCTGTAAAGAGGTTGTAGTTTTATCTACGATTGGAATTTCTCTAAAGCACTTGCGAAACTCAGTTAACTGGTCAGTAGCACATACAAATTCATCTAATCCGATCATGATCAAGCAAGTTTTCTATCAGATTGTCTTAATAGCACAAGGGCGAACAAAAATAATCTAGCGGAAGGAAAATCTCACTCTAATTACTCACGCGATCTAGACACACGTGTAAATATAAACTTTTGCTTCGTTTTGAAGATGTTTAGAAAATTTATATATAAAAAAAACTATGTCTTCGTATTCCTCTGATTACTCATATACTTGCAAAGACACAAATTTTACACGCAGATATACATTTAAAGTAGATAAATTTTTATACCGGAATAGTAAATGTTTTGCACTTATTAAAAAATGAATTTCACGTACCTGTTTTACACTTCAGATTGATGACCTTCGGTGATGAGTTATAACATTAAACACTTTGTTTTGTATTACATAAGTAAAGTATTGAACCGCTTTTTTCTTGTTCCGATGAGTGTTGTGTCGCTGTAGAGACTGCAGGATAGACTGGATGTCGTCCACTGGTATTGAGGATCAACGGTTGTTTTTGCTTCAAGTGAGAGCGAATTGATCATGCAGATTAATGAGGATGATTATGTTCGTTGAATTACAGGCGATTTCGTCTATGCCGAAGAGACAATCAAAAATGTGCAATTGTGTCTCTTTTTTTTTTTGATGTTGATGGAGGATGATGATTTTCGCGGGGCGAGATGTGATGATCCTTATCGCTGATCGTTGATCGAAGATCGTTTTGATTTGATGAAAAAGATGAAATTATGCACGAGATAATAGACCAAAGTGCGCTATTTTATTAATTCAAATTTGATGAATTGATGATTTGTGCGATGAGTAGTATATCAGAATTGGAGAATTCGAACTTGCACTTTTGTATGATGGGTTTCGATGCAAATTGGCGAATAATTCCAATATAATTTAATTAAACAATCGATGAATTATTAAGTGTATCCGGCTTGAAGGACCAAAATGTGCGGGTGCTTTTGAGTAGACCCTGAGATAGGCGCTGGTTAGGAAAGTTTTCCTCGTGGAGGAGTTAGATTAAATAGCAGAAAAAAGACAGATTGAGACTTCTGGTCTTTATTATATACAATATAGCTCGACGTCTTACCTCGTGGAGGATGATAGATGAAAGAGGACAATTATGATTAGTGGAAATAGGAAATAGGTAGGCCGATAGTCGGCTTTTGAATTGTAACAAGCAGCGACCTCTTACATAAAACATTACAACTATTTGAAACTTATCCATTTACATTGAACTAAAGAATTATATGCTTTTCACATGAACAGTAACCAAACGATATGCAGTGATGACAGTGATTTTAAATCTTACCGTCTGGCACCATATCGAAGTAGCTTAACAGAACAAAAACCCGCTATTATCCAAAAACGGAATAATAAGGGTAACCACTTGATACAAGTCATAAATAACAGTACAAAACCGCTTAAATAGGGATATATACGTCCAAGACGTTTTAAGTGCAGCCAAGGGCTTGCCAGACGTACTCGAATTTTGTACGAAATCCCAATTTTGAATAATTTATGTAACCACACAAATTCCTAGTATGATATAACTGAATAAACATACAACACAAATCTGACAGTGCATTTCAAATATAGAAGTATTCCAATTTTGAATAATTGTTGTAACCACTTAATTTTTTTTTTAGAATTTAGAGAAAAACTCCCTGATTACAAATATATAAGTCCAAGACGTTTTACTTGTCGCCAAGTCCTTGCCAGACACATCAAAAGAAATTAAATCCTTCAAAATTAACATATTTTTCTTACGCCACGGAACATAGAACTGAAACGTATATAACTAACGTAACCACTTAAAAACCTTCCCAAAACATAGAACACAACCTCATCCAGATAACCATATAGGTCCAAGACGTTTTACATGTCGCCAAGTCCTTACCAGACGCATCAAAAGAATTTAAATTATTCAAAATTAACATATTTCTAAAGGGTCCGCCAGCTAACGTTTTTTTTTTTCACCTAGTGCTTATTTCGTGAATGGTAACACTTAGCTCATGTCTGATTTGACAGATAATTAGTTTTAACCTTCCGGTTAATAATGGAAAATAATTTCATTCAAATGGCTGCCTCGGCTGGCCATTCAGTAGCCTACACGATCGGTCCAATTTTAAGCACATTATCGATTGTGTGCAGCTGTATTTCACCAATGGCTTCACGAATATTGTCCTTTAAAGCGTCAATTGTCTCTGGCTTGTCGGCGTAACACTTATCTTTTACGGCACCCCACAAATAATAGTCCAACGGTGTCAAATCGCAGCTCCGAGGTGGCCAAACGACATCAGCCCTGCGGCTGATAATGCGATCTTCAAAAACAGGGCGCAAAACATCGAGTGTAGCTTCGGCTGTGTGGCACGTAGCGCCGTCCTGTTGAAACCAAATGTTGCCAATATCCTCCTCTTCAATTTTTGTGAACAAAAATTCGTTCAACATGGCCCGATAACGATCGCCATTGACTGTAACGGCCACTCCTTGCTCATTTTCGAAGAAAAATGGCCCAATTATGCCTCTGGACCAAAATCCGCACCAAACAGTGACTCGTTTTGGTTGTATCGACTTTTCAGTGTATGCGTGCGGGTTTTCTGTGCCCCAAATGTGACAATTTTGCTTGTTTACATACCCGCCAAGATCAAAATGAGCTTCATCTGAAAAGATGATTTTTTTTGGCAAAATCGGCATCTTCTCTAAGTCGATCGCAGGCCCACTTAGCGAAGCGAAAACGCATTGGATGGTCAGTTGACTTCAACTCCTGAACCAATTGGACTTTGTAAGGCGTCATACCAAGGTCTTTATGCAAAATTCGTCTCAATGATGTCTCCGAAATGTTCAATTGTTGAGAACGACGGTGAATTGATGTTGATGGCGCTTCACGCACACTTTCTGCCACAGCAGCAATGTTCTCGGGCGTACGCACTGTTTTTGGCTTTTCACGCTTTGGTTTATCGATGAGGATGCCAGTTTCTTTCACTTTTTTCACAAGATAACGAACATACGGAGCTGACGGTGCTTCTCTTCTTCCAAAATCCGTTCGCAATTTTCGCACACATTATGCAACATTACCATAATTTTCAAAGTAATGTCGCAATATTTCCCAGCGTTGTTCAAGCGTATACACAACCATATTCGTTCAGCGGAAGGATAAAACTAATTATCTGTGAAATCAGAGATGAGCTGAGTGTTACCATTCACGAAATAAGCACTAGTTAAAAAAAAAAACGTTAGATGGCGGACTCTTTATTACGCCACTGAACATAATAGCTGTTGCTTATTCAAAATAACACTTAAACCATAACATTTTATAATATTTACTTTTTACTAAAAAAAAACATAATTTTAAATTGATGAGTCACTCGATTCATCGGAGGAATCGAGATAACAACTATCATCTTCACTGCCAGATACATTTCCATCAATTCCAATAACATTTTGTATGCTATCAGGTGCCACATCTCCCTCAAACCATTTCCTTTCAAGCATACTCGTATTTTTCACTAAAACCAACCATTTTGTTCTGGTGTTAATACTATTGGCTGATTTTTTACTGCATTCTTCCGAATGCTGCATTTGTCGTTTTTGCCAAGTGGTTCCTCTGTTGTTGTAAAATCATCAGATACGGATGTTCTTGTTATAGTTCTTTACAGTCTACCTTACCTAAAGAACGACACTAAATTATGGATAGAAGTTGGAAGAACTCTCTCAGATACATTAATGTCAACTCAATTTATGAAAGTTTGGGTGCAATGCTTTGCACTGCTTTACCTGGGTTTTACAGCTTTACTGGATGTGATTTCACTCCATCTTCTTTCAAAAAAGGAAAAATTAAGCCTTTTTAATTCTTCAAAATCGACCAGACTAACAATTAACTTTTTCAAAGCTTGGAAATGGTAGAGATATTGAGGAAGACGATATAAGATTTCTAGAAAATTTCATTTGTGTTATTTATAAAACAAAAGCAATGTCCGTCGATGAAGCCCGATATGAGATATTCTATAAAGCTTGCAGACCTACGTACATCATCTTTTTAAGAGTATCAAAAGTAGTCTATATTTTCGAAATTTATTTCATTCTTTTATCACTCCCATTTGATTCTTGCAGGTTTTGAAGGGAGTCTTCTACCTCCAAACTATATTTGCAGTATCTGGCAGTGAAGATGATAGTTGTCATCTCGATTCCTCCGATGAATCGAGTGACTCATCAATTTAAAATTATGTTTTTGTTTTAGTAAAAAGTAAATATTATAAAATGTTATGGTTTAAGTGTTATTTTTATTAAGCAACAGCTATTATGTTCAGTGGCGTAATATAAATATGTTAATTTTGAAGAATTTAAATTATTTTGATGCGTCTGGCAAGGACTTGGCGACAAGTAAAACGTCTTGGACCTATATGGTTATATGGATGAGGTTGTATTCTATGTTTTGGGAAGGTTTTAATTGGTTACGTTAATTATATTCGTTTCAGTTCTATGTTCTGTGGCGTAATAAAAATATGTTAATTTTGAAGCATTTAAATTCTTTTGATGTGTCTGGCAAGGACTTGGCGACAAGTAAAACGTCTTGGACTTATATATTTGTAATCAGGGAGTTTTTCTCTAAATTCTAAAAAAAAAATTAAGTGGTTACAACAATTATTCAAAATTGGAATACTTCTATATTTGAAATGCACTGTCAGATTTGTGTTGTATGTTTATTCAGTTATATCATACTAGGAATTTGTGTGGTTACATAAATTATTCAAAATTGGGATTTCGTACAAACTTCGAGTACGTCTGGCAAGCCCTTGGCTGCACTTAAAACGTCTTGGACGTATATATCCCTATTTAAGCGGTTCTGTACTGTTATTTATGACTTGAATAAAGTGGTTACCCTTATTATTCCGTGTTTGGATAATAAGGGGTTTTTGATATACTGTTACTCTGTTAAGCTACCACGATAAGCTGCCAGACGGTAAGATTTAAAATCACTGTCATCAAGGCTTAATATTAATGTGCATATCGTTTTGTTACCTTTCACAACCAACAATTACTGCGGGCTCTTGGTCTAATCGGGAAGACAAAGTTGAGTTAGACAGTGCTGCCGCTATTAGGTGCATAGGTTATAAAGATTATGTGCGGTGGTTATATTCCGTTCCTTTAAACAAAGCATTGATTAGTTTGGTTAACTATAACGGAAGTAAATTTATATCACTTGGTAAAGTTGTTTTACAAGTTCAATTCAATAACAAACGTGAAAGCATGGAAACTTATGTCACTAAAGGTCATGCTGCACCCTTGTTAAGTCGAAATTTTATGAAAAAATTCGGAGTTGAGTTCACCATAAATAAAATAATCCTGCATAAAGAAGTAGAGAGATTAGGTAAAAACTTTTCAAAGGTTTTCAGCTGTGTACTAGGTATTTTTAATAAAAAGCGAATAAAGTGAAATTTAGTTGAAGATGTCACACCGCGATAACTTTCTCTTAGGTTTCGTAATAGATAGTGAGGGAACACGCCCTTCATTGGAAAGAATTAATTCTAATTTTAAAGCTGCCTGCACCTAAATCAGTTCGAGAACTGCAGTAATTTCTGAGCAGGATCAACTACTATCGAAAGTTTGTTCCAGACACAGTTTATCACAGACACTAAAACCATTGTACATGTTACTAAAAAATGGTGTCAATTGGAATTGGACTCAGGACTGTCAATCTGCTTTCGATGAGGTTAAGCTGATTTTAACTTCTCCAGAACTACTGGTACATTACAATAGGGAACTTCCTTTGGAGTTAGTGACAGATGCAAGTAGTCACAGTATTGCTGCAGTGTTGAATCATGTGCAATCTAACATAAGGAATCCTACTGCATATGACTATCGTGTGTTAAGTGATTCTGAGTGCAGATACAGACAAATAGAAAAGGAAGCTTTGGCAATTTATTGAGGAGTCAAATCCTTTCACCAATATCTTTTCGGAAGAGAATTCACTTTACTAATTGATTCCAAGCCACTTACACAAATTTTTGTAGAGAAGTGTGGCATTCCGTAAATGGCTGCAAACATATTACAGCGGTACGCTGTTTTTCTTTCTGGGTATACCTTTAATATCCAATATGTTACCTCAAGCGAAAACCGGGCAGATTTTCTCTCACGATTTCCAATTGAGGAAAATATACATGTGAGGGCCATGTTCAATGACATGTTCAACCAAGTGCACACAAATTATATAAATAATGAGTCAAATATATGAATAAATAAATAAACTATACAAATAATCAATCAATGTGCAAAAAGTAGCAGACGAAACATCTAAGGATAAGATACTTAGTCAGGTAATGATATATGTACTGACTGGCTGGCCAAACGAAGTTGCAAGCGAACTTAAATCGTATTTTCATTAAAAAAATGAGTTGTCCGTAGAGGCTAACTGTGTAATGTGGGGATACCGGGTAGTAATACCAACTTCCTTAAGGAAGGAGATACTCCAACTATTACATTCTTCCCATTTCGGTAGCGTAAAGACTAAGTCGCTTGCTAGAAGTTACATTTTTTGCCGGCGTTAAGTCAAGACATCGAAATAGAATGTTTTTAGTCTGCATCGACAGCTATTCAAAATGGTTGGAAATTTTTGAGGACAAAAAGGTAGACACCTTTAATACGTTGGACAAGTTGCGCGAAGTTTTTATTAGGTTCGGATTTCCAGAAACAATCGTTTCCGATAATAGTAGTGCCTTTACGGCTGAAGCTTTTTAAAACGTTTGTAGGGAAAATGGTTTAGAACACATAACGACATCTCCGTACCACCCTAGATCCAACGGCCAGGCAGAAAATTGCTTTAAAGAACATGCTTGTCGAACAGGGCGGCAGAATGGAAATCCTGCTACTGAGATATTTATGTGATTATAGGACAGGTGAAACACCTGCTTCCATTTTGTTAGGAAGAAAGGTACGAACAAAACTTGATATACTGAGACCAGAGAAGTATAGGATAGAAAATTCTCACCTTAGGGATAAGGTATTAAAACAGCAAGAGAGGCAAATAAAAAATTCCGGGAAAATGCACTTAAGGACGTTTTGTGTAGGCAATAGCGCTTGGGTCAAACTATACAAGTCAAACAACACTTATTGGATCAAAGGCAGCGTGGAAACATTTTGGGACGGAGCACTTATAGCGTCAGCCCGGAGGATTCAAATGAACGTGCTAAATAAAACTTATAACTAATCTAAATATATAATAATAAAGAAATCAAATATTGTGTCTTATTTAACGTTCAAGGACATTAAAACATTGGAAATAAAAAGACGAAAATCATTGAGACAATTATGTTTACTTTAATCATTTCAAACTTCTTAGGATGGCAATTAATTAAAATTAAAAACGATGAAAAGTGAAATAACGCCAAACGTTAAATTTGGTCTTATTTCATTTTCCACATTTTGGTATTTATTTCATTTTGGCACCAATTTTAACCACGATGAAATTCAATTTTAGAGAAGAAAGGTCGTGTAGGCAATTCGTTAAAGTTTTAGTTTAGTTTTAAATGCATTTCATTTACTTATTCATTAACTCTTACATACGAACAAAAAATGCTTAAATGCTAGCTTAAAATTACTTAATACTCTTATACTAACTTACTGGCCCCACACAGGCACTCTAAGCTACTCTAAATTCTTATAACTATGTCTTTCGACTTTATTTACATATTCTTTATGGATATTTATTTACTATACTTAAAGCTAAGAAAAAAAATTATTAACAAAAACTTTGCATATGGACATAATTTTTTATTTTTTATAAAAACTTAATATCTAACATAAAATAAACCTTACCTAACCTAGATACAAAATACACACATCCACACACATAGACATTATTCACAATTGTATACATACATTGGTATATACCTTTGTATACACCAATATATGTATATACTTCTTAGATGCTAACCTAAACCTGTGTAAGCTGGCCATCGTTATTTACAAGCAAATAGATTGGTCAGCTCTGCCTCATTAGTGAGGCTGGTTCATAATTAACAGAAACGACGACGAGACATCGTCTCCATCATTCAACCACCAGAAATGCTGGTGATGCCGTATAAGTCAGTACTAAAGTGAAATTTGAAATGCGAAGTGATAAACTGGTTTAAATAAAAGATAAAGAAAAGTAAAAGGAGCTAAGAAATGCGAATTGTAAATCGTAACTGTATTGAATTAAGCGATTTATATTGAAAAGAATAAGTTCTATAATTTTTACCCACACAAACATTTTACATGGGTGTCAGAAGTGGGATAGGACTTATTGCGTGTAAAGTTTTCTATAAATAAATTTATGATTGTTTAAAAAAGCTAGAATGGGTCGAAAACTATTGCAGTTGACCCTCGTCCAAATAAAAAACCGAGTTGAACATGAGAAACCTCAGCGCCAGTGGAGTAAAATGTGATTTGGTGCTCCGACTTCAGGAGGCTTTGAAAAAATACGAAGGACATGATCCTGATACATACTCCCTTGACGTTGACGAGGATGAAGAGATAAGTAGATGGCTGCGATGATGCAACTCACCTTGTTAAAAATTTACCGACAAAATGAAAATCTGGACGAACAGAAGAATAGATTCGAGCAAAAAATAGAGCAGCAGAAAAATAGCCTCGAAAACATTGGACGAACAGAAGAAAAATCTAGACGAACAGAAGAACAAAAATTGGACGAACAGGAGAATAGTCTAGAAGAAAAACTGGAAGAACAAAATAACGTTCTACAACAAAAGTTCGAAGAAATCGATGACAAATTTGAAAGAATAGAGAAGAATGTTGATAACAATTTTGATAGAATAGATGAAAATGGTGACTAAAAATTCGAACAAATGGAAAGCAACGTTGAGCAACTGACAAAAGAGCTCGTCACGGCGCGAAAACAGAGACTCCGAGAACGTTCTTTAAGCGGTCTAAGGAGAAAAGAATTGAATCCTCCCTCATTCGATGGCCAGACCTCATAGACTATTTATAAGAAGCAGTTTGAAATGGCTGCCTGTGCAAACGACTTGTTCCCCAGGGCTCTGTTCTGTCTCCGACACTCTTTTTAATTTTCATTAATGATCTCTTGTCTGCTACTTCTAATCCAATACATTCCTTTGCTGATGACAGTACTCTCTGCTTTTCATATTCGTTCCCGAACTCACGGCCCTGCTCTTCGGCTGTAGAACGGGAACGGCAGCGTATGCTAAGCTCATTAAATTCCGATATCAACAGCATAACCAATTGGGGAACTATCAACAGAGTGGAATATAATGCTTACAAAACACAATGCTGTCTGCTGTCGTTAAAGCGAAATTTAAACACCCAGCCATTATCCATAAATGGCACTTTCATCGTCGAAACCGAAAAACTTTCCATTCTCGGTATGTGTGTCAATGACAACATATTTGATGTCGCCAAAAATGCTGCGAAATGTCTAGGTTACCTCAAGCGATGTAAGAAATATTTTACACCCTCTGATCTGGCCTCTCTATATAAGGCATTCATCCGCCCAAAATTGGAGTACAATGCCCACATCTGGTCAGGTACTCCTAAAACATCTCTGCACCTGCTAGATAGGATTCAAAACCGTACGATAAAACTTATTGATGATACTAATACCAGTTAATCAATTGACACCCTCGAACACCGACGTAATGTCTCCTGTCTCACTTTGTTTTATAGCTATTTCCACCACCAATGCTCCACAGAAATCGCCAGTAGCACTCCGCCCATTCAAATTTTCAACCGTAACACCCGTCTCGCAATGAATGCTCATCATGCTCGGCAGCACCAACAATTTTGGTGGCTAGTTGAAGGAGGGGAAGTTTCGTCGTCTAATTCTTCCAGTACTAGGTAGCTCTATAGGAAGCAAAGTCGGTCGTCTGACTATTTTATTAGCCCTGGCCGGCTTACATACTCGTAGTTTTAGGTAGGATTAAGTTAGTTAAAAAAAAAAAAAACATAAATACAAAAAAAAATATATATAAAATATAAAATATATATATATATATATATATATGTTTACATGTATTTATATATTTAGTATATATATATTATGTATATATATATATATATATATATATATATTGTATGTCTATATTTGTGTTAGATGTAAGTAGATTAAGATTTATTTTTAGGTAGTCTGTAAGTTTTTAGTTTTAAGTTTTGTAATAAAATAAAAAAAAGGTCATGTTACTAAGTTTTTTTGTTAAAAAATGTTTTCTTAGTCTTAGTATTAATTAATGTTAAAATCAATATAAAATTAGACTGTAAGATACGTCGAAAGACGTAAGTAAGTTAGAATAAGATAATTTTAAGTTAATTAATCTAATTTTTATGCGTTTTTTTGTACAGCTTGTAAGTGTTAATTAATTCAATATAGCAAAAATGCATATAAACTAAAAAAATACTCTAAAATATCGTGATTCGTTTCTAAGCCGTACAACTCGCTTATGGAATGCCGTGTCGATCTCTGTATTTCCTGTTAGTTACAACTTGCAAACATTTAAAAACAATGTACATCGGTACCTCTCTTTTCTTCCTCCCTAAATTTCCTTTGCTCGCGCTGTGAACAATCACCTTAAGGGTAAATAAACCCCTTGAGCGCGTGCTCATTATACAAAACAAAATATAAAAAAAATGAGGAAAAGTGCTTTGCTCTAACAATGACCTTGCACGTTCCTGCGGCAGGATTGTTGCAAACAATACACATCAAAAGCCATAAAGATTATGTGACTTTAGTACAGGCTATCGAGAAACGGTTTGGGGATAGCCATATGCAGGAGGTTTGCAATGTTCAATTGCAAAGCCGAATGCAGCAACGAGGAGAAACACTGCAGCAGCTTCAAGCAGACGTGAGTAGACTGGCACATTTGTCATATTATTTAATGGCAAAGGACGCATTCATCAGGGGAATTGTAGACTCGAGGCTACATCCAGAAGTAGGTATGGTCGGGAAATGAACCCTAACTGAATCCCTGTCTTATCTCTGGCGATGCAAGCAGCCAATCAGGCTTCCAGGGGAACACATTTCGTCAGGAAAGGAGCATCTATTGAATGCTTCTGCACAAGAATTATTGTCGAGGAACGAGATATTGCACGGGGTAGACGAAGAATGCGCTGCTGGAACTATAATGAAATACCATATTTTCAAAGGCAGTGTAAAGAAACGGTGCGATGAAAAAGCTGTCTGTATTGCGGTAAAAAGCAAATAGAGGAAGAAACCGGCAGAAACAGCTATCAAGAAGCCGGTCAAACTTCCCGAATCGGCAAGGAGAAATGGACGGCAGCAATAGACACCAGTGCCACGGCCTCAATCATCGCGAAGGATTTTGTGCAGGAGTCTTGGTTGTATAACACCAGCAGTTACAGCTTGCGAACAGCTACAGGAGCAACGATTAAGGTATACGGTGAAGTCCGCATAAAACATTGTCTCACGCGTTTCTGGCGGCTGACATATGTGACGAGTACAGAATTGGTACAGACTTCATGAGAAAACATGGACTAGTAGTCGACTTGGGGGCACAAACCCTGAAATACGGAAACATGGAGATACCAATGGTATACGGAAACTCCAATACTTAAATGTCCGATGTCGTCATCTGCAAAAATCAGAGTCTGGAGCCTTCGTCAGAAGCAATTGTGTGGGCAAAAGTGGAAGGTGGTCCTGGTAGCCACCGATTCTGTTTGATGGAGCCACAAAATAGGAAAAAATTCATGGTGGAACTTAGTGGAACCAAAGAACAGCATAGTTCCTGTAAGTATTCTAAATCCAAAGACATTCATTGTAAAGGTGAATAAGGGGGAGATAGTGGGAAAATATGTACCTGTTGAAGCTTTATTATTATTATTATTATTATTGGCCCGGGTAAACCCCGGACAACTTTATTAAACTTATTAGCAAGCAAAAACTTAAAGCTAGGATTAAAAACTATAAAAGATATTCTTAACCTATTGGAGCGAGGAGAAATGGTGTTAAGGGTGTGGCATATTGAGCAGTGCTTTTTTTATTTAATGTTTGGTGCTATTTAGGTCAAAGACTTTGGCGCAGTTGTTCGTTATAAGCAACATTTTAGATATGGGTTCAAAGTGACCGTAGTTGATGCTGTGCGTTCGGATCAGGAAGAGTGGGACAGATCTTATATTACGGGGATTGGGAGTGAATAAAATATGTTGCGTTATTCTCGGGCAGTCAATGTTTCCAGTCAGTAACTGGTGGATGAAAAGTACATCAGCTACTTTACGACGTTTTTTTAGGGTATACGTTCTAATTAGTTTTAGCCTATTTTCATAGGGGAGTAATCCATATGGATTGGCCTAAGGTAGAACACGATGAACGAAACGGATAAATGTGCGTTGGGCTGCTTTAATTCTTTGAATGGGGATTTGTTTATAGGGTGACCAAACTTGGCTGCAATATTCGAGTAAAGTCCTTACATTAGTAATGTAGAGGGATTTTGTAACTTAAGGGTTGGAAAATTCTTTTGACCAGCGTTTGATAAAGGTAAGTGCAGAGTTAGCTTTATTAATAATGCTGTCAATATGTGAGTCGAAATTCAATTCTCTGTCACAAATTATTCCTGGATCCCGTACATCGGTAGTGGAAGGAATAGGCTCATCGCAGATGATGCAGTTTCTTGGGGGTGGAGGTAGATGTTTGTGGGAATAGGTTATCGCTTGGCATTTGTTGCCACTAAGCTCCAACAATTTTTGCTTGCACCATGCCGAAAACTTATTCAAGTCATCTTGCAGGCAGTTGGAGTCAGAAGGCAATAAGATGAGTTTGGAAATTGTTATGTCATCAGCGAAAATAGAAAAGTCTCAATTCGGTAAAATGAGATTTATATCGTTAACTATTAGGAAAAAGGTGATTGGTTCAAGGCCTTACTTCCTTTTTTATGAAAGGGGATGTTTTAAATTTCTTTCCATAGGAAAAGGAAAGAACCTGTTAAGAGAGACAAGTTAAATAGGGCAGCAAGGGGAGGACCGAGATGGATAACACACTCTTTTATTACAATAGCCGGAAGGCCATCAGGGCCGTACGAAAAAAATCTTTAAATTTGGTAATGTTTTCAGATACCAAAGATGTTGTTATATTTAGTAAGATGGATGACGTCTCAGGATAGTTTCTTATATAGTTAAAGTAACTAGGATCGGGTTCAGCTGTTTTCTTAGAAAAGGAATTGTTAAAATAACAGGCAAAGAAAATTGCAATGGTTTTTGGGTCGGAAGAAGATTCACTAAGAAATTTGAAAGTAGATGGTACGCCGTCTGACTTTCCTTTGGTATTAAAAAACTGGTCGAAGCGTTTAGGGTCCGAGCCTAAGCTAAATTGCATGCGGTAGAGGTACTCAAGGTAAAGAGACTCACTCAGAAAAACGATTGTAAACCAATCGATAATTACAGTAGTCGGAATCAGATCGAGTTCTTAAGAATTTGTGCCAAAACCTCTTCCGTAACGGAGAGAGTGCAAGTCCTTGTTGTACCAGGGAGGAGCTGATATGCAGTCTTTCAGAAGGCATATGGTACCGATTGGTGAAAGCAGGAGAAAATTAACGAATAGAAAGTTGATAGGGCAAGATCAATGTTAGTTGTCTCAGCATTAAAGTCAAAGCTAATGTTGCTGATGAAGTTTTTAAGTTTGTTAAAGTCTGTTCTTCGGATGTTAAATGAAAATGAATTTTCCGAATCGACACAAGTGTTGCCATTTTCATATGAGTATTTAATTGACAAGGTGGGATGAAGGCGGTCAAGGGTAGATAGAAGATGATTACTCCTATAAACGACACAGTTATCTGAATCGGATGTGAAGACAGAGTCAAGTTTTCTGTTCATTGTATTAGGTATTCCACTAATTAGATATAGACTTGAGTTGGTTAGGCAGTCCACCATCAATATTTCTATTTGAGAGGATGAATTAAGATAGACGAAATGAGATGAATCATCGGAAGTCTCTCATTTAAGGTGAGGGAGGTTGAAATCACCAACTAGAACAATACAAACTTCAGGTTGTGCATCATCAGTCAAAAAATCCACTGCGTGAACTATAGGTCTACAGGACCCAATTGGTTGAGATGGGTGTATGTAACAACAAAGTACGTAAAGACAGCCTTTGGGGAGCGTAATGTGGTGAGAAAACTGCCTTCACTACAGGAAGCGGTCTTTGGCAGTTTGCAGTGATGCCGTTTGGATTGTGCAACGCTCCCGCCACCTTCGAGCGACTAATGGAACAAACATTGCAAGGAGTCACTTGGAAAAACATGCCTAGTGTATTTGCATATCGTTATTGTCATAGGCAAGACGGAAAATGGCCGACAGTTCAGGTGGTCTGAAGAGTGTGAAAAAGCGTTTCCGGAACTGACGCAACAGATGTGCAATGCTCCCATCTTGGGTTACACCACACCCGGAAAAATGTTCATCGTAGACGCATACGCTAGCAATATTGGGGTCGGGGGGCTGGAGCTGTGATCTCCCAAATTCATGATGGTCAAGAGAAAGTGGTCGCATATTACAGCGAAGCGCTCTCCACACCTGAAAGGAACTACTAGGTAACTCGGTGCGAGCTTCTGGCTTTAATTCTGGCTACAAAGCACCACCGTAAGTAACTCTACGGACAAAAGTTCATTCTTCGGACAGGCCACGCAGCTCTGAAATGGCTGCTCCAATTTAAGAACACTGAAGGCAAAGTTCCAAGATGAATCGAGCAATTGCAGGGCTACTACTTTGAAGTGAAACACCGCAAGGGAAATCTCAACTCAAATGCTGATGCTCTCTCTCGTCGAGGAGTAAAATGTGAACACTGCAACCGTAAAGAAGCGAATGAACAGGCCACTATCCAAATGATCAGAACTGAGCCAATAGGGGGTTTGAGTATAGACGGAATCCGTTTCTCCAAACAGGCAGACAATGACATCAAACCAATATGGGCCTGGAAGGAACACGAGGAAAGACCAAGCTGGCAGCAGATATTAGACCGGAACCAAACTTTGAAGGAATACTGGGCACAGTGGGACTCTCTTTGTGTGGCAGATGCTGAAGAGGAAATTAGAAAGTGCAGATCTCGTATGCAGCTAATTGTGCCACGGTCCAGAATCAGCCAAGTACTGGATGATATATATAATAAAATCTTATCAGGCCATTTGAGAATAAAAAAGACGTTGGAAAAGGTAAGGAAACTTTTCTATTGGCTAAGCGCTAAACAAATGCAACAATAAAATGTCGGAGCATCATTCGAACGAATAGCCATCGACATCGCTGGGCCATTTCCCGAAATCATTAATGGTAACCGATACACCCTCGTGGTCACGGATTACTTCTGTAAGTGGCCAGAAGTGTTTGCCATCTTAAATCAAGAGGCTAAGACCGTAACCGAACAGATATTCAACAACTGGGTGAGCAGATTTGCGGTCCCAATGGAGCTACAATCTGATCAAGGGCGAAAGTTTGAATCAAAAGTCTTCCAGGAGACAATATTTGGGAATAGGGAAGACAAGGACAACCCCACTACACCCTCAATCTGATGGAATGGTCGAGCGACTCAATCGGACCCTGAATGGGCATCTATCTAATGTCTTCAGCAACTGCTATCTGGACTGGGATCGATACATACCCCTCTTCTAAATGGCCTACCGAAACGCGGTCCATAGTTCAGCAGGACACAGACCATCCGAGATCTTCTTTGGTCACACAGCTCGGTTGCCAAGTGAAGCAAAATTCGGATCCCCACCTACAGAGCCCAAAGAGGTGAACGACTACTTGGATGACTTGCGCAGCAGGATTCGTAAATTGCTTGAAGACACCAGAGAAAAGATGAAGCTAGCGAACATCCGTATGAAGACTAGGGATGACATCAAGGCGAAATTTTCCAGCTTCAACGAAGGAGATCTGGTCTGGTTGTATAATCGTCAGCGCAAGAAAGGCAAATCACCAAAATTGAAACAAGTCTGGGAAGGTCCATACAAGGTGATAACTCGCATTAATACTACCGGATCCTCACAGTCCTTCATAGATCTCAGCGGA
Source organism: Volucella bombylans (assembly GCA_949129095.1). Lineage (NCBI taxonomy): Eukaryota > Metazoa > Arthropoda > Insecta > Diptera > Syrphidae > Volucella > Volucella bombylans. The sequence goes on along the minus strand of OX422145.1, from coordinate 14,896,277 downwards.
GACCAGACGCATTACGCATTTCGTGTTCGGTTTTAAAAGTGTAGAAAAAAATAAATAGAGTGCTAAACAGTAAATTTTTAAGTGTTCGGTAGCCGAAGTAGTAGAGGCCCGGACAATAAATCTCGAGGTTGTGGGCTCGCTTCCCGGCCTCTGCGAAAGTTTTTTTTTCGTTTATAATTCAGTTGCAAGACAATTTTAATAAAAAAGTGTTTGTTTTGTATTACAAATTCACGTGATGGATTGTGGAGAGCGGTCCGCTTTGCCAATAGCGGGATCGGCTGAGATAGCAGGTGAGGCTTCGAGTGGTTCGAACCAAACACCAAAGCCAAAGAGGAAGAGGATGCTAAAGTCAACCTCTAACTTGGCAGAACGTCCCACCCTACAAACGACCACTGTAAAGCTTGGTGGAGTGAGGGCAGGAAACAACTTCGCTGCATTGGCAGCAAGCGAATCTGACGACGAAGAGGAGGAATTAGAGTCGATAAGTAGCAGCATAAAAATGCTACAGCAAAGGATACAGGCCATTAAAGAACAGCAAATGGTCAGAAGGAAGAGGGATGAGCATGAGCAATCCCAACAACAGCAGTCGCAGCTTTCTCAAAAGCAGTCCAAACAAAAGACAAATACAATACCACAAGTGCACCAACAACGCCAACAAATGCAAAATAAACACCAGCAAAAATAACAAGAGCAGCAGCCACAAAAACAGCAGCAGCAGCGACAACAACAACAACAGCAGCAGCACAAGCAGCAGCAGACGAAGAAGAAGGAGAAGGTGCCTCCTATCAACACCTATAAATTGGAGGTGAATGCAACCAAGGACCTATGTAAGTTGGTAATTGGTAGTAATTTTAATATCAAGAGATTGGGGAACGATCGCCATGTCATCCACTGTAATACAGTGGAGGGCTACGCGAAAGTGAAAGAGCTCCTAAAGGAAACGACGACGGAGCACTACTCATTTACACCGAAGTGTGAAAAGCGGCAATCGATGCTGCTGAAGGGATTGGAACCGTCTTCTGATCCTGAGGAGATCCTTGCACTGCACAAAGAGAAGGAGTGCGAAGGACTCAAGTTTGTGGGGGTAAATCCATTTACCACAGCTAGAGCCAGGCGGGAGAAACGGAGTCTGCCGTTCTTCCTGGTGCAGCTCAGTCCCGAAAGTCGTCTGGATAGTCTAAGGAGAATCAATGTCCTAGACTATCAGGTGATTCACTGGGAAAAATTAAAAAGGAGCGAAGGCGTTATACAATGCGTTCGCTGCCAGAGGTTCGGGCACGCCGCGTCGAACTGCCAAATGCAGCCTCGATGCGTGAAGTGCGCAAAGAACCACAGTTCCGAGGAGTGTGCTCTGGGTAGGGACGGGGCATCCGATAGGACGCAGCTCTCGTGCGTGTTATGTGGGAACGTGGGAACGTGGGACACACCGCAAACTATCGGGGTTGTCCTAAGTTCACCGACATTAAAAAAACAAAATTGGCTCGGCAGCAGAAGGTGGAGGTCAAACGTTCACCTGTACGGTTTCAAACACCAGCCGTCACGCCCCAAATTTCCTACGCCCAAATGGCGTCAGGTAAGGGGCTACGCTACAACAAGCGACTGTTGCTTCTCCAGCGCCGATGCCGAGAACAACGGAAGCTGCACCCAACATGCTAACCATCTTGCTCGCAATCCAAGGGCAGATGGATCAGCTGCAAAAGCAGGTTCAAGAACAGGCCAAGCGGGTGGACCAGATCTACGCGTTGCTGCCGGGCCTAACGCAACACATGCCGTAATGGGTACGCACATGGTGGAGCAAACTTTGAAGGTCCTTGCGGTGAATGTGAATTCACTGATTAGAATCGAACGAAGAGCCGCGATGTTTAAATTGCTACAAGACTGTCGCGATCTTCATTAAAGGAGGTATAAAATTTTACAGAGTGTACAAGGGAGTGTTGCGCAGGTTCCGAGTGTTGGAGGCAGTCGTCGTTTACATCCCGCTCCGCAGTGGAAAGCGGCTGTATTTGGCATCTGTTTATGCACCGGAGGCTTCACAATCCACCCTATTCATTGCAGAGCTCGACACGCTTTTTCGACTTCTGAGGCTGGAATCGGGGGAGAATTATTTTATAATCGGCGGGGATTTCAACGCTAGACACAGAGATTGGGGAAATAATTTGCCAAATACTAGAGGGAACCTACTACTCGATTGGTGGGGTCAGCACGATGTCATGTACAGACTCGGTCTTAAAGCGACGGATAACCCGTCGTTTCCCAGAGGCGGGTCTTATTTGGATCTACTGCTGTACGACGAACGTATACGACTGACAGGTACGAATTTACAAACATTAAACTGTCTGCGCACATTCGTGTATGACAGCGACCATTGCGGTTTTAGCACCGAAATTACAGTTCCCAACGAAATTGCGGAATTGGAGGAGTTTGTCCAAAGATATACTTACAACTACAGTAAGACTCGATGGACACGCTTCTCCGCAACCTTGACTAGAGCGCTCTCTTCGAACACGCTCCACCCACCGTTCAATAGGAATTTGTCAAACGAGGAGATCGACCATTACCTAAAACAAATGGACGAGACAATTAAACAAACAATGGACGCTACAATACCGCGGTATCGACGTACGACTAACGAAGACCTGTTCCGCAATCCTACTATTGACGCACTGCACCGACAGAAAAGTAGATTTCTGACAAGACTCAAAAACTTGTACAGACAGTTAACTGACCGACAAGACCCGGAGATTAGGACACTGAAGTCGTCGATTAAAAATATCCAAACGCTAATAAAAGAAAATTACAGAATTTCTGTAAGTTTGTATTGGAACAACAAGGTTCGGGCTGTAAACACCAGCAACCCGAATATGTTTCCGCAAATAAATAAACTATTTCGGAGAAAAAATCAAAACGACCTGCAGTGTCTTAAAATAGCCCGGACAACAGACAACGAACGGTTACTGACAATAGCAGGCATTGATCCAAATGAGGCCGCTGATGACGACTTCTTTGTGATCGAGGATCCACAGGAGAAGGTTGAGGCCATAGTGGCGACTTTCCAGGAAGTATACAAGGCCACTGATACCATTGGCCCTAATTATGACCTGGACAATCGCATCTTGGTGCACGACTTCTACATTCGAAATGAAATGGGGAACTGGCGATCCAAGGACTCTGGTTTCACCCGGTTTAGCAACGAAAATATGGCAAATAATGTCATTGCCAGAGAGGGTGACCTACCCCCGTTCATTTCGAAGGAAGGTCTCCATGAGATCTTCGAACAATCAGAGTTAAGAAATCAGTGGGGACCGATGGTATTCCGAACATCGTGTTTCGACATGTTCCTTTAGAAGCGGTGGACATCTACACCACCCTGTTTAATAATGCAATGAATAATGCACATTATCCAGCGCATTGGAAAACGGCGGTGGTTCAACCTATCCCCAAAAAGGGGAAGGATATATACAATCCGGCGAATCTCCGGTCGATAAGTCTCCTTCCGAATATCAGTAAGGTTTTTGAAAAAGTAATTAATAGAGCTCTGACTAGGTAGATTAAGGACAAACATATAGTTCCGGATAATCAATTCGGTTTTAAGGCGGGACATGATATCTCATATGCCGCGTCTAAACTGGTGTCCGATATCCAATGGAACAAAGGCAAGAAACAGTGCACTGGTGCCTGCCTTGTTGACTTGGAGAAGGCCTTCGACACTGTATGGTTAGAGGTTCCTTTCTATAAGCTGACTAGGCTGGGGATCAGTAAACCACTCTTGTATGTTACATTCTTTATAATATACTAACCAACAGACAGTTCATCGTGAAAAATGGCGATGTGACTTCTGTTGGAATATTTCAAATTAAAAATGGTCTTCAGCAAGGCGCGGTAAATTCGCCGTTCCTATTTAACATTTATACAAGCGACTTGATAGGTTCACTTCCCCATACAATTGCGTACGCAGACGATGTGGTAGCGTACAGAACAGGTCCAAAAATCGAGGTCATTAATACTCCCTTGCAGTTTGACTTCGATAAGATAAGACGATTTTGCGATGACTGGAAGTTGAAAATCAACTTTCAGAAGTCGGAAACCATTCTCTTTAGAACGCCGTTGTCTGGAGCCTCTAGGGATACCAGAAAAAATTGGCGAAAGTTCTCAATCATTGGACAGCACGGAAAGCCTCTTGCCTGTCGAAATGTAGTCAGATACCTTGGGATCTGGCTAGATCAGTTTCTGTATTTTGGCAAAAATGTAGATGCTGCTCTGGCCAGAGCCAAAGGTGCTTTTGCCCTTACAAAGAGACTGTTTTATAGCAGGCAACTCGATGCGTTGGTAAAGGTAATCTGCTACATGGCCCTTATTAGGCCCATGCTGGTATTTGGTTGTCCCGTGTGGTTCAACGTGAGAGCAAGCTTAATGGAAAAGATTCGGGTATTTGAGAGGGCTTGTCTTCGCTTGTACAGAACACCAGAGTCGGAGTACAAGAAATTTTATCCTAATGAGGTCCTTTACAACAGGGCAAACCTAATACGAGTGGACAACTTCGTAATTAAGCTGACTCGAAGGCACATTGCAAGAGCAATGACCTCGACGAATAACCTGATATCTGGGGCTTACTACCCCAATTACCTTTACCACGAGAGTGTGCGCTCTGACGGCTTCGTTCCACCGGAAGCATTCCTCTACCTGGATCAGATAGGGTTGATCCAGGATAGATCAGCGGTGCCGTTAATCTTCCATGTCGCTCGGACAGCTGGGAACAGGCGACTCAACTACAACAGAGACGTCGCACACGGCAGTTTGGAGCGCCTCCGGTTCAGTAGGGCGGTGGGGAATCGCGATAAGAGGGATGTCGTTCGGCAGCACCAGCATATCTGGTGGCTGAATGATGGAGAAGATGCTTCGTCGTCGTTTCCGTCAATTACGGACCAGCCTTACTAATGAGGCAGAGCTGACCAATCTGTTTTCTCTTGTAAATAGCGATGGCCAGCTTACATAGGTTTAGGTTAGCATCTAAGAAATATATACATATATTAGTATATACAAAGGTGTATACTAATATATGTATATAATTGTGTATAATATCTATGTGTGTGTATGTGTGTTTTGTGTATGTAGGTTAAGTAGAGTAAGGTTTATTTTAAGTTAGATATTAAGTTTTTATAAAAAAATAAAAAGAAGTCCATATGCTAAATTTTTTCTTAACGAATATTTTTTCTTAGCCTTAAGTATACAATATAAATAATTCTAAATAAAATGTAAGTAAAGTCGAAAGACATAGATATAAGTATTTAGAGTAGCTTAGAGTGCCTGTGTGGGGCCAGTAAGTTAGTATAAGATTGTTAAGTAATTGTAAGCTAGCATTTAAGCATTTTTTGTTAGTATGTAAGAGTTAATTAGTAAGAAAATAAAATGCATTGAAAACTGAAACTGAAACTGAACTACCGGATCCTGCGTGAATATCGAGGAAAATTCAAGATGGTCTATTTTGATAGAATGTGTCATTTCAATGGAACGACGGATGAAGAAGCTGTTCGGGACGAACAATTTTAGGGAGAGATATCTATTTAAATGTGAGCAGCGTCATCTATATTTTTTATTTTACTTATTATTTATTTTTATTTATTATTTATTATTTATTATTTTTATTTATTATTTATTATTTTATTCTTAAAAATTCAATAAACAATTACATAATACATACAATGTAAGGGAATTCAAGTTTTAAGAAGCAAAATATAAAAAAAGTTGATGACATTCAGTAACTATAAATAAATAAAAATAGAGTTGAATGCCAATTCAATTCGCTAAATAAAAACAAAATAAAGATTAGTGGGTGGGTTGACCCTTTAAGAATTCAGAGTAAGAAGAAACGCAAAATAAACAAAAAAATTATCTTTAACATTAAAAGAAGCATAATCCAAAAATAAATTCAACGCAAACAAAAAAGAAAGAATTATAGTTGTAATTATAAATATTGGACCAAAATATCAGAAATACGAGATTCTAATGCAGCATAATCAAGGCTGAAAGCCACATTTTTACGCGTTTTGGAACGTTCCAGGTATTGTTATTGTCCTGATTGACTGAGGGAGTTCATTAAATAAACGATAAGACAAAACTGAGAAAAAATAACGATATGCAGTGGTACGGAAGTTGGCTACAGAAAAAAAGGTAGAAAGGTTTCCACCAAGATTATAAAAGGATATTAGACGAAAGTTGAGATTACCCGACTTCATAAAGAAGAGTTTTAACACTTTGAAACAACACAAATGACGAACAGGAAGAACTTTCATGGCACGGAACCAAGGAAAGCTAGAATGTCTACCAGATTTTCGAAAATTTTTCTTAGGACATGTTTCTGCAGAATCAAAAGTATTTGTATTTTATTTCGATACACACCCCCTCAACAAGCAATTCCATGTTGTAACTTGGAATGCAAAATACCATAGTAAATTATCTTTAATAGCTTGGTTGAGAATAGATTACACAAATAATAAAAATGACGAAGGGTGTATCGGAAATACGTTTTTAAATTATCGGCGTGATTCGCAAAACTCATCCTTGAATCAAGGGTAAGCCCCAAATATTTAAATTCGTCTACTCTCTATACTAGAAAACATTTATCACTGCAGGTAAGATTACAACAAAAAGAGGGAGAGGAAACACCAGACGAACAATAGCAATTGGACAGTTTATATCTATGACATTCACTGTTCATGTCGAAAAGTGTATTCAATTATTAGTAGTAAATTAGTATTCAATCCAATTGTTAATTCCAGCAGTAAATGACATCTAGGTGTCTCTGTAGCTTTAGAACATTGTACTAATTCGAAACCAATTGCTAAATTGTACCTTTTCCGGTTTTTCTTTTGTTCTCTTTCGAATTGAACCTCATGGTGGTAAGTCGAGCAATAAAGGGCTAGAAAGTAAAAAAAGTATCGTGGTTTTTATATTTAATTTTTCGTCGTGAATCCAGCGGGGATATTCTTATCCCAACATTTGGTCCATCAATCCGGATTTTTTAAATAAAAAGTTTATCAATCGCATTTGTCTGCAAATAATTACCTTTCAAAAAAAAAAAAAAAAACAAGTTTACACAAGAACAACTCGTCTCAACTACGTGTGCACTCTAAGATCTCTCCATTATTGTTCTCTAACGTGAACATCTGTACGCTGTACAAAGCAGTACCAATTCGGAGCAGTATCCATCCGGAGTTTAATTGTGCTGTACCATCACATAATCTCTAGTATCTTCTTCGCCGCAAGATTCCTATATCTTGAATCGCACGCGGTCCCAACACCTCGTCATACCACCACCTCATCACAGTATCACTGCTCTCTTCTTCGCCGCAAGATTCCTAAATCTTGTATAGCACGAGGTCCCCGCATCTCGTCATAGCGCGGTAAGAATAAGAGACAGTCATCATCACGATCATCACCATCATTGTCATCATCAAAATCATCTTCATCATCACCATCATCATCATCATCACCATCATCTTCATCATCGTCATCATCACCATCATCTTCATCATCACTATCATCGTCATCATCGCCATCGTCGTCGTCGTCAAGAACATCGTCATCATTACAGGCAAATTAAAATCTTCATCTCTTGCCTAACCGACATACATATCTATACTCTAACCCGAGCAGTAAAAGAACATTCATCATCATAACTCCAATACTTCACATCAGTCATCGATCGTCTCATTGTACTGTCAACATATCAACCAGTGTACAATTGATAGAAGACCACGCCGATAAGGCAGCAGGAACAACATACCAATCGACGGAAGCAAATCCAATTAATCAGGTGCGTGCATATTCTTAAGTTCAGTGCAATCTTAGATCTATTATTTATTACAAAAAAAAAATTGTTAAGTTTGATATAATTACTATCGATTAGAGTTAATCAATGCATACTTGATACAAGTACATATTATTTATTTTTTTAATATTCGTTTACGCGCTTCGCCTTTCTAGTGTTTGGGGTAGGTTTATTATTAATATGACTGCGCTAGATGATTTTATTGCTGCTGCTGACCAGCTGATTCAGTTTCACTCGAGCTTTCAAGAAGTTCCTATTGTGGATAAATCTCCAACATTTCTGGAGACTTCCAAAATAGAATTAAAGGAATTGTGGTCCAATATTAAAACATGCTATACGTTGTGTCTAAAGAATTCTCTAGCAGACGATCTTGATGCAGTGAAATCTAAGTATAAAAGTGCGTCTACAACCTACATTAATTTTCTAAGTGAAATAATTGATTCAACAAATAAGTTGAATCTTATTAAGGAAGATGAAGCCGGGAAAAGTTCAAGTGTCTCTTTAAATAATATGCAGTCCATAAAACTGCCTCCCTGTGACACGGAAATCTTTCATGGTGACTATTTAACTTGGCCGTCGTTCCGAGATATGTTTACCGCTGTCTACGTCAAGCACCCAAAGTTGTGTTCCGTGCAAAAATTATTTCACTTACGTTCTAAAACAAAGTCCGAAGCTTATAACATAGTCTCAAAATTTCCACTTACTGCTGATAATTTCGAGATAGCTTGGAAAGCACTTTCAGACCAGTATGAAAATAAAAGAATTCTGGTAAACAATCAACTAAAAAATCTTTTCAACTTGCCAATAATAACTTTCGAGTCTGGCAAAAGCATCAAGGACATTCAAAGAGCTATCAATGATTGTCTATCAATACTTAAGGCTCATCAGATTTCCACTGAATCATGGGATCCTATTCTGGTTTACCTCTGTTCAAATCGTCTACCGGAAAAAACGTTGTCTCTGTGGGAGCAATCCATAAAATGTCCGCGCGATATCCCAAAATGGGAAGAAATGGATATATTTTTAACAAGCCGATACAGAGTCCTTGAAACCGTTTCCGATCTCAAATTTTCCGTCCGAACAAAGAGTCAACCGAATAAAGGTCAGAGTTCTCAATTAAATTCGAACCAAAATCATAAATCCTTTCTCACAAAAGCTTCAAATTTTAGTTGTAAACTTTGCAAAGGTGCTCATTCGCTTCGACAATGTTCAAAATTTCTGGACATGAGTATTCCTGATAGGATTTCGAAAGTGAGTTCCCTAAGTTTTTGTAAAAATTGTCTAGCTTCTAATCACCTAGAAAAGGATTGTAAGAGTGTTCACACTTGCAAACATTGCAAGAAGAAACACCACACTCTTTTACATTTTACACCTTTCCAACACCACGGAGCCAACTCAACAGTTCAGGTGTTACAACCATCACAAATTCAATGCGAAGAAATACAGTCCACTCCGTCTAACAATTATCATCAAGTGAATTCTTATTTTTCTCAAAATAATAATCGAATTATTTTAGCAACAGCTTTGATAGATGTTCACCATTTGGGTCAGAAATTTACCTTGCGTGCTTTAGTAGATAGTGGGTCCGAAGTGACTCTATTATCCGAAGATATTCAGCGGAAGTTAAACCTTCCGGTGAGGAAGATACAAGCGCGTATATCAGGCATGAGTGCTGTGGTGACAGCTCATTCTTCAAAGTTGTGTTCTTTGTGCATTGGCTCCAAATGTGTTCCACCTTTCACGATAGTAACAAACGCCATCGTGCTAAAACGACTAACTGGCGATGTGCTTAGTTCTTCCAGAGGAAATCTCGAACGCACCAAATCTAAAGTTAGCTGATCCCTATTTTTATGAGACTTCTAAAATAGATATCGTCATAGGTGCTGATTTATATCCTTCGATTATTAAGGAATGCATTGAAAGAAATATTTTTGGTTCCCTTGTCGCGCAAAATACCATATTTGGATGGATACTTTCAGGCCCCCTTTCAAACGAGAGCTCTCATTGTTATTCAGCCACCTTATCACACTTCAGCGAAGTTTCTATCGATCAACAAATAGCAAAGTTCTGGGAAATCGAAGAGCTTCCTAATGAGAGATTGGTTTGTGAACAAGAGCTCATATGCGAACAGTTGTATTCCCAAACATCTATCAGGAATTCTTATGGTCGGTATGAAGTACACCTTCCATTTAAAAATCCTATAAAATCTCTTGGGCTTTGAAGAGATATCACTCGGAATCAATTCTTAAGAATGGAAAAGACTTTGCTAAAAAATCCAGAATTTCACATAAGATATAATCAGGTTCTTGAAGAATATCTTACTTTAGGGCATATGGAGAAACTTTCTCCAAATGAAAATCTCCAGGATCATAACATCTCCACTTATTATCTACCTCATCATTCGGTTATAAAACCAGATAGCACTACTGCGAGACTTCGGGTTGTTTTTAACGCCTCTAATCCATCGAGTAATGGAGTCAGCCTTAATGACCTTTTATACCCAGGTCCGTCTTTGCAAACTGATTTAACAACCCTTGTTTTAAAATGGAGATTTTACCGCTACGTGTTCAGTGCAGACATCGAGAAAATGTATCGCCAAATACATGTCTATCCTGAGCATTGTAAATATCAACGCCTCGTTTTTCGCAAATCGCCAGATCACAGTCTGGTAGATTATGAGTTAAAAACACTTACCTTTGGTGTCAATTGTGCACCATATCTGGCGATACGCACCTTAAGACAACTAGCCGACGACATACAAAGCACGTACCCACTTGCTTCGTCCATCTTGAAAGAGGAATTTTACGTTGATGACGTCCTTGCCGGGGCTCATGATGTACCCACTGCTTTAAAAGCACAATACGAATTGTCTCAGGCTTTGGGTTCAGCAGGCTTCTCTTTAAGAAAATGGACCTCGAACTCTTCTGAGCTTCTGCAATTTGTTCCGCCTCTTCATCGTTACGATCAGGACTTCCTTCAGTTAGATGATAAAAGTATCTCCAAAACCCTTGGACTCCAGTGGAATGCGAAGAGTGATTCATTCCACTTCTTCTTTAAAATTCCTAAAGAAGATAATCTTCTAACGAAGCGAGCAGTTCTTTCAATCATTTCAAGACTGTTTGACCCTGCTGGTTGGTTAGCTCCTGTAATTATTTCTGCAAAAATTATCATGCAACAAATCTGGCGTGATGGGACGTCTTGGGACACAGATCTTGTGCCTCTTACGTGTCACCGCTGGAAAGCCTTCTTTGCAGCTCTTCCTGATATAGGTTATATTCAAGTTCCAAGTTGGATTGAATACAATCCGAGTCATTCAATTCAGATTCACGGATTTTCTGATGCCTCTGAGAAAGCTTATGCGGCAACGTTTTACTTGCGCATTCAACATAGTGGCAGCAGTTGGTCTTGTCACTTATTATGTGCCAAAAGTAAAGTTGCCCCAGTAAAACAGCTTGCCTTGCCACGACTTGAACTCTGTGGTGCTGTTTTGCTTCCTTCTTTGTACAAACAAATCATTACTCAGCTTAAGTATCCTGACCATGAACTTTTTCTATGGACAGATAGCTCCATCGTCCTGGCATGGCTGAGTAAATCACCCTGTACATGGAAAAGTTTCATTGGTAATCGTGTGTCTCAAATCCAATCCAATGTATCAAACGCAAAATGGAGCCACGTTCGGTCCGCCGACAATCCCGCTGACCTATCCACCCGGGGACTTACACCCTTAGAATTGAAGGTGAGCAGGTTATGGTGGCATGGTCCACCTTGGCTAGGTAAAGACCAATCATCATGGCCACAGCCCATTTTTCAAACAGTCGACAATAGTGATCTTGAATTAAGGCCAATCAAATCAAATTTTGCCACATTAAAACCAAACGTGGGATTGATAGTGGAAAGATTTTCCTCGTGGCCTAAAGCATTGCATGTTATTGCATTTATGGTTCGCTTCTTTCGACGAACGAATTCCCGTTTCAAACACACCTTTTCTTACCAATCGAAAGAACTTACTCCTGACGAAGTTTCGAATGCTAAAATTCGGATCATTCGTCTGACCCAGTCGTTCCATTATGAACATGAATATCACGGTTTGCTGAGAAATGTCGTTATCCCAAAGAAAAGTGTTATTGCAAACCTTAATCCAATAATGGATGAAAATCAAATTTTGCGATCTAATGGCAGACTTACATCCTCAACTCTTTCCTTTAACGAAAAGTATCCTATTATTCTCCCTTATAAAGCAAAAATATCATTGCTACTTGTACGGTTCATACATGACGTTTCGCTTCATGGTGGCAATCAGTTGGTAGTTCGGTTAATAAGGACGGAATTTTGGATACCAAAGGTTAAGAATTTAGTGAAAAAATGTATCAATTCATGTAAGGTTTGTGTCATAAACAAAAGGAAACTGCAAACTCAAATCATGGGTGCTCTTCCGCTAGAGAGAACTCAAATCTCATTGCCATTTACCACAACTGGCTTAGATTTTACCGGCCCATTTATCGTTAAAAGCTTTTCAGGTCGAAATTGTCGGTTAACAAAAGGTTATGTCTGCGTCTTCGTGTGCTTTGCTACTAAGGCAATTCATTTAGAAGCAACGAGTGACCTGACTTCTCACACTTTCTTGTCTGCCTTAAGTCGATTTATTTCAAGACGCGGTTTACCTAAAACCATAATTTTCTGATAACGGCACTAATTTGGTAGGTGCTAGTAAGATTATATCAAAGGACTTTCAAAAATTCTTAAGATCGTTATCCACAGAAGCTTCCCAAAAATACCGGGACCACAACCTTGAGTGGAAATTCATTCCACCTGGAGCCCCACATATGGGTGGATTATGGGAGGCTGGAGTTAAAAGCTTTAAGACTCATTTTCGAAAAGTAGCGGGTTCCAATAAACTGACTTTTGAGGAGTTGTCGACCCTTCTCGCAAAAATCGAAGCATGTCTTAACTCCAGACCTATATCTCCCATCTCCGAAAATGTTTCAGACATTCCTCCTTTGACTCCAGGTCATTTCCTTCGAGGACGACCTTTGCTCTCATCCCTTGAATCAGTAGGTAACGAAAGTTCTCTTAGCTGCATTAAACGTTGGGAAAAGGTAAAAATTTTGCATCACCAATTTTGTCGTCGATGGAAGGACGAATACTTACGGGAATTAAACAAGAGATATAAATGGAAATTTCCAAATCGAAACCTAGCTCTAAATGATCTCGTTGTTATTAAGGATGATAATCTTTCCCCAAATGAATGGCGTTTAGGTCGCGTTATAAGAACGTTTCCGGGGTCCGACAATCGAGTTCGCGTTGTGGATATTAAAACTCAAAATGGAGTTATAACACGTCCAATTACCAAACTATGTGTTCTTACTCCGTCATAGTATACTATCCAACTTTCCATTGTAGATTTTAATTACAAATTTATTTCGCTTATAGTAACAAGTTGTCTTGCACTGAGCTTTGAATTATTGCTCGCTAGTATAAGTATATATATTTATATAAACAAAATATTGTTCATGAATTATTGTATCTTTATAATTTAATATGTAGCTTCTCACTTTATTGGTAAAGTTGACATGACTTAAGATTTAATACGCCCATTAAAAAACAAAAATCTGTATACAATACATATGAATGTTAGTTATAACTTTTACAGCCGATGCTGCAAGGCGGCCGGCAATGTTCATGTCGAAAAGTGTATTCAATTATTAGTAGTAAATTAGTATTCAATCCAATTGTTAATTCCAGCAGTAAATGACATCTAGGTGTCTCTGTAGCTTTAGAACATTGTACTAATTCGAAACCAATTGCTAAATTGTACCTTTTCCGGTTTTTCTTTTGTTCTCTTTCGAATTGAACCTCATGGTGGTAAGTCGAGCAATAAAGGGCTAGAAAGTAAAAAAAGTATCGTGGTTTTTATATTTAATTTTTCGTCGTGAATCCAGCGGGGATATTCTTATCCCAACATTCACATTAGCTTCCATATTGTATGAGGAAGATAAGCTGAAGAATATTATCTTGGTTTTAGAGCTTATTATCAAATTATGTTCAGCAAACCAGTATCTCAATAAACTGAGATCCCAATTCACATTAGAAACCAGGTCAAAAGGACTGTTTCAGCCGTATATAAAACCATGTCATCAGCAAAAGCAGTAGGTTTACCCTTAAAACTAAGCACCAAGATTGAATTGATGTAGACCCAAAACAGAACCTTGTGGAACACCCAGTTTGAGGAACCGTATTTTGCTCCTTATGTCATCTATTTTCACTATATACCACCCATTTTCAAGATGCGACCTAAACCAGGAAAACCAGCTTTTTCCAATGTTCTCAACAAGAAATTGTGGTTGACCATGTCGAATGCTTTGGTAATGCCAATAAATTATCAAGCCGTACATTTTTTTCCATCGAGGTGTGACGAAGTGTGACAAAGCTGTGAGAGTGCATCTTCCTTCGAGTTTCCTTTTAGAAAACCAAATTGAACTGGAAAAACCTAGTTTTATCTAAAAAAAACTCACAATTCTATTTCTCATTAGCTTTTCGAAGTCTTTTCTAAAAACAGAAAGAAGTGAGATTTGCCTGCAGTTACCAGTTTCCTCAGAGGGACCTTTTTTGAGTAAAGGAATGACATCATCGCATTTAAGATCTTCAGGAAAGACCCCTTCAAACACGCAACGATTATAAACATTTGCCCAGACATCCACTATGAGACATGCAATTTTTTTAACTATACAATTTGAAACACCATCAGCTCCACACGAAGTTGAATTGGATAAAGTTCCAATAACATTCAAGATTTCAAAAGCCGTTATGGGCCGAAGAACAAAACTACAATATTGCAATGGTTCAGCAAACCAACCAATGGAAGGACAAGTACGACACATCGGTTGGACAGAACTCGGTTGTAGGCTGCAACATTAGTAAAATAACAATTAAAATCATCAGCAGTAACGAGTTTATCATACAGTTCAGAGTTATCAACATGTAAAGCAGTATGTTTTTTAGAAGCAGTAGATTTACTCACTAAGCTATTTACAACTCCCCATTAATTTTTTTAGATTTCCCTGTATAGAACTGAATTGAACACGGTAATAGTTATCTCGAAAAATAGGAATCTCTTTTTTTAATTCAACACACAGTTTCTTATACCTTCTTTTTAGATTCTGGTTATCAGGATACTTGTTGCACTTTATTCTGAGTTTGTTTTTATATAAAAACTTGTTTAATAATAAACTGGATATCCAAGGTTTAAGTCTTTTAACAAATTTTGGACGGGAGAAATGAGGAACACGATAATATGTTATTCTTAACAGAATCAATGAAGATTGTATACGCAGCACATGAATCGCTACAAGCATAAACATCCTCCCAAGACTCATTGCATAGAATATATTTTAGCCTACTAAAGTCAAATTTCACGCTTTTTTGAGGGGAATTAGAAGAATTACAGCCTCTAGTTTTAGAGAGTGTTACTAAGAGACCCGTCATACAGTGATCAGTAATCAGTAATTTTCAGGTCAAAGGCACATTTTTCGCATTCATTGAGCGTAACATTATTGAGACACCCATAAATATAGTCCAGACAGCTGCCCGAAACAGGCCTAGTGGGCTCATTAATAAAGCATGCTAGACCATGCGAAGCAAGTAATGCCAAATAACTAGAGACAGTTTCATTATCATCCAGAATACTGATGTTGAAATCTCCAACAATAATTAACTTTTTCAATTTTTCCCGAGTTAAAAGATCAGAAAACTCATTTAAAAAAGTCGCAACATAGACACATAAAAACACATACAATTCATTGTTAATTTTAACGGAGACCTTTAAAACATCAGCACTCAATAAATTAAAACGCACGACATCATGAATTACGTGGTCATCAGCGTAATTTTTATTTGTTTTAGCCACAAACTTGAACCCGGGCATAAAATAATCGTTTGTATTGAAGTCATAGATCCAGATTTCTGACAAACAAACAATATCTGGAACGCAAGCAAAAGAGGTGAATGGTGAATAACAAGAGCTGCAAAATTTTCTCTCATACTTCTAATATTCTGATGATCATTAAAAGCTTTAATGAACAAGACTTTTCCCCCCTCAACCTTTCTCAAAAGAATTTGAATATTGTTGAATCATACATATCTTCCGCCTTTCTGTTTCATTGCTTCCTTCGTCTTGATTAAGAGAGCCTGAGTAAACTTCGTAAGCGAGTCGTGGGTGTAGATTGCGGTACCACTCCTTACTCTGCTGCTGCTGCCACCGCTGCTGACGAGAGGACCATCGATACCAGTCGCATGAGTATTGAGACTATTTTTACTGTTCCTCTTTGCGCACATCGATTGACAGGGCTTTGGAAAAAATCTGTTGTGCCGTCCTGATAATATTGGTTTTTTTTTTTTTTTTTTTTTTAATGCATTTTATTTCTATAACTTAAATTACGCTTATTTGCTAAACAAAAAACGCTTAAAAATTAGCTTAATTAACTTAAAAAATAATCTTATTGTAACTTACTGGCCCCATGCGGGCACTCTAAATTAAACATAATACTTAAACTGTGTCTTTCGACGTAACTTACAGTCTAATTTTATTTTTATTTTAACATTTATTAGAACTAAGAAAATGAAAGAAAAACTTAGTGTCTGGACTTTTTTTTTTTATCTATAAAAACTTAAAACTAAAACCTTATAGACTACCTAAAAATAAATCTTAAACTACTTAACCTACTTACGTCTAATACATACACATACATACATATATATATATATATATACATAATACCTATATACGTAATATATAAGCATATGTATACATACATTTTTTTTTTTTGTGTTTTTGTATATTTTTTTTCTTAACACCTAACTTAAACCTACCTAGAACTATGTAAGCCGGCCATGGCTAAAAAAAAAAAAAAAAATTTGGCTGGCCCACCTTGCTTCACGTGAAGCTAATTATCATTGGAGGAGTTCGACGACGAAGCATCCTCCCTTTCAACAAGCCACCAAAATTGTTGGTGCTGCCGAGCAACATCCCTCATGTCGCGACTCCCTACCGACCTACTGAACCGGAGACGCTCTGCACTGCCATGTGCGACGTCTCTGTCGTAGTTGAGTCGCCTGTCCGCAGCTGTTCGAGCGACGTGGAAGATTAGCGGCACCGCCAATCTGTCCTGGATCAGACCTTTGCTATCTAAATATAGGAACGCTTCTGGAGGAATAAAACCGTCAAAGCGAACTCTCTCGTGATACATATAATTGGGGTAGTAAGCCCCGGAGATCAGGTTGTTCGATGAGGTCATTGCTCTAGCAACGTGCCTTCGAGTCAACTTAATGACGAAATTGTCCACTCTTATTAGGTTCGCCCTATTGTATAAGACCTCATTGGGATGGAATTTTATGTACTGAGACTCTGGTCTTCTGTATAAGCGAAGACAAGTCCTAAGACAAGCCCTCTCAAACACCCGAATCTTTTCCAATAAACTTGCTCTCACGTTGAACCACACGGGACATCCAAATACAAGCATGGGCCTGATAAGGGCCATGTAGCAGATTACCTTCACCCTCGCGTCGAGTTGGCTGTTATAAAACAGTCTCTTTGTAAGGGCAAAAGCACCTTTGGCTCTGGCCAGAGCAACATCTATATGTTTGTTAAAATACAGAAATTGATCTAGCCAGATCCCAAGGTATCTGACTACATTTCGACAAGCAAGTGGCTGCCCTTGCTGTCCCACGATCGAGAACTTTCGCCAATTCTTTCTGGTATCCCTAGAGGCCCCAGACAAAGGCGTCCTAAACAGAATGGTTTCCGACTTCTGAAAGTTGATTTTCAACTTCCAGTCATCGCAATATCGCTTAATTTTGTCGAAGTCACGCTGCAAAAGCATATTAATGACCTCAATTTTTGGACCTGATCTGTACGCGATTATGTCGTCTGCGTACGCTATGGCATGGTGAAGTGAACCTATCAGATCACTCGTGTAAATGTTGAATAGGATCGGCGAATTTACCGCACCTTGTTGCAGACCGTTTTTAATGTTAAAAGTTCCAGCAGAAGTCGCATCGCCATTCTTCACGATGAACTGTCTACTGGAGAGCATATCGAAGAGAATATACAGAAGTGGTTTACTAATGCCCAACCTGTCCAGCTTGAAAAAGAGTCCTTCTAACCATACGGTATCGAAGGCCTTCTCCAAGTCAATCAGGCAGGCACCAGTGCACTGGTTCTTGCTTTTGTTCCATTGGATATCAGAAACCAGTTTCGACGCAGCATGAATGATATCATGCCCCGCCTTGAAACCGAATTGATTATCCGGAACTATATGTTTGTCCTCGACCCACTTAGTCAGGACTCTATTGATAACCCTTTCGAACACCTTACTGATGTTTGGAAGAAGACTGATCGAGCGGAGATTCGCCGGATTGGAAGTGTCTTTATCCCTTTTGGGGATGGGGTGTACCACCGCAGTTTTCCAATGCGCTGGATAATGTGCATTATTCATTGCATTATTAAACAGGGTGGTATAAATGTTTACCGCTTCTAGAGGGAGATGTCGAAGCACAATGTTCGGTATTTCATCGGTTCCCACTGATTTCTTACTTCTAAGTGATTCGAAGATCGTTTGGAGGTCCTCCTTCGATATGAACGGGGGTAGTGCCCTATCGTTGGTGATGACATTATTTGCCATATTCTCGTCACTGAACTGGGTGAAACCCGAGCTCTCGAATCGCCAATTCACAATTTCATTTCGAAGGTAGAAATTGTGCACAAGGACTCGATTCTCCAGATCGTGGTTCGGGCCAATGATAACATTCGCCTTGTACACTTCCTGGAAAGTCGCTCCTATAGCCTCTACCTGCTCTTGCGGATCCTCGATCACAAAGAAGTTGTCATCATCAACAGCCTCATTTGGATCTATGCCCGCTGCTACCAGTATTTGTTCGTTGTTCGTCGTTCGGGCGATTTTAAGACAAGGAAGGTCGTTGTGATCTTTCCTCCGAAATAGTTTATTTATTTGCGGGAACATATTCGGGTTGCTGGTGTTTACAGCCCGAATTTTACTGTTCCAATACAAATTTACGGATGCTCTGTAATTTTCTTTTATTAATGTTTGGAGGTTTTTAATCGACGACTTCAGTGTCATGATCTCCGGGTTATGTCTGTCAGTAAACTGTCTGTACAAGGTTTTTAGTCTTGACAGCAGTCTACTTTTATGTCGGTGCAGTGCGTCAATAGTTGCGTTGCGGAATAGGTCTTCCTCGTCAGTGTGTCGGTACCGAGGTATCGTTATGTCCATTGTTCGTTTGATTGTCTCGTCCATTAGTCTTAGATACCTGTCAATCTCCTCGTTTGACAGATTTCTGTTGGACGGTGGGTAGAGCGAATTCGAGGAGAGTGCTCTAGTCAGTGTTCTGGTGAAGTGTGTCCAACGCACCCTACTATAATTGTAGGAATGCCTTTGGACAAACTCATCCAATTCCGCAATTTCGTTGGGAACAGTTATTTCGGTGCTGAGACCGCAATGGTCACTGTCATACACGAAAGTGCGTAGACAGTTTGTAGTTTGTTGGTTAGTACATGTCAGTTGTATTCGTGAGTCGAACAGCAGAAGATCCAAATAAGACCCGTGTCTGGGAAACGACGGACTATCCGTCGCCTTAAGCCCGAGTCGATACATCATACTGTGTTGACCCCACCAATTGAATAGTAGGTTCCCTCTAGTATTTGGTGTATTATTTCCCCAATCACTATGTTTGGCGTTGAAATCTCCGCCGATAATAAAATAGTTGTCTTCCAATTCCAGCCTCAGGAATCGAAAAAGTGTCTCGAGCTCTGAGATAAATATTGTGGATTGAGTAGCCTTAGGTGCATAGACAGACACCATGTACAACCGCTTTCCACTACGGAGAGGGATATACACGATGCATGCTTCCAGCACCTGGAACCTACGTACTACACGACTGTATACTCTTTTAAAATGTATACCTTTTCGTACGAGAATTGCAACGCCACCTCCCTGAATGGAGTTGGGTCGGTTTCTCCGTACTATTTTGTATCTTCTGTGCCTCATTTTGTGTCTCTTAGTAAGCTTAGTTTCGCTAACCAAAAGAACATCAGGGGCTTGGTCTTTAAGCAACTTAAATAGTGCGGCTCGTCGTTCGAACCTTATCAGTGAATTCACATTCACAGCAAGGACCTTCAGGGTTTGCTCCGCCACGTACGTACCCATTACGGCAAAAGGTGCGTTAGGCCAGGCAGCAGAGCGTATACTTGATCCACCCGCGCGGTCTGTTCAGTTAAATGACGTTGTAGCTGAGCCATCTGCCCCTGGATAGAGAGCAAGATAGCTAGCATGTCAGGTACTGGTTCCGGTGTTCTGGGCGCTGGGGCCTGAGAAGCAACCTTCACTTGCTGTACCGTATTTCCCCTACCTGCCGCCATTTGGGCGTAGGTAACATGGGGAGTAACGGCTGGAGTTTGCAAATGCACGGGTGGACGTTTCACTTCCACTTTCTGCTGCCGGGCCAGATTTATTCTTTTGATGTACTGGAATTTGGGACAACCCCGATAATTTGCGGTGTGTCCCGTGTTCCTACATAAAGCACAAGAGAGTTGGCTTTTTTCAGACGTTCCGTCCTTACCCAGAGCGCATTCCTCGGACTTGTGGTTCTTTCCGCACTTCACGCATCGAGGCTGCATTTCGCAGTTCGACGCGGCGTGCCCGAACCTTTGGCAGCGAACACATTGCAAAATGTTTTCGCTCCTTTTTAATTTTTCCCAATGGACAACCTGGTAGTCTAGGACTTTAATACTCCTTAGACCATCCAGATTGCTGGTGGGACTTAGCTGGACCAGAAAAATCGGCAGTTGCCGCTTCTCCCTTTTGGCTCTGGCTGTGGTGAAAGGCTTGACCCCCACGAATTGGAGCCCTTCGCACTTCTTCTCTTTCAGCAGTGCAAGGAGCTCCCCCGGATCAGTCGACGGTTCTAATCCCCTAAGCAGCATTGTTTGCAGCTTGTCCCCCTTCGGGGTGTAGGAGAAGAACTCCGTCGTCGAATCCTTCAGTAATTTTTTTATTGTATAATAGCGCTCCACTGTGTTACAGTGGATCGCATGCCTGTCTAGTGACAATCGTTTTATAAAAAAGTTGTTGCCTATGGCCGACTTACACAGACCAATAGTGTCCTTTAACTCCAGTTTAAAAGTGTTGATTGGTGGCACTTTTTGCTTGGTGGCTTTCTGCTCTTGCTGTTGTTGTCTCTGCTGCTGTTGCTTTTGCTGATGTAGTTGTTGGTTCTGTTGTTGTTGTTGCTTCTGTTTCAGATTCTGTTGTTTTGGCGGCTGCGTATGCTTTTCTTGTTGATGTGTTTGTGTCTTCTGTTTTGGCTGATGTTTTTGTTTTATTTTGTCCGTTTGTAATTTTAACTGTTGCTGGCTTGCAACCTTTTGCTGTTGTTGTTGTTGTTGTTGTGATTGGGAGCATACTTGTTGCTCCTTTTCACGCCTGGCTGTATACTTTGCCTTAATGGCAAGTGCTTTTTCTTCAAGCTGCCTGATGGTGCTCATTATAGCTTGGACTTCATCCTCTTCGTCGTCCGACTCTGAGACTGCCAGAGCTGCGAAGCTATTATCGCTTCCCTTGAAACGACCTTTGCCCCCATCTGACAAATGTGTTTCTTCGTCATATTCCGACCCATGACACTTGTTGTTTATTGCTGCCCTTGTAGTTGATGTCGTCTCCTCCCTTAATCCACCAGGCAGCTTTGCGATGGATTTTGTAAGAGAGGGACGTTGTGTCAAGTTAAGAGTGGGCCTCAGCCTCCTCTTTCTCTTCATCTTCGGTTCTGCTAACATGGCTGATTGGCTTGAACCGCTCGAAGCCTCGCCTGACTTTTCGGCTGGTCCCGCTATTGGCATAGCGGACCGCACCCCACACTTCATCACGTGATGTAGTAAACAACACTTACTAACAGTTCAATTTAATTGTTTTTTTTTTTTTATTTATTTTAAATAAAAATGAAAAAGAAAAAAAAAATGTCTATGGCAATCGGGGATTCGAACCCACGACCTATGATATGCTGGCCGAACACACTGACACTCTGCTAATTGGAGCGTATGGAAATTTCCTCAAATATCTCTTTGTTATTTATTAAACTAATCACTGTGCACTCATAAGCCGAACCACGTCTGTACTCTACGGAGATCAATGAACGACTGGTGATAATATTGGTGTCTTTGACATTTGACACACCCACAATTTCTATTGACTTACTGAGAAGGTGTTGTTGTTGTCAGTTTAATTTGCTTTCCAGAACATTGACTCTCGATTTAAGCTCCGCATTTTCAGTTCTCAACTCATTTAGTTGCAGTAAGAACCGTTGGTTAATTTCCTCCAACTTCGAAATTTTTGCGTAGATTATCTGTAGAGTGATGACCCTCACTGTCATTGATGTGCGTGGACTCTTCAGCTGTTAGCAAAGAGTTGTTGCTAATCGCTTGTGTCAGACAACATGGGTACCACCGCCACCGGCATATGAATAGAACGGCAGTCGTTCGCAGATCTCCGCAGAGAATAAACGTGTGTCGGCTTTTCCTAAAATAAAATAAATTTAGTGATTCAGTTTCCTCGTAAAAGTAAAATAGTTACAATTCCATTAATTGACTCGGTAGCCCGGTGGTTAGCGGCGTCTGGAAACGAATCATGGGCCACGGGTTCGAATCCCGAGCCAAATTCAGAATTTTTTTTTTTTTTGGTTCCTCCTCAAACTACGCGAACTCAAAACAAAACAAGTAAAAGAAAAGAAATCAAGTGATGGATGGTGGAGAGCGTTCCGCTCTACCCATAAACGGAAGATACTAAAGGCAACAATACGGTTGCTGGTGCCGTGGCCAAAGGCATTAAGAGGAGGAGTTGGTTGAAAACCCCTCCTAATCTAAGGAAAAAAAAACATGCCGTGGTAAAAGATAAAGGAGTTAATGGTGGTCCAGTATGACTGGGGCAATAACAACTTTGCCTCTCTAGCGTCATCACTCGGAAGACGAAGATGACGAAATAAATAATATTACCAGCAGCATACTAAAGCTGGAAGAAAAAGTGTTTGCTATTAAGCGAAAGCAAACTGAGCGCAGGCAGAGGGAGCAATCAACAGTAGAGAGCTCCCAACAACAAAACTTACAAGAGCAGTAACAACAACTGCAGCAACAACAAAACCAGCAGCAAAAGCAGCAACAACAACAACAGCAACAGCAGCAGCAGAAGAAGCAGCACCTATAAATTGGAGGTAAATGAAACCAAGGACCTGTGTAAGTTGGTCATTGGTAATAATTTTAATATTAAGCGATTAGGGAACGACTGCCATGCCATCCACTGTAACACAGTGGAGGGCTACGCGAAAGTGAAAGAGCTCTTAAAAGAAACGACGACGGAGCACTACTCATTCACACCGAAGTGTGAAAAGCGGCAATCGATGCTGCTGAAGGGGTTGGAACCGTTTTCTGATCCTGGCACTGCTCAAAGAGAAGGAGTACGAAGGACTCAAGTTTGTAGGGGTAAAGCCATTTACCACAGCTAGAGCCAGGCGGGAGAGACGGAGTCTTCCTGGTGCATCTCAGTACGAAAGCCGCTTGGATAGTCTAAGGAGTATCAATGTCCTAGACTACCAGGTTGTTCACTGGGAAAAACTAAAAAGGAGCGAAGGCGTTATACAATGCGTTCGCTGCCAGAGGTTCGGGCACTCCGCGTCGAACTGCCAAATGCAGCCTCGATGCGTGAAGTGCGAAGAGTGTGCTCTGGGTGTTGACGGAGCATCCGATAGGTCGCAGCTCTTGTGCGTGTTATTTGGAAACGTGGGAAACACCGCAAACTATCGGGGTTGTCCTAAGTTCGCTGACATTAAGAAAGCAAAACTGGCTCGGCAGCAGAAGGTGGAGGTCAAACGTTCACTTGTCAGATTTCAAACACCAGCCGTCACGTCCCAAATTTCCTACGCCCAAATGGCGTCAGGTAGGGGGGCTACGGTACAACAAGCGACTGTTGCTTCTCCGGCGCCAACGCCGAGGTGGAGCAAACTTTGAAGGTCCTTGCGGTGAATGTTAATTCCCTGATTAGGATCGAACGAAGAGCCGCGATGTTTAAATTGCTACAAGACCAAACTCCTGATGTGCTTTTCGTTGGCGAAACCAAGCTAACCGATAAGCACAAACTGGAGTACAATAATTATACTATTAGAAGAAGAAACCGGCCCAGATCCAAACGTGGAGGCGGTGTCGCGATCTTCATTAAAGAAGGTATAAAATTTCACAGAGTGTACAAGGGCGCAGGTTCCGGGTGTTGGAGGCAGTCGTGATTTACATACCCCTCCGCATTGGAAAGCGGCTGTACTTGGCCTCTGTTTATGCACCTGAGGCTTCACAATCCACTCTATTCATTACAGAGCTCGACACGCTTTTTTGAGTTTTGAGGCTGGAATCGGTGGAGAATTATTTTATAATCGGCGGGGATTTCAACGCTAAACACAGAGATTGGGGAAATAATTTGCCAAATATTAGAGGGAACCTACTACTCAATTGGTGGGGTCAGCACGATGTCATGTACAGACTCGGTCTTAAAGCGACGGATAAATCGTCGTTTCCCAGAGGCGGGTCTTATTTGGATCTACTGCTGTACGACGAGCGTATACGACTGACAGGTACGAATTTACAAACATTAAACTGTCTGCGCACATTCGTGTATGACAGCGACCATTGCGGTTTTAGCAACGAAATTACAGTTCCCAACGAAATTGCGGAATTGGAGGAGTTTGTCCAAAGATATTCTTACAACTACAGTAAGACTCGATGGACACGCTTCTCCGCAACCTTGACAAGAGCGCTCTCCTCGAACCGTCCAATAGGAATTTGCCAAACGAGGAGATCGACAATTAGCTAAAACAAATGGACGAGACAATTAAATAAACTATGGACACTACAATACCGCGGTATCGACGTACGACTAACGAAGACCTGTTCCGCAATCCTACTATTGACGCACTGCACCGACAGAAAAGTAGATTTCTGACAAGACTCAAAAACTTGTACAGACAGTTAACTGACCGACAAGACCCGGAGATTAGGACACTGAAGTCGTCGATTAAAAATATCCAAACGCTAATAAAAGAAAATTACAGAATTTCTGTAAGTTTGTATTGGAACAACAAGGTTCGGGCTGTAAACACCAGCAACCCGAATATGTTTCCGCAAATAAATAAACTATTTCGGAGAAAAAATCAAAACGACCTTCAGTGTCTTAAAATAGCCCGGACAACAGACAACGAACGGTTACTGACAATAGCAGGCATTGATCCAAATGAGGCCGCTGATGACGACTTCTTTGTGATCGAGGATCCACAGGAGAAGGTTGAGGCCATAGTGGCGACTTTCCAGGAAGTATACAAGGCCACTGATACCATTGGCCCTAATTATGACCTGGACAATCGCATCTTGGTGCACGACTTCTACATTCGAAATGAAATGGGGAACTGGCGATCTAAGGACTCTGGTTTCACCCGGTTTAGCAACGAAAATATGGCAAATAATGTCATTGCCAGAGAGGGTGACCTACCCCCGTTCATTTCGAAGGAAGGTCTCCATGAGATCTTCGAACAATCAGAGTTAAGAAATCAGTGGGGACCGATGGTATTCCGAACATCGTGTTTCGACATGTTCCTTTAGAAGCGGTGGACATCTACACCACCCTGTTTAATAATGCAATGAATAATGCACATTATCCAGCGCATTGGAAAACGGCGGTGGTTCAACCTATCCCCAAAAAGGGGAAGATATATACAATCCGGCGAATCTCCGGTCGATAAGTCTCCTTCCGAATATCAGTAAGGATTTTGAAAAAGTAATCAATAGAGCTCTGTCTAGGTGGGTTGAGGACAAACATATAGTTCCGGATAATCAATTCGGTTTTAAGGCGGGACATGATATCTCACATGCCGCGTCTAAACTGGTATCCGATATCCAATGGAATAAAGGCAAAAAACAATGAACTGGTGCCTGCCCTGTTGACTTTGAGAAGGCCTTCGTCAGCGTATGGTTGGAGGGTCTTTTCTATAAGCTGACTGGGCTGGGGATCAGTAAGCCACTCTTGTAAATTCTTTATAATATGCTGCACAACAGACAGTTCATCGTGAAAAATGGTGATGTGACTTCTGTTGGAATATATCAAATTAAAAGTGATCTTCAGCAAGGCGCGGTCAATTCGCCGATCCTATTCAACATTTATATAAGCGACTTGATAGGTTCCCCATACTATTGCGTACGCAGACGATTTGGTAGCGTACAGAACAGGTCTAAAAATCGAGGTCATTAACACTCTCTTGTAGCGTGACTTCGATAAGATAAGACGATTTTGCGATGACTGGAAGTTGAAAATCAACTTTCAGAAGTCGGAAACCATTCTCTTTAGAACGCCGTTGTCTGGAGCCTCTAGGGATACCAGAAAAAATTGGCGTAAGTTCTCGATCATTGGACAACACGGGCAGCCTCTTGCCTGTTGAAATGTAGTCAGATACCTTGGGATCTAGCTAGATCAGTTTCTGTATTTTGGCAAAAATATAGATGCTGCACTGGCCAGAGCTAAAGGCGCTCTTGCCCTTACAAAGAGACTGTTTTATAGCAGGCAACTCGATGCGTTGGTAAAGGTAATCTGCTACATGGCCCTTATCAGGCCCATGCTGGTATTTGGGTGTCCCGTGTGGTTCAATGTACGAGCAAGCTTAATGGAAAAGATTCGGGTGTTTGAGAGGGCTTGCCTTCGCTTGTACAGAACACCAGAGTCGGAGTACAAAAAATTTTATACCAATGAGGTCCTTTAGAATAGGGCGAACCTAATACGAGTGGACAACTTTGTAATTAAGCTGACTCGAAGGCACATTGCAAGAGCAATGACCTCGACGAATAACCTGATATCTGGGGCTTACTACCCCAATTACCTCTACCACGGGAATGTGCGCTCTGACGGCTTCGTTCCACCGGAAGCATTCCTCTACCTGGATCAGATAGGGTTGATCCAGGAAAGATCAGCGGTGCCGTTAATCTTCCATGTCGCTCGGACAGCTGGGGACAGGCGACTCAACTACAACAGAGACGTCGCACACGGCAGTGTGGATCGTCTCAGGTTCAGTAGAGCGGTGGGGAATCGCGATAAGAGGGATATCGTTCGGCAGCACCAGAATTTCTGGTGGTTGAATGATGGAGAAGATGTTTCGTCGTCGTTTCCGTCAATTACGGACCAGCCTCACTAATGAGGCAGAGCTGACCAATCTGTTTTCTCTGTGAATAGCGATGGCCAGCTTACATAGGTTTAGGTTAGCATCTAAGAAATATATACATGTATTATTATATACAAAGGTATATACTAATATATGTATATAATTGTGTATAATGTCTATATGTGTGTATGTGTGTATTGTGTATATTGCTTTACTAAATTTACGTAATACACCTAATTCGTTTGGCTTCACACCAGACCATTTACTTATGGGTAGAACTTTAAGGTCTAAAATACTCCATCATATGGAGCAATTGAAATCAACGCTTGTTGATTGCGACAAATATAGAACAATGAAGAAAGTAATCAAAAACAAGTCAAAAAAAAAATTATGACAGAACAGCAAAACTTCTATCTAACAAAGTTCTCCTCAAAATCAATCAAAATACGGATTCATGGTCCAATGGCATAGTTGTTAAAGTGTATAAAGAACCAAGGTCATACTATATATAGTTCGTCATATAAATGGGCATTTATTTAGAAGAAATAGACGTCAACTAATATGTAGAAAAAATTATGTGTTGTCACAAATGCAAGAGGAAGATATATTCCTCAGGAATAATATAAATAATAATAAAGATAAAAATGACAATGTAAAATACTTCATGAAATTAATATCTGGCAAATTAAAAGTATCAGGCTGTTGATGTATGAAATATTTTTTGTTAACTTTTTAATATATGATTAATATAATATTAATATTAATATATAATTAATATTATGAATTAATTTGTTGTTAACTTTATAAAATGTGGCATGTTATATATATGGTTACCATACTTGCAGAACGTACTAATCTTCGTGTACATAGCCTATAGTAACAAATATGTTTTCTGTTAAGAGAATATATAAATTCTCTTTTTAATTTATGCATGAATAAATCAGTCTTGAACTCAATCTTAAACGTGTAACACTTAGCTGAACAGTAGCTGGATGATGGCTTTCACAGACTTCGCTTCTTTGCACCGGCAGGATGTTGCAGTGCAACACGCATGCAATTGATGAGAACATAATTTACATTTGCCGTTGGCAACTACATTTCGCAAAAGCCGTCGGCAAACCAAGCGGAAACAGCAAATGCAAGCAAGGGCAAAAAGAGGCAACAACAATTGCATAGACTAAATTCTATGGCCCTTAGAAATAACAAAATTTAGAGTCGTCTTTAGTGTTAATGTCGACCTTAACTCTAAACTCGTAGAAATAACAGGCAATTTTCACTAAAGTCGACCTTATCTTAGGAAAAAGTTAAGATTCGACTCACCGCTATCTAAGTCGAATCTAAAGTGACAGTTCAAGAAAACTTATTTGGAAACAAAAAAATGTCAGACGAACGTATTTTTCGTGACTTAAATATTTTAAGGAATGTGGAGCAAATTAGAAAAAGAAAAGTGTATAAGAAAAGATTTAATCCATTTGAAGAATACACCGATGCGGAATTCAAAAGAAATTATAGGTAAGAATGTACTAAGCAATTCAACAGAAGTTACAAAATAAAGTGCTCAAAAATAACATTTTTTTCTTTTACAGATTTAATAAAGAGACTGTTATGTTTATTTGCGACTTGATTGAGAGTGACATCAGACCAAAATGCACCCAAGGTTGTCCTGTTCCAACTCACATCATGGTACTGATAACTTTACGCCATCTAGCCAAAGGCAATTATCAACTAGATACGGGTGAGTTATCGAATCTCATTTACACCGGAAATTTTTAAACTAAACAATAAATCCTTAGCGGACATACATGGCGTAAGTCAAAGAACAGTAAGCACCGTAATAAAAAAGGTCGTAACTGCATTAGCTGCTAAACTTCCCCAATTAGTTCATTTTCCAGAAACGCCAGAAGAAATAAGGAGAACCAAGAGGACATTTTTTGATAAATTTCGATTTCCTCAATGCTTGGGGGCCATAGACTGCACGCATATTAAGATAAAGAACCCAGGAGGTGAGGTTGGATCCCGATATCGATGCAGGAAGGGCTACTCACTTAATGTGCAGGTTATTGTTGATGCGAACAGCAATATCCTAGATATCGTTGCACGCTGGAGAGGAAGTGCTCACGATTCAAGGACATTCAACTCATCTTCAATTAAAACCAGATTGCAACAACTAAACCGCATGGGGGGAGTCATACTTGGAGATGGTGGCTATAAGCAAACAAGTATAATAATGACTCCCTTCCGAATAGGATCGCGGCTTAACCCTGCAGAGCAACGTTATCAGCGCCATCACATATTAGCAAGAGGTGTCGTTGAGCGAACTTTCGGTCAGCTGAAAAACTGCTTTCGATGCTGCTTTAATGGGTTTCATTGCGATTTGGTCGTGGCAAAAAATGCAATTGCAGCCCTTGCAGTGTTGTGGAACATCGCAAAGCTAAGAAATTGTCCCATCATAGAAGATTCATCTAATATCTGTAAGTAAAGTGACTAACTTACATTATTTACTTTTTTCTGATTCCGAAGATAATTCAAATGCAGACCATGAAGCTGTAGAGACGAATGTGAACGCGGGGAGACAATTTAGAAATAATTTTATTTCAAGCTACTTTTGAAACAGAAATCATATGCTTTATTAATTTTTTCACAGTTCACATATTTAATTACAGTTAATATTTAAAATATTTATAGTATGAACTATGCTACATTTTATAAAATTTTAAATAAACTTGTACAACAATACTTGAATAGTTCACTTAAAAACGTGTTACCTAATTCATTCAATAAATATATCTATTAAAAATAAAAGCAAACAAAACATAATAAAAGGCAACAGTTAACTTTTAATGAGCAAGTAAATAAATTGAAATAAAGGAAGTAACGGTCATGTTGTGAAACCGAATTTAATTCAATTTGTTGAATTACAACATTCCTCTTTTTTTATTTTTAAATTAATGAGCATTAGTTTCTTTTCTTCAACTGAATTTGTTCAATCCATTTTGAAGCACTTGCTCACTAAGGCTTAGTTTTTGCCTTTTATTTTTTGGTGTATCTAAAGCTTTTCTTATTTTAGCTGAAGTGCTCGGTTCAGGATTTAGATTTTCTTTATGACGTTTTTGGTCGATAAAATGTGCATCGCTGTAAAATTCCGCTACATCATCCGTAAAGTCTTCTGGAAAAAGTTCCTGAATCGCGAAGTCAAGCTCATCAGGTTCTTTGGGTTCATTTCCACCACCAGTTGCGCATTGCTCTCTTCGGAAGGAAGAAATATGTGAGCGGGCATTATTTTTCATCCGTCCCCACTGCGCTTTTATCTTCTGTTACGGAAAATTTATTCCATACGACTTAAGCTCCTCGCAGATTTTTTTCCATACCTCCAACTTCTTAACAATCATTGATTGGTTGTTCATCTTGCAGTCCACTATGTTAATATATTGCTTCACAGTGTCCTTTAAAATCTCCTTTTCCTCCAGCGTCCAGTTCCGATCTCTTTCCCGTCTCTAGAAAATTAATAAATTACTTTCTAATTTGTTAATTGGTAATTGATTTAAAACAAAATGCTGGTAACAAACAATAAACACACTTTTTTCCGGTAATTGCACCATCTTGACCGATAATCTGACAATGGTCAATGTAATTAAGCGGAGAATACTGCATTTCGGTTAAACCGTTGATATACGCCAAAAAAGTTTTTGAATGTACACTCAAACCGAATATACTTACTTTTTCCATTTTATTGTACTGAGTCCTTTTTTAATTCGTTTAAATTATTTCACATACAAAAGACTATCCGGAAAAATCAAATTCAAAAAGAAAGTGTCATTTTTATTTCCGAACTGTCATTCATAATTGTAGGCGTAGGTCACAATAGATAGCTAAAGTCGCATTTAGATAAAGTTGGTTTATTTCTACGAATCACTAAATTTAGGTTTAGAGTCAACTAACTAAAGTGGACATTAGAGTCGACCTTAGTTTTTGTTATTTCTAAAGGCCTATGTTTTTGTTCGTCATTCTAGAACTACATCTCTCACGACAAGCGGTAGGTGTTTTGAGACATTTGCACGCATTAATCAAGATCACAGCATACAAATGCAAGCATGGAAAGAGTATGCATGGAAATAGGTCAATGACCGATCTCAGCTGTGATGATAGGCGATAGTATACCAGTAGTGGAATCGTGTTCCTGGAAGCTTCAAACAGCAAGAAGCCATTGCCCTATATCAGCCGAGATGACGGTGGTGAGCTAGAAAATCAGCATAACAGCAGACTGCAGCAGTGAGGAAGCTGATGGCAGCTGTACCAAATGCGGGATTTGAAGTCAATGGCCACGACACTACATAAAGGCTAGGGAATGGATAGTTTTCTTACCATCTTACCAGTGTCCGTATCGGTCGACAATAAAGTGGATTTCGCTAAAAGAAACTTTATTTCGTTGTTTTTTTCTATTTCATTTTTTTAAAAAGATTTTTCTAGTTTCCTTCGCGAAACAATTATTGTTATAATCAATATCATCGTTGAAGACATCAATTATTAAGAATATTGTTGAATTATAAAATAAGTATAAACGAACAAATTTCTTTTATTATTGTGAATTAACATTGAATAAATTCCGATATTCTCAGTATTATTTCCAACATTGGATGTATCCAAGAAATTCTTATTAAATACCAAAAATAAATAACTCTTTCTTTATAACGTTTGAGAGAGGTGGACAAAACGGTATTTTTTTAATTAGGTTAGGTTTCCCGTTTAAAGCAACAAGTTATTTTAATTTTCCTTTACGCAAAACCCATCAAATTTCTAAGTTTCTAAATTTGTCTCCACATAACTTAGTTGAAGATAATTCAACATTTGGTGCTTCGAGCCGGATAATTAACAAAAATTTCAGATACATTTTTGTGCGTGTAAAACCTGAACAAAAAATATATATATAGGGATATAATATATATATATATATGAACATGTGTATCTGCACCGCCTATAATTCTTTTAGTGAAGAAAATTTTATATTTACCCCTAAAAAGCATTTTTTGGTTTTATTTAATTGATCGTTGTTACCAAAGAGTGAGAATATTAATGGAATTATATTTACGGAATTGGAAATAAGGAAGAACATTTAAAACCAGTGTAATAATGGTTATGGTGTGTTTCTTAATCACTTTGGGACAAGATAGACATCAGTCATGGAAGTTGTTTTGACACCCTAAAAATAAGTGGAGTTAACCTCATTAACAAAATGAAGTCCTAGTCCATTGTGGCCAATCTGTTGTTGACATTCCCTCTAAATCTTAGCGTCAAAGGTTGACATTTACAAAGGTACGTGGCCCAGAGTACATCTATTTCTGTGTATTGGCGATTTTTTTATAATTTAAATTTGCAACAACGAACTTGTATTAAATTTTGCATAAAAAAGGGATTTAATGGTGCGCGAACGTTGGAAATGTTGGAAAAGTGTTTCGACAACGATTCTCTAAAGAAAACGCTCGTTTACCAGTGGCACGAGCGGTTCAAAAGTGATCGTGCGTCAATCGAAGATGATGAACGCAGTGGCAGACCATCAACATCGAAAACCGACGAAAACATTGATGGAGTAAAAGAAATGTTAGTCAATAACCGCAAATTAACCATCAGAGAGATACCGGAGGACTTGAGCATTGCCTATGGATCCGTTCAAGATATTTTGGTTAATGATTTGAGTTTCCGTCGTGTAGCAGCAAATTTGGTGCCAAAAGACCTCAATTTCATGCAAAAAAGAGACATTCATCAAAAGGATCATTACTGGAGACGAGACCTGTGTTTATGAGTACGACACACAATCCAGACATCAGGCAAGTTAATGGTGTTCACCATTAAGCCGAGACCAAAAAAACCACGTCGTTTTCAGTCAAAAAAGAAGGCAATGCTCACGATTTTCATGAATTACAACGGTGTAGTGCATCATGAATTTTTCCCAAAGGCCAGACAGTAAACAAAGAGTATTATTTGGGCGTTATGAGACGTTTTCGTGAAGCAATTCGCCGAAAGAGACCAGAATTGTGGGCAGAAAACTCGTGGATTTTGCACCATGATAACTAAAAAGGTGGAAGAGTTTGAGCATAAGATAAAAGAGCAACTCAGCCGCGAAATAAAAGACATTAAACATAGTGTACATGATTCTTTGATCACCGATTTAAACAATCTGAAAATGTCATTTTCTAATATTACCACCGAATGCACTAATACTACAGCATTGCTTGATAATAAAAACATCGAAATATCCATTTAAATTGGAAAAAAATAGATCACGCTGCTGATGAACTTAAACAATTAAGAAACTCAATGAACTCCTATGAAAACCGTGTAAACGCGAGTGATGCTTTCATGTTTGGCATTCCGTACTTGCCTAATGAAAATCTTAAATCAATATTTAACTTAATATGCGACACAATGAACATAAAACCACCCACTCTTAATAATATTTACCGCTCTCGACCGAAACTAAATCGCGAGTTACCGAAAAAAACATAATGAAAAGCTGTGCTTAAATGAGTTACTCCTAGCTATCGATAGCTCCTCAACCTCCCCGCCGTCCTGAAAAACCCATATACGTGAGAGTTTAACGCATCAGAATAGATGTTTATTTCAACGTGCACTCGAATTAAAAAAAACGTAAGCAACTTTTTCTGTTTACACCGCACGTGGAGTGGTTTTTGTCAAACGTCAATCCGACGAAACAGCTGTGTAAGTTGACTGCCTCGAAGAACTCGAAGACGTTGCCAGATCAGCAGTTTTTAATGATAATCAAATCCAAGATTTTCACCATATATTTATTTTTAATACTATTATTCTTTTTTCTCTTGCTTTTCTTACTCTTCATAATTTTTTTATGATTCTTTATTTTCTTTCTTTTAAATTTCTTTATTAATTTTTTTTCTCCTGGTTGCTATAATAAAAATGATTAATAACCAATTATGCAGCGGTCGTGAGCAAAATGCAACTTTGCCTTAGATGGTTAGAGTTCTGAGAAGTCAGTATAGCCGTCTCCGGGTTTGTTGTTTAAACGCACAATGTGTTACTGAAACAGTGTTTAGGGATGACTTAAGGGACGAGGCTTGACGCTTGGAGAGTTATCATCGACCCTTTCGCTCAAACAGAAAATATCGTGTTGCTATCGCGCAACTGTGCAACGACTGAACCTGAAGACGAGATGGACACTTAGTAAAATTATTGGGTTGGGGGAAACCCACTCAGTGTAGAAACAAATAAAATTATCGATCTAAATATCGCGTTCCTAGTATCGAAGTTTACAGGTCGAGTGCAAGCTCTCGTACTAAAGACACTGACTAGGATCCTTTTGACACTTCAAAGGTCATTGCGTATTATTGCCTATTGTTCGAGTTTTCGGCACAGAAGCAAACACCCAGAACAGTACTCCGGTATTCTAACACCGCTGGAACTGGAAAAGACGCTGACAAGAGTCATATGCTTAGCGCAAAGGGAAATGTTTGCTGATGAAGAGGAAAATAACAAAATCAAAGGATACACGTTACTCAATCCGTTTCGAAGACTTTCCAACCCGACCCTACCCTTTCACAAAAAGCACCCAATTCTTCTTAGAAACCACACATTAATGAGACACATTATCGCCGATGCTCACGAAAAAACACTTCACGGGGGTAATCAAAACATGATTGCCTACATACGCCAACGGTTTTGGATTTTTAATCTGAAAAGTGCAGTAAAAAAGCACATTCATTATAGCAACATTTGTTTTAAATTCAGAGCCAAACCGTTGGTGCAATTAATGGGCAATCTCCCTAAAGCAAGGAGAATGGTTTCGAAGCCATTCACCTTTACCGGAATGGACTATGCGGAACCCATCGACGTAAAAATTTGGAGAGGACGCAACGCGAAGTCATTGAAGGGCAACAAAAGCCATACACATTGAACTAGTCAGCGATAAGACGACGCAAGCATTTCTGGCAGCTTTCAGAAGATCGGTTGTTCGGAGGGGAAATTGTAAGGAATTGTGGTAGAAACTTCGTAGGGATTCGTAGGATTGGAGAAATGAGGCAGATATGCTGGTAAACGAAGGCACTAAGTGGAACTTTATTCCCCCGGCTTCCCCGCACTTTGGAGGTCTGTGGGAAGCCGAGGTGAAGTCTGTGAAATTTCACCTCAAACGTGTAGCTGGAAACCAGGTTCTGACCTTTGGAGAACTCACCACGCTTCTCGCACAGGTAGAAGCGTGTCTGAATTCTAGACCATTATATCCACAGTCAGACGACGTTGATGACCTTAACACCTTGACACCCGGCCACTTCCTCGTGGGAGAACCACTAATCGCACCGCCCCAACCTGAGTACGAGTTAGGAAAAATTTCCCATCTAGAGCGCTGGAAGAGAGTACAGACCCTGGCCCAATCTTTCTGGAAGCAGTGGAGTAACGAGTACCTTGCCCGACTTCAACATCGTCCGAAATGGGCTCGAGCAACAGACACCAATAAAGGAAGGCTACCTAGTATTAATCAAAGACGAACGGCTGCCGCCATTGAAATGGAGTCTAGGACGAATAGTTAAATTACACCCGGGATCTCATGATTTGGTACGAGTGGTAACGATACAAACCGAGACAACACAAGTAAAACGGCCCATATCAAAAATATGTCCACTGTCGAGCAATTCCTTTAGTACAGGATTGCAATAAACGCGAAAGGTAAAGGAAAACATTACTTTAATACACTTATCATAAATATTAACAAATCAACACACATACCTAATTAAGTCTTAATAAAGAAAGGAATTGATTGTGCTGCCAAATGGCCAATCCTCGACCGTACTCATGCCATCGGCACTGCAGGAGCTCGAGGAGGCAATCGTTCTAGAAGGATTCAGTAATTGAATCAACAACACAAACCACCAACCTAAACTACACATGAAAGTCTTAACTTAAGTGTAAAATAAATTCAACACATACTCATTCAAAAAAAAAAACATTCATACCAACACTCCACATATAAACTCAAAATAAACTAACACTCAACCTACGAATAAAATTCTCAAAATCTTAAAAGACATCCAGCTAATAATCAATAAATTCACTCATATTTTTAAATTGATTTAATTTATCTTACAAAACAAAAACACACATTTTAAATAAGTCACTGTGTCAAATATACAAAATAAAACACCGACAAAAAAAAAAAAACTGCGAAGTACAGTTATAAAACAAAAAAAAATTGCACAAAACAAAACAACACCGACGCGCACCACCATGATTTAGAACTTTCAATTCAACTGAAAGCGAATTACTACACTCATCGTAACACAATTTGCGAAATGGACGAAAACATGGCCTACGTCTTATTTATCAGCATGAGTGCAAACGGCGCAGCTGATATATGCAATGCATTTTGCGAATATTTTTCCATTTCTTTTATTGTTGTCACACTTTTACATATCAATTTCAGTTTTAAATGCATTTTATTTTCTTAACACTAACTCTTACATTCTAACAAAAAAATGTTTAAATGCTAGCTTAAAATTACATAATAATCTTATACTAACTTACTGGCCCCACACAGGCACTCTAAGCTACTCTAAATTCTTATACTAAGTCTTTCGACTTTATTAACATTTTCTTTATGGATATTTATTTACTATATTTAAAGCTAAGAAAAAAATTTTTAACAAAAACTTAGCATATGGATATAATTTTTTGTTTTTATAAAAACTTAATATCTAACTTAAATTAAACCTTAGCCTACCTAACCTACATACACAATACACACATATAGACATTATACACAATTATATACATATATTAGTATATACCTTTGGTAATTGGGGTAATAAGCCCCAGATATCAGGTTATTCGTCGAGGTCATTGCTCTTGCAATGTGCCTTCGAGTCAGCTTAATTACGAAGTTGTCCACTCGTATTAGGTTCGCCCTGTTGTAAAGGACCTCATTAGGATAAAATTTCTTGTACTCCGACTCTGGTGTTCTGTACAAGCGAAGACAAGCCCTAAGGCAAGCCCTCTCAAACACCCGAATCTTTTCCATTAAGCCTGCTCGTACATTGAACCACACGGGACAACCAAATACCAGCATGGGCCTGATAAGGGCCATGTAGCAGATTAGCTTTACCCTCGCATCGAATTGGCTACTATAAAACAGTCTCTTTGTAAGGGCAAAAGCGCCTTTAGCTCTGGTCAGAGCAGCATCTACATTTTTGCCAAAATACAGAAACTGATCTAGCCAGATCCCAAGGTATCTGACTACATTTCGACAGGCAAGAGGCTGTCCGTGCTGTCCAATGATTGAGAACTTTCGCCAATTTTGTCTGGTATCCCTAGAGGCTCCAGACAACGGCGTACTAAAGAGAATGGTTTTCGACTTCTGAAAATTGATTTTCAACTTCCAGTCATCGCAAAATCGTCTTATCGAAGTCAAACTGCAAGAGAGTATTAATGACCTCGATTTTTGGACCTGTTCTGTACGCTATCAAATCGTCTGCGTACGCAATAGTATGATGAAGTGAACCTATCAAGTCGCTTGTAAAAATGTTGAATAGGATCGGCGAATTCACCGCGCCTTTCTGAAGACCACTTTTAATTTGAAATATTCCAACAGAAGTCACATCACCATTTTTCACGATGAACTGTCTGTTGTGTAGCATATTATAAAGAATGTACAAGAGTGGTTTACTGATCCCCAGCCCAGTCAGCTTATAGAAAAGACCCTCTAACCATACGGTGTCGAAGGCCTTCTTCAAGTCAACAAGGCAGGCACCAGTGCATTGTTTTTTGCCTTTATTCCATTGGATATCAGAAACTAGTTTAGACGCGGCATGCGAGATATCATGTCCCGCCTTAAAACCGAATTGATTATCCGTAACTATATGTTTGTCCTCAACCCACCTAGACAGAGCTCTATTGATTACTTTTTCAAAAACCTTACTGATATTCGGAAGGAGACTTATCGACCGGAGATTCGCCGGATTGGATATATCCTTTCCCTTTTTGGGGATATGTTGAACCACCGCCGTTTTCCAATGCACTGGATAATGTGCATTATTCATTGCATTATTAAACAGGGTGGTGTAGATGTTCACCGCTTCTAGAGGAAGATGTCGAAGCACGATGTTCGGAATACCATCGGTCCCCACTGATTTCTTAACTCTGATTGCGTCGAAGATCTCATGGAGTCCTTCCATCGAAATGAACGGGGGTAGGTCACCCTCTCTGGCAATGACATTATTTGCTAAATTTTCGTTGCTCTACCGGGTGAAACCATAGCCGCAGGATCGCCAATTCTCTATTTCATTTCGAATGTAGCAGTTGTGCACCAAGACGTGATTGTCCAGGTCATAATTAGGGCCAATGATATCAATGGCCTTGTATACTTCCTGGAAAGTTGACCCTATGGTCTTAATCTTCTACTGCGGATCCTCGATCACAAAAAAGGCGTCATCATCAGCGGCCTCATTTGGATCAATACCTGCTATTGCCAGTAACCGTTCGTTGTCTGTTGTCCGGGCTATTTTAAGACACTGGAGGTCGTTTTGATTTTTTCTCCGAAATAGTTTATTTATTTGCGGAAACATATTCGGGTTGCTGGTGTTTACAGCCCGAACCTTGTGGTTCGAATACAAACTTACAGAAATTCTGTAATTTTCTTTTATTAGCGTTTAGATATTTTTAATCGACGACTTCAGTGTCCTAATCTCCGGGTCTTGTCGGTCAGTTAAGTGTCTGTACAAGTTTTTAAGTCTTGTCAGAAGTCT
This sequence comes from Volucella bombylans, assembly GCA_949129095.1. Classification (NCBI taxonomy): domain Eukaryota; kingdom Metazoa; phylum Arthropoda; class Insecta; order Diptera; family Syrphidae; genus Volucella; species Volucella bombylans. Next base: position 14,857,445 of record OX422145.1, on the reverse strand, counting down.
ACTTTTCTGTCGGTGCAGTGCGTCAATAATAGGATTGCGGAACAGGTCTTCGTTAGTCGTATGTCGATACCGCGGTATTGTAGTGTCCATAGTTTATTTAATTGTCTCGTCCATTTGTTTTAGCTAATTGTCGATCTCCTCGTTTGGCAAATTCCTATTGGACGGTTCGAGGAGAGCGCTCTTGTCAAGGTTGCGGAGAAGCGTGTCCATCGAGTCTTACTGTAGTTGTAAGAATATCTTTGGACAAACTCCTCCAATTCCGCAATTTCGTTGGGAACTGTAATTTCGGTGCTAAAACCGCAATGCTCGCTGTCATACACGAATGTGCGCAGACAGTTTAATGTTTGTAAATTCGTACCTGTCAGTCGTATACGTTCGTCGTACAGTAGTAGATCCAAATAAGACCCACCTCTGGGAAACGGGTTATCCGTCGCTTTAAGACCGAGTCTATACATGACATCGTGCTGACCCCACCAATCGAGTAGTAGGTTCCCTCTAGTATTTGGCAAATTATTTCCCCAATCTCTGTGTCTAGCGTTGAAATCCCCGCCGAGTATAAAATAATTCTCCCCCGATTCCAGCCTCAGAAGTCGAAAAAGCGTGTCGAGCTCCGTAATGAATAGTGTGGATTGTGAAGCCTCAGGTGCATAAACAGAGGCCAAGTACAGCGGCTTTCCACTGCGGAGCGGTATGTAAACGACAACTGCTTCCAACACCCGGAACCTGCGCAACATTCCCTTGTACACTCTGTGAAATTTTATACCTTACTTAATGAAGATCCCGACACCGCCTCCACGTTTGGATCTGGGCCGATTTCTTCTTCTAACAATATAATTATTGTACTCCAGTTTGTGATTATCGGTTAGCTTGGTTTCGCTAGCGAAAAGCACATCAGGAGTTTGGTTCTGTAGCAATTTAAACATTGCGGCTCTTCGTTCGATCCTAATTAGTGAATTAACATTCACCGCAAGGACCTTCAAAGTTTGCTTCACATGTGCGTACCCATTACGACATGTGTTGCGTTAGGCCCGGCAGCAGCGCGTAGATCTGGTCCACCCGCTTGGCCTGTTCTTGTACTTTCTGCTGCAGCTGAGCCATCTGACCTTGGATTGCGAGCAAGATGGCCAGCATGTTAGGTGCAGCTTCCGTTGTTCTCCATTGGCGCTGGAGAAGCAACAGTCGCTTGCTGTACCGTATCCCCCCTACCTGACGCCATTTGGGCGTAGGAAATTTGGGGCGTGATGGCTGGTGTTGGAAACCTAACAGGTGAACGTTTGACCTCCATCTTCTGCTGCCGAGCCAGTTTTGCTTTTTTAATGTCAGTGAACTTAGGACAACCCCGATAGTTTGCGGTGTGTCCCACGTTCCCACATAACACGCACGAGAGCTGCGTCCTATCGGATGTTCCGTCCCTACCCAGAGCACACTCCTCGGAACTGTGGTTCTTTGCGCACTTCACGCATCGAGGCTGCATTTGGCAGTTCGACGCGGCGTGCCCGAACCTCTGGCAGCGAACGCATTGTATAACGCCTTCGCTCCTTTTTAGTTTTTCCCAGTGAACCACCTGGTAGTCTAGGACATTGATACTCCTTAGACTATCCAGACGGCTTTCGGGACTGAGCTGCACCAGGAAGAACTGCAGACTCCACTTCTCCCGCCTGGCTCTAGCTGTCGTAAATGGCTTTACCCCCACTAACTTGAGTCCTTCGCACTCCTTCTCTTTGAGCAGTGCAAGGATCTCCTCAGGATCAGAAGACGGTTCCAATCCCTTCAGCAGCATCGATTGCCGCTTTTCACACTTCGGTGTAAATGAGTAGTGCTCCGTCGTCGTTTCCCTTAGGAGCTCTTTCGCGTAGACCTCCAATGTATTACAGTGGATGGCATGGCGATCGTTCCCCAATCTCATAATTTTAAAATTATTACCAATGACCAACTTACACAGGTCTTTGGTTACAATTACCTCTAATTTATAGGTGTTGATAGGAGGCACCTTCTCCTTCTTCTTCTTCTACTGCTGCTGCTGCTGTTGTTGTTGTTGTTGTTGCTGCTGCTGCTGTTTTAGCTGCTGCTTCTGTTGTGGCTGCTCTTGTTGTTGCTGCTGGTGTTTCTTAGTCTTTTGTTGTTGTAGCACTTGTGCTATTGTATTTGTCTGTTGTTTTTTCTGGGGCTGCTTTTGAGCAAGCTGCGACTGCTGTTGTTGTTGGGATTGCTCATGCTCTTCCCTCTTCCTTCTGACCATTTGCTGTTCTTTAATGGCCTGCACCCTTTGCTGTAGCATTTTGATGCTGCTACTTATAGATTCGATTTCCTCATCTTCATCGTCCGAATCGCTTGCTGCCCTCACTCCACCAAGCTTTACAGTGGACGTTGGTTGGGTGGGACGGTGTGCCAAGTTAGAGGTTGGCTTTAGTTTCCTCTTTCTCTTTGGCTTCGGCGTTTGGCTCGAACCACTCGAAGCCTCACCTGATCTCTCAGCAGATCCCGCTATTTGCATAGCGGACCGCTCTCCACAATCCATCACTTTTAAGCAAACACTGCCAACACTTTTTTATTAAAAATTGTCTTTATAAATTAATTAAATAATAAAGACAAAAAATTGTCCGGGTCTTTATCACCTCGGCTACCGAACACTTGGAGAAACCACTGCCTAAAAGTATACTTAGTATTTTTCCGCACTTTTAAAGCCGAAACAAAAAACACGTGCAATCTCGAGGTCTATGAACGACTGACACTTTTACATATATTTTGTATTCATTTCACTAACAACATTTGTCTTTACATGTCGTGAGATGACACAATATACTCAAGGGAATACATATCAGGGTCAATAATGAGGCAACAAGTTCAAGGTGAACATCTTGTGAAGATCGTAGAGAAGAAATCCGGTACAATTAAGGTCAACCCACAAAATCAGAAGTGAAGATGCTAATTATGTATATCATCGTGAACATTGTTCACCGTGGGGGGCGAATTGAGCAAATGTTTATATATTGTATATTAAACTTAATTGTAGAAAACTTATTATAATATTGTTAACTCTTACGGTTAACGATGCTCTTGCATCCTTTTATACCGAAATTTTAAAATGTCTCTCCCAATCTGTGCCTTTTTTACCCAAAAGGAATCCCTCATCGTCACCACCGTAGTATAATAAAGAGCTGCGACCTCTTCGTAACAAGAGAAATAAGCTCTGGTATTCTTACTTAAAATCGCGTTCCGACACCGATTTCTTCTACTACCAGTCTGCCCAAATTAATTTCGCTGTACTTTGCCAAACTCTCTATAACAACTATTTAAACCGAATGGACCACACACTCATTTCCGACCCCAAAAGATTCTTTCAATTCATCAAAACTAAAAGCAAATCGGATAACTATCCATCATCTCTAAATTTTCTTGATAGGTCCTCGGGCGATCCCCAAATTATTGCAAATCTCTTCGCAATTTTTTTGGCCAAGCGTTCGCCATCTATTCCCAAGAGCCAGATCATTCTTACTTTTCCTACTTAAACAGCTGCCCACAAAAAACTTTGGAATCGGTGTCTAAAACTTTAGAGCAAGTTAGAGATAAAATAATAAAACTCAAAGATGATTATTCTGCTGGCCCTGATGACCTTCCCCCTATATTTTTAAAGAAATGTCAAATGCATCTAGCCCAACCTCTTACAGCTCTCTTTCAGCTTTCTATCACCCAGGGATTATTTCCATCAACCTGGAAAAGGTCGTTTATTATTCCCCTACATAAAAAAGGTAGAAAAGACGATATTTCCAACTATCGACCAATTGCTAAATTGTCCTGCATACCTAAGCTTTTTGAGAGCATTATCTATGACATAATGCTTTTCCATTGTAAATCTATTGTTTCCCCAAACCAGCACGGATTTTTCAAAGCAGATCTACGACCACCAACTTAACGGTATAATCCTTCTAAAATTAAAGGCTCTTGGTTTCCAGATAAACTTTATAACTTGGGTCCAATCCTATTTAAGTGAACGACTTTACTATGTTCTATTTAGGTCCATGGTTTCTCACTCAATTAAAGCCTCCTCTACTGTCCCTCAAGGCAGCCACTTTGGTCCCTTGTTATTTATTCTGACCATTAATGATGTTGCTTGTATCATCAAAAATTCATACATATCTGTTTACGCAGATGATATGAAGATATTTAGACATATATCATCTTCCTCAGACAGCCTACTTCTGCAGCAAGATCTAGACAGGTTTTGTACATGGTGTCAGAAGAATTTTCTTGAGCTTAACGTCAATAAGTGTCAGGCTATAACTTATACCCGTAAATGCCCCCCTACTTCACCTCGTTGCTATCTAATCTTTAATCTGCCTGTTCCCTTAGTGAATGAGTTGCGTGATTTAGGTGTTATCTGCGACAAGGAACTCAATTTCCGTTCTCACATTGATAGTATAATAAAAAAAGCCAACTCTGCCCTTGGTTTTATCAAGCGCTGGTCTAAGGAGTTTTCCAATCATTATGTTACCAAATCTCTTTACATAACCTTTGTTAGGCCTCTTCTGGAATATGCCAGCCAAGTTTGGTCACCCTACTACAGAACTCACATCCTCCGGATAGAAGCTGTTCAACGCAGGTTTTTACGCTTTGCTTTACGTGGACTTCCCTGGGATGATAGCCAAAACTTACCACCTTACACTGACCGGCTGAAACTTATAAATTTACAACCCCTTTCTATACGCCGAAAAGTTGCCGACATTCTCTTTATTCATCAAATTTTAGTAGGTAATATCGATTGTCCTTCCTTATTTCAAATTATTTCTTTTAAAACCAATCCCCGCAATCTTAGGTCTGTGCCACTTTTCCGGCTCAATCTTCACAGAACGAATTACGGACACCTGGAGCCAATGTCTAGGATGTTTTGCGAAGTTAACGATATTCTGCCTCTCTTCGACTACCATCTCAGCAAACTCTCCCTCAAGAACATACTTATTTCCACCTATGCCTCACGTCCTTATTTTCTTTAACCGCTCCCACCCTTTAGTTTTTAAGTGAAAATGTTAGTTTTAAGTACGAGTATATGTTTGCTTGCAATAAGCTTAATAAATCTGTCCGGGATTGACCCGGGCCGCAAAATCTTTGATTTAATAGGAAACGTAACTAAACACAAGTGTCGAGTTTCGAATAAATGTTTAGCAACATATGCGCTTAAGCAACATTTGTACAGATATAAAAACAGTAACTGAAACTGAAAGTAAAACCGAAATTTATAATGTCTTACAACACCATTTTATTTCCTTACACATTTTAAATATATTTTATAAAGTGAAAAACTCTTACGTTACATAATTGAAGGACATTCAAACCCAACCCAACACATTATCAGACAGTGTGTTTTGTAGCACTGAGCTTATAAGTGCTGACATGCTTCAAGACTCGTGTGCCATTGATAGTTACAAATTTGTTTTTATGTCTTTTATATACAGGGTTTCCCAAAAATCAATGTCAAGCCGGAAACGGGTGATAGGTCAAGTGGTGTCGGTTATCACAAAATTATAAAAAAAATCTAAGTCATGTACTTTTAAATTATGGGCACTCGAAAAAAAATTGAGAAATCTGATACGCTGTGACGTTCTTTCAAGTGCTGTGACCTCAAATCTTTACTTTTCTTCGATTTTGTTTTGTTACGTAATCCTCAGTAACTCTTCTGTATACTACGGTCCAAAATTGAAACATAACTATATCGGTTTTAACTAAAATATTTCTTTTTTCTCCATACATGGATCTGAAAATCATTAATTACCCAACTTGAACTGACTGTACTGAAAAATAAATTTACTATTCGATTTCGGAAAGTAGCTTTAAAAGATAGCGTATTTAGTCTGGATTCTAAAATGGTGTGACACTTGCTAGACTAATGCTTAATTGGGGACAAAAAAAATATTTTGTCAAAGAAACCCGCAACTTTTTCGCGCTTCTCGTTTAAATTTTCTCTCGGCTTAGAACAAACTTTTTCTTTTACATCTCCCCAGTAAAAAAAATCGAGTGGATTTAAATCAGGTGAACGGGCTGGCCACGAAATTTTACCAGACCGCCCTATCCACCTGTTGGACTATTCCCGATCGAGGAACTCTCGTACTGTGCGAGCATAATGCACTGGGCAGCCATCTTGTTAATACCACTGGCATTTCCAACAAATTTGGTAAGTGGTTCTCCAAAAAATCTAAATAAACCTCCGCATTCAAATTCTGTGGCAGCTCGATTGGGCCAATAATTATACCATTCAAAATTCCCGTCCGCATGTTTACTTTAAAACGGTACTGTGATCTATCTTTTCGCATCAAATGTGGATTTTCCACTTACCACTCGTGCAAATTGTGGAGGTTCATGTAACCGTCCCTTTTAAAAGTTGATTCGTCCGACCATAGAATTTTTTCGAAGAATCTCGGATCTTCTCTGAACCTCTGCGCCATCGTTTGACAAAATTGCACCCTTTCTGGATAATGTCGCGGTAACAGACTTTGGACTCGATGTGAAATGGAGCTGGTTTTTCCTTAGAATTCTGTATGCTGTACTTTTGGGCACTCCTATGCTTTCTCTAATTGTCCGTACTGAGGTACTAGGGTCTTGTGCGACTGCTTATGAAACTTCGTACTCGTAGGACATGACGGGTTTTCGCTTACTAACCATTAGATTTGGAAAGCGACCCTCTACGAATGACCGGTGCACATTTACAAACACTCGATGATCCGGATGACGCTGAGCATTTGGATATCTCTCATGATAAAGTCTGTCTGCAGCACTAGCATTACACCTGCATTCCCCATAAACGAGATGCATGTTAACATATTCCTGTGCCTACGCTTGGCATGTGCCTATGCGTCACTGCTTGACAAGGGCGGCATCTCTATCTGTTTCGCTCACTCTATTCGAAATGGCGTGTTAATCCGTCTCTATCACGGCGTTATTATTATTAATTAACTATGAATCAGGTTTCTTTAACAAAATATTTTTTTTGTCCCCATTTAAGCATTAGTCTAGCAAGTTTCGTACCATTTTGTAGTCCAGACTAAATACGCCATCTTTTAAAGTTACTTGCCAAAATGGCTTAGTACATTTTTTTGTCAGTACAGTCAGTTCAAGTTGGGTGATTAATGATTTTCAGGTACATGTATGGAAAAAAATCAATATTTTAGTTAAAATCGATATAGTTGTGTTTCAATTTTGGACCGTAATTTACAGACGAGTTACTCAGGGTTACGTAACAATAAAAAAATCGAAGAAAAGTAAAGCTTTGCGATCACAGTACTTGAAGGATCGTCACAGGGTGCAAGATATATCGATTTTTTTTGAGTGCCAATAATTTTAAAACTACATGGCTTAGGAGTCATTCCTTCATTTCTTCTAAATTTAAAAAATATGCGATAGTATCCATGATTTTAAGATTTCCCTAACACTTTTGAAAGAATTTATCAAATTCAAAATAATTCCAGTTTAACACCGCGTATCCACGAGGCATAAATATGTCTGACTAAACTTGAGACATTTCATTTGACAGTTTTTCTTTTAACTTAGGTGGGCAAATTATTGTAAGACATTTTTCCTGTGAGTGTAAGTTGATTGAATAGGTGTGAACTGTTTGCACTAGGTGTTTTTTTTTTGTCACATAAAGTAGTTACTTTACATTATAGTAGAAAAATGGCGTTAAGGATAAGTAACAAAAAATTATGAATTACGAGTATATGGTAAATAATTGCTCATGGAGACTTAGAAGAATTAGAAATGGAAAAACAGTTTAGATGAAGAAAACGTCGTTTTTGGGTAAATCCTTTCTTGAAACTGAGGGAGGTTCACGAGTTAGAGCAGCATTTGCTGAAGGATATATTGTGGGATGACCGAAATGAGTATGACAAGTTTTGTAGGATGTCAAGCGATAAATTTACAGCTTTTGCAATACCGATTAGCAGATTCGTTTTTGTATTTCCTTTCTGTATCGTTTTAATTTTTCACATATTGAACCTGCCATAGTAAAACAGAATACGATAATGAGGTAGACTATAGCATAATAAGACAGAATAAGACTTGCAATAACGCTCCGGTTATTCCCACTGGAGACTCCTACCGGTCATTAGAGTTTTTATTGAGGATATCCAGAAAAACAATAAACAAGTTTGTCCCAAAAGATCTTTCTGCGATTTACGATGCACTTCATGTTACATATGTATATGAAAATATAGACGCAAGCAAAATTTATAGAGGATGCGACAACTATTTATTTTTATTTTATAAACTCCTCAGACAACAAGTGAATGGCTTAGTATAGCAACCGATTTTGAAATGATTTTCCACATACGACTGGATCAATCGAAAACATATTTAAATAACAGCTCCACCACATTCCGGATCTGAATTTTTTATTTATAAAGTTTTTTTTAGCATTGTTCTGCTAGCCGTTGTTGACGCACATAGAAGATTTATCTACATAGTCTTAAAAATTGTAGTTCGTATAAAGAACTGAATTTAGGACGCCTTAACATCCCTCCTCCCGAGCCACTGAAGTGCCAAAGCACACTCACACCATCCTGTTTTATTGGCGACGACATATTTGGCCTCGACAAACATCTCATGAAAGGGTTTGGCAGAAGTGAAAAGCTTCAAGAAATTTTTAATTATTGGCTGAGTCGCTTCCAACTGATAGTTGCAATGGCATTTGGTCGATTGCCTTCACGAGTCACGATTTTCCATCGTCCAATCGAATTAGCCTTGGGAACTTGTGATGCCTTAGTGAAAATTACAGAACATTATATTTTAATATTTTACACCAAATATGCAAAAAATTGAGGACAAGTAGCCGAATAGTATTCAAACTCATCCCGAAACGATGTCGAATCGTTGTACATAGGAATATATCGTATACAAATTTGCAAACAGGATACGCGACAATTTGGCCAGATATTGTCTGACAGACGGTGATGTGCCATATCAATGGACGAAAATAAATATATAAATTTGACTTTGAAGAATAATAAAATATGTGTTTTTTTATAACCTTTCAGGAATGAAAGATGAATTGGTTTCATAGCAATACCACTTTATTGTGACTATAAACGGTGTTCAGTGTAATCGAACATTCCAACTTTTCTCTCTATGCTGACCATACAAAATTTTCCAAGCCGCCGCTTCACCACAAGACTGCTGTCTTCTTCAAGAAGACCGAGATAATTTTGCGAACAATCAAAATTGCTGAGAATTCAATACCCCATTGTCCTCGTCTTTCCCATCTACTCTTAGTGGGTGAGTATGTAAATAGCAATAAAATACATTAACTCAAATAAGTTTGCGCTTAAGACTGAAGATTGCAAAATGTTCCGTCTTTCCGCGGATGTTAAAAGTGACGCAGACTACTCCCATGTCCTTTTTTCAATAGACCGGATAATATGCTTGGACATAAATTGTTTCAGATCAGCCATAGTCATTGGATGGATCTTCCGCCGACATTAGTATGGCACTATCAGCGTCGATTTGTTTAGTTGTTCGCCTTTCCTCACCCGTTTCCTCAGAGACTCTACCGAGATCGATGGAATCGGCAAATTTGTTACCTCCTCAACTACCCTTGCTCCGGAAACATGCTCCAACGCTTCATCCTGCAACAGTTAAAAATTTATTTTAATTATAGCGATAACCTGCTAGTTGTAGTTGTAGTACGTTATAATACTTACTAATCCAAAATTACTTGTAGTTTTTCTTATAACTATAACGGACTAGAGGAAAGCAAACTAGAACAAATGCGGCTGGTATAAATGTTCACCTCCGCTGCCCGATTTTTTCGAGGCATCTACTTTTTTTTTCTCATTGATGTATGCGGAGCGCAAACACTTTGTGTTTTTTTTTTACTCCGTCAACACTTTTCCCGGAACAACCTGCAATTGCTGGCCAAGCTTTTTGTTTGGAATCTAGTCTTTTATACAAATGACTTTGGTAATTACAAAGACATTCATTGTCCTTAAAGTTGTTAATTAAATTGAGAACTTCGTTCTGCGACATACGCCACTCAGTCATCTTTGTTTCAAGAATATGAGTTCGATATAATATTTCCGATATTCAAGAAAGAAGACCCAAATGAGCCAAGCAACTACAGAGCCAAAGAGGTAGGAACGCCTTACAAATTGGATACGTGAAAATGACCTACTTACTGAGTTTCAAGCTGGTTTCCGCAAAGATTATTCTGAAATGTGAATATCAGACTTGAAACTATCCAAGACAACTTGAATTGAACGTTCCGAAAGGTTATTTCTGATCCATTGAAGAAGAGACTCATCGATCCCAAATGCACGCATTTTTGTCAAATGCCTTAGAAATATCAAGTACAACTATCTTGCTTTCGCCAGATTGATGTACGCTTTTGTTCCACTTTTCGGTGAGACATGCCATCAAATTACCAGTGGACCTGTTGCTACGAAAACTATATTGCCGGTCATTCAAAAGTTTTCGTGTTTCGGGATATTTCATAAGCTGACGATTTATCAGCGTTTCCATGACCTTGGAAAGAAGGGACGTAAGTTCAATGGGTCTGTAGGAGGAGAGAGAAGAAGATTCGCCTTTCTTAAGGACGGTCTGGACAAATGTGGTTTTCCATCTGCTCGGAAAGTGTCCCAAAAAAATGCTTAGGTAGTGATTTTGCCAAGGTAAAAGAACACCTCTTCAGAAGAAGGTATATCCCCATCTGCACTAGCAGATTTGTGAATGTTAAAATTTTTAAGAATCCTTACTACTACAAGAGTGCGAAAGTGTATTCGTCCCGTTGAAGATTCAACCCACTCAAGTGTCGGCGGAGACAAAGCAAAATCGAGATGTATTGCGTTGGCCGCTTATTGTGCAGCAAGCAGATTGGCTTTGTTTAAAGAGCTGGCAGCTGGAATGTCATTATAAATGAGCGTTGGGATGGAGGATGGGAGTAGAATTTCTAATATTTTTGATGAACGACCAACAATTTTTACTACCTTTGGAACATTGTAGTATTTCTTGCCTCAGCTTTCGGTCGTATTGAAATTTCACATGTTGGCTCGTATAAAGTTTTTTCGGATTTCCTACGTCAGGTTAGTCATGAAGGACCGAAAAAACATTTCTCTAATCCTGACAGCCTCTTTACAGCTTGAGTCGTACAATTCTTTTTCTTTTGGTTTGATATTCTTCATCCGATGAGGAATAAAGGGTTTCATTCCAAGAGAATAGTGTCTGTGATCATATCAGCTGTGGCATCCACGTCGTTATTGATGAAACATTACGACCAGTTGAAATTCCTAAATACTTTGTTAAGTTCGCTCTAATTGGTTTTATCGTATTGCCATACGGTTCTTTTAGGAATCTTTTCTCTAACTGTATGAGAAGTTAGCTGATATGACACAGTGATCCGACGAGCCTAGAGGGGACAGAACATCGCCTTTGTAATTATCAGGGTAAGAAGCTAAAAACAAGTCCAGAGTGTTGGCGGTATCAATGTCTAGTATTCGCGTGGGCTTATTTAGAAGCTGGGTTAAGCTGTTTTCGGCAGCAGAGTTCTCAACACGTCCTTCGGGTGTTGTCTGTCTAGAATGTGGAAGCCACCCAGAATTTTGTATACTGAAATCGGCAAATCCATATTTCTATGGAGTCAGACAGCTCATCAAACTCATTAAATGTCGAATTGCTGTCCAGTTTGGGGCTATTGTAAATAAATCTATAGTGGATAATTTGCTAACTACATAAAATTGAATTCCGGGTTGGAACAGGGACTACATTGTGGTGGAGTTTGGTAAGCTACATCACTGCTAACGTAAATGGCCACACCGTGGTGAGAAAAGAATAATGATACTAGTTCGCAGGCAGGTAGCTTCAGATCTGAGTGATCTGAGAGGTCGTGTATCTACCTGTGTTTCCCTAAGCGCCAAACCAGCTGGTCTGTATTTAGAGACATGGACGTACGCAGAAAACTGATTCATTTTTAGCCAACGAATATTGGTTATATCCACTCTAAATTCCCGAGTGATTATAAAAAAAGGCAGATAAAAAAACACAAACGTCGACGAAACTAAACACTGCTGTGAAGTAAAAATTCAGAGTTGTTTTACGGAATCAAATTGTTGTTGGTGTTATGCACTTACAACAATAGGAAAGAGCCTACATTCATACCCACAACCCGCTATCCATGGGTTGTTACATACTATACACTCAATCGCTACCCGCGCTGTATGAAAATTAAATACAGCAACGGCAGTGACTGAGTGTACGCAACAGTATGAAGCAGGAAGATTTAGTTGCTCTACGCTGACGATATCGTAATACTTGCGAAATAACCAAACATCCTACAAATTATGATAAATAGCTGCAATAATGCTGCCAAATATGCAACTTAACACCAACAAATTAAAAGTTATGATCTTTCGGAAGGGATGTGCTTGCTACGCAATGGATGAAAAATGAACCTGGCGAAATGAAGAACTGGAGAAAGTCAAGAAATACTATTACCTCGGAGTACTGATCACCTTAGAATTGTCTTTTAGAAAGCACCTTCAAGAGAAGTTAAAAGAAACAAAAAGAGCTATCAATTTTAACTGGAAAAGGATCGTGGCACAACAGAAAATCGCACCGAGTGTAAAGTATATAATATTTGAAGCAGTCATAGAGTCAATCATATGCTATGTTGGACAAGTGTGGGGGATCTGACAGTTTGAGGAATTTGAAAATCTGTTAAGATAGTTCCTGAGGAAAATGTTCCGACTGCCAGAAAATACGAAATAATAATATAGTCGTACACGAAGTACACGTTAACAAACCAAACTTAGGAAATGCACTGCAGAAACTTATAATGAAGATCGAAGGATCATCGCGGAATTTATTTCAAAGGGAAAGCGCACAAAGCCAATTAAGAAACATTTAAAATAAAAATTAAACCATAACCTTGGTATTCAGAACTATTTTCATGATCGGAATAGCTCAGAGGTAATCGGCAAATTATTCAAAGCTAGGGACGAACTACAATAATTAAATTAAATTACACAGAGAATTGACGGAAATGGAGAATGTACACTCTGCAACCATTGAACAAGAGAAGATGGCATTCATTTCATTAGAGCCTGTTGGCAATGCCGACAACGCGTTAAGCTAGGGTAAGAACCATCCGGCCCTGAATTCACCCACTAACCCACAACTTAACGAAACAGCCGCCATGCCTGTCTGAGTACATCCGGCTTTATTCTTTCTTTCGCCTTGAGACCACGCGCCTAGTAAGGATAGCTGCTGCGCATTCTATTTTGTGTTAAATAAAATAACTAAATATAAATAAAGATTGTAGCTGAACCACCAAGACGAAGGCGTTTTCTTTCGAACACCAGTGGAAGCTGACAGCGAGTGTTCCTACCTATTGGTACCTATCAATACCAATAGAGCCTGCCCAATGATGACCACAATGAATTGATTCTATAATATAATTTCCAAACCTTCTTTTCTCGGCTTATAACAAAAGAATTCTTTTTGCGTTAATTTTTTATTTTTTTCTATAAAATGCCGGAGCACGTATTAAGTCTTTTAGAAAATTGGATAGAAAGAGAGAGAAATATAGTTACCATTCATTTCAAGAGATTTTAGTTCCCTGAAAAAAATATTGTTTTCGGGCACCGCTGGTACTGAAGCCCGAACCGAACAATAGGATATATGTATTGTAAAATGTTTGTGTGGGTACAAATAATAGAACTTATTCTTTTCAATACAAATCCCTTTATTCAGTACAGTTACAATTCACTATTTAATTCTTTCTCTCAGTACAATCCAATTTCTCAACCACTTATACTTTTCTTATCTTTTACTTAAACCACTTAATCACTTCTCCTAATTAACACTTCAAATTACACTTTAGAACTGATTTGCATACCTTTGGGATGCTGGTATTTATACTCGAATGACATACTTCGAGAACAATCCTCGCCATCCAGCGTCCCATACAATTTCCAATTTGCTAGAAAATTCGATTCCACTCTCCAGTCGAGACTTTGTTATTCCAATATCGAAATCTTCTGGTCTTCGAATATCGACATTTTCTGCTAGATGTCGCTGCTCACATTTAAGTGGTTATCACAGTATGATATAATGCAATAACTATGTGGTATACACTTAACACCTCCTTTTATTATTGTATTTAAATTAACTTAAATCTTTAATGTTAAAATGATATCTGGAAATTTAAAAAATGGTTGCACTGCACAATATTCGTAATAAATTGAATTGAATTGAATTGAATTGATATGCTTAGTAGTTATATGTAAACAAACACGTATTCAAAGATGCAAATAAAATTCATAACATTCAAAAATGTAGCTTCATATAAGATTAAAAAAAAATCAAATAAGATTCAAAGATGTAACAAATTTAAAACATATTTTAAATCTCTTCTGATTCTCTTACTTCCCAAAGTTCTTATTTCCGGGAATTATGGCCCGATCAGGAATTATATTTGCTATAGTGTATTGAAGATGTATCGTGTTACGACGTTTTACTGGTCCGTCATCGGAGCTTACTATGAGTATATAAATTAATAAATTCTCATAGTATTTATTTTAAAAACAAAAACTTTAATACAGTTCAATTTCTTTCTTAAGACTAAATTCAAAATTATTCTTACTCCCACATTATACCTAACTTATTGTACATTAATTAGCTCGACGCTTATCAGGTTGCATTCTGTTTTCTGGCAAGTTTGCACTATCATTAATTGTTCATAGGTGTTGAATAAACTGGACATCCGATTAAATTTTTGTGGGAAACGAACTTTGACCGTGGGAAGCGTTGGTAAAGAAATATGCTGATGTTACATTAACTTTTCCCCTCTTAAATCCTTTGCGTTCTCGCTTAGGTCAATAGAAGGGTAAAAGTCTCATTGGTGAAGCTGTAGGTAAGATTCTTGTATTTTTGCAATATATTATTATGGCTACGATTAGAAATAGAATGATGAAAGTTGTGTAATTGATAAAATGGTGGACATCTTTTTCTGTTTCGATGAAATCGATTCGATTTGTGTTATTCATGTTGAGTTCTTTCATAAGCTCGATGCATAAACTTCCTCAATATCTGTACTTTCGGAATTCTGATTAAATATGGGTGGTAGGGCGTGGGTGGTTGTTACTCCTTCTGCGATAAATTTAGTGTTGTTGATTTCGATGGTTATATTTTGGAATTGTATTAAGAAAGTTCCCTTAAGATGCTCGTTATACTGTTTATGTTGATGTTGCCCTCAAATTCATTTAGAAGAATGGTGCCTGTCATGATTTCTTCTACTGCTGGTACATGATGACTGTTGTTAAAGTGCACGACAAGTTCTTGCCCTCTAAAATATGTGATATGCATGTGTCACTGCTTAAGTCTACTAAATTTTTCTTTCTACATAATGATAATTCGTTTAATGCTCTATATTCATTTTTAATTCCGAAAATAATTTTGTGCTTTCTTAAGATGTTGTTATTTTCTATCTTATCTATTAGATTATTAACTTTATTTAGCTTAATAATCAGTTTACCGTAAACAATTTCCGCGGTTGTCCGGATTATTTACTATGTAAAATAGACTGGTTTTACAATATTAGCTACAATTTTAATATTGGCGAATCTGAAATCATTTTCTAAATTTTCGTAAGGTATTTGATTTCTATCTACGTTTTTTATTATTGCGTTTATTTAAGTTTTTGACAAAATATTTGTATTTATAGTATTGGATCTAGCGAGTTCAATAGTGTAAATGGTGATAGCGAGTTTTTCTTTAATTATCTTTGTTTTATTTAATAAGCTTAGCGCTAATTCGTTTTCGAAAGATTTATCTGTTCTTATAATAGTTACGAGTAATATTTGCTTTGTTACATTTGTCAGTTGGTTCAGTTTACTTATATAATAATTTGGTTTTTATTGTTATTCAATATATTGTTTATTATATTTTTTAGCATTGTGAGATCATCGTGATCGGGATTGAAGGCAATCCACTTCCATGCGGACCCGATAAAATTGAGTGATCTTTTAGGTCTATGGTGTTCAATGGTGCTTAGTAATTTATTTGCTTGTGCCAATTCATGATTAAGGATTGGAAAAAAGGTATTAGTCTTGGGAATATTATCATTCATGTTGGATGCGGTTTCGGACAGGATACTTCTGTATGGGGACATCTCAATTATATGAATAAACTGCAGTTTCCCATTCTGTATTCTGGTTGTTCCTACCTTAAAAGTTATTATTCGGGAATTTGTATAATCGAGTACTTGAACATTCGCGCAAACGAGAGCGATGAAATTCCTGTAGAGAAAGTTAAATTTTAATGTGACTCTTGTGTACAATTCTATCGGGTTCTGTAAGTACTGCAGTCGATTGATCTTCTTTTTACAATCTCCTTATGGTTCTGCCAAAAAATATATGAATGGGTTTACGGCCTGTAGTGGAATGGATGGAACAATTATATTCGTATACAGATTTTTCTAAGAGCTCTTCAAAGTTGCCATGGATTTGGTTGTTTTTTAGGCATCGCATGATTTCTGTAAGGGTAGAATTGAATCATGACCACTAGCTGGGGTGGAGTTTTGAACACTCTGCTTCCAAGTTAGTCTTCTAACATAAAAGTAACTGACAATGAGTTTAGCGACCCTTCATTGTCTATTACAATTATGATAAAATTATATCTGCCACGGCTTTGGACCTCAATACTTTAACCTGCGCGTACTTAGAAAATTTATCAAGAGCTGTCAATACTAACTTTTTTGTGCGGGAAATACTCGTATATGTCGATGTGAAGGATGAGGTCGGGATAGTTAGGAATAGAGGTGGCATGAAGGTAGGTTTTTTTCGGGTGACGATCGTATTTAAGTTCGCTGGCAAACTGAGCATTGATTAATGATTTTGTTGATTTTTGCATTTCTCTGAGGGAAATAATATTTTTCTAGAATTTGAAATTTATTTTCTTCGGCATTTCTATGTGCTCTTTTATGGAATTTAAGAATTTCCTCGTTTTGGCTTGTTTCGTCCGTTAGTTCATCTACCCTTATCTTGTGAAACTTTTCTTGTAATTTTTAAAGTATAACAGATAAATTTGCTGTATTTTAGTAGTTTCATCTGTCATCAGACCATTATTTGCCGTTGGGACTAGAATTCGTTTGAATATGGATATAAGGTTCTCTTTTGTGTACTATAAGTGGGTTGTATTAGAGCGTGTCTGCGAAAGTGCTTGTTGTTGTCTTACCTCACTGCCGGTCAGGAGTATCAAGTGATTCCTAAAATCGTTAATAGGTGCTTCCACAGCTAGAATTAACTCATGTTAATTCGTCACCGTGTTGGGAATCTGTCATAGAATTGATTTGGTCTGCGGTTGGAAGTCTAGAAAGCGCATCAGCTACAATATTTGTTTGGATGGTTTTGTATTGTAGTTCTTATTTTTCTATTGGTGTTTTTGTTGCTAAGAGAATAAGTTGGTCTGTAAGAATCTTGACTTTGGCAGAACCGTATAGGTAATTTCGGAAAGATTGTAGTACCCAAATTATTGCCAACATTTCCTTCTCGTTTATGGTATAATGTTCTTCCGTTTTGTTAAGAGTTCTCGATATGAACATTGTGGGTCTATCTGTGGTGAAAGGACTGCTCCAAAAGCATAATTGGATGCGTCCGTGGTTAGCTCAAATTCTTAAATTCTTTCAAAAAATCCGTGTATACGAAGAGAATGTCATCTTATTTTATCGAATGCTAGCATTGCTTTTTCGTTTAGGCTTATTGCCATCTCACTGGAATGGTTTTTTGACAAACGGCCATCTTCCGCTCTCAAGAGTGCAGTAAGGGGCTTTGCGAGCTTCGCAGTGCATTTTTATAGAACTCACATTTGCAGAGTTGCACTTTCATGTTAGCGGAATGTAAGGTCATCCTTACTGAATATAATAATATCATCTGTGCCGACGTAACATGGCTTACCGATATGCCCCCTAAGAATATTATCAAGAGCCCTTTGGAAAATTTAAGAGGCATTTTTCAACCCAAATAGCAATCTCGAAAACTTATATTTGCCGTTGTTAACTGAAAAGTCTGTCTTATATATATCAGTTTCTTCGCTTTGTAGATCGATTACAGTAAAATATTTATTTTATCATGAGGCATCCGCCCTTTTAGACACTATCCAAATTAGGGAGTTATGCTGTGACCGTGAAGGTCTAGTTATTCCGTCATTTAACAGTTTCTGGATTTGTTTTTCCACTTCGTTCTTCAAAGACATGGGAGTCTGAAGTAGTGCATATTTCCGATTTTATGATCGTAGTGTAAGCCAATCGTCCGGGTTATTAAATAAAGCTGGAAATTCGTTGACTACCGTTTGGGTCGACTGTTTTTGATGTCACGTTGTTCGTTTGAATGTCGATGACGTTTACCGATTGTGCCGTGTATTGTTCTATTCGTACTTTAATACTGTTCCTTATAATCATATAGCTAAGTTGAGTGTATATTACTGCTGATAGGTTTTTGAGACTATCGTTTCAGAATATCCTGTGAAACGACTTTAAGTGCGGAAGGAGGCCAAAACGTTTAACTAGAATGTGATGGGTTATTTTCATTTTGACTAGAAATGAATTCGCATAAAAAGATTCTTTATCCGGGGTAGGATATTTTATCAAGGAGGACTGAATGTAACTTTTGTTTGACCCGGTGTCAATAAGAATTTTGAGCATGTCACAGCTCTCCGTCCTTACCTCGATATAGGGCAGTGAACAGTTAGCTAGCCTAAAAAATGTATGTTAGTCAGTTCCTGAATTAATTGTTCGCTGCTTCCAGTTTCTATTCTTACTTGGGATTCAACATAGTCATTTAGAGTTTGGCCGTCTTCTTCAGATTCTGAGTTTAACATTTCATTATATTGTTCTATTACATTCGCGGGAGTACTCCTTTGGATTTTATGAGGGGGTATACTTTGATCGGGAATCGGTGCTCTCTTTGGTGCTTCCTTGTCCTGGTCTATTGGCATAATTAACGTTCCCGGCTCTTATAGTCAAGGCATCCATGGGTTTCACTGGTGGTTGCCGCCTTGGGGATATTTGTCCCGCAGAATTGTTGTTAGGTTGATTCGGAAGGCGAAAATTTGGGGTTAAATTTGGTTGTGGAATATTATTGAAAGGATGTGGCCTTGATAATTTTTGTTCTGGTAGGTGAAACCCGGTGGAGTGTTAATAAAAGGGAAAAGGTTGGGAAAAGTATGCAATTTGAGGGTAAAAGGGTATACCGTTTAATTGTATGAGGGGTATATATTATGGTTTCTTTAAGGCGGAAGTAACGGAGGAGGAATTTTTTTAACTGTTACTTGGTTCTGATAAGAGTATACTGCTCTAAAATTTTATTTTCCGGCTTCAGAGCATGAGAGAGATCGGCTGGTTCACGTATTCCTAAAAGACGTGGTAAATCGCTATTGAGGCCTCTGACGAAAGTGTCGAGCGCCTTATCTCTATAAGTTTGAGTTAATATGGAAAGTACATCAGAGCCTGCGTTCATGCATGTAATTTTGTTAAGAATAAGTGAAGTATGAATAAGTGTTAAGGTGTGTGTACACCGACTGGTAAGATCCTAGGATAGTGTCATTGCCTTGTACTAACGACGTCAGCTGGTACTCAAGAGTACACAGGTCCCGTTTGTCTGCGTAATGTAACGAAAGACATCGTGAGATACAATCCCAGTTTAGTAGGGTGTTATAGGATTCAAAGGCAATATCCGCATTGCCTATGATTTTGCTCCTTATTACACTGAGAATGTCAATGTATTTTGTCCACGGACTTCTTCCATGAACTATATTCTCCTGGAGTGCCAGAAAAATAGCGTTAGCCTCGGACGACATCTGGGATTTTGTCGAGTTCGTTCAAAAAATTGTTGGAATACAATCAACCCGTCTATCAGCACATTTTTCCATGAGCCTAAATGTCGGCTAGAGATTCGCGAGGTGCTTGCGATAATTATCTCTTTTGTGATCAAAATGCCTGTGAACACAGTTTTCTAGGTAAATTAATTAAATCTTAAGTTACAACTTCAATTTTTTCAAAAACTGGAAGACATAAAACCATTTGGTTTTTTATGATCGATTCAGAATTTATATAAGCATTGACCACAAGATGCCAATTTATTACTACATCTCACAAATTTGAAAAAAAACTTGGTCTAAACTTTTTTTTTCATTTTTTTATCAAAATTTGGAGTTTGCATGCAAATTTTTCAAAAACTAATGACATTAATAATTTAGTTTAAATTCACGATTAAAGAACAGGTTACCGGCTTTTAAAACCGGTATTGTATTTCATTGTAAGTGTTGCCGTTGTTTTTCAATTTTTTTTTTTCATTTTAAGTCTTCTTTTTCTGAAATTGCCCCTACCTCCTAAACGAGACGTGATAGACCCCCCCATCCCATAGTAAAAAATTCTAGTTTTGACCCCTCTACAGAAAAACCGTTATCAATTTTTGGCGCCAAAGGTATCGTAAGCTCCCCTTTGCCTCTGATTATACCAATGTGTTTTATTATTTTATTTACCCGGGTAGGGTATTATTTATGATACGAACGACTCCAAAACACAGAGAGTCACTACCAGAACAATACAGCTAATCCAGAACTATACGGAAAATCAATAATGAAACAAAAGAGTGGATTAATATTACGTTTATTGTTACTCTAACTTTTTATTAGGTGTTTACAATTTGAATTCTTAACAAAAATTAACTATTGAATTATGTTGCGCTCTCCCTTTTATAAGTTGCTTTTGATTGATGTGTTAATTCTATAATTTACCGTAGGTGCGGACTTTTTTTCATTCATTCATTTCATTCATTTAATTTTATTCACACAATTCATATATAAAGATTTTGAAACCTTTAGTACAATAATATGTTGATATACGAGTAAGTTGACTATTAAAAATAAATGTATTTTACTGAAAGCATTTTTCCATATTACAAAGGCACAAGTTTATATATTTTAGTATTTATCTATACTGTATACTAAGTAGTGGTTTATTGTGCAAGATATAAATAAGAATCACCGCATCTAACTGCTGAGAACATTTAATTAATTACTCTTGTTACCTGATTATTATTAATCATATTTCATTATTTCATTAAAGTCAAAATGAAACAGCCATTCTTTAACTCGTTTGTTGAATGAGAAGGATTTGCTAATACTTCGAAGTTCTTGGGGTAAACGATTAAAAAGCCTAAGTGCGACTGAAGTGTAAAAATTAAAAAAAAGTACGGGGATGTGGGACAATAACTAGATTGTTGTCATTACTACGAAGTGCGTATGTAATTGAATTATAATTATTTAGATACCCATTACTTATGAAAAATATTTTTAGTACTTTGTAAAAGTAGAGGTGCTTCAGTGGCATCTCTAGTGTCATCATTTAGAAATATAGAAGATTGGAAAACTATGCTCGCGCTGCCTTTTTTTCTTTCCATGTGATTCACACTATGTGTTTTTGCAAAATAATCAGAGGTTGTATCACATTCTCGGAAGTACATGCCAACAAGATGGACCATATGGTAATAATATACACTGTCTCTTAGCAAAGAGGCCCAAGATGATAAAAGATGTGTGAAGTTCTTAAGAGATTCTTTTTCATTAAGGAAGTATGTAAGCTCCAGTTAAGTTTATTGCCAACGAATAAGCCCAAGTACTTAAAATCGGAGACCGTATCAATGACATAGCATTTGGACGAACAATTTGTATCATTATTATATGTTTTAGAGCTATTTGTCATAAAATATATATCTTTATTCACAATGAACTTCTTACAATCTGTATTGTGAAATATTAGATACGGAGACTGTAGATATAGTGCAGGTAAATTAAAAAATATTATCTTCGTTTTATCGCTTATTACTATTGTAGCTTATGCATACCAAACCAATGCCGTAAGACTTCTAAGTCAGAAGGTCAGCAACCAATTCTAGGATGGAACTCTTGGAGTATGCGCGATCTATATCGTCAGCAAAACCAGTTTGTTTACCCTTCAAGATTTGATTAAAAATAGAATTGATAAAGATTAGGAATAAGAACGGGCCAAGCAATGATCCCTGAGGGACACCAATATTTATATCAAGACATTCACTAAAAGTTTCACCTATCTTTACCAATTGCTTCCCATCTTTAAGATATGATGGAAACCAATTTAGCATAACCGCCTTTTTCTACAATAATTTACATAATAGAATTTTATGATCCACTGTATTAAAAGCTTTAGAAATATCAATCAACAGGGAAGTCGCTACTTTTTTCCTATCTAAGATATCATAGACATGGTTTAAAAGTTTAAAAGCTCATCCTCCGTCGATTTACCAGCTCTCAAGTCATACTGATGAATACTTAGAAATGAAGTTTTTTCCAAGAAGGCAATAATTCTTTTTTGATCACTTTCTCGAAAATCTTGGAGAATACAGAGAGAAGAGAGATTGGCCGGTAGTTTGTAATATTTAATCTATCTCTTACTGGCGATACTTGTAAAAAATTAATCAAAAGTTTTTACCATTTCTACAAAGTTGTTGATAATTACATCATTTAACTTTATATAAGATGGTACACCTGTGGATATACTTTAAGTAAAAAGCTCATTTAACATATTAAACTCCATTCCTTTTTTAGATTCCTATTGGCCCTATGAAACTTATCCACAGCACTCAGGATATAAATTCTCATTGTAAAAGACAGCCACACAACCAGCAACATATGATTTATTACACCTTGTATACAACCCATAACCCGGAATTTTATAGAAATACTTCTACTGATCGTAGATCCATATTTCAGTAAGAAAAAATAATATTGGCTTGTGAATAAAGGTTTCCGAATCAAGCAAGAGTAGGTCGAAGTTTTTTCGCAGACTGCGAATATTTTGGTGAATGATATAGAAGTAATTTTTAAAGTTGTTGGAATGAAAAACACTTCGGTACTACTCTTTATCAAATTTACAAATTGAAGTTGCAAGAAAATTATTTGGAAGACTTTCACTTAGTGCATATTTTTACAGCCCTAGTTCCTTCATTTTTTCTCATTAGCATAACTCGTATAATTTCCATTTCTTGGGCATTGAGAGCTTGAGATACTAAGTTTATTATAACGGCCTGCAGTACGGGGTACGTTTGTGGTTGGGACGAGAATTGGGACTGCTGTTCAAGTCGAGATTGGTTGTTTACATTTAGAACAGGGGGTCGGAGTAACCTTTGGTTTGGCATATTTTACATTAATATGAGATTCTTAAGTTTACAATCAGAAATATTTTTATGATAATAAATATAAGTTTATATATTTTTGTTTATATTGTTAAATGTTCGTGTATGTATAAATGATAGACCTTATTCTTTTCAATACAAAGCGATTTATTCAATACAATAAGAATTAACAATGTAATAGTTTATAACAATACAATCCAATTTCTCAACCGCTAATATTTTTCTTATCTTTTACTTTAACCACTTAATGACTTCTCTTAATTCAAACTTCAAATTTAACTGATTAACTAAATTGCATATCTTGGGAATGCTGATATTTATACTCGAATGAAATATTACGAGAACAATCCGTGCCATCCAGCGTCCCATACCATTTTCATTTTGCTAGAAAACACGATTCCATTCACCAATCGTTGATGCTTCTGCTATGGAACTATAGATGACGCTGCTCACTTTAAATGGATATCACACTGCTCCCTCCCTAAAATTGTTCCTTCCGAACAACTTCGTCATACGTCGGTCGTTCCGTTGAAGTGACACATTCTATCCAAATGAACCATCTTAAATTTTATTCGATCCCCACGCTGGATTCGGTACACAACGTCATTAATGCCGGTTATCATGCGACGGCAGGGTTCGGGTGTTTCCTTCCCTTGTGACAACGGCACGTTGGCGATGCTCGGCAGTAGCTCGTCGGATTGGGGGAGGAACTTGTTGTCACTAACCTACACGCAAAATGATTATCGTGCCTGTGTAAGAAATAGAGCCCTGCATGAGTGGAGTCAAAGTACTGTGCACAGTAGTCAATTCACACTGATCCAGATTCATGAATCCTACCACAGTAAAATATGAATTTTTGAGTTAATGAATCATATAGTGTGCTATGAACACAAATCACTCATTGCTTATGAATGAATCCGAATGAATCATTAGTTTCCTATGACTCGTGTGGATCATGTTTCATGATCTAGAATGTGCGGTATCAATTCACTCACAGCAAAGCACAGTAAATCATGTACTCCTATTGAAATGGGTTTTCTGTATTTTTATTTTTATTTTTATTGATCTCTATGTATGTATGTATATGTTACAGACCACCTGAATTGTCGGCCTTTGTCTGTAAGTTGATGCAAGCTCTTTGCAATACCAGAAAAATCCTGTACGAACCTCCTGTATTACGTAGCGAGTCCCAGGAAGCTTCTCAGTTGGTGTTTATCTTTTGGGACAGGCTAAGTTTTCATGACTTCGATTTTGTCAGGATCCGTCCCTACTCCTTCCGCTGATATAAAGTGACCTCGATATTTTACTTCCGGACGGAACAGGTCACACTTTTCTAGGTTCAGCTTCAGAGGGGCACTTCGCAGCCTCTCAAATACTTCTTTTAGGACTTCGCGATGCTCTTCGATCGTCTTGCCTATGACGATAACATTGTACAATACTCTAGGCAGGTTTTTCACGTGAGTCCTTGCATTTTCGTTCCATTAGCCCCTCGAAGGTGACCGGAGCGTTGCACAGTCCAAATGACATCACTGTAAACTGCCAAAGACCACTTCCTGCAGTGAAGGCAGTTTTCCCACGATCGGTACGATTAATCTCTACCGCTCTTTAGGAGTTGAAAACTATTTCGCTCCAGAAAGCATATCCAAAGTTTCATCGCTTCTCGGAAGTGGGTAGCTGTCCTTTTTAGTGACATCGTCGAGACGTCGGTAGTCCACACAAAACCTAGTGCTGCCATCTTTCTTCTTCACTAGGACCACTGGAGATGCCCAGGGACTCTGCGATTCTTCAATCAGTCCCTCAAATTTCACTTCGGATTGGTCGAACGTCTCAATGTGGTGTTGAACGATATGCTTACGATCATATTCTCCGTCTTGTGTGGAACATATACCAGCGTACTCACCGATTAATTTGTCTGCCAGGATACGCTGCTCTCGATCCATGTTACAGAGGCTGATTATTTTGTTTTTATTTTCATACTCTGGACACTCGCAACCGGGGTTGCACGACTTGTTTCCATTGTGGCCGCTATAACCTCAATAGATGCACATTGTCTCACTATATCTCCATCTTTCACCTTTACGCTGAATGTCTTTGGATTCAGAATACTTACAGGTTATTCCGATAAGTTTGATTTTTATGCAGACTCCACTATATACCTTGGCCGTTTCTCCGGTAGCTGTTCCCGAGCTGTTACTGCTTTTGTTTGGCAACCAGGATTTATCCACCAGGTCCCTGCCGATGATTGAGGCCATGGCACCGGTGTCTACAGTACATCCAATTTGGCTTTCCACTGACTTCTTCACGGGGTGGCCGTGGTGTAGTGGTACTAGCTATCGCTTCTCACTCGTAGGGTCAAGGTTCGAATCCTACCCATGAAAAGTCTTTCAAGTTTTTTATTTGTGTAATTGGAACTCAGACAGAAAAATTTACTACAAAACACTACAAAACAATTTTCCTTTCTCCTCCTTCTACTTTCCGCCCGCGCCCTGGAAACAGTAAAAGGGTATCTAACCAATTAGGCGCGCGTAAATTATAAAAAAAAAACAGAAGACTTTTATTGCATCGTTTTGCTAGCAAGACTTGGGTTATGGTCCTGGGACCGTCGATTCCTGCTACCAACATTTTTAGTCTGATGGCTGCGGAAAGCTTGACCGGCTTCTTGATAGCCGTTTCTGGCGGTTTCTTCCTCCATTTGCTTGTTACTTCAGTGAAGGCAGCCTTTTCATCGCACCGGGTCTTTACACTGCATTTGAAAATGTCCTATTTTATTACAGTTCCAGCAGCGCATTCTGTGTCTGTCGTTCCTCGGCACCAATTCTCGCGCATGAGCATTCAACAGATGCTACTTCTCTGACTAAATGTGTTCCCTTGGAAGCCAGATTGGCTACTTCAATTGCCAGAGCGAGTGCAAAAATTTCAGAAGGGGGTCTTTTCCTGGCCTCCATTCTGCCGACTCCAGCTTCGAAGCTGCAATTCAAATGATGAATGCGTCCTTTGTCATTTCGCCAATAATTTCCTGGCCATCGGTTGAGTATGATAAATGTGCCAGTCTACTCACGTCTGCTTGGAGCTGCTGCAGTGTTTCTCCTCGTTGCTGCATTCGGCTTTGCAATTCAACCTTGTAAACTTCCTGCATGTGGCTATCCCCAAACCGTTTCTCGATAGCCTGTACTAAAGCCACATAATCTTTATGGTTTTCTATGTCTATTGTTTGCAACAATTCTGCTGCAGGACAATGCAAGGCCATTATTAGAGCAAAGCACTTTCCCTCGTTGTCCCAGTCGTTTGTAGAGGCAGCCATTTCAAACTGCTTCTTACAAGTAGACTATGAGATCTGGCCATCTCTATTTTTTCAAATTTGTCATCGATTTGTTCGAACTTTTTCTGGAAAATGTTCTTTTGTTCTTCTATATTATGATTTTGTTCATTCATTTTCTGTTGAAGACTGTGCAGATTGTTGGTTTGTTCGTCGAATTTTTGTTTAATGCTGTTCTTCTACTCGTCTAGACTTTTCTTCTGCCCGTCCGGCTTTTGTTCGAGGCTGTTCTTCTGTTTGTCCATTTTTTACAAGAGGAGTTGCTTCATCGTAACTCTGTCATTGCCGGTACTTATCTATTCTTCCTCGTCAACGTCAAAGGAGTACTTATCTGGATCATGACCCTCGTTTTTCAAGACCACGTCAACGTCGGAGTACCAAGTCGCTTTTTCCTCCACTGGCGCTGAGATTTCTCTTCTTCAACTCGGATTTGAGTTGGACGAGTGTCAACTGCAATAGTTTTCGACCCATTATAGCGTTTTCAAACAATCACAAAACACTTTATTTTACACACAATAAGTCCATTCCCACTTCTGACACCAATGTAAAATGTTCGTGTGCGTACAAATGATTTTCAATACAAACCGCTTTATTCAATACAGTTACAATTCACAATTTAATCTCTTATCCCAGTACAATCCAATTTATCAACTGCTTATACTTTTTTTATCTTTTCTTATTTGGGGATGCTGATATTTATGCTCCGATGACATATTTCGAGACCAATCCGCGTCATCCAGCGTCTCATACCATTTAAATTTTGCTAGAAAACACGATTCCATTCACCAATGGTTGATGCTACTGCTATTCAAGTATCGAAATCTTATGTTATTCAAGTATCGAAATCTTATGTTATTCAAGTATCGAAATCTTATGCTATTGAAACATAGATGACGCTCGCATTTAAATGGATATCACAATATGGTTTTGCTTCACTCAATTTAAAATAACTATTTTCTTTTCCTCCTAATTTAATTTATCGTATTAGTATTTCTTCACTTAAAAACTTGCTTATTTTAAAAAGAGATTTGTAACAATACTATTTTCAGTTTCTTAGATTTAGTCCTTAATTTGGTTTCTAAAATTTTTCTTTGCTTGTAATTTTAAGGAACTTGTACTTGTAATTTTATCTTTGTCTTACAATTTTTCTCTTATGTAGTAAAAAGACTGCTTGTATTGATACCACAACCCCTGATACACAGCATTTCGTAGTAAACGCTGATTTTCGCGCGAAGTAGTATACTTTTACGTTTGTGTTGTTTCGCATTTGTAAAAAATAATTCCCTTCAAATCCCTTGTACAAAAACAATGCTATACTTTTTCACTGTTTTTACTTCTCAAAGAATCTACGAAGAATCGCCAACAGAGAGAAAGTAGAGCTGCAATCAGTAAGATGGTGGTATAAAACTAAAAAATTGCGAATTTCAATACCGTGGGTGGGTGGCGTATTGGCTTCCAAATCGGAAGGTACGGTGTTCGAGTGCCAGCCTCGCCCGAAAGACATTTTCAGGCAACTTAATTCACGTAAGACGAATGGTTACCTTTAACCCTTTGAGTGCCGGGAGCCGATATATCGGCTCCTGCTACACTCGCGAGAAGTGCCAGAGCCGATATATCGGCCCGCGCCTCGTAGCGCTTTACTATTCGCATTGCGGGAGAACTCTATCTCAAAATAAATTTGTAATACGTTATAAATGATCTAATTTCACTATGAGAGAATTAAAAAAAATAGTTTTTCGTTTTAACTCTTTGTGGACGACGACCTTTTCCTATCGCTTGGAGGTACCGAAGTCTAACATAAACACCGATGGTCGCCACTCAAGCGATATTCGATCTGCGGCGTAAATCGCTGTGGATTTGGACCCTTATCGGTACTTGTCGACAGTGTTTTATATAACACAAAATAACATCGCATTGCCGCAGCGAAACGTAGGATCAGTTAGTTTCTCCACGATCGTTGATGTGAACAGTATATTTCGTCCCATTTACAGTTTGAAAGCGTGTTTTGTGTTATTACCGTTGTTTTTCGCTTGTGTCAAACATTGTTGCTTTTGAGGAAAATTTTACCATCAACCGTTTTATAAAAAAACCCGTCATGGATGACGCGGAAATAGTCCGAATGGTTGACCAGTTGGATCTAGCACCTACCGTGTACCTTGTTTCAGCAATGTTATATTACCGATAACAATTACATATTTCGAAAGAGATAATCCGCCTGGCGCCTACCGTGTACCTTCAAGTTATGTTTTATTTTTGTTATGTAATATTGTTTATCTTGTTACAAAATATATTGGAAATACAAAGTATATGCTTCATTATAATTGACCCATATAAAATTGTGGTGAAAAGATGGCTGTTTGTATGTGCAAACACGTTTTGTACGAGAGAACTCAACTTTTACTTCATTTATAAACATATATACCTTTGTTTTTTCTATAATTCTCAAATGAGTACAAAAAAACTAGTGTCATTGTTTCGTTCTGTATTTCATCTATAATACGCAGCTTTTTGAATCATGTAAATATCGTTTCTCGTTTGGTTTTTATAAGCATTTTCCCGAACCCTTGTAAAACTGTGAAATTCGGCCGGTTTTTCTCGCATAGGCACCTCCATTTCGCCCGGCACTAAAAGGGTTAATACAACAACAAGTCCAATTACACTAATAATTTAGTCTCCCCATTAAATGTTGGATGTCACCCATGGAGCGAGATAACCACTGAGCCCAAAAATCTTTCTTTCTCTCTCTGTCCCATTTTCTTAAAAAAAAACTTAACATGTGCTCAGGCATTTTAAGTGTAATAATACCGACTTGAGTGTTAAGTTCATAAAAAAAAAAACAAAAAAAAGAACAGATATCACCCGTTTCGTGATATACTAACATTTAACCTGGTACTATAGTGACAGACATGCGGTATAGAAAATAGTATTCTTATACCATGGTATCAATACCAGTAGTCTGTGTCCCACTTTATAACTTTTTTATCGAAAGCGTGGCTTTGGTAATAAAATCATCAAAGGGTTCACCTTTTGGTTGCACAATTTTGTTAAAAACATATCTTTCAAACTTATCTTTGATCGTTGTTTTTGATGCTGTTTCAGTACTCGAGAGCCTAAAAGAATAAAAAATATCTATGGCATCAGGGCTAACGCAAGACAAAAATTACCTGCTTGAACAAGTACTGATTTGTTCCGGAGTTCCCGTCCAGCATCAAACAAATCATACTGTTGCTTGCAATTTTTCCAAGAGATGGCCAGGTTTCCAGTTATTTCTAGTGGTTTTCATGGTCTCGTGTAGCCCTCTGTTTTACCTGTTGATGTTGCAAGATTGCTGGCCTCTTGATCTGCAGGCATCTTTTAACTTATTGTACTCTGTTCTAGCTAACTTTCTGGATTGTGGGTTACCACTTCTGACATCATGTCACACAACAACTGACTGTTTATTGATATTGTATACTAACACAATGATATGCCTAGTAATGATTAGCGCCTCCAGAATCTGTGCCCCGGCCGCAGTCGGGAAGACCACTGGTGGATTGTCACTGGCAACTGACGTGTAATAATTTGGGATCGCCTCCATACTTTAACAGCTTAGTTCAACGTCTCACCTGAGTTTTTCTTCAGAACTTTAGGATCGATGCCTCCTAAGCGTTTCTCCAACGTCAAGGCACCCAAAGAGAAGGAAGACTTTTCACATCATAATAACCGGTAAAAATGTTAACAATATATTTCTCATCAAAACACAAGTTGAAAGAAAAGCAGTATATACGAGTAGACATAAACGTTTTTTTTTAAACTAAAGCTTCCAATGTAATTATAAAACCGAAAAAATCCTACCAGTGGCAAAAAAACGCTGGCAAGATACTTTATCTTATGGAATCATTCGTCACCAAGTTCATTAAGGGATTTCAGCAGATCTTTCTCTTATCACAATGACTGTGGGCACATTCCGATACCCTTCAGATAAGAGAATTGAGCTTCCATACATCTAAAGTAAAAACAGCCCCCCATATGACCCTTTCAAAATTGAAGAATTTGATACAATTTAGGTAATGCAAATCTCTAAATGAGCTTCATGATGTAACAATAAAATAGAAGCAAAACAATTAATCGGATGTTCTTCATACGAAATTCGATTCTGAATTATTGAATTTACAATAATAAAGTTGTTTGTATTAAATGCATGTTGCATACAATGAAATAAATTGTAGTTCCCTTCTCACGGTGCACAAAAAGTTCCAAAAGACCGTGAATGGGACATACCGCCCACTTCTGACTATTGGCAAAATTTATTGTTTTTATATTTTTTTTAAATGACTAGTTTGAGTGAAGAAACGCATTATTGAAGACGAAAATGTGATTATAGCTATTTTCTTTAAAATGCTTTTAACATTACGCTTTCAGTCTATTACGTTAATTTTTCCCGAAGGTAAGTGTTGCAGTTCTCTTTTACTATAATTATCGGCTATTAATTTAGGAATTAATGAATTAACTCGGTTCTTGAAAACAAGGGGACTGTTTTCATCCGGTAATTAATAATTACCCGTAAGATATTTGTTATTATTGAAACCACAATAATGTCATCAGCGATATATTTTATTATATTACACATTATACACATAGAAGCAAAAAAGTCTGTTACCTAGTTTATATGAAAGCTTAAAGTGCATTGGCTCAATGCGCAATGCTTCAATACGCTCATATAACATAACACGCTCATTGAACATTTAATTGCGGTTTGAAGTGGTGTTTTATGAGCATTGAGCCAATGCGCTTTAAGCTGTCATATAAACTATGTATATCTAAACTACAGCTGTAGAAGATAAAGCTTTTAGCTTTTGAATTCAATATTATGTTTAATTCAAAAACAGAAAATCGAACTTTTGCTTTTAAGAGTGAAACATTTTCTATTAAAGCTTATTCTTGTTATCATATTTAAGTGTTTTTAAAACAGAATCATATGAACCTGATTAAGACGTTTATGATTCTGTATTACTCACATTATATGCAATCCCCAAATTTCAATTTTACAAAAAGGTGAGCTATGTTAAAATGACTATAATTATCTTCTTGATTTAAAATTGCGAATATCCATCAAGCGTTTGTTTTTGAAGCTTTTCATTTCCTATAACATACAATAGGTAAACCTAAGATAAGATGTATATATGTATATACAATAGATGACTTATTGGATGAATGGCTTGTGTATTTTCAAATATTTACTTTTATCTGCTGTGATATTGGGATACATATATAAATATACATGTATAATACAGACAAATGACAAAACACAAATCAGTTGCAGAAAACATGAAAAAAAAAGTACTTAAGCCCAAGCATAGATAGTTTTGAAGTATCTTGCAATGGTTTCTCTTTATTCCGTTTAAGAGTTATACATATGTTGTTATTAAAAATATCTCTTACAAAATATAAATGGTAAAAAAATTTGTTTTTGTGTTTATCCTCTTTCACTTTTGTTTCAAAAGAGTATCTTATGATTTTGTTTTTGTATGAAAAATGTCATGTTCCTTCACATGGTGGTGGTGAAAATTATTTCATTGGTTTCCAGTTTATTGCGATTGAACACAGCTAAAGCTTTTCAGAAACTTTCGGTACGGTCTTTTATTCAGTTGTTTGTTCTAAAAACAAAATATGAATATATAACGTCGTTTAAAACATTTCTTTTTACTTGAGCTGTAAAGTATTAAAAAAAATATATTCATATTATTTATGAAGCAAGTTAATACACTTAAATTTTTTTTTTTCTGAAACCATAGAAAATCAAATTATATTAAAAAAGGACGAAGTGAATTTTTTTTTTTGAGAATTATAGGATGATTTTTCATTGGCGTCTCGGTTTTTTGTCGCTTTCATTTTTTAATCGACTATATAAAGAAAGTGTCATCAGTGTTTGAATAAAAAAAAAATAATAAAGTGGAATTATATGAATAAAAGGATACATAAAATCTTAATCAGTGCAATATAATTGAAACTAAACAAATGCTGAACGGGAGATGTTTTATAGCTCGACAGTTCACTGTAAAAAACCACGTGCTTACCTTTAATATAATGTACACATAAATATAAAAATAAATAAGCATGTTAATTCTTTTTATATATTCTTGTAATGTTAGCCATGTATACGCATGAATGTATGTAGGTATATAAAAGAAATTTGTATATAATTGTATATTTCAAATTTTATTTAAATGGATAGGAAAATGATTATTTACCATAACTTCGTGCATATACGTTAAGGTAATACTTGCAGTTCATAAATCCTTATGCGTGTATGATTTTACCAATTTCTGTCTCAAAATTTAAGTGCAACCAATTGGCATTGCAGAAATTTAAGGTTTAATATTTTTTTCCGTAGTATTTAATAAATCAATCACTGAAAAGTCTCAATTTTTTTCCACTGACCTGAATTTAAGAATAATTAGGTTTTTGTTCTTAGATTTGTAAATATAAGGCATAGTTTACATATATATTTTGGTTAAATTATTATTCATTCTTCAATATTTGTGGATACGATTTGAACCAGTATACATATGTAACTTAAAATATAATAAAAATATTAATATACGAATGTTTTATGTTTATTGGCTGTATCTAAGCTTCGTGAACGTCTCTAAAAACATAAAGAAACCTGACGGGGATATGGACCAATACTCCAGACTATACTATAAACTAATTAATCAAGTTAGTTAAATAGTTATAATATAATACAAATGATACATATGTATGATATATTAAAATAAAGCCGACTGCTGCCAGAAAATATTGCTTGCATCGGTTTAAGCTTTTAACGTTACTGTCACCACTGCAATAAATTCGTGTTTAACAATTTATTAAAGTTGCAATTAAACTTCCATGCAAATCTGTTGTACAATATAACTTTCTATATTCATATATGTATGTATGTATAATTGATTCGGACAATTGTTTTGACTTTGAGTGGTTGTTTAAAAAGGAATCGTACACAAAACTTTACAAATAGGATTTCATATGGACGCCATATACATATATATATATATGTATGTATATATATATGTATATATATATATATATAAACGCATATATACATGGTAAATATGTGTAAACAAAATCAAAACCAAATGAATTTTGTTTTACTATTGATGGGAGCTTGTACTATTCACACCATTAAAACTTGCTCGTGAAGAATCTCCGTATGAGTCAACTTATAGGTTTTAATTTGTTTGGGAGGAAATGTTTGAGGGAAGCCTTCTAAAAATGTGTGTATGAACTTTTTATACCACTTCGATCTATAGAGTAATCAATAAATTATTGTCAGCTTTCAACTTTCATAAAAGTTTGAATTTCGTTATATAGGTTCCATATACACTATAATTATACTTAGCGTTAAATTGCCGCCTTATTTTCTAATTAGCACAATTGAAAAAAAAAAAAAAAATATTGCATCCCGATGGCTTTGTGATGCTTGCGTACATTTCAATTAAAATGGAAAACAAACTATACCATTCTTATTTACCTTAGTGATTACTAATAAAACAAAGAAAAAATTAAGTGCATATTGGGAAATTATAAACAAAATGAGCGAAAAAGAAAAATTGACGAAAAAAAATTTTATTCGTTGTTGATTTTAGCAATTAGCAGCTTTTTATGATGATTTCCTACCTATCAGTTTGAATTTGCACTTGCACTTAACATTAAGTCAAATTTAATTTTTAATATAATATTGCTAATATTTTTGAGTTTCGATAAAACTAGAAGGACTGACACCCTGAAGTACTAAAGTAAAAGAAAAAAAAGCTAGTTCATTGATCTGCCCTACGATCAATGGAGACATATATTAATTTGTTTGTTAAGAACATGCAATACCATAATATTATCCACAGATTTTAATTTTGATCAAATTACTATTATAACCTACCAATTTACAATAATTTTTTTTTTAGTTATAAGTTAAAAATATTTATTCCATAAAATTTTCTGTATAACGCACAATTCAATGCACACACACTGAAAACCAAATAATCGGGCATGCAGATCAACGCAGAAACAGACATATGAAACGAATGGCGGGCTTTAGAGATCATAGATTGTCAAGTAAACATAACATATGTATGTATTTTTCATTACTTCCTAACCTAGTGATCGACTTTAACTACTCCAATAAATATAAAAGTAGACAAAAAACATATTGTATACCACTTAATACATTTTTACCATAGTAGTACCTTCTATTGATTATTTACTTAACGGACTATCGACCCATGAAAAGATTTTGCTTGAGACATGAATTCTTTTCATCAGACCCTGGCACATTGTTGTTGTTGTTTTGGTATCCGCGATAGCGATCTTTGCGAACCTGGGGCTGGAATGTGAAGATCATCTTTGTTGGAACAGTACTGTTAGTATTCGATGTGTTTTGGCTTTTTTGGACCACATTCATATCTTATTATATACAGCTCATAGAATTCTTGGTTTTAACTTTTCTCCCTATTACTTTCTTTGCGTACAGGGCCAAATATTGGTCGACTAATTTTACTACCTACATATTTGGCTATGATCCCCTTTCCTGGTTATCGTCAAACACTCGACACAATAAAATAGGACTGGCTTTTCGTGTTTTACATTGCACATTACTCCGTGTGGTTTTCAGCGTTATCCGACATAGCTGAATAAATTTCCGAGTTTTTCCGGATTCAGTCATCGCTTTCAAAACGCTAACTCCTATCATACGTTGAGGTGAGGTGAGTTTTGATTTTAAATGTGATCTGTGACATGATTGCCTTTCCCATAATTTACTTTAGTGTAGGAATTTTGGAATGATTTCAAAGTCGATCCGCTGGACCGGAAGCCAAACGGGCACTTGGCAATTAGTGTTTTACAAAAAACTTTGAACACGCGATTAAGTAGCGGTATGTTCCGGTAGCACTCAGAAATCCTAGGAGTGCCTGCTTTGTAGATGAGGCATAGGAAACTGATTTTCCTGCTACGAAATATCTTTTTTAGTGTCATAAGATGTCGTAACGAAGTTTTTGATTAAGAACTTGATCGTTTTATCACAAACTCTATAACTGATATACTTAATCACTTCACTTCGAGAAAATTTATATACATTCCACACAGATACCACCAACTTATTTCCAGCCGCCCGGTCCGGTTATATATTTTACACCATCGTTATTACTTTAATAGTTCAAAAGAATAATAAATTATCTTGGGTACATTTATGGTAAAATAATGACATTACAGTTTATCATCCTTAATTAGAATTAAGCTACGCCTGCAATATTGAAACGCTGCCGAAAATAAAAACTTGTTTATCTGAATCATAGCCTATAATAACGCAATAATTAATGTACATGTTATTATTAATGAACAAATTGTTTAAAGATTAAAATCAGCTAAAAAAAATTGCTTTATCTACTATGATGTTTATCTGATTGGATAGATATTTACCTCCTCTCGATTTTTTTCATTAAAAAACTTATTGCATGTTAAGTTTTTTTTTAATAACTTAACATTCAAGAGGATACAAAAATTTCAGAGAGAGAGAGAGAAAAAAAGATGTTTTGGCTCAGTGGTTATTCCGTTCCATGGATGGTATTCAACATGTAATTGCGAGACAGATCATATTAGTGATTCATAGTATAAAGCATGACTTTTGGCGAACAGTGTCTAATGAATCCGAAAACAGTTTTAGAATAATTTGGAATCGGAAAAATAATATACTGTAATCTTAAGAATAAATAAATTCTTGATGCGAGAGTTCGAGGTGGATCACGGCCTAGTCTCTCCCATACACTGTGTCGTGTCCCTTCTACGAGTTTTTGCCGACTCCAAACTGTGGGATAGTGAGAGACTTTTTCTACTTTCGGCGGCTATCCGTTGCCCCCGAAAATATGTTTTAATAGTCTGTTCGATTAACTGACCACCCATAGATTTACTATTTTTAACTTCTTGATTATGTCCGTATTTTTCAAATAGTTGGCCTACGATAACCCGTGATAGATAGATAGATAGATCTTGTCAAACAGTGGCCCTTTATATCATTTAGTATTTATCAAAACCTGCCAATAACTTTTTTAATTATTTCGAATATAAAGTAAAAAATAGTTGTTTTTTTTTAATAAATGATTTAGCTGAAATTTAAGTGCTTTTTGAAGTCATTTTACAGGAGTCAAACAAGATGCAAAAGGAAAAGTGATAATACAAGCTCCTGCAGAGCTTGCACAAGAAAGGAGACCAAATGACATGCTTTGAAAAAATCTTCCAATATTTTACATGCTGACACGACTGTTTCGAATTTGCAATACATCAGCATAAGAAAGCCTTAATATTTCATCAATTTCAGATTTAAAAGAAACCCAGTTTTAATTGATGGCTTAATATCGACGTTTTCGAAAAAGATATAACAATTTTGAAAGAAAACACAGAATAATTGGAAAATTGGGCTGAAATTTATTCCATGTGTAGTACTCATGTTAATTTTAAGTATGGAATTCGATTTCGTTCTTGTGACCACTGCGAGCACGTTTACAGCGATCAATTCTTTGGAGCCAATTTTTTACCAATCTATCGCTCGGAACGTTGGCAGTTTCGCGTTCGATATTGTTCCTAAGCTCGTCTGACATTGTTGGCATAAACTAACGACTTAACGTAACCCCATAAAAAGAAATGCAGCGGCGTTAAATTGCATTTGCAAGGTGACCATTCGACCGGACCATTTTTCGAGATTACAAGATTACCGAACTTCCTCTTAAATAGACCAATTGTTTGACCAGCTGTGTGGCATGTGGCACCATCTTGTTGAAACCACATATCGCTGATATCAAGTCCATCCAATTATGGCCAAAAATAGGATTCACGTCGCATGATAGCGAGCTCCGTTGACCATATCATGGCAATCATCTTTATCCATGAATAAATACAGTCCAATCACACCTCCGGAATGAAATCCACACCACGCGGTCAATTTTTGTGGATGCAATAGAGTCCCTTGAAGCACATGTGGGTTTGTTGCTCTCCAGTAATGCATATTTTATTTATTGGCAACACCATTAAGTCATTAAGATGATTTTTCAATGGAATTCAGGATTTTCTTCAAATTCTTGCAGAGCCCAATCGGAGAAGTTTCGGTGCATCAAATTATCAAGAGGCTCCAGTTGTTGAGTTAATTTGATCTTCTAAGGGTGTAAGTTAAGATCCGCAAACTACGCCACACGGTTTCTAACGCTTTAAAATCGCTACACATTCTTGACACTTTGAGCGTGTGAATGCTTTGCTTTTGTACATATGCTAGCAAAAGAACAACTAGTTATTCAGCTCTTTCGAAAAATTGAATCCGCAATTAATAATACTATAAATAAAATTATAAAAGTTCAGCTTAGTTTTCTAATTTTTGATCGGAATCAGAAAGCGGAACTACCCAATCGTGGAAGTGAGTTTCTTGTAAATATTTAACAAGGTCAGCAGGCTAACCTCACAGGTATTAGGAATGCGGAAACAGGTGCAAGGCAAATTCATTGTGACGTTTGTCGTTAAATCCTAGACCATATCAATAGGGCGAATACGAATGACTCCTTCTGGAATTACCTTTTAAATATCGTGGCCCGTAAGAAATTACGAAGCTTCACCCTTACGACATATACGTCATTACGAATATCGAATGCCTTCAGCTTAGTCGACTGATACACAAGTGTCTATCATTGTCTAGCAACATTACACCTGGCCGGAGAGTGTCTAGAGACTTTAGATTCATCGGACAACATATGATTTCCTTTTCCATTTTATTTGAAATTTAACTTCATTGGGTATGTCCAAACCTAAATTTCGAAGAAGGTAATTTGAAATGATTTTTTAATTTTTTACAAATTCTATGTGCACAATTTTTACGTGTTATTTACGTGAGACAACATTCAATCGGCTAAGTGTGCCGGATACTCTCCAAATGTATTTTTTGAATTAATACTATCCAATTTATAACCCTCAAAGAAAGAAGATCTCTCGTCTTTAATTGTTTAATCTGAGTAATGCTTACATAATTTTAATTTAGTGTCTTGTTCCTTCAGGAGATTTTTAACGAGACCGATGCTCGGACACTGCCGGTTACTTCGTTTTTAAAACCCTTGAGATTATTATTGGTTCCAACTTATTGATGGTTATTGACTATAATACGAAACACCCCAAGCGGAGCAGTAGCAATGTACTCGTAGATACATTTTGCGAAATATTAATTATATGTAAATATACGCGTTACACATTTCAACGGTTAATAAGTGAAGAACAAGATCAAAGGACCTTGTCCCATAATTCTGAAATCTTTGCAGCAGTCACTCAAAATCAGTATTTAAAGGAAAATCCTGTAAGTTATAGCTATATACCTCAATGTTTATTTTTTTCTATTAAAAAAGGGAGGAAAAAGATGTGGTTACTTCGCTCCATAGACGACATACAACACTAAATTATTAGTACAGTTTTTTTCTTAAGATCTTAACACTTAAGAAGATATGAATACTTTAGAAAGAGAAAAAAGTCATTGTTTTTTCACTCTATATGCGTCAGCCAAAAATTAATATTGACACTTAATTAACATATAAGTGAAATTGTAGGCTATTACTCTTCAACATAGGCTATTATATAGGAAGAAGGTCATGTCTTTTGGATTTGGTCGGGAATCGCACGAAGAACATACCTATTCCGAAGACAGTGCGCTATTATTGTATTTGAGCCACCGCCAACCAAAATTTGACTTCTGGGTAACTACTCATCTTATATGATTTTAGACACATAAAAAAATAATGAAATTCATCCTAAGCCTCGAACTGACCCCTGGTTAATCCGCCTGGAAGCCATCCTTGGGCACAAGGATAGGGCTTGCCATCGCCTGCTGCCATCCTGCCTACCAAACTGCCAACACAGTGCCGGCACAAGTTCCATCCTTGATATGAGTCGAGGCCTATCTAAAACCTCTTACGGATTTTAGGGTCACAGCACCCAGTACTTATTGGAACTCTATCGGTTCTAAACCAACTTTCAGAACCATTTCTGCGATTTTAGATTTAAACCACCTACCTCAACAAGTAAGACCCGGACCGAGATCCGGGGGCTCCTGACTCCTATGGTACCGTGATTTAAGTTCTGGTATGGACTACCGGTGGACCTTCAGCCAACAAAACCTGTGACCGGCAGCTTGTAACTGATCAAACCGCAGGGGCGTTAACTTCAGGAAATCATTACGATAAGACCAGTAATTTGCTCTACCTCAGCTTTTTATTAGACAACTTCATTGTTGGAAGAAGCCTTGATAATTAGGTGAAGGCTCTTATTTTCAGAATAGTTTGTAATTTTATTATGGAAATGTTGACGCCAAAACAACGATTTCGAATCGTTGAAATTTATTTCCAAAATCGAAGCTCTATTCGCGAAACTTCGTGAATTTTACGTTAGACATTATCGGCCATCCGAACGTGTTATTTAACGAATTATCCCAATATATATTTCGCACGCAGTCCACGATATTGGATATTAACACATCAACAAGAACGAGAACAAAATAGTGGCGGCAAAAGCTTGTGTTGAAGAAGACCCCAACACACCATGGTAGGTATTCATCACATAACCTAATTTCATCACTAAAAATAATTTTGCGTGAAAAAATCAGCATCGTGCTTTAACAACAAATTGACGAAAGTTCTACGTTGATTATGATCTTGGCTTCAGTTGGTTTCAGTTCTTGTGTTGATTGGATCTTGTAGGGATACAAATGCAAATCGTTATATAAAATACGCCAAACAGTCGATGGATGATTGCTTGAGAACGTCGAGATATCAATGTTGATGATTCTACAGCGACATTTTGACAGCAGCAATGTTCTCAGTAGAGCGTCCAGTTTTTGGTCCTCGATAGAACCAGTTTCTTAAAATTTTTGCACTAACCTCAAATTACTCGTAATTAACCTATTAATTTCTAATACTAAGTTCAAAAATGTTTAAAGTTGAAAAAGGTTTTACAAGGTTCGTACATTGCTTTGCCGTAGCAAAATCGATATAAAATATCAAGAAACCAAGTGGCGAAATATCGGAAACGTAACGTAATGGAACGCAACGGAACAAAATAAGGACCTCAAATTTGAAATATTGGTACTTCCTGTCGCTTGCTGTAAGTAAGCAGGGAGCAATCGGAAAAATTTATAGCACACCAGGGTGGAAAAGTATTTCGTCGGTGGAGTCTTAAACGGACACAAAGACTGCCACGGAAAAAGCGGTTTCAAAAAGAAAAACTCGCCGAACGAAG
This sequence comes from Volucella bombylans, assembly GCA_949129095.1. Classification (NCBI taxonomy): domain Eukaryota; kingdom Metazoa; phylum Arthropoda; class Insecta; order Diptera; family Syrphidae; genus Volucella; species Volucella bombylans. The sequence continues at coordinate 14,816,645 of OX422145.1, read as the reverse complement.
ATATATATATATATATATATATATCAAACTCATTCAAATCATGTGGTTAAGCTATACTAAGGTGCGTATTTAATCAACTAGGGCGAGGGAATATAGATGTAAAGAGGAAAGGAAGACAGTAATAGCTAGAAATTGGATCGCTGAAATTTATTGAACACGGGGAACACTTGCTAAATGGGAACAACGAAATTTTCAGTAAGTGCAAAGAGTATTTGAATGGGTTATCATTCTCTAAACTTTTGCATGCGAAGAGAATATGGAAGGTTTTACGGGAGCCGCAGTTAGCGAACCAGAGACGTGCTGTCGGAGCAAATAACAAAGCCTCCGCTAGTATAGAAGATGCTTGGAGATCATAGGCTTAAATAGCTCGCGATTTTCTTTAACAAAATGCCAGTGAAAGAAGAGCATTTAAAATAGCAAATTAATATAAACACAGGTTAAAATTGTTTTCTTGGTATAACACTCTTACAAAATGTTGGCACATATTCTTCGGTATGAAGCACGATACGTCTTAGTGTTTATTTTTGTACAACTTTATAAATTCGGACGACTCATTAACCAAAACTACATACCATTTTAATTTTAACTTTTACTCATAGCTAATATGAGACTACGCCCTGCTCCTCAAATTTCTTAACTGAAATGACTTCTATGAAATCTAGATATGTACGATTAGGTAGAACATATTTTGCGTATTTAAAACATATAATAACACACTTTGCGGTCCTAAAACAAACTAGTAAAATGGTTAGTACATTAATTATTAATTGAGTGCCGAGTCGCACCGAGTCGCACCGAGTCGCACCGGTGGACACACGTCCACCAGTGCACTCGCAAATTATTGTGTTTTGCGCAAAGAAAACGAAAAAAAATAAAAAAAACCACAGCGGGCGTGTACAAAGAAAAAAAATTATAAATAAATAAAATAAAAAAATATTTATGAGTACATTATGTACATATAAGACATAGGTTATTTGTATATCGTTGGACCCAATTTTCAACGACTCGGCCACACATTTCGGCCGAAACGGCCGCTATTTCGCATTCAATGTTGGCTCTGAGCTCTTCCAACGTCGTCGGCGTGTTCGCATAAACCAATGGCTCACAGAAAATAGTCAAGCGGCTTTAAATCGCACGAATGAGGCGGCCAATCGACTGGCCCATTTCTTGAGATAGCACGCTCACCATACTTACTCTTCAATAAATCGATTGTAGCGTGTGCTGTGTGGCTTGTGGCATCATCCTGTTGAAACCAGATGTCGTCCAAGTCCATATCTTCCAATTCGGACCAAAAATAATCGGTGATCATGGCGCGATAACGCTGACCATTCACAGTAACGTGACGTTACGTTATTTTTTGTGGATGAAGTGGTGATTCATGCAGCACATGTGGATTTTCACCCGACCAATAACACATATTTTGTTTATTGACGAACCCATTGAGCCAAAAATGAGCTTCGTCACTAAAGATGATTTTGCAATGAAATTCATCATCTTGGCGCATGTTCTCCAGAACCCAATCGGAGAACGTACGTCGCTTCAAATGGTCCATCGGCTTCAATTCTTGAGTCAGCTTGATCTTGTACGGGTGTAAACCAAGATCCTTACGCAAAATACACCATAATGTCGTATGAGCGATGCCCAATTCGTGAGAACGCCGTGGAATTGACTGATTTGGATCGTTTGCTACGGACGCCTGAACGGCAGCGATATTTTCGACACTTCGACCAACCCGTTGTCTCACTGACACGGCAACATCACACAACGAATATGTAGACTCAAATTTTTCCACTAAACTTGTTATTGCCTGTCTACTAGGGCGAGAATTACGACCGAATATTGGAGTTAAGGCTCTTAAAGTTGCAGTCACCGATTCCAATTTCGGTAGAAAATGTTTACCATGATGAAAATGTTGAGTTTACTGAATAAATTGACAGTGACAGTTTGATGATTAGTGAAAGAGTGAGTTCACAAATTAAATTCAAAGTTGTCAAGTCCCTATTGGAAAACCCTTTATTATTGGGGCTGACCTACATATGTGAGAACGCTTTCAGTTTCCTCATTTGAGAGGTCATCAACTTGATTTTTAGTAAGATAAGCTTTTGGGTGCACAATATCTGACAAATTCTGATTATCCCTTTTTTATAATACTATTGATTTTGGATAGATGAACTACCTTCTTATTTAAAAAAAAGAAGCAATATTTTAAGAAATTCTATAACGGAGATTTGGTTTACAAAATTATTTGTCACGATAAATAGCGAACAGAGAAACCTCGAAATACAGTGTTTTTAGCTGAGAAAAATTGTTGGTATGGTAAAGCTAAATTGCGCTTCCTGCAAACCTGTGTTGTTAATGGTTGTTGTCCATTTTATTCAACAAAATAGTACGAATTGGGGAACGTTAAGCACTTATCATAAAATCAAACAGATTTCTTTCCAGTCTGATTTAATACTTGTTAAAATAAAATCTGTATTCACAATTTGAATAAAACAGCATTATGCTTTTTTATTCGACTGATTCCCGCTCTGTGTAAAACACATATTTCATTCGCTTTAGAGGAATCCCAACATATAGGTTATATTGTACAGTTAAACATACATACATATGTATGTTATAATAAATATTGTAATTTCCTTTGTGACTGAAATTCATGTAGCACAATTAGAAAAATGATTCTGTTCAAGCAAACACACGTACTCGTATTTTCTGCACCCTAGTGCTGCAATACATAGCTATTTCTAATTTTGACTCAAATCTTGACAAAACAATTATTATTACACTTTTTAACAGTAAATGTTTGTAGATGCCAGGAGTTTGACTTGAAATGTAAATTACTGACTACGGAAGAAGAGTTAATCGAATTTGTGCAAGACCACGATTTTATAATTCAGAGTAATAAAAAAATGCAAAAATATGTGTATTAATCGAAGTTTAGATGTTTAATTTCTAATCATAGAATTCCTGGTAAATATGCACACAATTGTTCATAAAGCATACATGTTTCAACTGTTTCTTCATTACTATTACAGCAAGGAAATTGAAAAGCAGATAGAGGACCTTGAAGGACAGATTTTAGACGGAAATTTATAAGGAGAACCTGACCTCTGGAACTGAAGCAGCTACTCCAACAATTGGAAGTGGGTCGTCGGTTTTTTTTACATACGTGATATGTATTGCTACAATACTTTTATCATCCGTGTACATTAACCAAGTTATTTTCCCTTACAGTACATGCAGAAACTCGATGTTCCACCTATAATTAACGTCAGGAATGTTTTACATACATTCTGTTATCACCAGCAACTGCAGTTGGTTGTTTTTTTTTTAATTAAAAAAAGGTGACGAAGCTTGATGAAGTAATCATCGAAGTTAGACAAAAGACGACCCAAGTGTTACCAGGGTCGAAAATGGAAAAGTGGCTACAAAAACGCCTCCGATACAATTCCGGTATCGAGAAATTGAGCTCATAAATATTTTTCCAAAGGTTATCGGAATTTAAATAAAATAGAAAAAGAAAATAATTAATTTTTGAATAGTGCTTTACTTATTTATGAAATAATGAAGCGCATGAGCATCAGCACTAGAAGGTATTAAAAATATCCGTCAAATCAAATTTATTTCCCGTACTAAAATTCCTTAATTAAAAAAAAAGTAAAAATGTTCAACATCAGTTAGTTTTTTAACATAAAAGTATTTCTGAACTGCATTTAAAGCATAGCTTGGGAGAAAAGAGTTTGAAATGTCTTCTTTCCAGTAAGAGAGAATGTTGCAGTTTGCGGAAAAGCACTTAAACATCTTCAGTGGAACGACAATGGATCAATATTGATAGTTAAGTAGATTTACAAACAATTTTATAGAATTAGTTTGTACAATACTAAAACAACCTAAAACAAACGAATATTGTACACAACAGTCTATCTCAGCATATCAGTGCTCTTTGACATTCATACCAAAAGTAAATCACTGTCAAACGAGTTAAGTGAGAGATTCAACTTACTTAATAACTTTCTATTCACGTCGAATAGCAAATATTGCGCTAGAGAAAGTCAATTCTTTGCTATGGGGACAGCTTTCATGTTATAGTATGTTAGCTATCAGAGCAAACATATTGAAAAATTGAAACAAAATTAATCTTCAGATTTATTGTCTCGCGCATAAAATAATCTCTGGAAACTTTATACTTTGTACATAGAATTCAAGGCTAAGCCAATGGAATTCCACAGCCCGATTTCTATCATTTTTAACTTTGATCAACCAACCACCAATCAAACCGAATATCATTGTTTTTACATTTCTGAAAATTGGAGCAACATTCGCTGTAGTCGGCCCATAAGCATTTTACCGTGCTTATGAGAAACTTATGTCAAAGCAAATAATAAGCCATCTCTCTTCTAATCAGCTCCTCAACCCTTTCCTATACGGGTACAAAAGTAATCATAGCTGCCCCTCGGCTATGATTAACGTCTTAGGTGATAGGATACGTAAAACCTCTTTGCTTAGTTGATTTCTCAAAAGCCTTTGATGAGGTAAATCATGACATTCTATCTGAGAAATAGCATAGCTTGTTTGATTACAGTGACCAAGCTGTTCACCTTCTTGGAAGTTATCTTTTCAACAGATGGCAAACGGTTTTCATTAGTGGCAAATCCTCAGCTCTGAAAATAACACTACAAGGTGTATGTACCACAAAAATCGATTCTCGGACCTATCTTATTCTGTGCATTTATTAATGGCTTACTATGAGTATTCCAGTATGCAACACTTATACGCTGACGATGTTCAGCTATATCTGTATGGTTCCATAAATTCGATCGCTGAAAATGCATTAAAATTAAATGCAGATTTGTCCGAAATACGAGTATATGATTAGTCGGTGGGAAACCAATTGTTGCTTAACACAGCAAGGTCAAAAATTCTCCCGATATCTAATCGACAATTTGACATTAACATCGTTCCAGACTTATGACTTTCTGTCTCCAGGATTAAACTTGTAGAGTCAGCCACAAGTCTCGGCCTTGTTTTGAGTAGTAACATATCCGTATGCAATCATATAAATCCTGTTATTGGTCGCATTTATGGATGCTTGCGAAAACTCTGGCTAACAGCTAGCTTTACCCCAATAGCAACTCGACAGGAATGGGTAAAGGCTCTAATTAAACCTTTATAGTTTAATGCAGAGATGGTATACAGTGACCATGATTTTTTTTCACAGCAGCTTTGGCTTTTTTAATGTTAATTACTCGTAAGATTTTGGGTTTTGTATTAAAAATGAATTTTACATTTTCTCACATATGTGTGTATCTGCTGAATTTATACTACTATTTATACTTTCTGAGTACTATATATAAAAGAAAGTGTTCTTAATGCACAACTTGTAATAAACTGTTGTAATAATCTGATATTGAAATTGAAATCGTTGTTCGACTCCCTCTCACCCCAAAGACAAAGCGGCAACATATTCTATAATACAGTATGCGCATTCCGCCCTAATACAATACGATGCATTCGGTCTCGCCCACTCTACGATTTCTTGCAGAATTTCTTATTGCGCCGGAAAATTAAGTTAGATTTTTTTTAATGTGTATTCATATGAATGCGATTCGATTTGTAAAATCAAATGTTTTCGGCTCATTCATCAAGGTAATTTTACTTATTTCGTTGCAGTACTTGATTAACATTTTAAATGCCAGTACTCGTATATACAATATATATTGTATATCAGTCGTCGGCTAACCTTTAAAGCGTGCACATATTTGATACATTTGCTTTCTTAGATTGTGTTTTTCGCCGCTTAGTTTTCATTTACCGGTTGTGAAAAAAAAAGGAATTAATTACTCTCATTAGTGAGTGCTAGTGCTTTCCTCGACATGGCCCCAAAGCCACGTCCCCAACCTGGGACAAATTTTGGGACCTCTCTGATCTCCCCGATCCTCCGGATCGTCCCAAAAAGAGACCCAAAACATCTTCAATAATTTTTAATGACTACCCCGATCTTCCAACTAAATCCAACTATAAAAACCCGCTCTTCGTCCTCATATCATCAAACCACATGGAAAAGCCTCTAACCTCTTATAGCATTTTTCTACTTAAAAAAGCTATCGATTCAATCAACAAAGAATATGAAAAGATATCACAATTAAAAGACGGCTCAATCATTGTATTGGTTAAAGACCAACATATAGCTGATAAATTCATTCGCCGCAAAAGCCTTAACAATGTGTGCCCTGTGACAATTAAACTCCACCCTAACCTCAATCTCACAAAAGGCATTGCATTCGCCCCTTGTCTCATCAATGTCCCAGAGGCAGAAACCGTCTCTGAGATGAAGACTCAACATGTCACTGATATCTACAAATTCACGCGGATAGACCAGGGGACGAGAAAACCAACCGGTCTCATGTTATTCTCCTTTGATCTATTTGAACTACCAAGTAGTGTTGAAATAGGTTGGCACAAGACAAAAGTGTCCGAATATATCCCAAGCCCCATGAGATGCAGACAGTGTCAACTCCTCGGCTATACAATCAAATGGTGCAAACTGTCAGCCACGTGTGTAAACTGTAACTTCCCTCCTCCTGCCAAGGTGGAATGTTCTCGCACCTTATGTGCCAATTGTCAAGGCCCCCACCCCGCTTCCTGCTCGGCAGAGTCAATACTTCTGTCATCGAAACTCTAAAAGCCTATTTTCTTCACAATACACTGCAAACCGCACCCCTCGCAAAGAAAACCATCCTAATAATACGCTCAAAATTCTCCAATGGAATTTAAATGGATATTTTAACAACCTTCATAAACTCCAACTACTTATACGAGAGTTCAACCCTGCAATAATTGAATTGCAAGAGACACACATAATATCCAAAATCCAGCAAACCCCCATAGAATACGTTACCATATTTCCACAACTGTGAGTCCAACTCCTATGCCAAAAATGGGTCAGGACTATTAATACAAAAATCCATACCCCAGTCTCCCCCAAAACCAATTCAGCTCAACACCCAAATATCCGCAATTGCAATAGAAATAGAATTGCAAATTAAATTAACTGTAATATCCGTGTACATTCCTCCATCCCAATATTTCAGCACAACCGATCTAGACAATATAACTAATAATCTTAGACCTCCTTTAATAGCGGTCGGTGATTTTAATGCGTGGAGCCCACTTTGGGGATCCCCGTCCTCTAACACAAGACGAAAAACGCTTTAACAATTTCTAAATTTCTGCAACCTGACGATACTGAATGACGGCACACCATCCCATTTCTCGACCCACAAAACGTTTACACATGTCGACTTATCGCTCATCTCTCCCCAACTCTACCCAAACACCATTTGGGAAATCTTACCTGACTTACATGGTAGTGACCACTTTCCCATAGTCATCAGGATCCCCTTAGCTAACAACTCGAAAATCAAGCGTCCTTCTCCAAAATTCCTATCGGAAGGAGCTAATTGGATTCTTTTCCAAGACAAAGTTTCCGCTTTCCTACGCACCAGACCTGAAACCCCAAACATCAACAAGGACACAACAATCCTAACTAAAGCTATCCGATATGGTGCAAACTCTTCCATTCCACAATCCGTTAACAAACCGCGCAAAACTGTTGTTCCTTGGTGGAACTCGGATCTTGGGAAACAACGGCACCAAAAACAAATGGCCTGGAAGTCCTTTAAAAAAAACCCAACCGACCTTAACCTTATCAAATACCGGAAACTTAATGCCCTTTTCCGGAAAAACGCTAAAATAGAAAAGAGGAAAAGCTTTGAACAATTTACATCCGCCATTAACCCTAACTCGTCACCAAAGAAAATTTGGGGTGATATTAAAACACTCACTGGTTACTACTCCCCACTCTCTATAAGAACCATCACAACCGGTCCCCAAACTTTAACTTGCTCGTTCCAAATCGCCGAACATTTTGCTCAAATTTGGTCCGCATACTCAGATGATTCCAGCTTTCACAGAAAATTCACAAAAGCAAAGCGGAAAGCAATAGATACCCTATCAACATCCCTTAGTCCTTGCCCCTCTGCTTCACTTATAGAACTCCCAATTAACACACTACAACTCAAATCCTGCCTGCATTCAGCAAAGGGTAAAACCTCAGGCTTCGACAGAATCGACCGGATGCTAATAAACAGCCCAAAAATGTTCAAAAAACGATTACTCTCTCTATTTAATGAGATATTTAGCTCTGGTATAATCCCACAAGCCTGGAAAATTGCAACAGTAATTCCCATACTCAAACCAAAAAAACAACTCAATCAAGTTAACTGTTACCGTCCAATATCTCTCCTACCTTGCCCAGGTAAAATTTTTAAAAAAATCATTCCAAAACGGCTTTTATGGTTCTTGGAAAGAGATAACCTGATAAGCGAGGAACAATTAGCATTTAAACAAGGTCGTGGCACCAGCGATGCACTTCTACACATTGATGACTACATCTCTACTGCTTTATCCAGTAAAAATCACGTCTCAATACTCTCTATTGATTTTGAGAAAGCATTTGATCGCATTGGCGTCCATGTCGTCCATTTAATTAGGAAAGTCGGTCAGAAGTTATTTAAATTCATTAAATCCTTTTTGACCAATAGGAAATTCCGTATAAAAGTTAATGGTACAGTTTCCAATGTCAAAGATCTTAAGAACGGAATCCCGCAAGGTTCTCCGCTCTCTGTAGTATTATTCATGATAGCCTTTAACGATATCAGCCTTATTCTAACAAGGTACAGTCCAATTAGACATTGTCTATATGCCGATGATTTAATAATATTTACTAAGTGCAAGGATCGCTTAAAAGTATATACAACATTTTTTAATATCATGGCAGATCTTGAAGCCTGGTGCGAAGTATCAGGAAAATGAAAAGGGAAATGTAGAAAAACTAGCTGCACTGAGCATATAAATCTTAGCATTAATTCCATAAATATCTGCGATGTAAACTACCTTAATTTACTTCGAATAACGTTCGACTGTAAATATAGCTTTAAAGAACATTGACTAGACCTTAAGAAAAGCCTAGCTACCAGGCTAAATATTGTTAAATTCTCAGCTTTGAAAAATAGTGCTGCTCATACTAATACAGTGATCAATGTCACCAGATCAATTATCCTTTCTAAAATCGACTACGGCTTAGTAATATACGGTAGATGTTCGAAATCATCTCTACAATATATAAAATCCCCATACCATACTTCGGCACGAATTTCCTTAAAAGCGTTTAGAACTACTCCCATCAGAAATATCTTCACCGAAAGTGGTCTCCCTTCAATTGAGCACAGATTCGATTACCTAACTTCTCTTTTACCCGCTAAAATTGGAGTATCCCGGAAAACCCCCATAATAAATAACATCAACAGGATATTAAAAAGGAAGAACCTGGATAAAAACCCGTCAGCTCTCAATAACGCCATTAAATTCTCGAAGAATTTTGATGTCCCAATCGAAAACCTTACCAACCACTTTCCAACTCAACCACCCTGGCTATTACCAAAAGAGTCCATCAACATAGACCTAGGCAAGAGCTCGAATGTCTCAAACAAAGGTATAAAATATATTTTCAGGCAAATGTTTGAAGAAATACGGCGAAAACACAACAACTAGCCTTTCATATTCACCGATGAGTCTAAAAGCATAAGTGGTACATCATTTGCAGTGGTCGATGAGGAGGGTAAAACCTTGAGTAAAAGGCTTTTACCAGATCACTGCTCCATCCTATCCGCGGAATCTCTGGCTATCCTACGTGCCCTGGAATTTTCCTACTGCAGAAAATCTATTATCTGTACAGACAGCCTCTCTACATTAAAAAGTATATTAAATACCAACAACAATAGTAAAATAATAACAAATATACGAGACAGACTTATACGGGCTAAGGGAAAAATTAAATTATTATGGATACCAGGTCACATCGGTATCAGAGGGAACGAAAATGCAGATCAAACAACGAAACTTGCAGTGAAGGAGCCCCTTATCACCTCTCCCACCATATATAAAAGAGATATCGAAAGGAAAATAAAAAGCATTTGCTCCGAAAAGATTAAAAATGATTGGAGTAATTATAATCACATCCACTGCTCTTTCAACCCAAGTGGAACACATACAGCATATCCTCCAAGTGTAACCCCCTTATGGCAAGGTGTTACACTCGACTACGCCTCGGACACACCAAACTTACCCACTCTCATCTCATAAACAAAACCTCTCAGCTGAACTGTTACTTCTGCCAAAGCGACATCCCACTTACAATCAAACATCTCGTTTTCGATTGCCAAAAAATAAAATCCATATCTAAAAACTTCTTTAATAATAGTAGTTTTAACGAACTTCTCTCTCATCCTACTGAAAAGAACATAAAGAAAGTTGTTGAATTTCTTATTACAATAAATTTAATAAACCAGATATAGAAATCTTATTTAAACTAGCCGAAAGCCCTGGTAGCTAGTGCTATAGTATAGATTAAAAAAATTGTAATTGTATTACCTTTTTTTAAATAAAATAAATAAAAAATAAATAAATACTCGTATATTGTAAATATAATTGCAATTTTTTGAAACAATAGAAAAATGTCAGTATACTCGTATCATGAATCTCTCTGAGTTTCCGACTATTAGTTTACTTTGTTTCTTTCAGCAGAGTTTTTGAAAAAAGTTGTCCATGACCCGATGTTATTCTTCATAATAACTTGCTTACCAAATGGCAGTCTGGCTTCAGGAAAGGGCATTGTTAGGTTAGCGGCAATTTAAGTGACTTCTACACGGTTTTGGGTTTTGAAAACTTTGATTTCGTGGTTTTATAAAACTCCTCCAAAGCGTTCAACTGTTTCAAAGCTCAAAAAAAAAATTATTTTTTCCATCGCATTACTTATGCTTTTATTTGATTATCTAAAATATAAAGTTCTAGTTGTTAGAACTAAACAACGAATTTCCATCATATTGTAGTTATATCTCTGGAATCCTTCTCCCTTTTGTTTCCCAATTATATTCCTTTGTCTCTTTTTAGGGTTTTGATTTTGTATCGGAAATTTGGATCTATTGTATGACTTTCAAAAAAAGATTAGAGTTTACCCGGTTACGAATTTTTTGCTAAAATCAACGAGAACTACGCGGAAGGAGGTGTAGGTTACTTTGTCAAACATGATTATGATGATCACAATATCTTATGGACCTTTTGAGTGCTGATGTTCTAAAATTATTTTTCAGAGTGAATAGGCTAATTTATATATATAATTTTGAAATCTACTGAATGAGGTAAATTCAATAAATCTAATTATACTGGGTGATTTTAACTTAAAAATTCTCAAAAAATATTATACAGCAGAGGCATATTTAGCATTTTTGGTAACACATGGGTTAGAATCTTTTATTAATAAACCTACAGGACTGGTATTTGGTAGATCTTTAGACCATATTTGTGGTCGCTTTTCCTACATTGTCCTTGAATATTGTGGAAAATGTGTCATGGTCTTTGCGATAATTGACCATTCAATGACTTCTCTGCTAGCGAATATGGTGAGAAAAAAGAAGTAACAATAAGCTAATGTCAAAAAACGTAGTCACCAAAGTTGATTCCGCTAAACTAAAATCTATTTATTGTGCTGTGTTTTGGCAAGATATTTTTACTGAATCTAAATCCTTCCACTTCATACGATCTTTTTATAAAATATGTAACCAGTCATATAAAAAACTTTAGCGGTACCTTTAGTTTTAAAAACTGGTTCAAAAGGTTAAAATCCTTGACAAATCCGGACCAAGTGCTTCTAATCAATAAAAAAAATAAACTCCGATTGAAATATTTCAGAAATCGCATGAAGGTTATTTTGAAAAGTAAATACAAGAGACTTGGCTTAGAAGTAAAGGATAAGGTTTCAAACTTTTACAAAAATAAATAAATAAATTTAACGAAGTTAGACGGAATCTAAAAGATAAATGGAAACTAGTCAATAACATTTTCAATGAAACATCTTCCTCGAATAAACCTATAACGATTTGCTTTAACGATCGTATCGTTTATAATAAACTAGAAGCTGAAATTTTCAATAATTACTTTGCCAAGAATGCCATTGTCCATTCGAATCCCTCTACTTCGTTCTGCTCAAAGCTTTACCTTTTTCCTTAAGCACATTGCATGGTTTGTTATTGATGTGCTGGCGGATATGTTTAAAAAAATATAAATATATACAATAGCTTAAATTTAAAGTTATATCTAGATAAAGATACATCTATGTCGCTAGATGTTGAAAGCTATTATGGCGATGGATATGGCTACATTTTGAGAGTAAATAGTTTTATTACTTTGCTGAAAAAGAAGATGCCTTATTCTTAAGGATCTAGTAGTAGTCGGCATCTTGCTTTTTATTTTGGCAAAGGGACCCAATGCATTTTGTAAAAAATATATTTAGTATAACGCATCTGAAACTTTTCACGACGATCTGAATAATGATATCGGCATATTCAAGAAGAGATCGAACCAACCCAGTGAATATAATAATAAGGCAAATGGATGGTTAAAGTACTTTCCGTTTCGTTTTATAAATTCAACAACTGAATTAGCTTTTGCAACGATATATCCAATATGGGCTTTAAAAGAAAATGAAGAGTCCAAGGAAACACCTAAGTCCTTAATCTTTTGTACTCTGCATAAAAGAGTAGAATTAATTGAGTAATTAAACTCGATAGATCACGAAACTCTGGTGAAGGAAATCGCATTGCATTTATTTATGTTGAGAGTCAAGCCATTGGCGTTACACCATTCAATGATACGGTTTAGATCCGATTGGATCAAATGACAATCTTCTACACGGTTAATAGCAGAAAAAAGTTTTAAGTCATCAGCGTACAGTAAACACTGACTATTTTTGATGACAGAAACAATGTCGTTAATAAAAATAACGAAAAGTAATGGGCCTAAATGGCTCCCTTGCGGTACGCTGGAGGTACAATTTCGAAAGCGAAGGTCCAATTTTTACTCGTTGAGTGCGACCAATGAGAAAAGATGAAATCCAGCGAAGAATTTCAGAGTGAAACCCAAAGGAATCTAGTTTCTCGAGAAGAATTGAATGTTGAACCGAATCGAAAGCTTTACTAAATTCAGTATATATGACGTCGACCTGACTTTTGTTCTCCATCTCATTGACTATGTAAGAATACTAAAAAGTCAAGTTCGTAACAGTGGACCGTCCAGATAGGAACCCATGCTGAGATTCAGATAAACATTCCTTCGTCAAAAACTCAAGTCTGTTTTTCACGATACTTTCAAAAAGTTTAGGGATCGCTAAGGTTTTACAAATACCTCCATAGTTCTCAACATTAGTTTTTGAACCAGACTTATGAATAGGCACCAAAAATGACATCTTCCATATATCTAAGAAATTTCCTTCGGAAAGTGAACGGTTGAAGATGTTCAGCAAAGGAGTACAAAGAGAACTACTACAACATTTCAGTATTATGGCAGGTATACCATCAGCACCCCCATTTGGAATTGGCTGAAGAGTCTGAAGAGCCAGGAGAATTTCGTCAAAGCTTAGTTGAAGTGAACCAATGGTGACACAGCTAATGATATTCTTTCGCACATTGGTATGGAAACCACAGCTTGCGTAGACAGATTCAAAGAAGGAAACGAAAAGGTCTAGAGTTGATTCAACAGTAGACGATTCCACGTTTTTGAAAAGCATAATATTTGAAATTCCAACTGATTTTCGTTTAGAATTAAAATATTGCCAGAACTTTTTACTATTCTTTCTTTACTACTCGTATATGATATAACCCTTGTGAAGAAATTTACTAAGCCATATGAAATCTTTGCGCAATTTTCTAAAGTTCTCATAATGGTTTTGTTTTTTAAATTCTTTAAATGAATCCAATGGGGTGGCCATGGTGTATTGGTACTAGCAATCGCTTCTCACTTGGAGTGTGCAGGTTCCAATTCTGCCCATGAAGAGTCAGTCAGTCATTTATGTAATTTGAACTCAGACAGAAAAATTCTGCGTGTGAAGGTATAACACTGACACGTAGATTTGACTTGTTGTAGAGTTTCAACCACAAAAAACTAGTGCGAATTATAACTTCGAATCACTCTGAGTGAAGAAAAAACTCTCCGTTCTATTCGGACTCACCCCTGGAGAGCGAATATCGAAACCAAATACACCTGAGTTTCAAACCACTACAAACACAATTTTTCCTTTCTCCTCCTTGTACCTTTCCACCTGCGCCTTGGCAACAGTAAAATCGCATAGTATTTCATTGAACCAATCGATGTTATTCAAAAAATTAGTAAGTTCCACAAAATTAGTTTTAGAAAAGTTAAAAGGATATTTATCATTTGTTGCATTGAGATTTAAATAAATATATATTTTGATTTCCATTAGTAGTTCTTTATGGTTATTAGATTCGTTCAAAAGAGAAAAAGGAACTAGTGTAAGTTCATCACAACAAACAAAAATTAAATCTAAAATCTTTAAGAAAGTGTTTTGGATTGAATTAATTTGATTTAAATTTAGCGAGTGAATAAAATCCAAAAAGTAAAACTCATGAGCATATTTAAAATTATTAGCAATGAGCATTTTATCAAATTCAGAACAAATCCAATTAATACCAGTAAGATGAAAGTTACATAATACACATAACTTATCTGAAGTGGAACATAAATTATTAACGAATTCGATATTATTCATGTGCTTTTCATAACAATCGAGTTTACTGTTTGGGGGGACATAACTGACTACGAAATACATACGATCATTATTAAGGGCATTTATGATTATGGATATGCCAACTTGTTCTACATCTAAGAATGGAAGCTTGAGTTTACTGCCACCAATGGTAGTGCGAATAGCGATGATAATACCACCTCCACGATCAGCAGCTATTTAGCATCGGTCAGATCGGAATCAAAAGACTCTCATCAATATATATTTCTTTATCTAATACTTCAGGATACAGCCAGGTTTCCACAATGATAATGATGTCGTAGTACTGATGAATAGAATTGTTAAACAAACTGGCAACTTTTGTCCTGATAGTACTGGCATTGTGAGAGTAAATTTGCAAAGTATCTTTACACGACGGTACAACGGTTACTATAGGGCACAGTCCGCGGCCGTTTTCGATACGTTTTTTGACTTCTCAGATTAATTTTTAGCTTTAAAGACAAAAGGTCTTATATTAACACCACTGGGCCAGAAAGAGTCCATATAAACCTTTTTTTCAAATTCAACAGGAATTCCAAGAACAACAAGCTTTAGTAATTTGTAGCATAAGATTAGTGACGAATCAATCCCAAGGGAAGTTGAAATAAGATCACAATTTTCCTCAGTTGTAGTAGATAGCAAAAAACATACAATAAAAATACCATTTGTAATTCCTCGCAATTTTGAGGTCAGTACGACGAGAATTTGTCACAACGGTGACTTTTCTCTGCTTTGCTGATTGATCTTCACTTTGAACTTCTGTACCAATTGGTTGAGGTAGGTAATGAATTGCAGCAGAGGTACTTGCGACGTTAACATCGAATACATTACGAGTATTAACAGTACCTCCGTCATCCAGATCAACGCATCGCTCTGAGTTGTTACCACTTCTCTTGCACGCAGTGATGTGAGAAACAGCTATATCCATTTTTTCGATGTTATTACTCGTATCAATAGTAGAAACGTTTGGCGTAGCAACCACACTCAAAGAGTTAACAGCAATATCATCCACACAAGGTGAGTGTAAAGAAATCCCAGCACAACCAGCATAATAAGAGTGTGGAGTCTTCCCAAAAGCCCGTAAATGTGCAGATGTGATACCACGTTTCAAATAGGGTGCCGCTAATGATATTAAAAATTGAAAAAGTCTTTGAAAAAGTTATAAAAAATAGAGTGGTTAGCTTTCGGAATAAAACGTGTTTCTTTAGCTCGTTTCAATTTGGATTTCAAAAACATGAAAGTTCCGAATATGCATTATTGAATTAGTGTTCACAAATCCGCAACAGCT
Organism: Volucella bombylans; assembly: GCA_949129095.1. NCBI lineage: Eukaryota > Metazoa > Arthropoda > Insecta > Diptera > Syrphidae > Volucella > Volucella bombylans. The sequence continues at coordinate 14,800,665 of OX422145.1, read as the reverse complement.
TGGATGACAAAAATTGGGCAGAAGGACAATTCGTCGATATTACCAAAGCATTTGATATGGTAAATCATGAAATCCTAGGCTTAACCTACGGTTCGGTAAGTCCTCTAAATTTAATTTGGGGGTGCCCAAGGTGAACAATCACCTTAAGGGTACAAAAACCCGTTGAGCGCGCGCTCATTATAAAAAAAAAATAAAAATTGCTGGTGTAAATTTGGACCAGCTTGGAATATAGCTTGCAGTTTTTTTTTTGTCTTTCAGCGCTAAATTGTTTTGACCCCGAAGTTTTCTTTCATGCAACTGAATGCCAAAAAAGTTAGCTGTTAAGCTGCTTCTGCTGTCCAGGCACTTCCAATATAAGATTTTTTAGCAATTTTAACCTTGACGACAAAAGTTTCCAAATTGAAAAAGTTAAAAATGTAAATACATTGTTATTGATTCCAGAATATGTTTTCATAACCATATAGATGACTTAAGGCAATATTTTCACGCAATTCTTAGGAATTTCTTTTATCCCAGGAATGTCTGCTCCAAACACCACCTTAAAATAATGTATTATGGAATATTCAATTCCAAACAAACACCTGTTAGTGTGGCTTCTATCTGAACAAATTTCAACCATTTCTAGTGCTGTAAAAATATATTACGAGTACAATATGAGGAAAAATCCCTTACATCCGAGTTTTACACAATTTTATGGTCTAAAAATTATTCCTGTCCATCATCTATATTGCTCCAAAGTTTTAAAGGCATTTTTATATAGATCTGGTAATTTGAATAATAGAGTTATTGAAAATTATAATATACGTGGTATTCACTTAAATCTGGTAACTATCCCTTCGTTCCGGGCAACAGTTTACCAACGCACCGAGTCGCCTTGCTACCTCTTTTGCTAAGAACTATTTGTCTCACAAAAAAAAAATGAATAACCGATTAAAACACTGGCTTCTAGTCCTAGTTATCAGAACCCTGGAATTCGTCGTTTATAACTCTTGATATTTTGGAGAGAATTGAAGAATTCTCTTTTTAACGTATTACAATATCAAATTTTTCGAATTTTAATTGTTCCCTCTTCCACTAATCAGATCATAATTAATTTCTGTTATATTTCAAGCTTAATTAATTCCTTTTCTAAATAAAACTATTTTTAAAGGGAGCTTATATGGTCAACCCAACCATTTTATTTTGATACATTTTACTAACTTGTCACCCAATTTTCTCTAATTGATATTTTGGAACTTAACCTATGATAAGTTGGTCTATCATATTTTGTTACTAGTGAAAATAAATAATACAAAAATAATGAAAACTATACACTTCTAATCCAATTGGATTTATGTGTCACTGTATAGTGAAGTTATTTGCAGGGCAAATATCCAGCAATATTAGTTGCTGTGGTTCTATTTCTGAAAATATGTAATGTATTGTGTACTTTGGCGAATACCAAGTGCCTAGACAATGCTGTTGCCTAATATGACGAAACAACTCCCCAAATCTTTGATTCGGACTCATTATAGGCTCATGTATCTAGTTTTGGATTTTGAATGCAATTGACTTTACCTTTAATGACTACATCCGATTTGCATATGCTATATATAGGCGTACAAATACGACTCATCTGGGATAAGCTGGAATAGGCCCTGATTAAAAATAGTAATCAAGCTACTAACGCCACCCATAACACGTGTCTTTCTATTTTAGTGAAATAACGTACATATGTACAGGGTGGAGCATAGCTAGCGTTGCAGTTTAATTATTGAATAACTTTTTCTTTCTAAGTTTATTTAACTTTTGCATTTTCTAAATATAACAATCTCACACATGGTGCCGATTGTCCTCTTCGATCTGAAGTGCTTTTTCCAGGGCATTTTCCATAACTTCTGTTAGAATTTCAGGTCCAAACGCACTCGTTTCTTCTCGAGTGTTAGCCTTAAGCTGCTGTATGGTTCTTGTCTTATTTACATACACCTTACCCTTTAGGTAGCCCAAAAGAACCTCCGGTGCCGTTAAATAGGGCGAACGCGGTGGCCAGTTGATATTTGAAAATCGGCAAAAATATCCCTCAGGAGAGCCATAGTTTAACGGGCTGTATGAGCTGTGACTCCATCTTATTGGAACCACAATTCTGGATTGTTCTCCACCTATAGCTTTAAAAAAATTTCAATCATTGCCCGTTTTCGAAAATAAGTCCGATGATCCCTTCTTAGGTTACTCCACACCTACTGTGCGTTTGATATTCAATATTGCAATTTAGGTGCCCCATTTTCTGCAGATTTGTTTATTTACGTGACCATTTAGGTGAAAATGGGTCTCATCGCTCATTATGAGGTCGCGAATAAACTCATTGTTCTCACGGAACAATTCTTAAAAACGTCGAACATATTAAATGCATATCTGTGGATCATTTTATTTTAACTACTGAACCGATTGCATTTTACAATATATGGAAAAGGTGTAATTGCCGTATTTACTAAGAACGTGGCCTGGGGAGGTTTCGGGGTTTTCCTCAATACTTACTCGCATCCGAGCAATGTTTACCTCATTTTGAAAAGCACGATGCATTGCCGCATGCGGAAGATCAGGAAGATCATATATACTTACATAAAAATATTGTTCAATAGTTATGTGTAATATATGCACTTTTTATTGTACGTATTTCAGATGGTCATACAATGTGGCAGATAAGGTCTTGTACGCGATGTTCATGAAACATATACCTCTATAGCTTGCGCAGATGATGGGGTCGCCTATTTTATGGCAAACGATGCCGAGATTCCATTCATCAAGCATACACTCTTCTGACCAGATCTGAGAAATGAGTCATTTCCAGCAGTTTGGCATACCTCGACCGGTGCTATCCTTACCTCATCTTGCTCAGGTGAACGGAAGTTTCGGTTATCATAATCAAGGTTGTGTGATTTATTTAGCCTGGCAGCAGAATGTTCGTGCTCTTTTTACTTCTTGTGGGGAAGCCAATGTTCTTCCCGTCTCTTCTGCTCGTTGAGCTCATGGGCGGCTTTCGTCCTTGGTTGGAGCACCACATTGTACGCTTCTTGTGCAATTGCGTGTGCTCAGCAGCATTGTCATTATACCAGAGATTTATGGATGGTGCTCGCGTGAAATCCAGCACGTCAGTTTCGTCGTGTCTGATGGCACGTTGGCAGCATGGTAACTGGTCTTCGGTACTTGATACCGGCGGCATACGCATTCGACGAAGATTCTATCTGTACAACCCAGCCAATGTTGGCTGTCCAGAACGTTCGCACGGCCAGAAAATTGGAGGAATTCCTTACGTCCGGAAACCACCATGTCCATTTGTGTATATTGGGATAAGGAAACCGTGTACTTGCTAATGATGTTTCCTCTCGAAGCACGTTGATAGACATAATCCGTTGCTCGACGTTATAGCGTGTAGGCTATGATTACCAACTGTCCTAGAAAATATATCCTCATTCCTATCCTGGGCATATATATATATCTTTATTAGTCGTACTAGGCTATATTTAGGATATTGCTCACATGCGCATATGGCTTGTCGAGAGGCTCATCGAATTACATCAAACTTTCTTTGTTTGTGTGTGTTTTTTTTTCTCTCTTTTTTTAATTGATTATTCTCCTTATTTTCATTCATATTATGATTCATAAAAGTAGTTGACAAATCTTACTCCATAATTTATTAAGAGAATAGTTAGTGACATTTGTATTCAGAAAAAAAAAGTAGAGAAAATGTCGCTTCAGTAATACAAAGTTATAGAGTGTGGGGTGAACTAAATTATATAACCTATGGTTAAAAAAAAATTAAAAGATAATTCAAAACAACAAGAAAAAACAAAATAAATGAATGAACAAATAAATAAATTAAGAAGCTAGAGCAAGTTATAAAGCGCAACAAGATTTAAATTTCATTATGATTAAAGTTAAAAAGCCACAATTTTAACGTTTTTAAAAATTTCGAAAAGGTTATAATGTTTCTTATATCTTCGGGTAGGGTGTTAAATAGCTTACAAGAAGTAATCGAGCAAAAGTTTCTCAAGATAGAAGTACGAAATGGAGGAACACAAACGAATGATCCAGTATTTCTGCGTAGATTATACGCATCGGAGTTGGGAGTCTGCAAATATCCAGCTCTTTTGAAAAATATTTTGAGGACCTTAAAAAAGTATAAGTGCCTTACAGGCAAAGCTTTCAGTCTTCTAAATAATTCCATTGAATGAGCCAACAGAGTCGATTTGCACACTTTTCTAATAGCCCTTTTCTTAGAATTTCCAACAGTTTATTAAGGTAAGTACCTCCCCATGAGCTTATTTCGTACTGCAATCTAGACTGGAAAATTGCAAAATAAACATTCTTTAGAGTGTTTATAGAGCAGTATATCCTAAGACGGTAAAAAATACGTAGACACGATAGGAGATACCTTTTTAAACTGAAAATGTGCTCACGCCAACTCAAACTCTGATCATAATAACACCTAGATACTTGTATTGCTTAACTATATCTATTTTAAAGCAGTCAGCATTGCAGTTCATATTTTAATTTTAATTTTAATTTATTTTGCTTAATGCAAGCCTAAACTAACTTAAAAGCTAGGACTTAAAAACTAACAAGTGTTAAGGGTTAGGAAGAAAGGAATGGTGGAGGAGGTCAAATTTAAGACGAGAAGTGCTCAGATTAAAATCAAAAAGGGGGAAGTTTGAGTTCACCTTACGGAGCATGAGGGAGATTGGTTCGTTAGAGCCATAAGAGGTGCGGTGGGTTGGGATATAGAAGAGACGAGGACAGCGTAAATTACGAGGATTAGTGTTGAAGGTAATAGAATTGTAAAGGGAAGCGCAGTCCACAGAACCGGAGAGTAGTCGATGAATGATGAGAATGTCAGTTACGTCTCTGCGATTTTCTAGGGTATTCAGGTTAAGAAGTTTAAGGCGGTCGCGATAGGGAGGTAAGATAAATGGGTCACTCCAGGGTAGTCCACGAAGAGCAAACCGAAGAAAACGACGTTGAATGTTCTCGATTCGGGATATATGAATTCGCTGAAAGGGGGACCATACTTGGCTGGCATATTCAATGAGGGGCCGGACAAGGGTAATGTAAAGTGACCTTGTCACATAAGGCTTGCAAAATTCTTTAGATCAATGTTTTATAAAACCGAGTGATGAGTTGGCTTTAAGGATTATCTCATCAATATGCGAACGGAAGTTTAACTCTCTATCGTATAAAATTCCAAGGTCGCTAAGGGATTGAACCTGGGGTACAGGTTGGTCATGCAGAGAATAAAGTCGAGAGGGGGATTGATTGGATTTACGAGACAAAGTCATAGATTGGCATTTAGAGACATTAAGCTCAAAGCAATTTTTTAGACACCAAGTAGAAAACCTATCGAGGTCTTCTTGAAGGAGAATAGAGTCTTGGGTTGAAAAAATAGTTTTGGTGAACTTAGTGTCATTGGCGTAAATGGATACGGATCAGTGTTTGATAATCTTCTCAAGATCGTTTATAGTTAAAATGAAAAAGAGGGGACCTATATGGCTGCCTTGTGGAACACCAGAAGTGGCTAAAAACGATGTTGAGAAGGCTATGTTGACCTAAAGCGAACGCTAAGTAACGGTTCTCGAGATAAGAAGATATCCATGTTAACAATATTGGGTCAAAACCGAGGTAAGACAATTTGAAAAGGATCAGTTGATGTGATATTTTAGCGAAGGCCTTAGCGAAATCTGTAGCAATAACATCAATCTCGTTGCCATTTTCTAGGACTGAAAGCGCAAAGGATACGAATTCAGCTAAGTTTGTAGTAGTTGATCTACCTTGTAGAAATCCGTGCTGACTGGGTGATATAAGTGATATTATACATATAGGATATCTGGACTTTCGCCAACACAAGCGCATTTACACAATTTATGTCTGTCGGTTATTAGTAAAAAAACATGAGCTCGTTGTTACACGATTAGAGTAGAAGTCATACTTTATTTAACATAGGTTTAGTTTAATACTAGAGTTTCATTATGTGTGAATGTATAAATGTATTACTGTGTAAATTTAACAAAAGCTTTTAATGTGACATTGCCAGATTGGAACTTAAATATGTATTATAATTTCAACACTCCTCCTTAATACATATGTACAAACATCAAGCAAAATGCACAATAAAAAAATATTCAATTCAGTTTTAGTTACAAAGTTTCAAATAATAAAAGTGATTCATTTTACACATTTTACAAAGATTTCAGGCCGAGCAAATTGGCACAATTTTCATGTTTTGATTTACAAAAATTTTTCGTAAGAATATCTGCAAGCATTTCATTAGTAGGACAATATTTTAGTTCAATTAAGCCTTTAATGTATACTTCGCATACAAAGTGAAAACGTATGTCTATATGTTTGCTCCTAGCATGATATACAGGATTTCTTATTAAGTTCATGGCGCTTAAATTATCGCCGTGAATAAGGATTGATCTGAAATGTTGAAAAATTTTCATTTCATTAAATAATTTTTTGATATAAACAGCTTCTTTCGCTGCTTCTGACATAGCCATGTACTCAGCTTCAGTACTGCTTAGGGCTACCGAAGGCTATTTTTTGCTCTCCCGTGAAAATACAATACCTCCAAGGATAAAGGTAAAGCCAGTGTAGGATTTGCGATCCGTAGTGTCCCCAATCCGCGTCAACATAACACTGTACCACCTTTCCAGTCTTCGCATATTTGATGGACATGTTAGACGTGGTATGTAGGTATCTTAACACCTGTTTCGCTGCCGCCCAATGCTCGCCGTGCGGCTAAATATTCCTCTGCGATAGCTTGAACACAGAATGCAATATATCAGGCCGGGATGTGTCTGCCAGATACATTAATGACCCGATTAGTGATTGGAACTCAGTTTGATCCACCATTTCGCAGTTTTTACTATCACAGTTTGCTTGATAGCCGGGTACCAACGGCAGTTTTGTTGCTCGGCACGCTTCCATGCCAAACCTCTTGAGAATTTGAAGTACATGTTGCTGTTAGCTGATAGTAATTGAGCCAGTTGCACCCTCTCTCTCGATCCGCATACCGAGGAATTGGTGTATAAAACCCTTATCTACGACCTGAAATGCAGAGGAAATTTTCTGTTTAGTGGCTAAAAACTCACCCATATCTGGGGAACAGATCATCAGATCATCTACATATATAACGATGATGTTGATATGGCCACGTTCGTGCTGTATATAAACGCATGGTTCACTTGGACAAGCAGCAAACCCAATTTGACTTAGCGTCTGATCGAGTTTAAGGTTCCACATACGGCCAGACTGCTTTAAGCCATAGAGAGACTTTTTTAGCTTAAGAACACAAGCACCAGCTGCAGGGTCTTCAAACATAGGAGGTTGCTTCATATATACGTCCTTTTTTAATTCTCCATTGAGATATGCGGTTGAAACGTCGAGTTGATGCACATGCAGCTCTAACTCAGCTGCGATAGCTAACACCATACGAATCGTCGCATATCTCACAACAGGTGAAAATGTTTCTTCGTTGTTAACGCCATATTTTTGCCCACAGCCTTTTGCAATAAGCCGCGCCTTATAGCGTTCAATCGTTCCATTTATGTCCCGTTTAAGTGCTAACACCTATCTGCATCCAATCGCCTTATGATTCGGGGGTAACTCAGCCAATTCCCATGTATCATTGTCGATCAAAGCTCCACAGTCTTTTGCCATTCAGCCGATTACTTACTTGCTTCAGCTTCTTCGGCTGACGTTGGAACCTTGACATCGTCACAGTTTAACAAGTTAAACACATTGTACTGCCCTTTTGCCCTTCGCTAACCTCTATCAGCTGTTCTTATTAGTCTTACTGGTCCGCTTTGTCCATCAATGTCATCAGTTTCAATTTTGTTTTTGACATTATCTTCCCGTTCTGTACATTCAACTTCATTGACCCCGCTGCTGCAACCGGCATGACAACACTAGTTGTCATCTTGATTGATTTGTTATCTGTTATTTTGTCCATTGTTTGCACATTTGTAAATTTGTTATTGCAGTCAATATACTCTGGTGGATTTTGCAAATTGATGACGAATGTTTCAATTGAAGGCTCCACAAAATATACATCACGGCTAACGATGACTTGTTTGGTCGACTTTTCGAACAATCGATATGCCTTTGCCTTATCAGCATATCCAACTAATATGCATTCCTTGCCCGTTGACCAAAACTTTCTGTGCTGCGTCTTGTCAAGAGCTATTGCCAGACATCCAGACATACGCTGGTACCACACTCGCAAGGCCTAAACTTTTCGTAGGCGAACGGTTTCGTTAGTAAACAGCTGTATGGACTGATTCTGCCCAAAAAATTTCTCCAAGATTTGCGTCTAGCATCATGCTACGAGCCATTTCAACGAGCGTTCTATTCATTCGCTCATCCACACCATTTTGCTGTGGGGTGTGAGGGACAGTCAGCTGCCAGACAATGCCGTGCTGTTTTAGAAATGCGTCAAACTCATTATTCACATATTCTCTTCCATTGTCACTGCGAAACATTTTTATGTGTTTACCCGTTTTTCGTTCTACCATATTTTTGTAGTTTTTAAACACTGTTAAAACTTCCGATTTCTGTTTAATAAAATACACGTGAACGTACCTTGACTTATCATCCACCATTGTAACATAACATCGCGAGCCAAGTGAGTTGACATTTATTGGACCACACACATCGCTATGTACAAGCTCTAGAATTTCTTTGCTTTTTCTATTTGAGGAATTGAATGGCTTAACAAAAATCTTGCTTTTTAAACAAACAGTGCAATTGCTCGTAATTTCTACGTTTTTTGCATCAAAATTCAGGGCGTGCACAAGATTATTTTCTTTTAATTTCTTTAAGCTTCCCACATTTAAGTGTCCGTATCTTTTATGCCACATTTCAAGTTCTTCCTTAGAGCTTTTACTTGAACACAACGCATTTTTGCTATCTTCAATTTCACACAGAAACAAGTTGTTTGTTAATTTGGCACTCAATAGTTTTTTACCATTTTGGTCACTTACATACGCGTAACTTTTATTAAATGCTACCGTGCAGCCACCTTTTACAGCTTTGCTACGGAAATGAAATTGCATTGTAATTGGGGAACATAAAGAACGTTTTTTAGTTTAATCACTGAAGTTTTCGTCTTTATTTCGACCATCGATGGATTTTTCTCCAGCAAGTGTAACAGTATCTTTGTATGCTTCAAAATTACTAAACATTTCACGTTTCACACACATGTGAGTCGTAGCGCCACTATCCAAACACCAAGTTTTGTTATTAAACGAAAGCGGATTTTGGTTTGCACTGAATAGGGAAAAAACGATTTCGCTACTTCTCCTTTATATTTTAAATCATTCGGCTTTTGCCTGCATTCTGCTGCAATGTGGCCTTTTTTTCCACAATTATAGCACTTCACGTTACTTTGCCTTTTGACTATATGGTTGCCGTTGTTTTTGCGCTGGTCGTTTCTGCTATTAACCTTGGCATTCGATGACCTACCCAATAAAGCCTGATCAGTGCTCTCATTTTCAAGCAGCTCTTCATTTTTCCTTCTGTCGCTTTCCTCGGGTAGCTTCACTTTTAAAGCACTAAACTTGGGTAACTCATCACGAGATTCGAGTGCTACCACCAAGTTTTCGAATGATTTTGGCAAACTTGCTAAGAGCATTATAACATATATCTCTTCCTGCAACTCTATGCTAATTTCGGACAGTTGCTCGATTATATTGGCAAAGTTAGATAAATATTGATGCATGCCTTCACTTTCACTCATTCTCATATATAATATTTTTTTAAAAAGCGTTACCTTTCTTACCGGTCCAGTTGGCTGGTGAATTCTTTTCAGCGTTTCCCAAGCATCTGATGCAGTTTTGCATTTCTTTATAATGCCGATTTCCGAAGTTTTTACGGACAAAGTTATCACTGCAAACGCCTTTTTTTTCAAGTTCCAGGACGAAAGTTCCACACTTTTTCATTAGTTGGACGTTCTGAAATATTTGAGACGCACGACCACAGCTCTTGGTGTATGAGGACACTCTACATCTGGACACACCAGGAATCATAATTAGAGTCCTCCAACTTGTCGATATTGTACATACTACCGGACATTTTACACTTAATTCACACCGAATTATATTATTGATACTATTTAATTTACGGATAAATTCTCACTTAGAAAATTCAGCTACAGGTACCGACAATTACGAGTACTAACTGGAAAAATGAAGAAAAAATTAAGAACTGTATATGCTGCGGTCTGGGCCCATAACCTGTTGGTTATCTGTAAAAAAACAAGAGTTCGTTGTCACACGATTAGAGTAGAATTCATACTTTATTTAACATAGGTTTAGCTTATATACTAGAGTTTCATTATGTGTGAATGTATAAATGTATTACTGTGTAAATGTAACAAAAGCTTTTAATGTGACATTGCCAGATTGGAACTTAAATATGTAGCAGGTAGGTGAATGTAAAGTGATTTCAGCGGTCAGTGCTTCTTTCACAACAAAACTGAAAAACATTAAGTTTGTCGTATTGCTCACTATATAGTAAGTTTGTGTCTGACAAACCAAAGACGTAACAGATGAAAATCGTGGTTAATTTCCGCAACTAAGTTTAAGGGGGTGGCGGAGCTATAAGCAAAAGCAAAGTCATCCGCAAAAGCTTTAACCTTACCAATAAAGGGAAGTAGAAAAGTAGAGTTCACGTAAATTAAAAACGATATGGGACCAAGGGCAGATCCTTGGGGTAAACCTAGATTGACAATCTTTGAACTACTTAAACTATCACCAATTTTTGCTCTTTGGATTCTGTTCTTTAGATAGGAAGCACACAAATCTAACATAAAATCGCGAAATCCCACGCGATGCAAAACCTTCTCTAAGTCCAAACTGATTCTCGCTAAAAAAGTTATTTTTTTGTAAGATATTTTAGTATTCTAATTTTGATAATTTTTCGAAAATTTTAGATATTTCGGTCTATAGTTGCTCTTTTTGTTTTTTCTGCCCTTTTTAAAAAGAGGGATTACATTGGCACATTTTAATTGATCGGGAAACTTCCCAAGAAGATACTTAAGTTAAAAATGTAAGCCAAAATGTCAATTATATTGAAGGCTACATTCTTTAGAATAATGTTGGATATACCATCATATTGTCTCATCTTAAGAGAATTTTAATAACTCAAGACCTGAAAGTGGTTGAAAAAAGAATCTATTACTTGCAGAATTGTGATGCACACGATGAGATGTATGGCACAGATTGCTGACGAATGAGGAAAAATGCTCATTAAACTCGTTGGCAACGGTTGAGGGATCTGAGATATAAGTATCTCCATCCTTAATTGTAATAGATTTATTACGGTCATAAGCTTTGCAATTTATTATGTTTTTAACCGCCCCCCATTCTTTTTTAAGATTTTCTTGGGAATTACATATCCTGCTTTGATAATAACTATCACGACAGATCTTAATTTCCTTATTAATTTTTTTGCACATACGAGTGTAACGATTTTTTAAGGCTAAATGTTGCAAAACATTTCTTACGCAAATTGTGCTTGGGTTTAATTTGTTTTAATAGGGAATTTGTCATCCAGTTTTAGATTTTTTTAACTCTGTGGAGACGCTGAAACAATCAATGTAATTTTTCAGAGTATTTAAGAATATCTCATATACCTCAGAGGCATTTATGGCAGAATAGACTTCTTCCCAACTTTCGCTCAGTTGACTGTTGTTCACTTGACTGCAGTTAATTTGAATTACCTTAGATGGTGCGAGGGCAGCAAGTTGTTTGCTCTTTAAGCTACCTAAGATGATACCAGTAAAACAGTGATCTGTTTGATTCTAAGATCGAGGTTAACACCTGTACATGAATTAGCTGGTATATCTCTAAAGCGACCAAACACATGATCAAGACAGGTGTTGGCTATCGGCCTAGTAGGACCATTTATAAACTATGATAAACCATGTTCCGCAAATAAGGATAAGTATGCGTCTACTGAAGAGTTAGATTTTAGGATATCCACATAGTCACATAAGTCACCAAGAAGGATGAGATTATTCGCTTTTTCATTGCGCAGGGAAACCGTAAGCTCTTCTAAAAACAATTCCAAGGGCATATATTGGACTCAATATACGCAAATTATGCTAAACATTTCCTTGCAAAAGTCCCATGTAATTTTAATGACATCAGCGCCACTCACACTATATGAAACAACCTCACAATCGTACGAACCACGCAAAAATACTCCTACTCCCCCGGACGAATACGAATCATTAGTTTTGGCATAAAAATCGTAATTTGGAATTGTGTAGAATTTTCGCAAGAATAAATTCATATTTCAGATAAACAAATTAAATCGGGGAGTTTTGCAAATGCTTCAATACTGCAAATTAACAGATTATACTTTGATTTACAATGAAAATAGGCTTTTTACATACAGATAAGAACATACTGTCGTACATACTTGTTATGGTTTTAATGGTAGTGTCACCATCTAAAGGATGGCGGTAAAACCTGCATGATAGCTATGAAGGAGACTACTAGTTGCTCGGCTAGACATGGCCTGCACATGCAGATCCGAAGGTCATAGTCCTTTGAACGTTCGCAAGGTTCATCAGCAGTTAATCCATTTTTATCTGAGGCCATTAGTTGGTTAGACGCATCTTTTTACTATCTTCTGTATACGGTTGCGAGCTCCATGACAGCCTGACAGCCACTGGTCGAGCATGCACTTGCACGAGTAAAGGTTTACTCATGTAGTTAGCGGGGACCACCACTAGAAGATAAAACAAGCACTTCGATAAGAAATTGATTGTTTCGCTACTGGCCGAATCCAAGTTATAAGATAGTCAGCAGTTTCCCGACCAATCGCTGCCCAGGCTGCCTTCTATAACATTATAATACCGAATATAAAACACATTTTTCGTATCGCTGATTCTGTTAAATTTTCTTACCTTGCTTTAGGGGAGGCAATTGTTGATGTCAATAGGATGCTTTCAGCTATCTTAGAAAATTAATGAACGAAATTTCAAAGCGAAAAGTACTAATATTTAGTTTTAGCTGGATTCAGGTCTCGAAAATTTAAATCTCAAAACTGCACTTTCAAAACACAGCCATTGTGCTTTTTCCTGTAAACTCCAACATCAGCCCTAAAGGTATAGAATTTATACGCAAGTAGAACAATACTGAAATATTCCTAATCTTTCTAAATGTTTTCAGATATAGCTATGTCATTGCGTTTTTCCTAAAAACTTTGTGAAATCCTTTCAATACTCTTAATAGCTTTCATAATTGCAGTTTGACGCAATTTTGTTATACGAGTATACCCTAAACATCTCTCCGCGAGTATGTCGATCTGCTATAATACACTGCTTCATCCGATATCGTTCGAAAGTCACATATCGTCCTTAATGGGCATAGTCTGTATGCCGACGATAGAATTTTCTTAGCATCCTGTTCGACTTGTGCCGTGGCCCAAACTGGGATGGCGTAAAACAGAACCGAGTTGATCACTCTTGAAAGTAACACCCTTCTAGTGTAACCAGGTCCACCGATATTTGGTAGAATTCATGATAATGCTGTTTATAGTAAAATATCTTCTTGCTGGCATAGAAGACATGTGACGCAAACTGCAGTCAATAGACTGTAGATAATAATCTAACAATAGATAATAATCTAACAACACTCCCAGGTATTTCTGTGCTACTTTAGACCAAATTGTTTGGCTTCCAACCTGGAAGGACTGGTTATTAAAATCGCCTTAGTTTTTTGGTCAGCAAATTCAGCTCCAACTGAACATAGCCAATCTTTTATTTGCGCAGTAGCAGCATTTGTAGTAGATTTTACTTCGTCAATGTGATGGTAACCGTAGCAATGGTAATGTCATCAGCGAAAGTTGTAGTGTGAACTCCTCGTGGAAGCGCCAGTCGCAGTACTCCGTCGTATATAATATTCTACAACAATGGTCTTAGTATTGATCAGTATGGTACTCCAGTAGAGTCACTATAATACTTGATACCATCTGTTTCTGTTTGATATTGAAGCTGTCTATTGCTGCGATAACATATTACTATATTAAGTAAATAGCCTGGTGTATCCATAATAGAAAATGCTCTTGGTATGGTTAACCAGCTTACGGAGCTAAAGATAATCCTAACATCAAGTGTTAATCGCCATCTTTCCCCTTCTATCGGTTTGGTCGCAACGTCTACTACCGCTTTTATGGCATCTATGGTAGACTACGATTTTCTAAGACCGAATTGGTGATTTGATGAAGCTCGTTTTTCCTCAGCTACTGACAATAGTATTTCGTAAATGCTATTTTCCATAATCCTGCACAGGGTATCTAGAAGACTTATTAGCCGATATGTGGATGGTGGATGAATAAAACCAAGGCGAATACAATCATTTAAGCCAATAATTGGCTTTGCGTTTAAATTTGTAACCACAAATTCAAAATTATAATTTACATTCGACTTCATGCATTTAAGATCTAAGAACTCCGCTGTTCTCCCGGGTTGAGTTTTTTGTTTTGGAGGACTAACACATCGTTGGTCTGATGTGTATCACTGTATCACATGTGTATCATACGCTTTTACCAGTTCTTCTAATCTCGTCAGCGTAAGGCTGTCTTGAGTTAATAACTTCTCTTTAAGAACCTTATCGACGATACAAATGATGAATACCTCTCTTAACATTTCTGATTCATTGGAGTATTCACATTACGATACCAATACTTTTAACTCCGTCAAGAAATTGTCAAAGTTTTGGTGTGGTTTTTGTCTACTACAATATATTACTCAGAAATTTGTAACGGTTGTATACCAAATTTTTTTCGTTTTTAGATTTGTTTAGCTCATCGGTAAACGGTCTATTATTACTCAATTTAAAAGTACGAGTAGCAACTTTTTAGGGATCAGGTCCTTCTCCTTTTATCTCCGATATAAAATTGGATTTTTTGTTCTCAAAATGACCACTCTTCAAATAAATTAGGGGCTTGAAAATTAAATTGTTTCGGCACTTTGACACTATCATCAAATTGTACTCATTTTAAAATCATCTTTTTTATTGGTTTTATTTTCTATGCGACTCATTCAAATCTGACACCATGGTACACTTTTAAGATTGAGTTCAAGACTGATTTATTCATGCATAAATAAAAAGAGAATGCATAAAAAGAGAGTACTTCACAGAGAACATATTTCTTATTATAGTCTATGTACACCAAGGTATTAAAATTAATTAGGTTTATTTAATTAAAAAAAAATCTATATTTATTGGGCAGCAGTTCTGCCTTCTTTAAATCAACTGAACAACTGAATAACTTAACACTAATTAAATACTAAATAACTGCTGCGACTGCTTTTTGATAATTCCCATGAATCGATCGTGGGAACGTTGCGTTGAGTTTGATGTTGGTTGAAACTGCTGACATGTCAAGTTGACGGCAGCGCGTGTCGTATTCGTCTGCGCGTGTTTTATATATAACGCAAATATTGTTTGGTGTTAACTCTTCCGCCCTTAAGATTGAACGTCCACGTTCAATTAGAAGTATGATATCTGGTTAATTCGAGAGGTTGTTGCCCTTGGTATCGGGGAAGGTAAAGGTGTGCTTTTCTCTATTACTGAAGGCTTTGTTGAATGATCTGTATTGGTGGAAATATTCTCCGGTAATTTATTACTTCTTATTATTTTTCGTGAGATTACTGCTATGATGATAAGCAGTAGTAAACAGACTCTAATATTTGGTATCTTGTTATTTTTAACCTTAATCTTCAGGAGATTAATGTACTGTGTGTTGTTGGCGTGGAATTCCTTTATCATCTCTAGTGATAGTATTTCTTCTATTTCTGAATTTGTTGATGTTGGTTGTAAGATCGCCAGGAGAGGGTTGAAATGCGTCAGCTCAAACGATTTGAAGATGTTTTGCCCAATTTGGATGCTGGGTTGTGATACTTTATGAGGAATGTACCATTAAGAACCACCAGCTCGTTGTTGATTGTGATTTGTCCGCTATATTGATTGAGAAATATTATGTCGGATGATAACTCCTCGATCGCTGGAACGTGTCACCTATTGATTGCAGTGCAGTTTGCTGGATTGCTATTTAGTAAATTTGAAATGCAAGTTGTTCTACTTAAGTTTACAATGTTATTTTTATGACATATTGACAGTTCATTAATAGTTCTACAGTTTAAATTTATACCATAAACTTAATCTTTACATTCTATTATTTCCTTAAAATCTATTTTAATTATTTTATTTTTTTCTTTGACTGGTTTTATAATTAATGTTTTACAAATTGTTTCACTTATTGTTGGTAGACTTACTATATATAAAAGGACAGAATTATTGAAAGCTATTCTAATTTTAGCAAATTCAATTGCTTCTTCGATGTTCTTAAAAGGTATTTCTTTATTGTTTATTATTTTTTCGATAACATTTATTTCCGTGTTTGATAAAATATAGGAATTTATAATATTAGCTCTTGCCCAATGCAAGGCGTATGCGACATTAGTTATTTCTTCTTTTAGGATATCTAATTTAAATTTTAGTTTAAATACAATTTCTTCAATTACTATTTTACTTATATCATTAGTTCTATTTCTTACGTCCTTTATCTTATCGATTAGTAGCTTATTAATTACAATTTGTCTATTGTTGTTTTCTAGTGCATTGTTAATTTTTTCTTGAATAATTTGGAGGTCGTGTTGGTCTGGGATGCCAGGTATAAACTTCCAAGCGCTTCCTAAGAAGTCGACGGATCTTTTGGTTCTGGGTTGGCTAGGAATTAAACGTTTTAGGAGTGATTTTATTGTGGATATTTCTTGGGATAAGAGGTAGAAACTGGAATGGGATGTTTGTAGGTGTTGCCTGATAGATGATTCAAAATTGTCTAAAACTTATGAATATGCTGATAGATCTATTTCGTGAATTATTTTGTAAGTGCCTGTTTGAATTCTAGATAAGCCTGTGTTAATAGTCACTAGTCTTGAGTTCGTATAGTCCAGTACTTATACGTCACATAAACAGTCAGTCAGAATGCATCTAGAATGAAAGGTTTAGATTTATTACGATTTTATGTGTGATTTGTGAACGACTTTTCCAGATTCGTTGAGAAAGGTGTTTTTTTTTATTTTCTTTGATAACTTCTTTTGCATATCTTGGAGAGAGTTTTGACCCTATTCTTTTATTTTTCTGTACATAATCGACTTCTCCGGTTGAGTAGTCTTTTAATGGAGCTTTACCCTTGTTGTGGTAGGTTAAGTCATATTGTTTTCTTTTCTTTTAGCTTGGCTTCAATTTCAGTACGAACTTTATCGATTTGTAAAGGATTAATGTTTCTACTGAAAAATAGATCTACTGGTTTTCTATTTGTTACTGAATGTATTGAGAAATTATAGGCATTCATTGCCGTTTTGAGAAGTTCCGTGAAGGATTTATGTGTTTGTTTTTTTTGATGCATCGCATGAGTTCAGCGAGAGTTGAATGGAACCTTTCGACTTGGCCATTCGAAGTGCTCGTGTACTGAGGTATTCAATGCCGATTTCATTTTTAAGCATGAATATGATTGGAGTTTTTTTGAAAGACTTCTCATTATCGAATACTACTCGTATAGTCTTCGGAATTCAATAGGCGAATATGATTTCTCTAAGAGGTTGCCTGTTATCTTCAATCGCTTTTAATTGTATTTTCCTGAGTTGAGCATACTTAGAGAACTTGTCTAGTGATGTTAGTACTAGATTACCTGCGATTGAGAATATATCGACGTGAACAATTTGTCCGGGATAAGATGGTATTGGAGTTGCTTGCATTTCTACCTTATCCGGATGACGATCGTACTTGTTCTCTTTACAGATGGAGCATAATTTTATTATTGTTTTTATTTTGCGGGACATGCTAGGAAAATAGTATTTCTCCATAATTTGTTGTTTATTCTCACGTTCGTTCCGGTGAGCACGTTGATGGGTTTTAATGACTATATCTTATTGTTTAGTTTCATCGGTCACATCTTCGACTGTATTTCGAGAGAATCTAATTCGAACATTAGCAAAATTATTTTTGTAAATTTCTTGTATCATTCTATTCGTTCTGCTTCTGCAATTATGCAATTAATTACTGTAGGGTTAAGTCTTGCTTTTAGAATTTTGATTAAGTTACTAGGTGTGTAAGATTGTTCGGTTATAAGATGCCTGTGATATGTCGGGAAAACTATTCGAAATTCGTAACAACTTGTATTGCCGATGTCAAGGAAAATTTGATTTCTGAATACATTTATTGGCGATTCAACACTTATTATACGGTCATGGACTGAGCTTTCGTGACTATGTATGGTGGAAGTGAGGGAATTTATTTCTGGTCGAATGGGGGGGCCGGGAGAGTGCATCTGCAACTACGTTTGTTCTGCCTGGCTTTTAATTAAATTCATAGTTGTACTCCTCCAATATTGCAAGCGGTTGATGATCAGTATGAATTATTACCTTAGCTGATCCGTAAAGATAATTTCTAAAGTTGTTAAGTGCCCAAATTATAGCTAACATCTCCTTTTCATTGGCTGCATAGCTTTCTTCGGTTTGAGATAGTGTTCTAGATATGAACATAATTGGCTTATCATGTTGAGATAGCACAGCACCTAGAGCATAGTTTGAAGAATCGGTAACTAATTCAAATGATTTGGTAAAATTGGGGTATGTGAGTATAATTTCTTCTGATGTTAATGTCTTCTTAATTTTTTCAAGAGCTTGTTTACCAGATTCGTCGAGATGAATCATTTTTTTGCTAGAAAGGTTTTTGGACAATCGCCTATCCTTCCCCCTTAAGAGGGCTGTTAAAGATTTCTCAAGCTTGGCGTAGTCCCTAATGAAGTGGCGGTAATACCCTGACAAGCCAAGGAATGAGCGAAGTTCCTTCAGGGTGCGCGGATATGGAAAGTCTTGGATTGCTCTTATTTTTTCTGGATTGGTTTTAATGCCGTCAGGCGAAATAACAAAACCAAGAAATTCTACTTGTTGATTGTAAAATTCGCACTTATCCAATTGTACCTTCATGTTTGCCGCATGCAATGTTTGGATTACCTTTCGAATGTCGTCAAGTGCTCCTTGGAATATAGACGGAGCATTCTTGAGACCAAAGGGAAGCGTCGTAAATTCGTACTTCCCATTGTTGACCGAGAAGGCCGTTTTTTCTATAGCAGATGCTTTTAAGGGGATCTGATGAAACCCGCTTTTCAAATCTCCTACGGAAAACCATTTATTTTGGCCGAGTTGTGCAAGAACTTCGTTGATTTGAGGGATCGGGTATCGATCTGCAACGGTTATGCTATTCAGCTTTCTATAATCTATGACGAGTCTGTATTTCTTCTCACCAGAAGAATCGGCTTTCTTAGGCACGATCTATACAGGGGAATTGTATGGCGATCGTGAAGGCCCAATTATTCCATCGTTGAAAAGCTTATTTATTTGTTTCTCAACCTCGCTTTTTAAGGAAGTAGGGTAAGGGTAAAATTTAGTATACACAGGTGAATCAGATGTTCTTCTGATCTCGCCTTTTACTACAGTGGATAAGTTAATTTCTCTTCAGGTTCATCAAAAAGTTTAGCGAAATCGTGCACAATTTTGTCAAGGGAAAATTTGTGTGCAGGGAACATATGATATATGTTCGGATATTAATAGATTTGACAGACTGGGAGGCCATTTGCTTGATACATACTTTTGTCCGATTATTGATGACCAAGTAGTTATCTTTCGTATGGATGACTGCGGAAAGACTCTTTAGGCTGTCATTTCCTAGAATTGCGTGAAAGGATTTTAGCTTTGACATGAGAAAGAATTTGATTTTAATATTTGGAAGACCAAAAAGACTTATAAAAGTATGGTGAGTAACTTGTACGTTACCTCCAATTGAATTACAGCAAAATGGTTTATCATTCGGTAAAGGATTTTTAATTAAAGAAGACTGTACATAATTTTTGTTGGATCCAGTGTCAATTAGAATTTTTAGTATTTCTCCATTCTTCGTTGCACATTCAAAATATGGCAGCGAAGAGTCGCTCAATCTAAAAAATGTATATCACTTAGTTCCATAACGTTATTTGAATCGTTATTTTCCGGTTGTGTCGTTGCAATGTATTCCTGTAGGGTTTCGTTGTATTCCTTCGAATTGTTTATACTGGCCTGCATCTCATCAAATTGGTGGGTTTGATCTTCCTGTGGCATAGTATCCATGTGGAAGTTCCTTTGTATCTTAGGTGCACTTGTTGGGATAGAAGAACTGATGGTCTTTTCGGTGCTGGGGGCCAGTTTTCCGATCGAGGTTTGTTCATGTGGGTTGTCGTGATTGTTTGTGCGTCCATAGGCTCTGGTGGGGGCTGCCTTGGAGTAGCAAAGAGTTGTGGTTGTGGGTATAGTTGTTGGGGTTGTTGTTGTTGATATCGTTGAAAAAACTGTCTCTCAGGCCTTTGTGGTGGAACAGGCCTAAGGTTGTGTTGCAACGTGGCCTACTGTCTAGGTGGTTGGACCATATAAGCCAATTCGGGATGAAACGGTTGACGATTCGAGACTGTTTTTAAGTTTCCGCGTTTCGGTAGAATTGGCGATGGATGGTTTATCCTTCTGTTGTGAGTGTTTGCTATTGCATACTGCGAGCGGAAATTTAGATTTTCTAGCCTCAAACACAGATGAAGTGCTTGCGGCAAATCTGACGGTTCTCGCATTCATAAAGTCTGGGAAGGTCGCCTTTTAATCCGCGAATGAATGTGTGTAGAGCTTCGTCTCTGTAAGTTTGCATCAGCAAATTAAGAGACTCTGTACCGACATCCATACTGGAGATTTATTCAAATTAGCGAAAGGTGTGAGTACACAGCTTGGTAAAACTCTTGGATGGATGAGTTACCCTGAACTAAAGCTATTATTTGGTACTCCAAAGTTCCCAAATCGCGTTTGTCCGCGTAGTGCAGCGTGATGCACTGATGCAATCCCAGTTCAGTGGGGTATTGTTTGACTCTAAAATGTGATCAGCGTGACCCAAAATTTTATTTCGGATCACGTTAATGATCTCAAACTATTTGGGTGAGCCTTTGGTGTACTCGTAAATTTTCAAAATCCTATCGACGCTCTTCCTCCAAGAGCTGAATTCTCCTGGTTGGCCGGAGAACTCTCGTAGGCACCGAACCACGTCAGGAATTTTATCTAATTCACTTATATTAGCGCGTTGATCGTGGTTTATTGTTTGGTCCGTTCTTGCGAACTGATCGGAATTTGGATTAATGATAGACTGGACTACATTTCTACCTTCCGTACGTAGAACCTGGTTTACTATTGACACGATTAAATTTTGCAAGGCTTCATTTTGGTTTTCAGGATTTTGGGGGTGTAGAGACGAGGTACGAACAAGTTTAAGGTTCGACATCTTTGTACGATAAAGCGAACAGTTTATATTTTAAAAATAAGGGTATCTTAAGTTATTCAGATTTCGTATTTTAAAAGTTAAATTAAATTGTTATTTTTTATGAGAACTTATAAAATAAATGATATTTAAAGTATATTGTGAAAAAACTAAATTCTTACGCTGATTATATTTTAAATAGTTGCATCTATGA
Source organism: Volucella bombylans (assembly GCA_949129095.1). Taxonomy (NCBI): domain Eukaryota; kingdom Metazoa; phylum Arthropoda; class Insecta; order Diptera; family Syrphidae; genus Volucella; species Volucella bombylans. Next base: position 14,779,077 of record OX422145.1, on the reverse strand, counting down.
ATTTATTGTATTGATCTAATATGAATTTTAATAGAACTATTTTTTGTTTTTGCTTTGCACTTAATCTATCTTATGTAGTAAAACGAAGAGCCAATTCTGCATCTTCTATCAGGTCAAGCGGCTGACGTAAATTCGTCTCGTTTTTGCGATTTGGCTACTAAGGGGCCTCCTACTCCTACAGAGGATATATATTTTGTTTTTTGCGAGAGAATCACTTAAACTTCGCGGTAGGTTTTTGCGAGAGAATTATTTAAACTTCACGGGTTCTGGGACACAGACTTTTTCTTTTCTGAACATTTGGTAACACTACTTGAGGGCTTTTGTTTCCCGAATTCGCACTTCTTGAGGGCTATTTTTTAATGTTGAGTCAAGATTTCACAGCACTGTTAGTTATGAATGGATAACACTACTTTAAGGCTTTTGCACTATAACCGTGATTCGTCTGTGTCCCTGGTCGGGCGCCAATTAAAATTAATTAAATTTATTTAATTTAAAAAAAATCTATATTTATTGGGCAGCAGTTCTGCCTTCTTTAAATCAACTGAACAACTGAATAACTTAATACTACTTAAATACTAAATAACTGCTGCGACTGCATTTTGATACTTCCCATGAATCGATCGTGGGAACGTTGCGTTGAGTTTGATGTTGGTTGAAACTGCTGACATGCCAATTTGACGGCAGCGCATGTCGTATTCGTCTGCGCGTGTTTCCTGTCTAACGCAAATATTACTTGGTGTTAACTTATAGTATAATTTGCAAGTATGATAACCATATATATAACATAAATTTGCGAAATTTTGTAGCTGTCAGCGTCGGTAGTGGTTGCTTGGTTGGTGTAACTCGGTTGACCATGAACATGAAAGTGATAAGAAAGGTGTGGTGATTGGGGTGTGGCTATATTTAGTTATGTTTATGTTTTAGGTTACCTATTATGTAAATTCATTATTATAAATGTGTTATTTATATGTTAAACAAAATATGTATTTTTCATGATCGTGTATTTGAGGACGGTTTCATTGTTCATTTGCCATCGGAGGAAGGCAAAGTTTTGCTATAGGGCGGGTCAATGTAGTACTGGCAGTTTTGTTTGTGACAATTTGTACTTGCCCATCCTTTCCTGGGTGTAATACCTCAATTCTGCCTAGTTTCCATAACGTTGGAGGCGCTCGTTGCTCGTCAGGCAATAGCACTAGATCGCCTATTTTGAGCTGCAAATTTGACGTCAACCACTTAGTATGCTGTTGTAGGCGAGCAAGATATTCTGACTTCCATTTTTTCCAAAAGTCTTGTTGCATTTATTGCAACAAGTGCCATCTGTCCAAGTGATTTGGCTTAACGTTCGATAAATCCCTTTCGGGCACTGTATGAAGAAGTGTGCCAATGAGAAAATATCCTGGAGTCAGGATTGATAGATTATCAACACCTTCAGTGACGGGACAAAGTGGGCGCGAATTCAAACAAGCCTCCACTTGTGTTAAAATCGTAGAATATTCTTCAAAGGTTAAGGTGTTATGGCTGATGATTCTCTTCAGGTGATGCTTCATTGATTTAACCACGGCTTCCCAAAGTCCATCGAAGTGCGGGTAGTCGGAGGGTTGAAATGCCACGTAGTTCCATTTGTTTGAAGTATCGTCGCGATATCTTCTGTCCATTGTTTGGTATGATGCGATCGATTGCGTACCATAATCCTAGCTGTTCCCTTGAAATTAGTCCCGCAGTCACTGTAGAGATCGGTGCAAATTCCCCGCAGGGCAGTAAATATCTTAAATCTCGCTCACTAGCTCTATATGAACTGCCTTTGTGCAAAAGTAAATAAAAATCGCTATATACGCTTTAGTAATTTTATTGCACCTACCTTTCCATGCTTTTATTTGTACTGGACCAGCGTAATCAACACCGGCTGTTTGAAATGTACGAGCTTGGTTGACTCTGAATGCTGGTAAGTTTCCCATCTTCTGCTGCATCTGAGTTGCCTTACGCCTATAGAATTTGAGACAGTGGTGAATACAGCTCTTAACATTTACTTTTGAATTTAAAATCCAGTATTCACTTCGTATGGTTGCCATCACTAGCTGCTGCCCACCGTGCAGCGTTTTCATATGAATGTCGAGAATTATTAAATTTGTCAGTGCGTTTTTCCCCGGCAGAATAATAGGATGACGATGTGAATATGTCAGGTTCGCATTCTCTAGTCGATCTCCAACGTGCAGAAGCCCCTTTTCGTCTATGAAAAGCGACAGTCTTGCCAATTTACTCTCCGATGAGCCCCATGGAAGTTTGTTCCATTGTCGCTGTAGATGTTGGCAGGTTTTCCACGACGAGCAATAAATCTGCGTAGTCCCATAAGTTGCTGGCTTGTAAGCTTGCGCTGCATGAAACACGGCTTGCACCGATGAATTATTTTGCGTATCAAGTTGCGACTACCAATGATCCAAAATTGCTGCCGTACGAAGGTGAAAGTTTCTGAAAATCCAGCATGGAGATAGCGTTGATGAATGTCTGCTATAATTAGAAGAGATATATTGCTAGTTTTGGGAAGAATTATTGGGTGTTTTATGAGTCGGCCACCAACGCGAATGAGTCCGTCGTTATCGAGAAATGAAGTGTATCTGAGAAGTGCTGACTTTTAAGCTAGTTTGTTTTTGATACGTAGACTTAACATATCATCTTCAAATGCTTCACGTTGAACGAATTTTAGTAAGCAAAGCATTGCTTTATGAATTTCGGGGTTCGTTAACGAATCATACGACCGCGATTGGACGTTAGCGCGACAATTCGACACGAAGCGGAGGCAATATGCGATTATTCTTTGAAGCCGATACCAGGAGGAGATTTTATCAATCAAATTATGAATACTATTTACCCGGCGTTCAGCGATTGTAATGAGTACATGCCTAAACCCCGATTTTTCTTCCTGTCTAACTGACTCAGATTCTGCAATATCGGTGGTAAAGGGTAATTGCGGCCAGGTTGTTTCTTGTTTCAACAACCAAGATGGACCTGTCCACCAAAGGTGATGGTTTCGAAGATGACAGGGCAGAACGCCACGTGATGCATATGTCGGATGGGACATGTCGTCATGAGTGTCATGGAATTATATCTAAGATAGCTGCTGTTCTGTTGGCGACGAATGTTGTCCAACAACGAGGAGGGGAAGAGAGCCAGTGTAGCACTATTTCGGAGTCGCACCAAGCAAATATTTTGCACGACTCTAAATTAAGTGACGACTTAACCTCGTCTAGTAATCGCGAGAGCAATAACGCTCCACAAAGTTCTAAGCGCGGGATGGACGCGGGTTTAAGGGGAGTTAGCTTGGTTTTTGCAGCTACGATTGTTATTTTAATTTCATTAGACAATGTCTTTGTACGAGCGTAAATTATAGCTGAATATGCAACCCATGGTTGCATCAGAAAACCCGTAAAGCTCGATATTGATTTTTGTGGAAAATATATTCCTCGCAACCCGCACTTGCTCGAAATATGGTAGTTGATCACGATAGAGCTTCCATTTTTTCGATATTTCTAATGGCAACGGGTCATCCCAACCTAGGTTTAATTCGGAAGACCATAATTGCTGAAATATGAGCTTAAAAAAAATCACTGAAGGGGCTAAAAAACCGAGCGGATCGAAGATTCGAGTGATCTCTGATAGCAATGATCGCCTTGTTGGAGAGAATCGAGAGTCTATATTGGATGTGGACGCATGGAAAGAGAAAGTATCTGTACTGGGATTCCAAAACATTCCGAGTACCTTTATATGCTGTGGTGAATGTTCTGGATCGATGAAAGAGTATTCGCAGCCCTGAGGGTTTTGCTTCGCGATGAGGGCCCAACAATTGGAGCTCCATTTTCGAAGCCGAAGGTTGGCTAACGAAAGCAGTTCAATGAGCTCAGATTGAAATTGAAGTAATGTTTCAATAGAGTCAGCTCCAGTCATGACATCGTCAACATAGACATCATTCAGTAAGATTCGAGCTGCATTTGGGTAATTTGATTGATAATCGTCTGCTATTTGTTTTAAAACGCGAACCGAAAGAAATGAAGCAGACGCAGTACTGTATGTTACAGTAAGTAATCGAAAGTGCTGTATCTCGTCGCTAGGGTTTTGACGCCAGACGATTCGTTGAAAGTCAGTATCTTGTGCCCGAACCCATATCTGGGGAAACATTTTCACTATGTCTGCCGTGAAGACGTATTGTTGCCGGAACCGCAGGCACACTCCGATGAGGTCACGCTGCTTCGATTTGAAGGTGGTCGTTTAAGGATTGTCCCTTGGAATATTTAGCTGAACCGTCGAACACTACGCGAAGTTTGGTTGAAGAACTTTTTGGCTTTAAAATACCGTGATGCGGCAAATCAAATACCTCCACATTCAGAACGTTAATATCCCTTAAAGGCACAGTTTCATGTGCCCAAGTTCTTAATATTCCTGCATGAACTGTATGTACTGTTGTTGTAGGGTTGGGTTTACTTTTAAGCGGCGTTCCATTAAACGAAGGCGAGAGACAGCGACATTAAGAGTATTTCCAAAACTTGACGAGGGGGTTTTAAATGGAAGCGACACTACATATTTTCCATCAGCAGAACGAGAAAATGTGTTTTGGAAGTGGCTTTCGGTGGAATCACAGGTGATATTATGAGGCTTTAGGTTAGGAACCTCTTCTAATTCCCAAAAGCGCTGTAATAGGGTATCTACGTCAAAAGTTGTGTGGAATCTAGATATTTCGGAATAGTGCTTCGTAAGGTCGTACATTTGACTTGTAACAACCCATCCAAATGATGAATTTTGGGCTAGTGGCATACCTTTAGGTACATGTATTTGTTCTGGTTTGAGAATCATCCAAACCTTATCGGGTCCTAAAATTATATCGATGGAGCTAGGTAAATTAAAACAGGGGTCCGCTAGATCTAGCTTTTGGACATGTTCCCATGACGAAATATCAAATGGTTTGGACGGCAATTTGGATGTTAATTTCTGAAGCACGAATGCATCGACGAAAAGATGTGTTGGATTGTAACGAGAGCGCAATTGTATAGAAACAAAACCCTTTGTATATCCTGCTTCCTTGGATGACAGAACCATAATGGGTATATGAGAATGTTTACGCGGAATTCCGAAACGTTGTGCTAACCTTTCTGTAATTAACGAAGCTTGTGACCCGGTGTCTAAGAGAACGCTACAGTCGATATACTGCCCCTGATAAGTTTTAAGTTTAGCCAATATGGTAGGTAAAATGGTTTGACTCAAAAGAATGATTAATTATCATTGGAGTAATAGCAAGCGAAGTGGATGTGGCCACTGCGGAATGAGGCTGCGATGGGTTGGAAGAATCAGAATAAAGTGGTTGTGGTTCGAGTGACGATGAAATTGTATTAGGATCTTCTTGATGAACTAAAGAATGGTGAAGACGTTTGCATACGCGACAACGATACGAAGAACGACAGTCCTTTGATGAATGCCCAGTCCGAAGGCAATTAAAGCAAACCGATTGCGTTTTAACGAAGTTTCTACGTTTTTCAATATCCAGTGCAACAAACTGTGGACACTGAGAAAGAAAATGATCATTTTCACACTCTGTGCACCGACGATTGCTATTATTTTCAGGAGTCTTGGCGGTGTGAGTACGAATTGGAACCGATTGTTTTGCCCGAGACGTATTCGACCGAGCAAATGATTGGCACGATTCGAGTGCATCACATCGTAATCCTAAGAAATTGATTAAGTCTGTAATGGATTTATCATCTTTAGAACCTACTTCTGCTGCCCAAGAATGTTTTGTGTCTGGGTCGAGTTTGGCTAGCAACAGATTTATAAGCCATGGATCGCGACTATTTTGATTCAATGCATTTAATCCGCGAATCACTTCATCCGCACCATCAGCAATTTTACGAGGGGTTTGTGGATTAGAAGTATTTACCGAGGGAAGGGACAAAAATATTTGCACGAATGATTGCACTATTAAATGTACACCGTCATACCGATTTTCGAGTCTTTCCCACGCTTCAATATAGTTAGCATCAGAGATCGGGATATGCCTTATAAGGTTCGCTGCATCATCCCGTAAAAATGACTTCAAATAATGAAATCTCTGTGTCGCTGTAAGATGTGGGTTGTTGTCTACCGAACCCGTAAAGAGATCTCGGAAAGAAGGCCAGTCTTTATAATTACCGGAGAAAGGAGGAACTTCGATTTTAGGAAGATTCACTTGTATACCAGTGGTTTCTGAAGAGTTTAATTTTTCTAAGAATGTGGACTCCTGAGAGGCAAGACGTTCCAGAATTGTGGAATCCTGTTTTTGAGGTGTATTGCTTTGTCTTTCGCGAATCGCCGTTTTGGGTCCCGAATGTGCAGCAAAATACTTAGACTCATATGTCCCAAACTCAGCTTCGAACTCAACTAAACCACTTTCTTCAATATGTTGCAAATATTCGTAATGAAGAGAATAAAATTCGGACCACGATTCTTCCAAACGTTTCAATCTAATTTCCAACATGTCGATGGATATGGTATCCTCTATAGACGCAACGAAATCAGCGGCACGTGTTAGGCACGCTTTTGCATTACCGCGCTTTAGTTTAATCGAGTTCATTTTTGTTAAAGTTTTTTAGGAGAGAAAACCGCGCAATCATAAAAATCTCACGAAAGTCAAGAATGGGTATTGTGGTTTATCAAGATTAATCAATAAGTAATTTATAGTAGCACATTACATTCACACTAGGTGCATTAAAATTTGAATTTATTTTATTATTCGGCTACCAAATGTTAATTAATCAACGATGAAAAATATTAGAAGAGAAAAAAAAAACCTTGAAATAATATAAACGTTATAATTAAATATATTTTTCGAAGGATACTTATTTGATAAGATGTGGTGCTGGCTGCGAACGAGATCCAAGTGAACGAATATATTGACGATCAAGTTGTTCGCAGCCGCAACACACACAATAGCTTACAGTTTTCTTGGCGCATAATATACAAATTGTGAGAGAACGTACTTATTAATTACGTGGACTGTTATTTTATAATTAATTGATTGAGATAAATTCAAAGAGCAAGTTATGGTATGAAGTACAGTGATTAACAAAAATGTTTATGTGAATGTTAACCAAAAATACGAGTATAATTAAATGGGTACAAATGTGTAATGTGTAAGTGATGTTAAGCGTTGTCGTAGTTTAATCTCAAACAGGAAGACTAGCGGTGAGTTTGGGTAAGACCAAGACTTAAGTTGTTATTAATAACTCGGGTTGGTATTGGAGTGGATCACTCGCGACACCTTTTACTTTGATACACTCATTCTTGTTTCTCCAACGCGAAGAACGGAAACGATATTCCTTTTTCTTTTGATGTTTAACATTTGCACCGCAGACTCCGTTATGAAGGATCTAATACGGCTCGCAGCATTAAGGGTTGCACCGTGGTCACTCTCCGTCCTATTCGGACTCCCACCCCTGGAGAGCAAACATAGAAACCAAACACACCTGAGTTTCAAACCACTACAAAAACAATTTTCCTTTCTCCTCCTTCTATCTTTCCGCCCGCGCCCTGGAAACAGTAAAGGGTATCTAACCCCTTAGGCGCGCGTAAATTATAAAAAAAAAAAAAAAAAAAAATAGACCTTAGTGAGCGTTGTAGCCAAAAGAACAGAGTGGAACTTACCGCTTTCGGCAATGTATGTGTTGAGTGCTGATACTTTTTTAGCTGAAGTCGTTTGACCTTCTGTATATTGAATCTGACTGGGTACCGCGGAAGAGAACTCCACGGGAGCAGGTGACTGGACAGCTGCCGCTGAAGTGGTGTTTTTTCCAGCTACTGAAGGGTACGTATCCTCCCTATGAAGCAAATATGATGGTTTTGCTTACAGTGGGAGCAGGTAAATGTTCTTGTGCAGTTATGCAAGTTGTGGGCACTTGAAAGACAGTTATAACACAATCTATGTTTCCTTACAACATGATGTTGCTTTTTATAATGAAGTGCTTTAAATTTAAAACAATTATGGATTGAGTGAAGACCCTAACACATTGAACATTTCTGAATTGTTGAATTATGCGAATGTACGGTAGTAGTTTTTCCTTCGGATCTTCCTTGTGGGAGACTGAATGTTGTTTGGTGTAGGTTGGATAGCAAACTCCGAGATTCGCTAATGACTGTTTAGCTTCGCTTATGGTGTCAACGAGTGATTTAATACAATCAGCTGATTCGTGAGACAATATTGGCTGGTTAAAAAGCAAATTGAAACTGTGTCACTTTAAGAAACCTCAGGTTTTGGTACCGTTTGACTAGCGTTGGCCACGCTGACTCTAATTTACCATCGGTGATTGCCGTATTCCTAAGTAGGCGTTCGGCTTCCCCACTTAAATTAGCCTTTAGGTAATGAAGTTTTCGAACATCGGATATGGTCGAATTTTTAATGACCAGACTTTTAAATTCTGGCCAAGTTTGAAGAGAACCAAAAAATATAGGGATCTTAATTGGAGGAAGTTTAAGATCAACAGACCAAACCTTAAATCTACCCACTGAACTATTTAAGGGCCCTTATACTTGATGTTGAATATCAGTATATTGCAACTGCTCTTTTGATTCCGAGGAATACTTATAGTACAATTCTTTTAAAATATGGAAGATTGATTCTTCCATATATTTAGCTTCTGTTTCGTCACTAGGCCTCTAGCTTCCTGAAATGATTCCACTAAATTCTTAAGCCGCGCTTCATTCATATGAATGGATTTATTGAGCTTGTCCAAGCTTAAATATGCTATGAAACCTAAATCTACTGAAATGCTTTGCATGTGATCAATAAAATTTGAGACCTTGCTTTTGTTCATCTTTATTGTCTTTATTTATCTTTATAACGTGCCACACGTTATAAATGCCACATACCTGTTTTAAAGTGTTTCTTCCTCGTAGATCTCCAGAAGGCCACTCTTCACCACCAGCAGGATAACTCGAACAAAAGTAAGCAGTACCTCGAACAGCGTAAAATGTTCTTTTTGTTTTAAATCCGTACGAATCTTTTAAATGTATCTTTATTTAATTTTCGAAACTCGAATTCACCATCCGACTTGAAGGACCATTATGTTTCGCGAAGGAATCCAGAAGAATCTTCTTAAAAGTAATTAAATAGGAAAAAAAACAACGAAATAAAGTTTCTTTCAGCGAAATCCACTTTATTGACTTTATTGTCGACCGATATGGACACTGGAAAGACTGGGACTGAATACTTAATAGAAATAGTCGCATCTTCTACAGGAAAACTATCCATTCCCTAACCATGATGTAGTGTCGTGGCCATTGACTTCAAATCCCGCATTTGGTACAGCTATCATCAGCTTCTTCACTGCTGCAATCTGCGGTTATGCTGATTTTCTAGCTCACCACCGTCATCTCGGCTGATATAGTGCAATGGCCTCTTTTTGTTTGCAGCTTCCAGTAACGCGATTCCACTGCTTGCATACTATTGTCTATTATCACAGCTAAGATCGGTCATTGACCTATTTCCAGGCACACCCTTTCCATGCTTGCTTTTGTGTGCTGTGATCTTGATTAATGCGTGCAAATGTCTCAACACACCTACTGCTTGTCGTGAGAGATGTAGTTGGAGAATGACGAACAAAAACATAGAATTTTGTCTATGCAATTGTTGTTGCCTGTATTTGCTGATTCCGCTTGATTTGCCGACGGCTTTTGCGAAATGCAAATTATGTTCTCATCAACTGGATACGTGTTACACTGCGACAATAATAGTTATAATAATAATAACAAACATAATAATAATAATAATAATGATAATATTAATAATAATAATAACAACAATAATCAAGATAATAATAATAAAAATAATAACAGTACTAATAATAATAATCATTATCATAGTAATAATAATATTGATAATATCAAAAATATTAATAGTAATAATAATACTAATAATTTGTAATATTTACAATAACAATAATGATAATAATAATAACGGTTATAATAATAATAGTAATAATAATTGGCCAAAGAGTTTTTTGGACTTTATTCTTAAAAAAAACATCACATAAATTTTATAGATGCGGCAACAAATAAAATACGAGTATGTCGTCAACATTTTCAAATTAATCGCTCTTTTATGCAATTTACATACAACTTAGATTCCACAATATTCACACTTAGAAAATTCATCGAAAAAAATTTATTACAATCTTAGTTAATAAATAGAATTATAGTAATTATTTGATATGAAATATGAAAATGCATGGGTGTGCATGGCCTCTTCCATTCTTTTTTTCTCTTTCACCGATCTTTTTCCTATATTTGTTGTTGTAAAGTTCTCTTTTTTTTTTAAATTAGAATCTTTATGACAGCTAGTTTAAGAGAATTGCGCAGTAGACTAGCTAACTGTTTTGGATCGCACTACCAGAAATTTTATAAACTCTTTTAATATTAGATACATGTAAATTTTACTCTGTTCAATTCGTAACTCTCTTATAATTCCTAATAATTACATTATATCCTTTATTTCTGTTTTCTAGATATTTCGCTCTTTACTTATTTCCTTTGGGTGGAATTTTTTACTAATAATGAGTGATTTTTTAAGCGTTTGGTTACATTGCCAAAAAAAACACAGGAAAATTGCAAAAGTGTATACATTTCTTATTTGAGTTGATAAATCAGTGCGTGCCATTTTTTTAGATATTATTTCATGTAACTATTGTCCACGACTACGTTTTAAGTGGTCCATACGGAGAGGCCAATTTTGAATCACTTCTTCGAGCATCATTCACATTCATGTTGGGGATTCACTAAAATTTCCAAATTTGTTTGTTTATTTATTTAGCTTTAACAAAGCTTTAAAATCAAAATTACATTTTTCATATCTAGGGGCTTTTATACTCGTAATACATCCATATTAATTTTTTACTACATACATGGTTTAACTGGCATTTAGTATCTTACTCTAATAAATATAATTTTTAAACAATTTAATTCTTGTTTCTATCTTTATGTGGTTTGGCAACTCATTAAACAATTTAAATCCTTTATAAATTAGTGAATTTTGCACGTGTGATCTTAAAAAAATTGGTAGCCTATAATCATTTATATTCCTCAGGAAATAGGGTTGTGTATCCCTTATGTCTTGCACGTATTGAAATAGATATTTAGGCATTAAATTATTTTTAATCTTATAAACAAATAAAAAGACATTCATAATCAGTCTTTGCTCTATAGACAACCATCTCAATGCATTTAACATGACATTAATTTACATATATCTATTGCACTTTAAAATTTACCTCATTGCCTTATTTTGTAATACCTGAAGTCTTTGTTTATCACCACTTTTACACAGAAACAAAATTGTGGAACAATACTCGAAATGAGGCTTTATAATGACATTATATATATTAATTGCATTAATAGTAGAAATATTGTTTCTTATTCTTCTTAAAAAACATTTTTTTTACATATATAATCAACATGTTTAGTAAACCATAATTTATTGTCAATGATGATGCCTAAATACTTAATTTCGTTAACTTTTTCAATAACTTCTCCATCAATAATCAGTCTTGTAGTCTCTTCTTTTTTCTCGTTCAGAATCATGCTCTTCGTTTTGTCAATGGTAAATTTCAGTCGGTTATCCTTTAGCCACTTGCTAACACTTTCCAAATCTTCTTGAATTTTACGGTTACACTCGGCTATGATTTTGGTCTGCCGTATAAATGACTGCAACGTCCGCGAATATAAATCGTAAACAAAAGTGTTCCTAAGACGGAACCTTGCGGAACACCTTATTTAATTAGCTTCGGACTCGGTGACACTCCATTTACCTTAACTATTTGTGTTCGATTTGTATGGTATGAATTAAACCATTCTAAATTACCAATTTAATGTCATAGTTCTTCATCTTTTGCAAGAGGATATCTCTTTCTATGGTTTCAAACGCACGTTTGATCCAAAAATACACAAAATACCCTTTTGCTTTGGGCTATCTCTTCTTTTCAGTTCGTTATTATCAAGTTAACTGCACTTTCACACGAATGGTTTTTTCGAAATGCCGATTGATTGTCAAATATTAGGTTATTGTTTCCGTAAAAGTTATACTACTGATTGAAGACGATTTTTCAAAAACTTGCTCATACAAAGGCATTGAATTAACGGGGCGAAATCCTTCACACACTTTAGTATTTGCAAATTTTTCAATGGGCGTTATTATTGATCCTTTCCAGCTGCTTGGAAAAGTTGAGATCTCAAAGGATTTATTTATAATTGCATATAATGCAGGTTCTTCAGACTAGGGTCACAACAACGTTATTGAAGGAAACATTAATTATTGCACTACCGTTTTCTTGTTTTAACAAATATTGGTTAATATTTTTCAAGATTGTTTTCTGATAGCTTGACGTGTCAATAATGTTTTTAAGAAAATCTTCTTTGGCGTTTTTATTGCAATTTTATAATTATTTCTTGCCATTCTATATCGTGTCCAACTTTCACATGTACTTTCACATGTAACACAGCTCTATTGTATTGCACAACCTTTAACTTTTTTAATATCACTAAGTTCCGATTGAACCACTTATTTTCATTACTCGTTTTTGTTTTTTTGATAATGAACGATGAAACTGTATTTTCTAGTTCATTTTTAAATAGGTCACCCATTCGTTCAATATGAAATAAATTACTTGTTTCACTAATTTAACTTCGTAACAAGGCATTTCGAAAGAGATTTGTGTTGTAAATTGTAATGTATATACGAAATTTCATTCCTTATTAAACTTACTTTTAAATAAGGGTTGTCCCAAAAGTAATTTTGATAAAAAACCCAGGTCTTTAATTAAAAATTTTAATTGTTTTATTAATATATAAAGTATACTGTATGTATAGGGTTATGTATTAAATAGCACATCGGGAAAATGGCTTCCACGGCTGGCACATACGCTTTGTTTTGTCGAAACACACACACAGTTTTGCATAAATGTGGCTGGATTTCGCTCAATTTGCTCCTTTAATGTGCGAGTGGTTGTGTTCTTGTTGGCATTGTATTAAGGGAGCAGCTATCTTCTAGGAAAGTCTCTTTGATATACAATATAGCGTACAAACTAATGTGTGTAAGTAAGAATACATGCACGGATATACATACTTCACTATATATCCCCCTGTAAGAAAAGCAATAAAAAAATATCTTCATATCAATCAAGAATTTGCCATGAATATTCTAGTAATTTATATGAGATTTGTGTTGTAAAATTAAGTTGCTGCTCTAGCGGAGGAGCTAAAAAATATATTTTTATTTATTTAAACTGTATTACAATAAACGATCTTAACGGTAGGTGAGACAAAATGAAAAATGTAATGAATTGAACGAAGTGTACTGACAATGCAGTTTATGTCTGACAACGAAGTGTGACTCTGAACCTTTCCACAGGTATATTTATTAATTCTCAAAATGATTACTCTGCATTTCTTCCCGTGGGAATGGAATGCAGCTTGTTTGTGCAGGTGTCAAATGGATGGCGTGTGTGGAGGATATGGAGTTGAGCGTTTTGCTAATTGCGCAAAAATGGTTCCTCGTGTTCTAATGGTGCATGTGGCTTGCACATGATCAAGCCGGACTTAAGGGATAATTTAATGGTGGAAGGGAAAGCGGCGTTTTGCTAATTGCGCAAAAATGGTGACGTAACTGTACATGATCAAACCTGTCTTATGGGTGGAGTTAATGGCAGAAGGGAAAGGGAATGTCAAATGGTGACGTAACTGTAATATATGTACGAAATTCCATTCTATAATATCACCAAAAACAATTCTTACTTTATCACATAATTTAACAATAGAACTTACTTTTAAATAAGGGGTGTCCCAAAAGTAATTTTGATAAAAAACCCAGGTCTTTAATTAAAAATTTTAATTGTTTTATTAATATATAAAGTATACTGTATGTATACGGTTATGTATTAAATAGCACATCGGGCAAATGGCTTCCACGGCTGGCACATACGCTTTGTTTTGTCGAAACACACACACAGTTTTGCATAAATTTGGCTGGATTTCGTTGATACATCCCTCAATTTGCTCCTTTAATGTGCGAGTGTCGTGTTCTTGTTGGCATTGTAGTAAGGGAGCAGCTACGAGGGCGGGTCAACAAGTCCGTGACTTTTGGAATAAAACACAGATTTTTTGATAAAAAAATAATTTTATTTTTCAACGTAGTCTCCCTTGAGCTCTATACACTTTGTCCAACGCTTCTCCAATTTTTTTATCCCTTCCAAAAAAAATGATTTGTCGAGGTCCTCAAAATAGGCCTTTGTTTGCGAGATGACTTCATCATTGGAGTCAAATCTTTTTCCACCAAGCCATTTCTTCAGGTTTGGGAACAAGAAGTAGTCGCTCGGAGCCAAATCTGGAGAATAGGGTGGATGAGGGAGCAATTCATATCCCAATTCATGGATTTTTGCCATGGCAACTGCACATGTGTGCACCCTTGCATTGTCTTGGTGGAAAAGAACTTTTTTCTTGGCCAAATGAGGTCGGTTTTTTTTCAAATCGTCATTGAATCGGTGCAATAAGTTGGCATACTATTTCCCATTGATTGTTCTTGCCTTTTGAAGGTAGTCAATGTGGATTATCCCGCGTGCATCCCAAAAAACAGTCGCCATAACTTTATTGGCTGACAAACCCACTTTGGCCTTCTTTGGCACCGATTCACCCTTAGAAACCCACTGTTTTGACTGTTGTTTGTTCTCTGGTGTGTTGTGATGGATCCATGTTTCGTCCACGGTTACAAAACGGCGCAAAAACTCCTCCATATTGCGATTAAACAACGCCAAACCTTCCTGTGAAGTGAAGCACACGAAATTCACTTTTTTCCATTTTCTCCTCAAATTAGTGAGTAGTCTGATAAAAATAGCTGTCAAACACAAACTAACTGACGCAGCAAGTTTTTTGACAGGAGTCAACTGACAGATGCCTGTTGACAGGAGCAGGGTTGCTGTTTCAGTAAAGAGGTCAGAAATTCAAAAAGTCACGGACTTATTGACCCGCCTTCGTATCTTCTAGGAAAGGCTCTTTGATATACAATATCGCTTATAAACTAATGTGTGTACGTAAGAATACATGCACAGATATACATACTTCACTATATATCCCCCTGTAAGAAAAGCAATAAAAAAAATTTCTTAATATCAATCAAGAATTGCCCATGAATATTCTAGTAATTTATATAAGTGAGCATTTAGAAAAAATATATATATTGTTACATTAAATTAAAATAATAGATTTTATTCTGTCCCCAGTATTACCTTTAGTAAAATCGCACCGAAAGAAAACAAGAAAAAAAAACAATCAAAAAAAAAATTATCAAGAAGCGATAAGAAAAAATGTAGATCGAAACGTTTGTTTAATTAAAAATAATGTAATTTATTTCTCGAGTAACGAAAAACAAGTAACTTAAAAATAATTTCTTAAATATAATTTAACCTTATACTGCATACGCAGCAATTCTAATAAGGACAATGTGGATTTACTGATTCGAAGTCTGGTACGCATTTGAGGTGCATCCGTAACAACTCCCCTCTTAAAGTGTTTACGTGTATTTGACCCTTAAACTCAGTTCGGTTCGTTGCATCATGATGGCTTCAGATGTCGTCGGCATCCCCGACTTCTTCTTATGCTAGGTGTTTTACTTATTTGTCGTTTTCTATTGAGGTTGAAGCATTTATTAATAATTGTAAATGTCGCATCCAAATTTCAAGGCCAGTAAGATTTCTCTTGCTTTTTCAACTCTTCAGCGTTTTATTTTATTTAATATCTTAATATTTAACTTAGCTTCTTCTAGTCCGATATTTATGCAACAATCTTCTAGGTTATCTGTAAAGTTTTATCTTTTATAGTAACAGATTTTCCTTGGCTTAGTGTTCTGAGAGTAGTTTCTAGAGTTTCGAAAATACAATTCTATTGTAGAGTTAAAATTCCCACATTCATTAAAATTCCGTTTTCCTTATTTTTACTACAGTTAGATTTCCGAATTTACAATTATAATACAATTTGTTGCTTAATTTCTAAAGAAAATGTTAATGTCACAATTTTTGAAAACGAAGAATTGAGTTTTACGTATAAAAGTTTCATCTAAATAATTCAATTTTTCACTAATTTTGGTAAAGATACTATCTCGCATAAATAAAAATTTCCTTCTCTTATAATAGGGATTTTCTCTTCACAGATCTGTTCCCCTAGTCCCATTTTAACTATGTACAACCAACGAAATGCTCAGAAAAACGCTCTCCCCGTAAAAACTTTTTCTTCCCAACTATAGAGTTATTTCCTCATTTCAGTCGGTCGTAAGACGTGTTCTGGCATTGTTCGATCTGATTTATCAGGATAATGGAGAAGATCTACATGCTAATGCTGATAAAGTTGAAAAAACAAAATACCAATAAAAATACCAATATAAATAAATATCCCCAATAAAAATATTGCATAAAAACTGTGAATCAATTCCTTAAAGAATCAAAAATTACTAATTACTCTATTCGAACGATTTCAATAGGTATAAACGTTTTTTGTGAATCAATTAATTCATATACATCTGTTCTCAGTGCGTTAAAATTAAAAAAAATTTAATTTTTCTCTCCTGACCTCAAAAGCGAAAGGTCATTTAAAATTATTCTTTTCGGTCTAGATGAATACTCTACCGACTCTCTTAAACCGCCGTTCAGTTGAAACCGAACGCTGTGTTCAGTCGCCCTCTTACTTTACTCCATAGTTTGTGAATTTCCTATTTCGCTTATTCCAGTTAAATCAATAATAATAACTTAATTTTTTACCCAATAATTGTTATCGCTGACGCGAATTTTTTTTTGCTGACCTACAATTCTGTTCATTTCGCTACAGTAATTTTAGTGCATTTTTAATTTTTTTTTCTCCGAAATTTGCTTTTTGTTTTCCTGGTCTTCGTCATGTCTTCTTGTGGATTAACCAACTGCTCCATTAACGACAATAATGCTGACTTTGTTGCCTTTTCTTTATAATTTACGCGTGTCTAAGGGGTTAGATACCCTTTTAGTGTTGCCATGGAGCGGGCGGGAAGTTAGAAGGAGGAGAAAGGAAAATTGTTTTGTAGAGGTTTGAAACTCTGGTGTATTTGGTTTCGATATTAGATTCGATATTATGAAAAACTTGAAAGACTTGTCATGGGTAGGATTCGAACCTTGACCGTCCGAGTGAGAAGCGATTGCTAGTACCACTACACCACGGCCACCCCCTGTCGCCTCTCTCTATAAGTAGTGGCTGTAATTCTTTTAATTCCCCTCAAAGAAGAGTGAAAGTCGACTGTATTAGGCTAAAAAATAATCTATGCAATGAGTCTTGGGAGGATGATTATGTTTGTAGCGATTCATCTAGTGCGTATACAATCTTCATTGATTCTCTTAAGAAGCACATCTTATCGTGTTCCTCATTTCTGCCGTCCAAAAAAATTTGTTAAGAGACTTAAACCTTAGATATCCAGTTTATTATTAAACAAAGATTTGTGTAAAAACAAACTCAGAATTAAGTGCAATAAGTATCCTGATAACCAGGATCTAAAAAGAAGGTATAAGAAATTGTGTGTTGAATTAAAAAAAGAGATTCATACATGTCGAGATAATTATATTACCGTGCTCAATTCAGCTCTGCACAGGGAAATCTAAATGGCTGGCGAGTTTTAAATAGCTTACTGAATAAATCTACTTCTTCTAAAAAACCTACTATTTTACGTGTTGATATCTCTGAACTGTCTGACAAACTCGCTATTGCTGATGCTTTTAATTGTTATTTTACTAATGTTGGCTGCAGTCTACAACCGAGCCCTGTCCAACCGATGTGTCGTACTTGTCCTTCCATTGGTGCGTTTGCTGAACCATTGCAATATTTTAGTTCTGTTTTCCAGCCCATAACGGCTTTTGAAATCTTGAAATTTATATTTGTATGTCTTATAGTGGATGTCTTGGCAAATGATTATAATCGTTGCGTGGTTGCAGGGGTCTTTTCTGAAGATCTTAAATGCGCTGATGTGATTCCTTTGGTCCCTCTGAGGAAACTGATAACTGCAGGCCAATCTCACTTCTTTCTGCTTTTAGAAAAGTCTTCGAAAAGCTAATGAAAAATATAATTGTGATTTTTTTTTAGATAAAATTAGGTTTTTCAATCCAGTTCAATTTGGTTTTCTAAAAGGCAAATCGACGGAAGATGCGCTCTTACAGTTTTGTTCCCAAATAATGTCACACCTCGATAGGAACAAATGTACGGCTGGTTTATTTATTGACATTACCAAAGCATTCGACATGGTCAGCCACAATTTTCTGTTGAGGGAAAAGCTTGTTTTCGTGGTTTCATGCTCCACTGGTTTAGGTCGCATCTTGAAAATAGGTTGCATAGAGTAAAAATATATGATATAAGAAACGAAATATTGTTCCTGAACCTGGGTGTTCCAGAAGGTTCTGTTTTCGATCCAATTCTGTTTTTGGTCTACATCAATTCACTCTTCACGCTTAATTTCAAAGGCAAACCTACTGCTTTTGCTGATGACACTGGTTTTACTTACGGATTAAACAGTCCTTTGGACCTAATTTCAAATGTGAATTGGGATCTAAGTTTATTAAGACACTGGTTTGCTGAACATAATTTGATAATAAGCTCTAAAACAAAGATAATGTTCTTCAGCTTATCTTCCTCATACAATTTGGAAGCTAATGTGTACTTTCACTTCTTTATGAAGTCGGGTAATCTCAACTTTCGTCTAATTTCCTTTTATAATCTTCGTGGAAACCTTTATAACTTTTTTTCTGTACCCAACTTCCGTACCACTGCATATCGTAATTTTTTCTCGGTTTTGTCTTATCGTTTATTTAATGAACTCCCTCATTCAATCAGGAAAATAACAATACCTGGAACGTTCCTAAAACGCATAAAAATGGGGCTCTTCAGCCTTGATTATGCTGCATTAGAATCTCTGGTTTAATATTTTTTACAATTACAATTCTTTCTTTTTTTTTGCTTTAAATTTATATTTGGATTATGCTTCTTGTAATGTTTACAGTACATTTTTTTTCGTTTCTTCTTACTCTGAATTTTTAAAGCGTCACTCCACTCAATAATCTTTATTTTGTTATAATTTAGAGAAATGGAGTGGCATTCAACTCTATTTTTATTTATTTATAAATACTGTCATCACCTTTTTTGGTTCTTAGAACTTGAATTCTCTTACATTGTATGTATTATTTAATTGTTTAATGAATTTATAGGAATGCAAATTATAAGAATTAAATACATAAATAAATATAATAATATAAGAATTTATAATAATCATGTGCCTCAGTGACTCCAATGAATCCTACCATAACTTACTCGTCAGACTGATAACTGGTCAATACAGGTCCATGCTTGATATCATATTCGATAAAATCAGTAAACTTAATGATGAACTCACCACGAATAGAACAGTGTTGAATGATTTAGAAAATTTCATTGGAACAATATGCCACAAAACTGATGGTCTTCCAACCTATCCCCCACCACACAACAGTTACAATACTTCAATTTTGGCAGAATTATTACAAACCGAAGCCGAATTATTGCCACACCCAGTGCCGACAAACTCAACCTCTAAATCCTCGCACCAGCACATCGATCCAAAAATCGAATGGTGATATAATTGCTCCAATGCCAACCCCTCCTGTCACAATTTAACATGACGTGGACACCTGCAGAGGGGCAAGGCAGGCTAGACCGACTCCGCAAAATGAATCAGATGTTCTCTACTCTACTCATCAAAGGTGCTCCAAATTATGCAGATGTTGCTTGGATTTCTGAATTTTTCAAAAAGAGGTATGGCATCACCATCAGTAAATGCACAATATTCCCAACATCTCACCACAAAAACAAACGGAATTCCAAAACTAATTTACCTAAAATAAGTACGAATGGTTATTTGTTAACTCATCCAACAACAACCTCAAGCTAGGAAAGATGCGGGTCTCCAAATGGACGGATGAACCAACTAACAAAAACATAGAAAACAAACGAAGCAACGTCTCATCAAAAAAAAATTGTAAACGTTGATCCATTCCCCATCCACATCCTAAACCTGACCCCAACTGGAGAATTAAAACTAAAATATTTCCCAATTTTTCCCCTCCCGTTTATAACCAAAAGCAACCCCCTTCACGTAAGTATCTCCACAAAAGCACCAAGTGCCTCTCTGCCATCCAAGCCCCAACGCGTTTCATTTAATTTAACCCCTAACGCTGATGCTGTCACTGCTCAACCACCCACACCCCCTCACACGAATACTAACAGCTGCTTTCCCAATTTCGACCTCACAACAGGAGTCAATTACGCAAACTTTATCAGCCCGCATATGTTAAATCCCGCTTCTAGCTCGCCTTCTCCTTCGGTTTCACGGGCTCCAGTCCCTATTTTTGGTCCCCTTCCACCTAACGTTAAATTGACCCAAAAGATTATGGACACCACAGAATGCAGTTACGTGCTCTCTAGGCTAAGGGATAACAAGATTTAAGAAAATATACGTCTCTTTTTCTCATATCTCTACAACAAATCCGACTCTGTTTGCTTTGAGGGAAAACCTAAAGCAAGTGTCATGGTCTCCATACAACAGGAAGACCTTCCTACGGATATAACTTGTTTCAGAAAGCTTTACAATAGGTATTACGAAATCTTCGACACACCTCCTCAAAAGGTTGCGGATTACCTCGCTGCTTTCCGCAGCTATGTACACTCTAAAAGAGTTTCTCACCGTCAGCGCAGCCGAACAGACCACGACAAGCTTTTTCGTTCCTAACTTGCCTTCTTTACCTGCATCTCATCTACCTTGCCCTACTCCTCCACGCAACAAACTACCACTTACATTTTACTACCAAAACGTAAGAGGCTTGCGCTCTAAAACTCATGCTGTATTGTCTAAATCACACGGTCTCTCTTTCGACGTCTATGCTCTTACAGAAACCAATCTGATCTCCGACATAAAGAGCCAGGAGCTATTTCCATCTTCTTATAATGTTTTCCGAGATGACGATCACTCTCTCCCAATGTTTAATGATCCTGCCATCCCTGAAGTTATCCTACTTGCCATTCACAATAACCTCAGCTCTTCTCTCATCGCTATCTCTTCTTCTGTTAATCTTGACTATGTTTCAATTAAAATAACACTTCCCAACAGGTCCATGTACGTTATGTGTTGCTACATTCTCCCAGCTCAACCTATTGAATCCTACATACTTGCTATCAAAGCAATTGACCTAAGTGATTCCATCGACGTTATCCTTATCTTTGGTGGATTTAGTCTGCCCCTACTGAAGTGGATTCCATCTTATGATCTTTTATTTTTTAATGCGTCAAACGCCTGTTCATCCAAGGAATGTCTTTTCATTGATAGCATAACTGACTCAAGCCTGTGCCAAATAAGTGGAGTCCCTAATTCTATCTGTAGGCAACTAGACCTTATATTCACTAGTGATCCTTATCCTTTTAACTCCACAGTAACGTTGTGCCCCTTTATCCTATCAACTGTCGAAAACTTAAAGGTGCAAAGTAGTAAAAATGATTAAGAAACAACATGAAAAGTGTATTGATTTCCTTTATGTTATCTATTTTGAAAACAGTTAAGTTCGTTTAGCCGATCTTCGTAAAAACCTTAAATCCATCTTCCGTACGCAAGTCCGATGGGAATACCAAAGACGCGCCGAAAACAATTTCACACCGTGTCATAACTGCCAAATGTGGGGGCATGGTGAAAAGCACTGTAATGTAAAAACATTCTGTGCAATTTTCTCAGGGCAATCACAAAACAAACACCTGCATTTTTATCGCAATCTCCAAATGTGCGAACTGCGGAGGTAACCATAAATAAACAGACTAAGCATGCCAAAGTCGCACAGCAAATAAGCAAAGCAGAAATCTCGATCGCGCTTACAACTCCTTTGCGACAAAGAGCGCAAACTTCAGTGGAAACCAAGCCATTCAACTTCAATAGCACCGAGGTCTTTCCATCTCTTCCGAATCCATCATCTTAACGGCATCGGCGACAACAGCCATTTATTCAGCACTGCATTCAAGAGCAGTAAACACCATTGTCTTCAGACAGATGGTTCTCTTCAGCCGAAAACCATTTATTCATTCACCAAGATCTACGAGTATCTATTCTTACGAGTAGCGATCATTTCTGGCAGATCGCTATCGCGCAGCTTGCAAGTAAATATCTCTATTCTACTGTTAAATAATAGTCTATATGGCTTTTATGTGAAACCGGTTTAAATGGTGGTTCGTTTGCATGTAGCAATTATAAATGTTATAGACAAGAATGTATAAATAGAAGAGGTGACGGCGTTGCCATTTTAGTAAAAAGTAATTTAAAATATTGAAATCAACACAACACTCAAAAGTAATACTTATTTCAAAAATTTTCCTGTCTATTTACCTGGCGGGTCATCTAATCTCAACAAAGCACAGTGTTTGAGAAGCCAGTTAAGAAAACTATTCAGAGGTGAACATTTTATTATTGGCGCTGACTTCAACTGCAGACATTGCAATTGGGGTTGTTTAATAGCAAGTCCTTGGGGTAATGTGCCTTACGACCTATCAATAAGGCTTTACAATTATGTACCATTCTAGTACTACTTCTGTCTACTTTAGATTTTTTTTTTACATATATGCCTGCTTTCCTTACTAACCCCCTCTTACACAATGGTTTCAGTTCAGACCATTTGTCTGTCAGCTGTGATATATTATCTAGTCCAATGTTAAACTTCATGGTTGTCCTAGAAATTTGGAATGTATAAATATTTATAACCAGATTGATAGCCTTGTTGAAAGTTTTGGTAGCAAAGGAACCAAAATCATTCATTCTTCGGTACCTCGAATATCAATTTCCAAAAGAGCAATTATACTTCCTCGTCATATATTGTACTAAATTTAATCAAAGTAAGAAACTCCTATAGAATAGATTAGTAAATAATTTCAAAAATATGAATATTTTTCTAAACCGTACAATTAAAGACCAAATTTTGAAATACAGAAATTCCTCCTAGAACAAGAAATTAAAGTCGGTATTAACGAAAAATACTTACATTCCAAGCTATGATATGAATGGTTCATTACTAACATGCAATGAAAGTAAAGCTGAAATATTAGCAGAAACTTTCTTACAAAACCAGAACGTCTCGCAAAATAATATCAATCCCTCTTCGGTGTCCAATGAACTTATTGACAATGAGCGATAAAAACATATCGAATCAGATGTTCAACTCCATCCAAATGAATTCGTCTCCACAGACGATATTCAATTTATAATTTCCGATCTGAAAAATCGAAAATCACCAGGATTGGATAATACTAACAATGGAATCATCAAAAATTTCTCGAAAAAAAAAACCCTCATATTCTTTACGTTTATTATAAACGCTTGTCTGAAACTTCAGTACTTTCCCATTAAATGGAAAAAGGCTAATATTATTCCCACCTTAAAACGTGGTCAGAACCCTTCTTATCCAAACAGCTACATGCTAATTAGCCTTCTGAGCGAATGCAGTAAAGTACTTGAAAAGGTTATAAAAAATAAAACTTGATGCATTTCTAGGTACATTTGTATGCATTTGTCAGAGGTACCTCTCACCAAATTTTAAGAATTACCAAGGAATTCAAGCAGTAACTTCATCAAAAAAATCGGTTTGTTTACTTTTACTTGATATTAAAAAAAACCTTTAAGAACTACCAAGGAATTCAAGCAGCAACTTCATCAAAAAAATCGGTTTATTTACTTTTACTTGATATTAAAAAAAACCTTTGATTGTGTTTGGCACAAAGAGCTTATCTATTGTACAATCATATCAAATTCGATTATCCAAAATACTTGATCAAAATCGTTCAAAGTTTTTTGCGTAATCAAACATTTTTAGTCTGCATGAAAGGAGCTTTCTCTTTTTCCCAAGGTTTAGTCATTGCTCCAATTTTACTTAACTTTTACATAGCTGATCTATTTAGCATCGCAAACTTTATTCACGAGAAAAAGACTGAATTGCTTTTTTCCACATGGCAATTTTAACTTGAACAATTGCAATATACCAGTCGTTCGCAGATCTCCGCAGAGAGTAAACGTGTTTCGGCTTTTCCTAGAGTGAAAAAAAAAATAATGATACAGTTATCCTAGTAACGCTAATTGGTTGCAGTTCTATTATCTGGCTCGATAGCAAAGCTGTTAGCGGCGTCGATAAGCAAATCCTGGGGTACGGGTTCGATCTTGGAACTTTGTTTGTCTTTTTTTGTTCTTAAATTGTATAAACAAACCAAAAAGTGATAAGGAAATCACGTGATGGATGGTGGAGCTCCGCTCTTCCCATAACGGTAGTTGCCAAAGGCAAAGATAGTGCTGCCGGTGCCGTGGCGAAAGCTATTAAAAGGGGGAGGCTATTAAAAACCATTCCTACGAGTAATTGAACGAAAATGAAAATAGTGCTGCTTTAGCAGCTGACACAGTAAAAACAAGACAAAAAATTAAAAAGCAATTAGATGATGCGTCGATGTACATCTCTGATGAGGTGTATTATAAGAGAGGCAACAAAAACTTTGGCTCTCTAGCGGCATCTGAGTCTGAAGATGAGGATGAAGAATTAAAAGACCTTACCAGCAGCATACAAAAGCTGTATGAAAAGTGCTTGCTATTAAGCAAAGACAAACTGCACGCAAGCAGACGGAGCAACTAGAAGTAGAAAGCTCCCAGAAACAGAAACAACAAAACCACCAGCAGCAGAAACAACAACTGCAGCAGCAGAAACCACTGCAGCTGAAAAAACAGCAGCAACAACACTGTAATACAGTGGAGGGCTACGCGAAAGTGAAAGAGCTCCTAAAGGAAACGACGACGGAGGCCTACTCATTCACACCAAAGTGTGAAAAGCGGCAATCGATGCTGCTGAAGGGGTTGGAACCGTCTTCTGATTCTGAGGAGATCCTGAAGGAGTGCGAAGGACTCAAGTTTGTAGGAGTAAAGCCATTTACCACAGCTAGAGCCAGACGGGAGAAACGGAGGCTGCTGTTCTTCCTGGTGCAGCTCAGTCCCAAAAGACGTCTGGATAGTCTATGGAGTATCAATGTCCTAGACTACCAGGTGGTTCACTAGGAAAAACTAAAAAGGAGCGAAGGCGTTATACAATGCAACAGGTACGAATTTACAAACGCTAAACTGTCTGCGCACATTCGTGTATGACAGCGACCATTGCGTTTTAGCACCGAAATTACAGTTCCCAACGAAATTGCGGAATTGGAGGAGTTTGTCCAAAGATATTCTTACAACTACAGTAAGACTCGATGGACACGCTTCTCCGCAAACTTAAACAGAGCGCTCTCCTCGAACATGCTCCCCCAACGTCCAATAGGAATTTGTCAAACGAGCAGATCGACAATTACCTAAAACAAATGGACGAGGCAATTAAACAAACTATGGACACTACAATACTGCGGTATCGACATACGACTAACGAAGACCTGTTCCGCAATCCTACTATTGACGCATTGCACCGACAGAAAATTAGACTTCTGTCAAGACTTAAAAACTTGTATAGACAGTTTACTGACAGACAAGACCCGGGGATTAGAACACTGAAGTCGTAAATTAAAAATCTTCAAACGTTAATAAAAGAGAATTACAGAATTTCTGTAAGTTCATATTGGAACAACAAGGTTCGGGCTGCAAACACCAGCAACCAGCAACGAATATGTTTCCGCAAATCAATAATAATTTCGGAGAAAAAATCAAAACGACCTTCAGTGTCTTAAAATAGACCGGACAACAGACAACGAACGGTGACTGACAATAGCAGGTATTGATCCAAATGATGCCACTGATGATGACGACTTCTTTGTGATCGAGGATCCACAGGAGAAAGTTGAGGGGCGACTTTCGAGGAAGTATTCGAAATGAAATAGGGAACTGGCGATCCAAGAGCTCTGGTTTCACCCGGTTCAGCGACGGAAATATGGCAAATAATGTCATATTCCGAACATCGTGCTTCGACACCTTCCTCTAGAATCAGTGGACATTTACACCACCCTGTTTAATAATGCAATGAATAATGCACATTATCCAGCGCATTGGAAAACGGTGGTGGTTCAACCTATCCCCAAAGGGAACGACCGGCGAATCTCCGGTCGATAAGTCTCCTTCCGAATATCAGTAAGGTTTTTGAAAAAGTAATCAATAGAGCTCTGTCTAGGTGGGTTGAAGACAAACATATAGTTCCGGATAATTAATTCGGTTTTAAAGCGGGACATGATATCTGACATGCCGCGTCTAAACTGGTGTCCCATATCCAATGAAATAAAGGCAAAAACCAATGTACCGCTTGACTTGGAGAAGGCCTTCTACACCGTATGATTAGGGAGTCTTTTCTATGAGCTGACTAGGCTAGGGATCAGTAAACCACTCTTCTACGAGTACATTCTTTATAACATGCTAACCAGTAGACAGTTCATCGTGAAAAATTGTGATGTGACTTCTGTTGAAATATTTCAAATTAAAAATGGTCTTAAGCAAGGCGCGGTCAATTCGCCGATCCTATTTAACGTTTATACAACCGACTTGATAGGTTCACTTCCCCATACTATTATGTACGCAGACGATTTAATAGCGTACCGAACAGGCCCAAAAATCGAGGTCATTAATACTCTCTTGCCGCGTGACTTCGATAAGATAAGGCGATTTTGCGATGACTGGAAGTTGAAAATCAACTTTCAGAAGTCGGAAACCATTCTGTTTAGGACGCCGTTGTCTGGAGCCTGTAGGGATACCAGGAAAAATTGCCGTAAGTTTTTGATCATTGGATAACACGGGCAGCCTCTTGCCTGTCGAAATGTAGTCAGATACCATGGAATCTGGCTAGATCAGTTTCTGTATTTTGACAAATTTGTAGATGATGCTCTGGCCAGAGCAAAAAACTTTTGCCCTTACAAAGAGACTGTTTTATAGCAGCCAACTCGATGCGAGGGTAAAGGTAATCTGCTACATGGCCCTTATAAGGCCCATGCTGGTATTAGGGTGTCCCGTGTGGTTCAATGTACGAGCAAGCTTAATGGAAAAGTTTCGGGTGTTTGAGAGGGCTTGCCTTAGGTCTTGTCTTCGCTTGTACAGAACATCAGAGTCGGAGTACAAGAAATTTTATCCCAATGAGGTCCTCTACAATAGGGCGAACCTAATACGAGTGGACAAATTCGTAATTAAGCTGACCCGAAGGCACATTGCAAGAGCAATGACCTCGTCGAATAACCTGATATCGGGGGCTTTCTACCCGAATTACCTTTACCATGAGAGTGTGCGCTCTGACGGCTTCGTTCCACCGGAAGCATTCCTCTACCTTGATCAGATAGGGTTGATCCAGGATAGATCGGCGGTTCCGTTAATCTTCCATGTCGCTCGGCCAGCTGGGGACAGGCGACTCAACTACGCGATATCGCGATAAGAGGAATGTCGTCCGCAGCACCAGCATTTCTGGTGGTTGAAAAATGGAGAGGATGTTCTGTCGCCGTTTCCGTTAATTACGGACCAGCCTCACTAGAGCTGACCAATCTGTTTTCTCTGTAAATAGCGATGGCCAGCTTGCATAGGTTTAGGTTAGCATTTAAGAAATATATGTATGTATTGGTATCTGCAAAGGTATATACTAATATTTGTATATAATTGTGTATAATGTCTATGTGTGTGTATCTGTGTATTGTGTATGTAGGTTAGCTGGGCTAAGGTTTATTTGAAGTTAGATATTAAGTTTTTATAAAAAATAAAAAAACGTCCACATGATAAGTTTTTTGTTTACAAATTGTTTTTTCTTAGATTTAAGTATACAAAATAAATATTTATAAATAAAATGTAAATAAGAATGCGTCAGGGTATATCAAAATAAGCCTTTCCTTAAATCCTCGATAAGTGATGTCAGCATTGGAGATAGACCCAGGAATCATTTCACAAATTATCGTGGACGAATTTGGGGACACCTTGTGTAGCAATCCTGTTCTTGGGCCTACCGTGCGACTTTTCAACAATTGTTTTCCATGAGACAGCCGGAGTCATTCAGACTGCGAGAGGGATTGAGATTCGCAATGAAAATTTTATAACTAAATGTCATTACGTAAATAATGATCTAGTCAGAGAACTAGAATTATTATAAATTGTTTTTTTTGTTTAATAATATTATATTACTCGATTATTTATCAACTTATTATGACGGGTCATCACCAGACAGATCCCACAGCGAATTTTAGTGAAATACTTACACATGTTCCCATACAAAGTGCAAAAAGTGCTTTAGTTAGTGCCTCCTCAGCGTCAGTCGCGTGTGAATTACTGTAAAGCCATCCTAAATCTCAACAACGAAGAGGACGATTTGGTGTCGAAAATCATCATGAGCGACGAGGCGCATTTCGACTTAAGCGGTTACGTCAATAAGAAAAATCTTAATTTTTTGAGGCACTGAAAATTCGCGAGTGATGCGCAAAGAGCCATGAACATCCACTCAAAGCCACTGTGTAGCGCGGCGTTCACGCGGGAGTA
This sequence comes from Volucella bombylans, assembly GCA_949129095.1. Classification (NCBI taxonomy): domain Eukaryota; kingdom Metazoa; phylum Arthropoda; class Insecta; order Diptera; family Syrphidae; genus Volucella; species Volucella bombylans. The sequence goes on along the minus strand of OX422145.1, from coordinate 14,750,504 downwards.
GTGATTGTGAAATTTTTTTGAGGACACCATACGGTCACTGATACTGGCGAACGTTACAGGGCCATGATAAACGACTTCTTACTGCCGGAATTGGATGATGGGGCTTGGTGAATATGTGGTTTCAATAAGACCGTGCAACCGCACACTCAGCACGAGCCACAATGGATATTGTGAAGGAAGCGTTTCCTGTTCGCGTGATCTCCCGTTTTGGTGATTTGGCATGGCCAGCAACATCGCCCGATTTAACCATCCCAGATTTCTTTCTTTGGGGCTACATGAAGTCGCCGGTTTATGCCAACTTATGCTTTGCTTATTCTAAATTGAAATAAACTATAGATATATAGATATTGGTATTCCAGAAAAAATATATATATATAAAAAGAAGTATAAGAAAAAAGAAAAATAAGATAATAGAAAAGGAAAAGATAAAGATAAACTTTCTTATTACAAAAGTACATTTAAGTGCCCTCGTTCAAATAAATATTTAAATAGGACTTTATCAAATGTCTTGGTTCCGCGAAATTTTCTAATGTCCAAAGGGAGAGCATTCAATTCTCTTACCCAGTTTATACGACAGCTCAATTTGCGTTGAAGCAATCCGCATCGGTTCAATACCTGTAGAAATGATGGCCTTTATATGAAATTATCCAAAATGGGCGAGAGAAAATTGGGAGAAATTTAACAAATAGCTGATTGAACTGACACTTAACACACTGACACATACATTGTTCTCATTTCTTTGTCTTTCCAAATATGTCGTTTGCAATCCCACATTTTAAATACACAACTGAATACCTGCCGGATAATGGAAGAATAATGAGAGCGCGAGAGAGTAAAATGTTTCTATGCGATTTGAAAATGTTTATAAGATATTGCAAAGCGGTTACAAATTTTCAATGCGTTTTATAAACAGGAATGAATGTATGCGTGTTGAATATTTCAATGCGGTTTGAAAGGGTGTTTATATGAGCGTTTTGAACCAATGCGGATGCACATTGAGCTGTCGTATAAAGGGTATCTGACAAAATAAACAAAATATTGGTTCTCGGAGTTTCTGCATGTAAACCTTGGTTGAATAAAAACAAAAGAACGCGATGAAGTTGGAAACTGAAGCTTTTTGTACAGATACTGAGGCTCTCGACAAATCAAGATGTTGCTTACTGTTTTTAGGGCGAACAATTTGAAATAGGTTTGCAGACTACTACACAGAATCCTGTAAGTGTATACAGATATATGATCAAATCGATTAAGGTTACAAATATACCGCGTAATGTTGTTAAAGGCCACTGTAAGATTCCTTCGGGTTTCTGAGTTGTGATAATAAAAAATTGGACATCCATAGGTGGCTATTGGTAAAATTAAAAAGTAGCTAAGGTAGACCTTGTATGCTAAGGTATAAAGTGCTTTGTCAAGGAAAGGGTACGTAAATATCCGTATATTTTACCAATGATTATTTGAATATGTTGGTCCCATGTAAGTGTCGAATTTAGCCAAATACCTAAATTTATCACTTTATCGACATATTCCAAAGCAGTGTTACCTAAATATAGAGGTGGAAAATAGCTGCTATCAAGCTTGTTTTTGTAGATTACCAAACACTTTGACCTTTTTAGATTTAGGTGTAGGTGATTTCTTGCCGACCAGTCAGAGATTTCCTTAAGATCGCTGTTAAGTTTGTTTACTCCATCTTCTAACGTTCCCAGCTTGCAGCTCAAGTAGATCTGCACATCATCAGCATCTAAATGTATTGATGAGTATCGGACTACTTGTGGGAGATCATTAATAAAGATAGCGAGCAGCAATGGGCCAAGAATTGATCCTTGTGGTACTCCAGACATTAATTCTAAGTGGCGGGAGGTGTTTTCCCCAACCAATACGACTTAATTCCTTTCACTTAGGTATGAAAGAATTAAATTAGCTGCAGCGTTACTGAAATTGAAATTAGTCTTCAATTTTGAAAAAAGTATTCCATGGTTGACAGTGTGAAACGCTTTTGAGAAGTCTAGGAGCCCAAGAAAGGACATCAGGTCGTGGTCCATTACAATTCAGAAGCTTATTATGTTTGAAAAAAAGAGTCATTGGTTTATAAAGAAGTTTTTTAAAGACTTTAGATAGAAAAAGAAGAATAGAAACAGGTCTAAACTCAGGTGGTGATGAGCGAGTGGCAGGCTTTTTTATTATCGGTATAAATTTAGCAACCTTTCAGGAAGGATGAAAATAGGACGTCATGAAAATTGTGTTAAAAATGTGTGTGAGGGTATGAAGAATGTGGGGAAAATTATATATATAAAATGTGGATGTATTACATCAAGGCTTGTAGCCTTAGACTTTATTTGAAGAGCGGCTCACAGAACGTCGTTTTCATCTACTCTAGTAAACTGAAAGCAATCAACCCTTTCAAGATCAGGAAGAGAATGAGCCATACTCGGTTCGGCAATGTCAGACAATGTACTTATTCCATATTTAAGAGGTCGGAGCTTATATTTTCAGGGATTATTACCTTTTGTCAACCCACACCAAGCTCTCGGATATTTTTCCACAAGGTTTTTGCTGGCAAGATTTCATTAAATCGCTTTAAATACACTCTCTTATTAGCTTCCCTTATTTTCATAGAAACACAGTTACTTTAAGCTCGGAGCACTGTATGAAACTCAGATATTCGGAATCTTTTCCAACGTTTGTAGGCCAGGTTGAGTTGTTTTATAGCTTTTTGTATTTCAGCTGTAAACCATGTGATAGTGTTTGTTTTTATTGGAACATGTGAGTTATAGAGACTACGTATGGGATTTTGTAAGAAATTTAGTTGATGTTTATTTTATGTTGATAAAATAAACATATTGCCAGTTAACCTGCAGAACGTCCTCTTCCAACAGAATTAAGTTGATTGCCCTAAAATCCCTATATTTATACAAAGAGTCATGTTTTGAGAAAACAGGAAGGGTGTTTTCGGGATTGCTTGTAAGAAGAAGGTCTAAAAGGGTTGATGAGCTGCTAGAGAAATGCGTTGGATTAGCAGAATTGATAGACGCTAGACCAAGAGTACTGATTTTTTTGTAAATGACAGCGAACTTTTTTCAATAAAGTTACAATTAAAGCCTCCGCACAAAATAATTTGTGTGTAGAGAGGTGTTCAATTTTATAGGACTGTATAAAATTCAGATAGATCCACATTTTTTTTTAAAACGGTAAGATACACCGAACAAATATTTGCTGATACATGATTAGTTATCTCAACAAAATAATAATCAAATAACATTGCCACTCCCTCGCCAATAGGACTATTCCTATCAGCACGATACAACTTGTAAACATTCATATTGTATACAACATTAGGAATTTTCGGTTTAAACCAAGTTTCAGATACACACACTATGTCAACTTTAGACACTACAAACACATCACGAAATTCATCGATTTTGGGCCAAAGACTTTGCGCATTGCAAAGAATATCAAGCATAACATTTAAATCATTGTTTATGCTGTCAGTTATATAGACATTGGAACCACTAATCATTTTCAATAAATAAAAACATTTCTTTCACCATTTTTACCTGTAAAAAAACAAATAAATCTTTTAATTTAAAAAAAAATAAAAATTCTCTTTTAATGTTTTTCGGGATGATGATCGCACACCCCCTTTGATTGACTCTCCTTACTCGACTTTGTGTTAGTTAAAAAAAAACCTACCCGCAGATGCTTGTACGTTACGTGTTGTTACTTTCTTTCGGCACAGCCTATCGAATCCTACCCAACATTTGCTGCAATTAACATTTTAATTGACTTATCGGGCTCGCTTGATGGTATCATTATCTTCGGCGATTTTAATCTGCCTCAACTGACATGGAGTCCATCTATTTGAAGAAGAACTATCTTTTTTTATCGCTTCTAATCCCCTTTCTACTAAGGAATGTCTCTTTTTAGATCGGTTAACAGACTCTAGTCTATGTCAAGTCAGTGGCGGTTCCAACTATTGTATATGAAAAGACAATTAGACCTTATCTTCACAACTGATCCCATCAACTCCTCAGTATCGCATTGTCCCATATCGCTTTCAACTATTGATTACTTTCATCCTCCTTTTCCTCTTTCATTTTTCCATAACTCTCCCCTCCAGTCGTTTGGTTGTAGAGCCCAGCAAAGTGTCTCACAGGACTGAGAAAGAAAAATTGTCTGATATGCCCTTCCAACAAATGCCTAAAGTTTTTGCTGTGGTACTTTGAGGCTTTATAACCGTATGATGGGGTAAGTAATAAGAATGAATTTTATTCGAATTTGATACCTCAGATGAACTTATGGGTTCCATATAATCAAGAGTGAGATATTCTCAGATCACTGAATAGTATTGATCTTTGAATTGAGGTTTGGATAATAAGCGCCTTTTAGTCCTAAGGAATTGCTTTAATGCAATGTCTCTTGAGGTTCCTATTTCGAGCTCATTGGAAAAGCTTTCTTGGAATGGCAGGGACACAATATAACGAACTGTAGAGTCCCGCCGAGTGGTTTTCGCGTACAAACTCTCACAGAATTGATCCGCCAGTGAAAGTGAGGGATAACGTGGCAATTCATCTAGCTTCCAAAATTTCTCAATTTTCTTATCGAGAGATATCTCATTGAAATAAGATACATCAGCAGCATCACAAAACTCGAGTAGTTCAATTTTTGTGACTTATGCTCACCAGTCCATCTTGGAATTTTGATAGTTTCAGCAGTTGGAAGTTCACATTTAAATCGATCCAAGCATTGTTGTAATTCAGCTGTTAGTGGTTCATTCCAATCAAGTTCGGCCTTCTAGATTTGCTGCATAAATTTTTTGCGGTGATGGTAATCGGAGTTAACCATCCTAATGGGTCAAAAAGACGCGCCTCGGTTTGATGAAGTGTTATTGACATTAATTGTAAATTGAAGTGTATCTGCCGATGGATTCCAATGAATCCTTCGAGTTTTGATGACTTCTTCATTACTCAAGTTGGTGCAAGCTTGACCCTTTACCATTTTCTTAAGTGGGCAATTACTGCCCAGTAATTGAATTAATTCACGTTGCATCTCCTTGCTCTCATTTAACGTGCCTCCTCCACTCATTAGATCGTCTACATAGTAATCGTTCCTCAGAAGTTCATAACAATCTGCTTAAAACGTTGGAAAAGGCTGTCACTGACTTTAACAATCGCTTTGAGGATGTCAACCGATCCGTTGCAGCACTCACAGTACGCATCGAAGTACTCGAACAGACATTAGAGTCTATTTATTGTAACCAGCTACAAAGTGATGTTCGTTCTCTACAGGGGAAAATTGATGATTTGGAACGCGAAAAGTTGTCTACTGATGCTATTTTGCGTGGTGTTCCAGTAAACGAAAACGAAGATCTCGTTCGTGTTTTCACTGCATTGTGTACCTCGGTCGATTGCACACCAACCCCAGTGCCAAAGGAAATTTTTCGCGCTAAAACCAAAACCAATTCAGGTTGCCCAGCAATTATAATAAAATTTTCTTCAACAGCTGATCAAATTAAATTGCTGAAATCCATAAACTGTGCATACAAGAAAACAACAAAGTGGCTTTGTTTACATAATGTTGGCATGCAATCTGACGTGTCAATCTACCTCAATGAAAGTCTTTCTGCAGCCAATCATGCAATCTATCGGAAAGCTTTCCAATTAAAACATAAAAAGCAGTTGACATCTGTATTCACCCGAGGTGGGCGTATTTATGTGCATGTGAAACCAAACGAAAAAGCTTTTTTGGTAAATTCTATACACAACTTGGATTCATTTGCCGCCATCGAATAATATGATTAATATCAATTTCACTTGTAAGCTACTATCTCAGTATTCCTTTCTATATGTCACTATTCACTTTTTACTATTCTGTTTGTGTTTGAGTCTCTTATTGAGAGGGCAATTTTCCGTTGGTACCATTAATGGGTGATATCGGCGGAAATCTATCCGTAGGCAATGGCTCAAATGATAACCTGCGCGTTCTTCTTAAAATCTTTTGTGAACAGCAAGAAGGCCTTAGGGTATGCCACATTAATGCACAAAGTTTATCGGGGAAAATTGACGAATTTAGATATCTGTTTGTTGGTTCCTGCGTTGATGTTGTATGTGTATCTGAGACGTGGTTTGATCCGAGGGTAAGTGACGAGCCATACCCCATGTGCGGTTATAAGATCTTTCGCGCTGACACGAAAATTAGAATCGGTGGTGGCGTTGCTATTTATGTTCGTGATAGTTTAACTGTAAATCCTCTGTTTGAGTCACCACCCGATAGTGATTTTCAGTATTACTTTATAGAAATTGAAAAAAGGAAATGCCTGTTTGGTGTCGTTTATAAACCCTACAATAATATTGACCTGTCACCCCTCTTTGACTTATTAGAAAATTATTCGTTGTTATACTTGCGAACTATTGTGTGTTGTGATTTTAATTGTAATATACTTGAATATATGAGATCGTCACTTTTTATTGATTCCATTAAAATGCTTGGTCTTGATGTTGTAAATTCGACTATTCCAACGCACTTTACTGGTTCCAACAGCACACTCTTGGACATCTTTATTACTAGTGACTGTCAAGAAGTGTTCTTCACCGAGGTTTCCGCACCTGTTTTTTCTAAACATGACCTCATCTTTGCCACTTTTAATTTAGTCACCAGTAACAAACAATCGATTTATACATTCAGGGACTTTAAAAATCTAAATGTGGAGCAACTTGAGCAAGACCTTATTTGCCTTGATTGGCATAACGTATTTTTTGAAACATCGGTCGATGCCCAAGTTGAATTTCTCTATCACGTAGTTTTACAGCTCTTCGATAAACATGTTCCTCTAAAAAGGAAAGCTGTCAAATATAATAACATCAAGTGGTTTAACTCTGAAATTGTTGAGCTAAGAAACAAGCGTGATGCTGAATTCAAAAAATGGAAACGATTTCGAATTCCCGAATACTATGACAGCTATCGGTTGTTACGTAACATAGTTAACTCGAAGATTAAAGAAGCCAAACGTCGCTGTTATGCTAAGCACTTCGATCATAAACTTCCAACCAAAACACTTTGGACAAGCTTACGTGAATTAGGTGTAGGTAGTAACTTGAAGTCCATGGTAGACCAGGTCGATCCTAACGAACTAAACAAAGAATTCGCTAAAGTTCAATCGAAATTGCGCCCAAATGGAAACAATTTTCAAACGCCACACGCTGGCTTATTCGAATTTGGCCGAGTAGAACAAATCGACGTTGCTAGAGCTGTGCTAAAAATTAAATCTAACGCTGTTGGTGTCGATAACATCCACCCAACTTTTATTAAATTAATATTACCCTATATACTTCCAGCTTTAACATGTATTTTCAATAATATAATAACAAGATCCACTTTTCCGTGTGCTTGGAAGAAAGCTAAGATTATACCAATCCCAAAAAGGAAAGCAGTAGGCAACTCGTCAACTGAATATAGACCTATCGCTATACTTCCATATTTGTCAAAAGTATTTGAAAAAGTAATACACCATGAAATATCAAGTTTTCTTCAACAAGAACAAGTTCTTTGCGCCTACCAGTCTGGATTTCGGAAACACCACAGCTGCACATCAGCGCTTCTAAAAGTATCCGACGACATAAGAGTTGCAATAGACAAAAAACAAATCACCCTTATCGCTCTCCTAGATTTTTCTAAGGCCTTTGACACCGTTGATCATGAACTACTTGTATCAAAATTGATGAACTTCTATAATTTCTCTGCATCAGCCGCTAATCTCATACGGTCCTATCTGGTTGAAAGAAAACAAGCAGTTCATGTAAGCAATGCTGTGTCAGATTACAGTGCAATTTCAGTTGGTGTTCCACAAGGATCCATTTTATGTCCCCTACTTTTCGCAGTTTTTATTAACGACCTTCCTAAAAGCATTAAAAGTTCTAATTTTCACATGTTTGCTGACGATATACAGCTCTATTTAAGCTTTGAGAATGATCTTATTGATCATGCTGCTTTGAAATTGAATGATGACCTAAAACGTATCCATTGCTGGGCAGATGAAAACCTTCTGCAGCTTAACCCAAGAAAAACGAAGTGTCTTCTCATAAATAGAAACCCCTTATCTTTTATCAACGTTCCTTCAGTATACCTTGGTAATGAACCTATCGAATTTGTAAACAAAGCCAAAAATCTTGGTATTTGGTTCAATACAAAAATAAGTAGCAAGTAGCTATCTTGCTCCCTTGTTATTCATTTATATAATTAATCATGTCTGCTGTGTTATCAAAAGCTCATATACATATACCTGTCTTCGCTGATGTTATGAAAATATTCAGACATTCAGATCAGGACAGTTTTTGTAGATAGTGCCAAATGAATTTTCTTGAGAACTGCCCAGCAGTAACATAAACTCGTAAGCGCCTTCTATCCATCCCACGCATATATTCTTTCCTAGGTCAGCCAGTTTCCTTGGTCACTGAACTGCGTGATCTAGATGTAATCTGTGATAGGGAACCCAATTTTTGTTTCTATATAGATAATATCATTCAAAGATCTCACCTCGCTCTTGGCTTAATTAAACGTTGGTCGGATCTCTAACACTAGTTTGAGTAAACCGAATTTTGGAATTTTTAAAATGCGTGGGGCATTTGCAATTGTTCAATTTTCCCTATTATTCTTTCTGCGTTATAAAGTCTGTTATTTACGCTTGGGTTGAGGTATCTGTTGAATACGGAAATCAGGTCAACTTCCGTGTATTCTGGCTGTCTATGAAAAGTGGGAAAAGGAATGATAAAGTCTGTAGTAGTGGCTGTTATAAGCTAATTTTTCAAGACGTTTGTAGGTGTTTCAGTGGCTGGGATCAGATCATGGGCTGATCTTTCGGCACTGTTTTGGGTACCGGTTAGTGAATTCTCTGACGTTTTTGGAGGCTTGGAGAGGGCATCTGCTATTATATTCAACTTGCCTGGTTTGTACTTCGGTTCATAATTATACTCTTCTAGTATCGCCTTCCATCTTTTTAGCTTGCTGTTATTATTTTTACTACTCAAAGCGTAGGTCAGTGTTTTATGATCTGTGAATATTTAAACCTATGCTATGCTGTACAAATATTGTAGTACATTAATGACATTAAGGCCCAGATAATTGCAAGCATTTCTCGCTCATTGATAGCATAATGCTCTTCTGTTTTATTTAAAGTTCGGGAGATAAAGATGATGGGTTTGTCGTTCTGTGCCAACACTGCTCCAATCGTGTAATTTTAAGCATCAGTCGTTGGAATTCGTTAGTTGAACTGATTGCTTAATTGTCAGAAAAACAGCAGTTTTACTTGAAGTATTCTTCTAATGTTTAGAAAACCTTCCTTAAATTCTTAGAGTGCATAGAATCATCTTCGCCGATGACCACAATGTCGTCAATATAGACGAAGCTTATTTTGCCGATGTGTTTCAAAATATCGTCTAGTGTTCTTTGAAAGATGGCCGGTGCATTTTTCAGATCAAAAAGAAGTCGTGTGTACTCATATTTGCCGTTGTTCATTGAAAAAGCTGTGTTATCGATTTCCGACTCCTTCAGCTTTTTACCGCAAATTAAAGAAACTTTACTTTGAATTTCTAGTATATAACCTTTTTATTAAAAACAAAATAAAATGAAGACGAAAGAAGCACTAAAAATTTCGTTTGCTGGTCCTCGTGGTTCGCTGGTAACTCGTTGCCTTTTTTCATTTCCCGTGGTCTGCCATCTTGAGTTGGTTTAGTTGAGTCTTAAGCCGACTTAGTTTAAGCCAACTTAGCTATGACCAACTTCGTTCAACAGGTGCTGCCAGGTTTGGTAACACTCCCCCTGGTAAGCTCGGTTTCTTGCCGGGTTACCACCATCATCGCCAAACCGTTTAGCATCTAAGACCGCGAGCTTTTATGCAGGCCGATTATAAATGCCTGCCACCGTCTGAACTATAGCTGATCTGGTTTGTCAGTCTTTGCTCCGGTGAACATGCACAATCCTGCCTTTTGGCCAAGTGCTTCCGGGTAAATTCGTATCTACAATGATCACTACGTTACCCTCTGATATCGGTTTTGCTGGCTGAAACCATTTTGTTCTTCTCGTTAATGTAGGAAGATATTCCAACACACAGCGTTTCCAAAACTTGTCGACATATTGTTCGCAAGTCATCCTATTTTTTCGAAGAAAGACTCCATCATCACTAAGCTGCCCTGTGAGCGTTATACCACCCGAAGATCCCATCAAGAAATGATTTGGTGTTAACTCCTCGTCACTCTCATTATCTACCGGTACGTAAGTAAGAGGCCTTGAATTTACTACCTACTCAACCTCCGCCATCATTGTTAAAAGTAGTTCATCCTTGGGGTTTCGAACATAAGCCATATGCGCTAAGGTTTGTTTTACAGAACAGATTAATCTTTCCCAGCTTCCCCGCATGTGAGGTGATGCTGGGGGGATAAAATTCCATTTGATTCCCTCATTAGTAAATTTGTTTATTAATACATCTTTACGCAGCAACTTAAGCGCATCCTTCAGTTCTTGATCTGTTCCTCTAAAATTTGTGCCATTGTCCGAACACATCTCTATTGGTTTTCCTCTTTTCGCTAAAAATCGTTGGATCGCCAAAATACATGAGTCGCTGGAGAGACTATGAGCGACTTCTAAATGAATTGCTCTGACTGTTAAATAAGTAAATAGTATCCCCCACCGTTTTTCGCTATGTCTCCCTACCGTTAACAATATTGGTCCAAAGTAGCCAATGCCAACATAAGAAAACGGCCGTGTAAAACTTTGAGTCATGCTGCAGGTAAGCCCGCTATTAGTGGTTGAACTGGAACAGCTCTCTTAATCTTGCAGCGTTGGCACCTATTTTGAATCCCTTTCAAAACAGTCCGCAGGTGTGGAATGTAAAAGGATTGCCGAAGTTCGTTAACTACGGTCTCAAAATTTGAATGATGTGTACATGTTGGACTATCAACATTGTTATAAAATGTGACTTGGGTAAAATGATTGGCCTCTTGCAGTTGAATGAGGCTTCCTCAGACGCATCAATCCGACCCTTTACCCGAAATATACTGTCTTCATCTAGGTATGGACTTAAGTTGTACCATCAGCTTGATCTCTTTATTACGTCTTGAATTGGTGAATCATCGGTACTTTGATTTCTGTTACATAAGCCTCAAATTGGCATAGTCTGTAGAGATATGACTCAGCTCTAGTGATATCTCTTTGTGATACAAACGTCATCTCCTCTGACTTTCTTATTTTTAGTTTGATGTCGAGAAAACGATAAACATAAGCCATGGTGCCGCGCAGATTTTTCGGGCATGAAAACCGGGTGTATTCCACCAACGGATTCAGTAGAAATAATGAGTGAGTGAAAACTTCAAACTCGGTTTCATTAAGGTTCGGTAAAACTGATGGCCATGTGTCTTTAGGTTGGTATAGGAACTTATTGCCATGAAACCAACGGCTTTCAGATGAGAGATAATTTTTTAAATTACACTTAGTTGCATCGTCTGCTGGGTTTTCTCCACTTGGTATCCATTCCCATTCGCTTGCGTTTGAGTTCTCCAAGATTTCTCCAACTCGAAACAAAATAAACTGCTTAGTTTTTCGATTATCGTTTTTAATCCAGCAGAGAACCGACTGAGAATCCGACCAGAAATAACGCTTATGAATTTTAATAGAATGGCCCTTCACCACGGTCTTAGCAAGCCTTAGAGCTAGTACCGCCGCCTCAAGTTCCATGCGTGGCACCGACATTTGCTTGATGGGACCCACTTTTGTTCTGGAACATACGAGAGCACATTCTGCTTTAGGACCCTCACCTGTTTTATTGTATGCCACTGCGGCATAAGCTGACATACTTGCATCTACAAAAATATGCAATTCAACGGATCTTCCGCTTTCAAACTTTAAAAGGCTGAGATACGGTCTCTTTATTTTAATTCCTTCTACTTTGGGTAATAGCTTAATCCAGTCACGACATAACTGAAGCTGATCTTGACAAATCTCTTCATCCCATTCCGTTCGCTGTCAACAAACTTCTTGCAGCAGAATTGTTAGTAAAACTAAGTAGTGTGATATAACACCAACTGGATCAAAAACACTCATGAGAATTTCTAAAATATCTCTTTTCGTTGGAATAAAAGGAAGCTGCATTTTTCCAAGTGCCTTCGTTACCTTCGACGAATTACTCATAAAATTTCGGATTTCAAATCCTCCTTGCTCATGAACATGTATGACCTCCTTTGCTAATTCTATAGCTTCTTCCTCCGTATCCAAACTATCCAGAAAATCATCAACATAATGGTTGTGAATTATAGCATCAGCTGCTCTTGGGAAAGCTGAAGAATATTTCAGTGCGTTTTTAATTTTTATACATGTATTCCGCACAAGAAGGAGAACAGGTGGAGCCAAAGGTCAATACCAGCATGACGTAGTCTTCAAGCTCTCCCGTATCTCTTAATTACTGGAGCATTTGTTTAATATCTCCACATATTGTGATCTTTCTTTGACGAAAGCGTAACAAAATCTCTGGAAGTGACGGCAAGTTGTCCGGCCCAGATAACAGCAAGGAGTTTAGCGAAACTCCATTTACTCTCGCAGCTGCATCCCAAACAATGCGTAACTTTGACGGTTTATTTGGGTTGACGACGGGGAAGATAGGCAGGTACCAAATTCGTTTACCCCCTAAAATATCGTGGATCTCAGTTTGAGTTAGTTTTCTTGCATAATCTTTGGAGACATAATCATGGATTTGCATTTGAAGATTTTCTGCAACCATGGGGTTCCTTTTAAGCTTTTTTTCTAAACATAACTTTCTACGTTCTGTAGCAGGCCTACTATCAGGAAGTTCAAAGCATTCACCTTTCCATAACAACGGTACACAAAATCGCTTTTCAACACGTTTAGAAGAAGTTTCCAATAGAGCGTTTGCTCTTGCATCATCACCACTTAACAGGCGCTTAACATGTTTTGAGCCAACATTATCGACTTTAAAAAAACTCGCGTACAAGTTCATTTAACTTTCCATCACCGTCTTCTTGGCACTCACATGTACATATGATAGTTAACGAAATTATGTTTCCTCCTTCTACTGCTAACATATGGACCAAACACCGTCCACCCTAAACGAGTTTTAATAGCAGCTGGCTGACTAGTACTTCCTTCGCAATGTTTTAATGTTTTTATTCGTCAACCTAATTTGATCAATGCCAATCAAAACTCTAGGCTGAACTTGCTTGTAAGATTCAAATGGCAAGCCTCTCAGATGAGGAAATTTTAATTTAAGTTCCTCATAGTTTATTGACTGAGATGGTAAACTCAACGAGTCAACTGTGCGAATATTGGAGAGAGTATGTTTTTTCGCGTTCCCAAGGCGGACATTTTTAGGCTTACCTTTCCTGAGTTCCTTTCAGTCTTTAGAGTATTAGATGTCCACCTTAAACATAACGACACTGGTTTTGCTTTTAACTCAAGAATATTGGCTAATTGTTCATCCATCAGTGTGATTGACGTGCCATCGTCGAAGAATGCATACGTGTTGACTTCAATGTTTTTGTTGTAAAGTGTTACAGGTATTATTTTAAAAAGTATACTATTTTGATTTTCATGAACGTTGCAGTATCTTCTCTTGTGCTGTTATCTGTAGCAACCTGACTTGGTGGCTGTTCGTACTTATGCAGAAATTGATGATGCCTATAGAGGCAGTTGTTTACTCCACACCTTTGGTTCGATGTGCAACTCCGATTGTAATGTCGAACTAAATATATTCGACAAAGGAAATGCGTTTTGACCTCAGCCCACTTCTGCTTTAAGCTCATAATTTTACAGTGGGCACATTGTTCTACAGTTTTGCAATTGTTACTGCAAACAATGCAAGGTCGTTGAGGTTTTGCAATTTACTCATGGTTAGCGTTAAAAAATGATAAACTTGTTCTCTTTTTCTCTGGTTTTACTTCCACCCGTTGAACGCATGTCATGTTTGTGACTTCACAAGCAGCTTGAGCTATTTTATGAAGCCATGAACTAATCTCTTTTTTCTAATTTAAAGGCTCTCCAATTCAGTCGAATTTGAGACGGAAGACGTTCGGTAAGCTCTTTCAATAAAGAAGGGTTGTTTAGATAAGACTGCAATCCTGCGGCTTGCATGATGTCGACGATGTTGTCCACAGAGGGAGAAAATGTAATCAATGAATCTAATCGATCAGGTCGAGGTGGTCTTTCACCTTTTAATTTGTCTATCAGGCTGTCTATAATCGTCTCCGGACGACCAAACATCATACATAAGGTTGATGTTCGGAACCTGATCTGGGTACATTAGCTTGGACCTTACAGCATCTAGAGCCCTTCCTTTCAGGCACTTCTGTAAACGCAGGAGATTTTCATCATAAGAGAATCCACTCGCACGAGTGGTTTTCTCATATGGAGCTATAAAAAGCGGCCACTCTTCCGCATATCCAGAAAAATTCGGTAAATACTTTGTATCTATGCGTCTCGTTTCTATTTGCACGCTGCTCAGATTTGTTACACTAGTTGCATTTGTGTTGCCAGGTTGGTCTGCATGTAGATTGCGCTCTGATTCACGAAAATGTAGAACATGGTCTGGTGCTGTTGTATAAACATTGCCTGGCTGTTGTGTTTCAATTACACTTTCCATTTTTTTTTTGAGATTTGTTACAGTGCGTAGACTGCTCAGAAATCCACTCTTTCAATGTAACACTCCTAGACGATGACTCAATATCGCTATCATCGTCTGATATTTGTTGTTCCAATAGACTATATTTTGCATCAAGGTATTCTTTATCTCTTATGTCTTCTTCTTCTTTAAGCCGTCTTTCTTCGTCCAGTCTTTTCATACTCAGTTTAATGGATTTTGTGGAGCTCTGATCGTGTTAGGTTTGTGTAAATCTCGACCAGTAGCCAACTGTAGGCTTTTCGATGTCAGCACCTGTTCGACGGGCAAGTTCGATGCCCTTGGCAAACCTTGTGTCACTTCTTGAATTTGCTGTTGACTCTCAGTAGCTTGTTTCGAAATGCAGTTGGAACAGCACCAATCCTTATTCTCTATGTCAGAAGTCACATTGGCACAATCGAAATGATGCCATTCATCGCAGAGATCACACTGGACCATCCTATTGTTGTCGGGCCTACGACATGACTTGCAATTTACTTACTTCTTTTGTAGACGGGGTTTTTTTTCATTGGGTACAATGGAGGCTTGCGTTTGCGCTGAGTTTGTGGGTTCCGGATGGGTGGGCGGAGGCGGAGTTGAGTGTGCGACCTTGCTTGAATTAAATGTGGTTTGGTTAGACATTGATTACCTGAGAGTGACGGCATGTGGTAAATTATTTAATTCTGTTGACGACCTTGGGTTGTCGATTAAATTTTCAATTGATGGTGTTGCCTGAACCTCGTGCTGGTGAGGTTGATGCAACGGTCGGATGAAATGAGGGTGACATGTTGGGTAATGGATTGATGCAAATAAATCGGCTGTTCAATCTGACTTGTACTTCGGCTGTATGTTTCTGTGGGAAAAGTGGAAACAAAACGAAGCAATACCAGGTTTTAAGTGTTATGTGTGAATATAACCTTTTTGGAGGGACCGCTCGGTTTGTTGTAAAGACACACAATTTAATCGGGGAACTAAACGGCAAGTTAGGTTTAATGCTTAAATGGTGATGCTTAAGCTGGTGTTCGTGCTGCCGTCTGTGCAGTCTTATGTTGATCCAAATCCAAATTAGCTTGTTCAGTCCTACACTCCTGAGTTCGTACAGGAGTACCACGAAATTTTTAGGAATTTTACCGCGAATTAAAGAAACGTTACTTTGAATTTCTAGTATATAACCTTTTTATTAAATACAAAATAAAATGAAGACGAAAGAAGCACTAAAAATTTCGTTGCTGGTCCACGTGGTTCGCTGGTAACTCGTTGCCTTTTTTCATTTCCCCTGGTCTGCCATCTTGAGTGGGTTTAGTTGAGTCTTAAGCCGACTTAGTTTAAGCCAACTTAGTTATGACCAACTTCGTTCAACAGGTACTGCCAGGTTTGGTAACAAACTGTATTTGATGAAAGCCGCTTTTAAGGTCAATTACTGAGAATAACTCACTCAGGCCTAGTTGCGCAAGCACTTCGTTTATCTGAAATTGTAATGTTGTTCGATTTCCGATAATCGACTACCATTCTATACGTTTTTTCTTCGACATTATCGATATGGGAGATTTGCAGGGGGACCGTGAACGTCTTATAATGCCGTCTCTTAGTATTATAGTTGGCTAATCTGTTTTCCTACTTCATCTCTCAGGGCCATGGAATATGGATAAAACTTTGAGTATACTGGTGTGTCCGAGGACGTACGAATTTCACCTTTCACGGTGTTAGTGAAAGTTAGCCCCTCATCGGGTTTTGTAAATAAGTTTGGAAATTCTTGAACTAGTTGATTAATTTTGTTCTTTTGCTGAATATGTGGTCTATTTTTAAATCTATTTTTTTAACTACCGTATAGGCGCACTGATTTATTCTGATCTTTTATTTTGTATGAACATGTAGTCACGGCTAGTTTAAATTATTGCGGAAAGATCTTTCAAACTATTGTTTAGGATAGCATGAAAGGACTTTAGAGTAGGTAAGAGAAAGAAAGTGTCTTTGAGACCGAACAAATTAAAGACAGTAGCTATGGTGACTTATTTCAATGTTACCGCCTACAGAGTTCACACAAAAAGGTTGTGCATTTGGTACGGGTTTTGCAATAAGACTTGTTTAAACCAGTGTCTATGAGAATTTGTAATATTTGTCCACACTTCGTTCTGCATTCAAAATAGGACAGTGAAGAGCGAATTAAACTAAAATATGAATATGTGTGAAATCGATGGGTTGTTGTTGTATGTCATTTGGATTTCCAAATTGTGAAAGGAAGTGGTCGTGTTTGCTTTCTTCGCAATTTAGAATAAGTTGGTAATTAGTTGCAGCGTTACCTTGGGGTTCTCTGTGAAAATTTCCGTGTTGTTCCTAATATTGTATTTGTTGGTATGGATTTTGCACTTGTTCGTCCTGGTCTTCAGTTTGTTTTCCTTGGTGGCTTGCTTGAGTTTCCTGCGGTTCCATGTGAAAATTCATCTGTTGTTTAATTGGCACTTGCGCCTGTTGTGTACATGGCGCGTTCTTTTTTTACCGTTATGTTACGGTGATATTGAGGCATGTTAATATAATCAACATCTCTCGTTTGGGCGGTGATCTCCATTGGAACTGGTCTTTGTTGATATTTGGGTACCATGGGACGTGGTGACATAGGCTGTTGGGCCTGATTATTTGGATAATTCCGAAGGGCTCGACTGTAGATGAAGTGGTTTTGGTTAAATTGTAAGCTAGCTGAGGGAAGTAACCTGGTTTATTTCCATGAGGACCTTCGGGTTGTGAGATGGTATATTGAGTCCTGTAATTCAGTTAGCTCTCTTATATCAAGGAATCTTGGCAGATCGCCTCTCAGACCTCTGATAAAGGTGTCTAAGGCCTTGTCTCTGTATGTTTGCGAGAGGATATTTAGTGACTCTTTACCGATATCCATAAAACCTATTTTATTTATCGTTGGACTTCAAGTCCAGCGGGGTATGATACGACTCTAATACCACATCGGCATTGCCAACTATTTTATTCCGGATGGCATTAAGGATCTCATAATACTTGGGTGGTCCTTTTTTGCTTTCGTATAATTTTAGGATTCGGTCAACACTTTTTCTCCAGGAGTTAACTTTTCCTGGTTGGCCAGTGAAATCCATCAGACAATGAACCACATCAGGTTTTTTGTCCAGCTCACCTATGTCTTGCTGAAATTCTGAAATCATCGATTGGTCTATACCAATAAAATTGTCGGAATATGGGTATTAGTGATTGAATAACTTGTTGTCCTTCATTCTGAAGATCGCGAGTTACCACGCCTGTAATTAAGGCTTTTAAAGTCTCATTAATAACAACTCCACCAATATGGGGTGGATGTGCTCTTGCGGCTTGGGGATTCGGTTCAGGAACATTTATGACAGGAGGTCTAATAATATTGTTGGAGTTTGCCTTATTAATTTCAAAACTAAGGGAATTTAGGATTGCGAGAGTTAAGGGGTGTTATGAATTTGATTACTTATTCTAGCACTCGAAATTTTGCATTTTTAATAATGTTGTTATAAATTATGTATTGTATGTATTTAGTTGTATAATATCGTAATGTAATATAGTTCAAATTAATGAATTTGTTTTTATTTTACTCTTATTTTATTTAATTTCACTTTAAATTAGTTTTAGATTTAGCTTGCTAATTATTAGTTTTTTAGTTTCAATAAACTTTTATTCTATTTTCTGACTTTTACTTATTTTAATATAATTATCTTATTAAATAGACTCTTAGTTTCTAAACATTCAACACTACGTGCAGGCAATACTTTGGTCTTGACTTTTTTGGGAACCTCAGAACTACTTGAGTTCTTTACCGTACCGCTATTTTTACCTCACTCCTGTGGGTCCCTTCTCGGGTGCCAGTTAAAATATTATTTATTTCACCTAATGTGTCTCAGGTAACTCTTGCCAGGTGAAATACTGCACTTTTTTTGTT
Organism: Volucella bombylans; assembly: GCA_949129095.1. Taxonomy (NCBI): domain Eukaryota; kingdom Metazoa; phylum Arthropoda; class Insecta; order Diptera; family Syrphidae; genus Volucella; species Volucella bombylans. The sequence continues at coordinate 14,731,932 of OX422145.1, read as the reverse complement.
TGCTTTGATGCTGCCCTCTTCCAAGCCCTCATGAATACGTTACTTGTATTTGTTGTAATAAAAATCGTTGCAAAAATATTATTCAGAAGCTTTGAAACAGTTGTATGTTTATTTTTCAGTCAATCGCTAGGTATTTTTCGTCAGATTCGACTATTAACTGATATGCTCTTCTAGCTATAATCTCAGAATAAATCCTTAGACATTTTACGGAGAAACTAAATTATCAGTGTTATTTGATTTGCCTGAAAAAAATAATGTCTTTCGGGTACGATTGGGAATAGAACGCTGCACCTTCCGATTTGAAAGCTAATGCACTATTAGACCAAGAGCCCGCGGTATAGATTTGGCAGTGAAGGATAAACAAAAAATATGTAGATTCATAGGTAGTATTTATTAGTGTGATTGCAGTCTGGCAGTCCTCACTGACGGCCGAGGAAAATAACAGTACTTTTAAAATCCGAAATTATGATCAAAACAAATATTTTTTGTTGAAAACGATAGAGCAGAATTTACTTGCTTTAGATTCATTTATGCCAGACGTTTAGGATGCGGCGAAGGCCACGCCAGATGCCATCAAAGTGTTTTAGTTATGCCCAATTTTGCATAATTAAGGTATCCATGTCAATTTTACATAAAACATAGAACAGAGTTATATTATTATGAATATATAGTTCCAAGACGTTTACGGTGCGTTAAAGGTAGTGCCAGACACCGTTAAAATAAGCAAATATTCCATTTTTGCATAACTAACATAACCAATTTTTTTTCTCTCAAAAGATAGTTAAACTCTTTCAGATTACAAAAATATGAACGCCAGACGTTTTGCGCCCGGCCAAGTTCTTGCCAGACGTGTCCAAAGTAACTAAAGTAACAAAAAACGTGAAATGTACCCGATCGAAAATAACTTATAAAATTACTATTTTTTGCGTAAACACTAGAAATTGATCAATAAAATAATAGAACACCCGTTCTTTATAAATATACCAACCCCAGATACTTTACCTATCGCCAAGTGTAGGGCTCTTAGACTACTCGTATATTACTAGAGCCACGTCTATCCGTGTTTGGTGTAGCTACTCGTTTCGATAATCTCCCACTCCTTACTCTCAAGCTGGGGATGAAACTAATTTAGGCCACATTCAATCCTGTTTTGGATATGTAAGACTCAAAAATATGCAGCCGTTCTTTGGGCTCAGCAAGATCTAATAGTGTTTTCCTGCAGATAATACGTAGATTGATTTTTGCCCTTGGCGCAACCGTATTGCTAATGAACTCTCTTAGCTACTCTAGGATAGTTCTGTTGCCTCACAGGTCTAGCTTGAAGGCGCCCAGCTACATTTTCCTAACTTCATTGGCAATGACAAGAATTCTAAGATCTAGTAGCCACCATAAAAACTAATAAAGGTTTTGTTGTGGATTGCTAAGTTCGACTATTACCACCAGGAATGTTCATCAGGTACAGCATTGATCTTTGCACTCACGACAAGAAAATGCATTTTCCACAGCAATAGCTGTGTAATCGTGTCAAAGGATTAACATATAAGGTTAGTTGGCCATTGCCTCAAGAAAATGTTGCTGACAGTTTTAAATTCTATTGCACCGCAAAAAAGAAATACACAAAATATACGGTCCTATGACTCGAGTTGTAAAGGGGCTGTTAAAGACAGAGGAAATTGTTTTCAGGACGTATACGACAGAGGAACACCGAAAAAAGTTTAAACAAACCAGGAATAACTAAAACGCCTTTGTAAAACGTGTGAAGTTTTCGATCAAAAACTGAAGCAAGAAAACCATATTGTCCCAAAAGTAGTAGAAATTGTAATTGTTAGTTTGCCGAAAATGTTGTGTAATATTTATTTTCAATGCTCATTTATAACTACACTCCAGCTGTTAATTCTGTAGATAAGGCAAATTTATTTGGTGTGCGTTGAATGCTTCCAGATTGTCTTGCATTTTTGCTTAAACCTCACTTGGTTAAATGCGCTTTCGCACTCAAGTATTATCAGGAGTAAGTAACGATCTCTATATACACAAATCCACTGGTTCAGATAGTTTATCTCTCCTTTTTGTGAATAGGGTTTCTTCCACGCTGGCGTTAGTTTTTAATCAGTCCTTCTCCTTAGGACTCTCTCTAATTAGAACTTTTAATTAACTAAACACGCTCGTAAAAGGCCAAATCTCATTCCTCTCCTCCGGCAGACCTATTGCACTTTGATTCCATCTTTCTAAGGTCTTGAAAACCTTGATAAGCCATCAACTCTTTAAATATCTCTATACATGAAAATTTCAAATAGGTCGGCAGGACGGTTTTAGTAGCAACAGATACACTGGTGTGTTGGTTGCGAGACTAACTGAAAACTGGGACGAAAATCTATGCAAAAATCTATGCGAATTCTAATGAAAATTAAGTTGGAATTGGTGCGGGATGTTTTGTTAAAGAGGAGTTCCGTACTTAGTGAGGCGAAAAGTGTGGATTTCTTAAGTACTGATATATTTAACTTTTTGGCATACATTGAAAAATTTTTATGCTTCTTCAGAAATTTAAAACCAAAAAAAAATTTAATTATTTTGGAGATCTCAACCTCAGAACGAAACAGTGCTGCTGTTTGAGACTTTTGGAATCGTTTTGGCAGGTAGTTAACATTGTGAACCCATCTTCTAATACTAAAAAGCAATTAGAGTTAAAACTGTAAAGTTTCGGATAAACTGACACTTTTGATAGTTACTTTTTTTTTTATATAATTTAAGCGTGCTTAAGGGGTTGGATACCCTTTTACTATTGCCAGGGCGCGGGCGGAAAATTATAAGGAGGAGAAAGGAAAATTGTTTTTTGTAGTGATTTGAAACTCAGGTGTATTTGGTTTCGATATTAGCTCTCCAGGGGTGGGAGTACGAATAGGACGGAGAGATTTTTCTTCACTCAGAGTGATTCGAAGATTATAATTCACACTTGTTTTTTGTGCTTGAAACTCTACTTTTCTTTAATAGTTAGCGGTTTCCCTATGCCAACACCTCCAGTTAGTGACATTTTATGTACATGTTTTCGTAAGTGTGGACATTTAAAACAAACTAATAGTTTTTGCTTTGAGGACATCTCTGCTTTGGAAGTCTAAAAGGATATTGGCAGCTTGAAAAATTCAATTGCTTATGGTTCTGATGGGATTTCTAACATAGATTTAAAACTCATCGGGTGCTTCGTGGTTAATATACTAACAATTATTTTTAGCCGTAGGATTTTTTTATGAGGTTTTTCTAAATGTTCTTAGTCCAATGGTTTAAAAAAAGTTTTAGGGGAAGAAATGGTCAATGGTCACTTCTTCTTGCTATTAGCGAAATCTTTAAAAAAATTGTCAGTAAAAGAATAGCATCCTTTTAGAAAAGTTTTTCAATCCGATGCAATTTTCAGAAGGGAAAATCAACTGAGGATGTTGTTTTTGCCTCTAGCTCCCATAACTTCCCCAACCTTGATGCCAAAAAGTCTACTCCTGGTTTATATGTATATATATGATATATTGCAAAAGCTTTTGATATTGTTTACAACACGATTTTGTTGAGGAAAATCGATAAACTTGTAGTTCGTGGGTTCATGCTTGATTGGTTTACCTTATCAAATAGTTTGATAGATTAGTTTACCTTTCAAATAGATCCCAAAGAGTAACGGTTGGGGAAATGAAGAGCGTGACTCAAGTGGTAGGGTACGTTTTATAATGTCGCCCAAGGTGCATGTACCTTGACAACTACTGATAATACCGGTGCTTGAACCAGAATATCAGACTACAAATGTACGTATGAAAAGTGAGTGATGGCCAGCGATGAAATTAGCTTGATCGAGAGAACAAAATAACGGCTTACGTGTTTGGTGAGGTTCCAACAAGAACTAACTCGCTTTATTTTCGGCTTTTTCTTAAATACTAATTACAATAATTGATTTTGCCTGGTAAGCATACCGCACGAGCAATGGAAAATTGATACCTCGATTATTCGAGCGGATGTCTACCAGGCATATGCAGTGCTTACTCAACAAATAATCATCCGCTCGTGCGGATGCAGTGCAAAGGGCAATGAATTGTTGCCACCTAAACATTCTCCCCGCCTTGAACTACTGTTCAAGATGAACCGTGAAATTTTCTCCGGGATCAGATCGAAGAGCTGGCGTGGGTGTGCTGACTTGGCGGCGACGGTATTTCATGCTTCTCCAGAATTTGTAGCCAATGATGATGATGCAAGCGAAGGCAGCTAGGTAGCCAATGGCAAATTGGTGGACGTCATTGTTCTGTGTTTGCTGCAGAGACTCATTCAGTTGTTGCTGTGTTATGAGCTCTTGGATTTTAGACATTTCGTCTGACTGCCTTGAATAGCAGTAGCGTGATACAGTTACTTCCTGGCATAGGAACATTGGCACCGGAAGAATGATTAATAGAAGGGTCGTCAATTTAGTGAACGGATTATGTCGCGTTCTCTTCCTAGGTGGTGGTTCTGCTTAAGATACCCTTTCATGCTTCTTGGGACCATCGAGTATAGATTCTGGTTTTGACGAAGTTGGTTGCGTTGTCGCAGTACAAATGGCGACAACTACCCCGCTTTCCCATGAATCGTTTTATAGCTGCGATAAATCCATTGGTCGAAAGGTCCGTGACTAATTCTAGATGGACTGCCTTCGTTGCGAAGCAGCAAAAAACAGCGATGTATGTTTTTGGGGATGCTTTCCTCTCACCTTAAAATGGGTCTTAAATGGTCCGCAAAAATCGACTCCCGAATTGATAAATGGTCGTGCTGGTTGTACCTGTGCGCCGACAAGTTTCCCATAATTTGCGTGAGCAACCTTGGTCTTGCTCTTGCGCATCTCACACACCGCTGAATTATTCACCGTGCTAGCGTTTTGCCCTTGACGGGCCAATATTTCTGCCTTGTGGTAGCTAGTAAAGCTTGCGGACCGCAATGTAAGTTCTCATGATGGATGGCTGTCATCAGTAACTTCGTAAACGGATGAGAGTATGGGAGTAAGAGTGGATGTTTTGCTTCATATGGTAATGATGAGGCTTCTAGCCGACCTCCTACTCGCATAGTACCTTCTTCATCGATGAACGGGGCTAGGCTTGCGATTGGGCTATCTCTTCAAGTTTCTGAAGTTTGCTTTAGGCTGCTTAGGTCCTTTTCGAATTCTTCTTTCTGCATGATCTTGATGATGTAGGTTAAGGCCTTATATAGTTCTGTTGGTTTTAAGCTGCCCGATTTTCTTATTAATTCCTTGTTTGCCGCACCTTTCAGATTGTGAGTGAAGCGAAGTGTGTATGCGACGATACGTTGTAGTCTTCTGAAGTTGTTTTGATGATTAATGTCGTAGATAATGTTGGAAGATTCTTCCGTAACTGAGAGTACGTGTTTTGTAGTCCTTTTTTCGATGTCGCACTCACCTTTAGGTGATGGTGGAGGGGGCCATGATGATTCTGTACCATGCGGAAATAGTGGTCCATAAAACCATAGATTGCATGCCGCTAACTTGTCTGCTGGGATTCCACGGGATAACATATGATGAAAATTAAACACTCACATTACCATATTTGCTATTTGCGTTAATATTCTTATACACTTAAAAATTCATACATTCAGACTTTCAAATTCTGCACACTTTTGCACATCACATACATACATTTGTACATTCATATTTTTATACATTGTTGGAATACTAATTACTGTACTTATATACCTCATTACTTTAGATAAATACTTTACATTCCTTCTTAATAAAATCAGTTGTTCACGAGATCTTAGACCCGAGTTGATCGGTTTTGTTTTATTTCAAGCGAAAGTGCAAATATAGCAGTTAATATTTATTCTCCCAAGGGTTATTTTCGATAACATGTCTGCAGGATTTTTTTTTTTTTTGTGAGCTTAGCGGCGAGTGTTGCAGCGCATAATTCGAGTCGTGGTATCGATAACTTCTTTATAGGAGCAACCTTAGACTTTGCACATAGCAATCGGACAGTGATGATTTTGCCCTTGTTATTAGATCGAATATAAATCGCTGCCCCGTATGCATTCTCAGATGCATCAGCAAAGGCGTGAATTTGTACAGAGTTGGGGCTTCGGTGCGAGAAGACGTGCCGATCGATTTTTATGTCCTTTAGATATCTTAGACCCTCACGGAATCGTATCCACTCTAACTGTAGCTCGTTGGGAAGAGTAGAATCCCAATCTGCTCCTTCCTTCCAGAGTTTTTGTAAGAATATTTTTGCTGTTATTATGATTGGGCTTAAGAAACCCAGTGGGTCGAATAGATGGGCGATGTCAGACAATACTGTTCGCTTGTTGATTCTGTCATTAGGACTAGGTTGGAAGCTCACAGTGAAGGTATCCGACTTGGGTCGCCATGCTTGACCAAGCGTCTTTACGTGGTTTGTCTCATCCATGTCCAGATCCAGTTGTAGTGCGACGTCGCTTGCCGGATCATTCTCCAGCAAGGCTTGATGATTAGCACACCATTTTCGTAGCGTGAATCCAGCTGTGTGTAGTAGACGGCTTATTTGTTCCTGCATCTGTAATACAGTGCTAAGACTATCGGATCCTGTCATCAGATCATCGACATAGAAGTCTCTCTTAAGAATTTCTGCACCTTGGGGTAAGTCCCTATTTCGTCATGGGCTAATTGTTGTAAACATTTTGTGGCTAGGTAGGGCGCTGAGGTTTTTCCGTAAGTCACCGTATTTAGTCGATAGATTTGTATTTCATCTGTCGGGGCGTCTCTCCACAGGATCAGTTGGAATTGTCTGTCTGACTCGTGGACCATAACTTGCCGATACATTTTCTCGACATCAGCCGTGAAGTCATACCTGGGTGGTCGAAAACGAAGTAGGATGGATAGTAATTCATCCTGAATTGTAGGACCAGTCGACAGTATGTCATTAAGTGATACGTTGGTTGTCGTCTTCATTGACGCATCGAAGACAACCCGTAGCCTTGTAGTGGTACTGCTTGGTTTTAGTATACTGTGGTGAGGAAGGAAGAAGTGTGTCCCTTTGATCTTGCTTGGGTCGATTTTTTCCACGTGCCCAAGATTTTTTTATTCGTTTATGAATGCAACATATTGCTGCCTGATGTCTTCATATCTCGTCAATTTTCTTTCCAGAGACAAATATCGCTGCAAGGCAATACCCTTCGATTCTCCTAGTCCACATGGATTGCTCTTAAATGGAAGCCTAACTACGAATCTGCCATTCGAAGTCCTCTTAACGTTGTCCGCAAAATGTTTTTCAATCCTCCTTTCTTCAGCTGTGTGATTGTTGTCTTGTCTTGCTTGGGCTTCTTCCAACTTCCAAAATCTTTCCATATCTTCCTTCAGTTGATCTTCACTGCAGATTCCACATAATGCCCAGGATTGAGGAAGGCTTCCAGCCCTCCCAGCTACTATCCAACCAAGGCGTGTATTCTGAAGTATTGGCAGGTCCCTTCCTAGGCTAATCTGTCCGGCTTCGATTAGATGATAATACACCTCGACTCCAATTAACATGTCTATATGATCCGGGCAGTCAAAGTGCGGGTCCGCTAACTGAATGTTATTCGGGATAGTCCAATTTGATGTATTGATCTGTCGTGTTGGTTGAGGGGGGGTTATTTTTTGGCAGGACGAAGGCTTCGAGTCTCACCGAAAATCCTGTTATTAGAGATTTCAAATGAATATTCATTCTTTTGTGTGAAAGCCTTGTGCCTTCTCCGATTCCCAGAATGCCCATCTCCGGGAGCTTGAGTTTTCTTGCCAGCTTCTGAGTGATGAAATTAAGTTGAGACGCAGAATCCAATAGTTCTCTGCATTCCACAACTGTACCTTCGTTGTCCTCAAGGTCGACAATAGCTGTACCAAGGAAAACGTAGCCCTTGTCGTTCCTTGATACTGCAGTTGCAGTCACAGTCGCACCTTCCTGTATTGACAGTTTGGGACGATATGGCAGAATTTTAGACAATTTATGCAACGATTTGCCCTTTTTACGACGTCTAAGCGGTTGGCTGGGGTTAGGCGTAAGAACATCTGGCAGGCATACAGTTTGTGATCAGTACCGGGGCATAGTGGACAATTTCCATTATCCGCTGAGACTGACATCAACAAACGTGCCGTAGATTTTCTTGAAGGTTCTTCAGAAATTCTGCCCTTATTTCTCAGAGCCTCTAAAGATTGGAAACGAACTTCGAGGAAGCCCAGGAACCCCGATAATGATGGCAGAGCTCTGGGTTGTTTCAGCGACTGCTCGTACAATGTGTGAGTGTTGCGGTCGAGTTGCGGTAGATGAACCAGAAAAGGATCCCAGTTCTGCGTGTCTGCTCCGAGATTGTTGAGTCCATGTAGGCATTCCTGCGTGGTGTCATGCATTGTCTTTAATCCTGTGGCAGATTCCGTTGACAACGAGACTTGTTGTAGCAGCCGATTTATGAAAAGTGTTGAAAGGAGCCTCAGATTATTGTATCGATCTTGTAGCATTTTCCAGGCTGAAGAATAATTCTCGTCGGAGATGCTTAGATGTCGAATAAGTCTTTGGGCATCCCCCGACAAGTTGGTTTGTAGGTACCACATTTTTTGGCACCCTGACATTGCTTGCTGATCCACCATTTGGGTGAATAGGTTGTGGAATTGGTTCCATTTGAGGTAGTTGCCGTCGTATTTTGGAAGTACGATCCGGGGAAGATCCAATTTTGTTTTATCAATTGGTGTGGATTGTTGTGGTACGGTATGACTTTCGCATTCCACCGCGCACCGTACTAATGTCTCCAGAACCGCCGCTTCCAGCTTGATGTAGCCGCCCATGTCGTGGCCAGCCGCTGATGGGTTATCCGTTGACTCCCATATGTTGTTCTGTATGTCTTCAATTTGGGACCAAAAGTTTTTAATGCTCTCTGCCTTAAATTCCCAAAAGTGTTTTGACGTTATTTGAGGTTGCTGAATGCGCTCAAGTGTGCGTCACAGATAGCTGCCGCCTTACCATCCTAGCAACTTCATTGGTTACTTCCTGATGTGAAGTGCAAGGATCATCGTATGAGCGAGGTTTCACTGATGCTTTCGTTGACACTCTCTGTAGCTCGTTGATGTATCTGCATGTTCTCCTGAAACTCCTGCTTGTAGCTATCGTAGATCTTCTTTATGGCATCATAATAACCTTTGTTGAAGTATGGATGATTGAGCCCGCTTACATGAGCGGCCCTGATGGCGCTGTCCGTAGCGTCGGATTGTTCCCAGTGCTCCTCGAGTTTTTGGAGGCGCACCTTGAAGTAGGTTAAAGTTTTCCGATCTGCGGAATCCTTCTTGTAATTCACGATGATCCGTTCGATTTCCTCGCCTGTTGCACGTTGGGCCTCTTGCCTTTTGATTCATGATGGCTTGTGAAAAATGCTTCCTTGTCAAATTTCACAGATCAAGCTCCAATCACGTCGGGGTCACCAAAAATAATGTACGTTTTATAATGTCGCCCAAGGTGCATGTACCTTGACAACTACTGATAATACCGGTGCTTGAACCAGAATATCAGACTACAAATGTACGTATGAAAAGTGAGTGGTGGCCAGCGATGAAATTAGCTTGATCGAGAGAACAAAATAACGGCTTATGTGTTTGGTGAGGTTCCAACAAGAACTAACTCGCTTTATTTTCGGCTTTTTCTTAAACACTAATTACAATAATTGATTTTGCCTGGTAAGCATACCGCACGAGCAATGGAAAATTGATACCTCGATTATTCGAGCGGATGTCTACCAGGCATACGCAGTGCTTACTCAACAAATAATCATCCGTTCGTGCGGATATTTATAGTCAGCGTAATTAAAAAACAATAAAACAAAGAACCATATAAAAAAATCTATTTTGCCCGTTTACATTTTATATGAAGCCAGCAGTGCAAAGGGCAATGAATTGTTGCTACCTAAACAGGTAGTATATTATCTTCCAAATCGGATGGTTCGCTGTTCAATACCAGCCACGCCCAAAAGACACTCTTTTTTTCAAGCAACTAAAATCTCGTTAATTTAGTAGTTGCATAGAATATAACATCAAGTTCAATTACGCTAATAATTTAGTCTCCCCATCAAATATTGGAAGCCACCCATGAAGCGAAACAACCACTGCCCCCAAAAATCTTTCTTTCCCTCTCTGTCCTATTTTCCTAAAAACTTAACACGTGCTCAGGCACTTTAAGTGTAGTCATACGCACTTGAGTGTTAATTCTTAAAAAAATAAAAAAACATATATACGAGTATATACTAGCTGGCCCGGCGAACTTCGTACCGCCATATTTTTTTCGTGAATATTTTCGAAATTCCTGAAAGACTTTCTTTACTATTTATGCCCGCCTTGGCTTCACACGGTGGTGTACAGTCGCGGACTAAGGAAATGTAATACTTCCTGTAAATTAAAATTAGTTGGATTTTCAATAATTCCATATATTGACACGTTTGATGTATCGGAAGTGATTAAAACATCAAATTAAAAAGTACCGGATATGTTACACGTTACAGACAAAATCTTCCGTTTACAATACGACCATATTATGAAATAAAATTACAATTAAATAATTCGACCATAACTATTGTAATGCCTTGTAATAAAAATATTTTTCGTTTTTCCTTCTGGAGAGAAAACAAATTGCGCCGATGGTTTGCCGACTCTCGAGCACGCAACGTACAACTACCCATTCGAAAATCACGGCAATTTAAGGTTTAAGGTTTCCACTTACTTCTAACGATTAGCCTTGGAATTTATTAATTTTCATTGCGAATGCAAGGCGCACTGGAAACTGGACACGTTTGAATTCAAAAGGAAAGTCAGTTGGCATTAGTGGTATTCTTGGAATAAGCACATCCTCGCGTTTGAATTTTCCTATGATTATAGTAGCTTCAATCAAATTTTTCATCATTTTTTCACAGCGAGTCTTGTTCCGTTGCCCCATTTGGCTGATTCAGATAGCTTAATATAATTATCACAGAGCCAACCTTTAGCTGTGAATTGTGTGGCGGTAGTCCTGAAAAATCCAATGAATTTAGGAATTCAGTTGGATAATTGACTACTTCATTTGGATCGATAATGGAATCGATCGACTTAAATTAATGCATTTGTCCATCAATTTGACTCTGAATTTTTATATTTAAATCATCTACATCCTTATTTTTCGCTGATAAAATGGCTCGTTCGCTGAACTAAGCATGGTTTTTATAATTCACACCAATATGTGGGAACACATTCGATATTAATTCTTCCTTTGACGTTGTGAATTGACAAAAATTTGGTGGAATAGAAATGAGAAGTGTCAACAGGAATTTTCCCATTGCCAATGTCTAATAATGCAATTGAAAACACTTCCGCCGATACGTCATTTTGTAGCACCACTTGCATATTCTTTGTTAACTTGAGATTTTTCACGTATCTCCATAAATTTGATGCCTTCAAGCAAGCATTTATTTCATCAGCAGCTATTCATCTGGAACTGACTGGCAGCGTTTGGCGAAAATCTCCAGCAAGTAGAATCATCGCGCCTCCGAAGAGGTTCTGATTGCTATGCAAATCTCTTAATGTTCGATCGAGTGCCTCTAATGCTCGTTTGTGCGCCATTGTATACTCATTCCCAATTATTAAGTTACAATTTTTTAGCACTTTCGCCACTGCTGATGTTTTGGTTATATTACACGTCGGTTCATTTATTGTTTGCAAATTTAATAGCAGTTTGAGCGCAGAATAAACGGTTCGTCCAAGTTCTAACAATGTAGCAGCGATCCCAGATGATGCTATGTTATCTTGTGCCCGAATTGTATCTAAAATCAATGAAATCAAAAATGTTTTAGCAGTTCCGCCGGGTGCATCAAGGAAAAAATTCTGCTTAACTTTAACTGCTTACATTATCGTATAGTAAGCTATACGGACATACCGGACACCATCACGCACAAATCCTCTAAAGATATCAATACCTCATTGTGTACGAGTATCTCTGCGCAAATTTCAAGTTCGGGATTTCCCGTTGTTGAACGTACTCGATGCAAAATGTCTTCAGCCATATTGTCTTTGTATTTGTTCTACAAATTATGTGGGTTCGATGGAAAGCACGTTGAAATTAGCATGGCAAAAAGTGAGCGAATTTGATGCAAAGGAGACGAAATAACAGCATCAACGAGTGTGTGATCTCAATGAATGTCATCCTCCAGTAAATGTAAACGTTGACAGGCTTCTCGATATGTTGCGCACAATTCACCATTGACCATTCGTAGAAATTCGAATGAAGTTGGTCCACGAACATTAACTAATAACAAACCTAAGTAAAAACATTCGTCATTGCTTGGGTGAACTATGTAAACTCTTGGCGCTGCGTTTTCTGCCGTGAAATAAACTCGTTTTCCATTCTCTAGGTGAACAGCTAAATGAAAGACCGTGAGATGACGTTCATGTATAGAAAATGAGAAGATTCTCCAAACCACCTCATTGCTACTAACATATCCTCCCATCTGATATAGTGAAACTTCATCGTTATTATTTGAAGCTGCAATACCAAATACAGCCATGGCGTTTCCTTTCGTGATTTGACCGAATTGCAGTACTCAACATTGCAATACGAATTAAATGAACAATCCAGCTGTTGTTGCCTACGACATCCTTATTTTGACTTACAACGTTATTGTTCTCCCGTTATCTTCTACAGAGTGACGACGATACAGAGGGTAACCGTCATTGCCTGTATCAGCCAACAAAGCACAGGGATAACGCTTCGAGTATTTGTTGTCGATCATACACGGTGATTCCCGACTGTGTTCGCCACTAGGTCCATAATCGGATTCTTCTTCACTACTTCATACAATTCTGAATCTACTTCGGGATCAGGAATTTCTGCGCAAATTATTGAGTCAATTTCATCCGGTCTTATTTTTTCGACCATTCACAGGAGAATATGCGCATGAGACACTCCTCTCTTCTGCCACTCTACAGAGTGCATACAAAATCGTACGTATCTGAAGACATGATATTTTACAATGAAGTTCATGAGCGCTTTGAGTTTCTGCTTGAACACTCGTGCTGTTATGTCGTGACGATCGCTGGATGATTGACTGGTTAATAACAGATTAGTGATTTCGATCCATTTTGGGTTGAACGTGAAAGTAATAAATAAATCTGGTCCACCGTATTTGCGCACGCAGGTCATAGCATCTTGCGCGTATTCGTGCATGTGTCTCGGTCTTCCCACATACGTTGCTGTTAAAATAGTAAGTCGGCCTACATTATTTCCATCTGTGTTCATTGCATCGTGCAAATGAATGTATTCTTCCGAACGTAATTTTTTTTGGTTTAAACGTACGTATATACGAGTATGTCAGACATTCTGTTTCAGCTTTGACATACATATCAACGGCGAACTGATTAAATAATCATTCACTCACTCACTCTTCATATTATGAATTTCGGCATTTCAAAATGTGGTTATCCTCATTTAGACGAATCATGAAACGGTATGAATAAAAATTCATCGAGGTATCCTTTTTGTTTGTTTCTTGACCTGTAAAAGAATAATTTACTTTATTTAGCATGATATCCATCCTCTCCTCGGAAAAGTAGTAAGGGGTATTGTAATGCATCATACGAACGATGTATTTCGCTAATACGCTGAAGGTTGCCACTATCACGTCGTTGAATTACAATGTTGCGAGACTCCATATTCTCTCCAACAAACACAATGGCAACTTCGTTTAACATTGGTGCGTTGAAGCCTCTCTCATGTTCTCCTGCAGGTCTTTTGTCTACTCTAATCACTATTTTATGATTGTCCGATGGCATCATTTCTAAGGCTGTTTTGAACAATTGGATCAACTGATTATGTTTATGTAAGAGTTGTTTCAGCTGCATGATGATCTCTCTCCTAGCTGAACGATTGATAGCACAGCGTTGATCTTCAGCTTTAGAATTTTCCATGAAATAAATTTATATTCACCATCAATTGATGGCAACAATGCTCCTGGACGGTGGTGAATTTGCTCTTGAATCTGTAATATTGAACATAAGAAAATATTTAAAAAAATCTTCATTTATGAGCGTCAATAGAATTTTCATATATTTAGGTTTATGTTGCAATGGATGTGTATAATGTGTGTCACAGAATAAAAAAAATACCTTAAAAGTTCTTTAATTATATTTGCACTAAATGATTTTATTTGGAACACACTGTTGTAATTTTGAATATTCTGTGGGAAATGCTTTGATAGAGATTCTTCCCCTGAAAGTAATAACCTTTCCATTCGGACAACATAATCCTGGCGGTTCGAGTCGAAACCTCAAAGCGTTGCAATATTGACAAATAGTGCTCATTGTTCCAAAATCGACCGATTTATCGCCGGCGTAATCGACTGTTATATCATATCTAAACGCCAAACGTTCATAGGTAATTGTTACGTTTGATCGTCTGTTTTGTTGCCTCTCACTTGAAGTCGATGGTATGGATTCTTCCGGAGTAGTGGTAGATCACGCTTGAGAAATTCTCATTCAGTTTGCCTCCTAACGCTGCCTATGCTCTTCTTCTCCCCCCCCGACCGACATTTTGACACCTCACTGCTTAACATTTTCTTATCAATCTATCAACAACGATTCAATTGTGTTTATATAGATTCTGACATACATATCAACGGCAAACTGATGAAATAATCATTCACTCACTCACTTTTCATATTATGAATTTCTGTGCAATTTTGTTAAAATTTTCTTTTACACAAACCTTGTCCTGACAATAACGAACAAAAAAAAAAAAAGTTATGCGCGTACATACATTTCGGCGATTAATTTTTATTTATATAGATTTGATGCAATTCAGGGGATCTATCTTCTATAAGATAGGACATACAATAATAAGTTTTCATTCGTCGGCCCAGATTCAAGAGATAAGTGCTTGCACGCTCCGCAACTATTTGGTGTCTTCACTTCATCTTGGTCAGATGGACGAAAATATTGTCTATCATTTGCAGGTTGAATGGTTAATTTTGTCTGTCAATGTTGGTCGTTATCTACAGTTTGGAGAAATAATATTTTGGATTCTGAGCACTGTTTGTGGTTCTATTTACTATATACATAATTTCCTTCTCCATTATTCAGTTCACACTTCTTTAAAACTTCAGTCGAGCTCTTCTTTTGCTCTTTCTCTTTTCTTCTGAGGAGCATATGTGTGCGCCTTTTTTTTGCTCGTAGGGATCATGAGTCCTCTCATTATTTTCTGAAGCACCACTCTGTAAATCCGCTGTGTTCCTAAATTTGCCTGTCTGCATTCGTCATCGGACCAGGGATTTCTTTTTGGATAAGATGTAAAACCAACACATCAGTGGCGTTCTTTTTGATAGCTCTTTCTCCCTCTATTTCATTTTCTAAGAAAACTTAAAGTATCTTACGCATTTTAAGTGCACTAATATTTGAACCAACTTGAGTTTAATGCTATTATTTTCAAAAAATAAAACAAACAAGTGGTCGTATGGATTTTATGTTGGTGACATCGAAATTCTCGAGGGGTTAAGGGAGACTCAATCAGAGGAGGCACTATCAGAGTCTTGCGTCTGTAGTCGACCGACATTAAATTTCGTCAAATAGGTTTACTGGCTGTGGGCTGTTATGGATATCTGCATCCGTGTTTTGGCTATAATAAAATTATTTTCTGAGTCTGAACCTTCGGACATGTAAAACACTGGTGTCTTGTAGCAATTTAGTTGACGGTTTGTTAATCAGGCCTCAGCGATGTAGGTTCCTTTATGTATATCAATGTGGAAAATCATGTGCTCGCTACAGTTACATTACATCCCGCCGCAGAATCAATAAGTCTGTGTCTGATTCCGGAGATGGTGGCGTGAAGGCTGAACTTTCCCATTGTTTAACAAAACATGCTCATCTTGCCTAACTTGGCATTAAAATCGCCAAGGGCAAATTTCACGTAATGTTTAGGGCATTTCTCGTAGGGTTTGCCAAGGAACTCGTGGAAGCAATGTTTGGTAAGATCTTCCTACTCCTCTGTTGAGGCGTGGGTGTTTGAAGCTTATATTGGCGAATTAACCCTTTATGCGAATCATCGTAAGGGATTCGCTTACATTACTGAAGATCAAGGCTTCCTCCTCAAAGTTTTCTTTTAATGGCGAATCCGCATTCGAATAAACGCTGCAATTGTTGTCCCTGTCTCCTCAATTGTCTGTTACAGTCTCCATAGTATTATAGAAATCACAATTACTGTAACTCATGCTTTTATGGCGGTTAACCCCTTTGAAGTAGGACAACAAGAATTGTGAAATATTTCCAGAATCTACCGAGCAATTTTTCAGCTATAGAATTTCTTACGAAGTATTTTGAAACATGAACACCATTGGTAACAAATGACATTAACTTGGAAATCAGTTCGAAATGAAAATGCGTTAGAAGTGAAAACTATCATGGACAATTCAAAGAATATCTTATACGGTGTTATCAGTTAAGGTGTCGACGAAATGCCTAGAATAAACTATTCAGTTACTATATCTTGCATCTGAATCAACGAAACGTCAACTATTGTTCCTAGACTAAAGAATTTTTTGACGTATTTGAGCGTGAATTCCAGAGATTAGCAGACAGTCAATAATTCAGCCGTTAATGCCAATCGCTAGTGAGCAACATCGGCAACAAATCATTTGACTACCTTCACATAGTCGAAGTGTGTTATTTGCAGCGGATTTCGTCAATTGTTGAAATTCAAACTTATTATGATTTATTCCCGGCAACTGTCACTCGCTGCCCCGAATCAACAATGACCCTGGAATCCTCTTATTCCAGCCATGGGTTGCGCGAGGTTGTGGTTTGACGACTGCTAAACCTGGGTAATAGTTGAACGCCATGTGATTCTGAAGGAACCACGAAACCTTCACTAGTTGCAAAAAATTAAACGGTTCGCAAAAGAATTAGCTTCTCTCGAAAAAAGAAAAATGCGACGAAAAAAATCAAAAAACGGGTTTTCGACAAAGTCATAAAAGCTCCGTTATAGCTCGATGATTTACTAAACTAGCGGTACACTTGTCGGTGGGGTGATCCGCTATTTACACAGTCCCCAACACGTTATCTAACAGGTCAACTTTTCTCGACATTTGTATATACGCATGCACGGCTTTTAGAAAGAACTTATTTGGGTATGAATAAACGTATAATACTTCAGCATGTGTTAAGTTTCGTGGACAATGAGATAGGGAGAGAAAGAAAGAAGTTTTAACTCAGTAGTTATTTCGCTCCATGGGTGGTATCCAACATTTGATATGGATACTAAATTCTTAGTGGAAGTTGGCTTGCGTTGATTTCTAGTCAACTGAGAAAATTAATGTCTTTCGGACGAGGTTGGGATTCGAACACCGAAGCTTCCGAATTCGGAGCCAATCCACGGCCAACCATTCTGCTACTCCTTTCACTTGTTCGTCCTTTCCTTTTTCCTTTTCCCTTTCTCGGACAAAAACCCCCAAAAGAAACCAGTGTTTCCTCTGTCTGCCACCTGTGTACTTTTCCCCAATCGAAATAATAAAAGCCTTCCTGCAAAACAAAAAAAAACCTAAAGGAGAAATGAAACTCGATCAAAAGATAATTAACGTGTTGGGACGAAAGAAAGAATTAGAGATTATATCTCGATCAAGCCGCCCCCAAAAAGCTAAGAATAGGTTTATGCAACATTTTCCCGTGGGTTACTAACTACTCCGGTGGATTCAAGTTCAGATTTGGGGGAATCTTCTGTCACTCCATACAATTATTCATTTGTTTTGTTACTGGTGGTTGCTTTATTATTCTGTTGCGTTGTTGTGTTTGTGGTAGTTGTTTTTTTTTTGTGTTTTTATGGTGTTGTGCTCCTTCGGTGTTTCATGTGGGGTGTTACTCGTAGCTTAACAAAGGGGTCGTCGTACCTTCACTCATGGAACCTGACCACATATACCCAACATCCTGGACTTGTTTTTAATTTCTCACCCTGATAAGTACGCCGTTGATGTACTTTCTGCTCTAGGCTCGTCGGACCATTGTGCCATATCAGCTAATTTCTCGTACATCGACCACTCAGTTAGAGGAAAAATTCCTAAACGAACCGTATGGCAGTACGAGAAAGCCAATTGGAGCTATTTTAACAGCTTCTTTAGGAATTTTAAATGGTCGTTATGCTTCCTCGATAACGACGTGGATGCCGCCCCTGATATGATTACAGACACCATTCTCTTTGGAACGAGATCCTTTATTCCTCATCGGATGAAGAGTATCAAACCAAAAGAAAAGGCATGGCCGTCAGGGTTAGAGAAATGTGTTTTCAGTCCTTCAAGAACTACCCGACAGAGGAAAACCGAATAAAATTCAAACGAGCCAGAACGCCTTTCTTAAGCGTGTGCAATTCCAATATGACCAAAAACTAAGGTAAAAAATACTATAATGACCCAAAGGCAGTAAACATTAGAAATTCCGCATCATCCTCCGTCCCAACACTCATTTACAATGACATTCCAGTTGTCACCTCTTTGGACAAGGCCAATCTGCTTGCTGCACACTTTGCGGCCAGCTCAACACTCCCAGATTGTGCTTTGTCTCCGCCGCTTGGGTGCGTCAAATCTTCAATGGGACGAATCTACTTTCGCACTCGTGTACATACAACATACATAAATCCGCTGGTCCAGATGGCATAACTCCCCTTCTTCTTTCACGCTGGAAAAAATACTGCGTAAGCTTTTTCATCAATCCTACTCTCTAGGACTCTTCCCGAGCAGACGGAAAACAGCATTTGTCCAGCCCGTCCCTAAAAATGGCGAATCATCTTCTCTCTCCCCCTACAGACCCATTGAACTTACGTCCCTTCTTTCCAAGGTCATGGAAACACTGATAAATCGTCAGCTCATGAAATATCTCGAAACATGAAAACTTCTCAATGACTGGCAGTACGGTTTTCGTAGCAATAGGTCCACTGGTGATTTGATGGCATGTCTCACCGAAAAGTGGTACCAAAGCGTACATCAAAATGCAAAAGCAAAATAGTTGCACTTGAAATTTCTAAGGCATTTGACAGAGTTTGGCATCAAGCTCTTTTCTCGAAAATGCGTGCATTTGGGATCGACGACTCTCTTATTCAATGGATTATAAATTACCTTTCGGAACGTTCAATTCAAGTTGTTTTGGACGGTTTCAAGTCTGATATTCACAAAATAAATGCTGGTGTGCTCTGGGCTCTGTTCTGTCTCCGACACTCTTATTAATTTTCATCAATGATCTCTTGACTGCTACTTCTAATCCAATATATTCCTTTGCTGATGACAGTACTCTCTGCTTTTCATATTCGTTCCCGGACTCACGGCCCTGCTCTTCGGCTGTAGAACAAGGACGGCAGCGTATGCTAAGCTCATTATATTCCGATATCAACAGCATAACCAATTGGGGAACTATCAACAGAGTGGAATTGAATGCTTCCAAAACACAATGCTTTCTGCTGCCGTTAAAAAGAAATTTAAACACCCAGCCATTATCCATGAATGGCCCTTGAATCGTTGAAACCGAAAAACTTTCCGTTTTCAGTATGTGTGTCAATGACAAACTTCGGTTGGAATGGCCACACACTTGATGTCACCAAAAATGCTGGGAAATATCTAGGTTTACTTAAGCGATGTAAAAAATAGTTCTCCCCCTCTGATCTGGCCTCAATATACACGAAATTTATCCGCCCAAATTATGGAGTACAATGCCCATATCTGGTCAGGTACTCCTAAAATGTCTGTGCACCTAGCAGATAAAATTCAAAACCGTGTGATAAGACTCATAGGTGATGCTAATATCACCTAGTCAATTGACTGCATCGAACACCATGTTTCATGTCTCATCTTGCTCTATCGCTATTTTCACCACCAGTGCTAAATTGAAACTGCTAGTTGCACTCCGCCCCCTCAAACATTCAACCGTAATCCTACTCTCTAGGACTCTTCCCGAGCAGACGGAAAACAGCATTTGTCCAGCCTGTCCCTAAAAATGGCGAATCATCTTCTCTCTCCTCCTACAGACCCATTGAACTTACGTCCCTTCTTTCCAAGGTCTTGGAAACGCTGACAAATCGTCAGCTTATGAAATATCTCGAAACACGAAAACTTTTGAATGACCGGCAATATAGTTTTCGTAGCAACAGGTCCACTAGTGATTTGATGGCATGTCTCACCGAAAAGTAGAACCAAAGCGTACATAAAAAGGCGAAAGCAAAATACCAGTTTTCATGGTCAAATAAGTACGCAACTGCCTAGTAGATACGATAAGCCCCTTGGGTGCGTAAATCTTGAATAGCTCTTTATATTATTGTAATAACTAATAGTAAAATAAGGTAAACATTAGTGACATTAAGAGGTTAAAGTATTTTCATATATTTTATTTATTGTTATGTATTCAAATGTTTATGCACGCATATAATACATGTTATATATTTTCAAAAATATTGGTATTTAACACGGTATTTTAATATTTCAAAGTGTTTTAAAAAAAGCTGTGGTTTTTTACTACTCAGAGTTTGTAAAATATGAATAACAATATCATTAACAGTACCTATTGTGACTATACCATATACGAATCGATATAAAATAAAATATAAAAATCAATGTACAATTTTATATTCAATAGAGTGCGTTTATATATAATTTCCATTCAGAAAAAAAGCAATTTATTAATTTCTTGAAATATTTAACAAAGGTTTTTAAAACTTTAAGTGCCTAAGTATTGACGACATTAAAAACTGTCGTTATAAGAAAATATAAAAATGAGTTTATTTAGAAACTAAGAAAATAAACCTTAAAAAATAAAATAGAAGGAATCATTTAAAATCGCTGATCTTCGAAGTTTTAAATTTATACAAAAATTCCAATACTTAAAATTTAAATTCTAAAATTAATCGAAATAAATAAAATAGCATCCGTCCAATATATATGAAATAATATTTCCTTCGAAAATAACAAACGTCTTTCAGTGTAAACATAGCTTGTGATATGATAATATTTACCAAATTAATGGGCAATATGTAAATATGAACTTCTGTGAGAAAAAAACAAATATTTGTATAGTATTTTTAATAAGGATTACGCTGGTATTATGTACTGACAAATAAAAAGTTCGCAAAATAATAACACTAAAATACAAAAAGTTTCTACTTGAATAATTTTTTTACAAAATGGATGTCCCAAAATGAACTTTAATAAATGAAAAAAAAATAACACTTTATTTTGTTTGCGGAGTAATATAACTTTGGTTTGTATAATTTGATAAAGAAATTATTGTAATATCTAATTAATACATAAATATAAAAAATACTAATTTACGAAGAAAAACTTCAGCTTTTATATCTTATTTGGTAATGAGAGAAAAACTGATATATTTTGTGGTAGCAGTATATACAATCAAATTCTATGTGCTTGGAATAAACGTCATCATTCCAAACATACTAATTGAACAAATTCCAAATTTTTGTAATAACTTCGTAATAATTCACGAAGTAAATGCAGCGTTTTTAAATTCCACGTTGAAATCAACAAATGTCAAATATAAGCAAAGTTCAAAAATAAAAAACAAATTTAATCATTTAATTAATTTGACATCATGTCGACGATTAAGGATTCTGGTTGAAAGACTTCCTAGTTCACAATCTCCTTTCAACACCTTCATCAATGCTAAAAAATATATTTTGTATTATGAAATCAATAAAAGGATACAACGGAAAAAATTAAAAAGGTCGCCCAACATTTCCATTATCAACCAAAGGGCAATACAATTTTTTCTTCAAGTACTTTATTTTATGGTAGCAATAACATTCTTAAAACTTGTAATTTTCATAATTGCATACCAACAGTTATTGCATAATGGTTATATAATTATTCAAAATTTATATCATAAACATATTCGGGAGTTCGAGTATTCAATATGCAATCGGCCATATCAAATCAAATCGGGTCATGGACTAGACGAAGAAGAAAACATTTTAAGACCTCGGTATAAACGAAGTCCAAAAAACCATTCACCACATATTGAAAATCAGATGGCTATACTTACACAAGTGAACAATATAATACAATATGTTGTTTTTACTGGAGGATACGATTTTAGTAGTAGTCAAGAGCAATGCAGTTCATTAAAAAAAAAACTTAGAAGACAATTGATAATACACGTTTGGAATCTTCAGCAGCATTATGTTAAAGGTAGTTCTTTTTGTCGGTATCATGTCTATAACAACTTTGATCACAGTATTAAGCAATTCAATCATCAATACCAGGAAAGTTTTTGTAATTGCAGTTACACTCGATATAACAAATTTTGCAACTATTTTGAGAAAACATCAGCGAGCAAATACAACCAATACGCGAACGTGAAAGTGATATGCAACAAAAAAAGATACGGCAGCAGAATAAAATCTTCTTTTTACAAAATATCTTCATCAACATTATTTCGAAATTCGAAAATTTCAAATAAATGGACATTTTCTTTGCAGTCAAAAATGACAAAGTTTTATTATGGTCGCATAAGAGAGATTCTGATATGTAAAAAAGCCACAACCTTTATACCACCATCAGTCTCACTGACGTCTATTATATGTTGCTGGAGGATGGCGGGTGGTCGAAAACGTCGTAAACGAAGAAGCAATTTCATTTGTCATAAATATCTAAAAATTTATAGAAAATACAATTTGATATTGAGAAGATCTTTCAAATGTGGCTTTTACTGTTGTGATAGCTTTTGTTACACTTTTTCTCAATATAATGAATCAATTGAGATAAATTACTTTGACAGTTTTGTTATGTTTTCGAGTTGTCGCTGTTGTAATTGCCTTAGCGAGTTAAGCTTACATGAAAGTGTGTGTCAAACAACTGCTGTAAACTACCAGTTCGGTAAGAAAAAAATCAAAGCTAAAAACAGCAAAACAAATGTATACAAAAACAGAAGTCATCATTTGAACATTATTAATCTAAGTAAAGATATAGGTAATTCCTCAATTGGAACAAGAAGAAGGTGGTGTATTAAGGCATCACATAATAACAGCAATGTGGAAAATACAAACAACTTGCTTGGATCTTTGAATGCTCTTAAGGCAATTCAATCGGCCATGCAGAATCGACATTATAAAAGAAAGTTGAAAACAAACCTTGTATGGTTTTTTATAGGACTAGTATGGCTCGAGGGACCCAAACTTATCAATTGTAGCATAAGTCAAAATAATAATGACGTAACTAGTATATATAGCAATGAATCGACAAATAAACTTGGTAGTAATCACAGTGATAATAACAATAATAGTAACAGTAATAGTGAAAACAACACTAATAGAAACAATAATAGAAATAATGCTGCAAGTAATAGTAATACAAATGGTCCTGGTCCCAGGTCCAGAACAGATGTTCCGGAGCAGAAAGAAGGTAACTACAAGAGCAGCATTGTACTTAAAGTAATTAAATCGCTTCGGTATAATGGGATTAATAATAGCGGGAATTTCAAGAAGAACGAGTTTACACAAAATAAAATTTCAATGAGTCAACCGCTTTTAACTAAAGAATCGAACAAATTTCAAACATTTAATAAAAACAAACTAAACCAAATAGAGCCTTATAATGTGCCTGAAATTTCTTCTAATTTAAATAAGCCAGCTGGTAGATCTGCAACAGCACCATCACTTTTTGAAATTGAAAAAGGTAAGTGTTTTTTTGATTTTTGTATTTATATAAACTTATTTTTTTTTAATATTCCCTACAAACTTGATTAAGACGTTGAAATCAGCATTTCCAAAGAGTGTTTTCATTTCAGTACAATATAATACATTTCAATACAATATGTTAGTAGTTTTTTAAAAAAAATTGTTAGTCCTGCAGCTGTACACACTGCTATTTTGCACCTCGCTGCGTAATGAAGGAACCGATTGCAAGCAAATAAAACTGATCTACAAATCTTATTTTTCTTTTTTTATCAACCGTTGATATATGTACCTCGTATAACTATATCTCATGTTACGTATTTCGTCCACGTACCTGCATTTCTACTGCGCCACATGTGGGGTTGGCTAAATTTGAAGACCTTAGAACTGTTCTACGGGCAATTCTATTTTGCATCACCTCGTTAGTGAGGCCAAGAGTTTGCTGATGCTTTCATATTTGAGTGACCTCTCGGCCTCTTTTTTGGCTTTCGGCTAGAATTTGAGCCTCTGTTGCTACTCGGACTGGATTTCCAGACGACCTTCGTTAAACATAGCAATTTAATCACCCTGAAGTTTCTCTATGTGCTTACTTCTACAAGTAACCGCTATTATTTTGCCTTTATATTTTTCGTACATCCTCCAACATTGCGATGTGTATGTTAAAGCTGGACGAATGACTCTCATATATGTATAACAAACCTTTATGTTTAAGAATCATTTTTCTGTCACAAAATACGGTGGAGCTTTCGCACCATTTAATCCATCCAACATTGCATCTGTATGGGACATCTTCATCGCAGTTTTGTTAGTGGTTAACGATAGAGCCTTTTACATTTTTCACACTTTGCTGCCTCGAAGAAAATGCAATGCAAATACTCGGTCTTAGCATGACTAATTCGTAACTCGTTAATTTCTATCGCATTTCTATGATTATTAAGAGTTGTATTGAGATAAAACTGTATTAAAGTGCTAAACGTTAATAAAATGGCAACCCTAACTAGTTCAAGTTTTTCATTTGTGTAATTGGAGCTCAGTCAGAAAAGTTCTGCGTGTGAAGGCATAACACTGATTCGTAGATTTGGCTGTTGTACAGTTTCAAGCACAAAAAACAAGTGTGAATTATAACCTTCGAATCACTCTGAGTGAAGAAAAAACTCTTCGTCCTATTCGGGCTCCCACCCCTGGAGAGTTAATATCGAAACCAAATACACCTGAGTTTCAAACCATTACAAAAAAATTTTGCTTTCTCCTCCTTCTACCTTTCCGCCCGCGGGGAATTATATAAAAAAAATAAGAAATAAAAAAACATAACAAATTTGTATGTATCATAATGTTCATAACATATGGTATAAATACTGAGTTATAGATTTCCTTTTCCTTCACTCGTTCAATAAAGTTTATAACGTGTATACAAGAAGAAATACTGTTTTAAATTCCTCATATAAAGTTAATACGGTGACTTTTCTATAACAAAGGTTATGAGCCCAGATTGTCATTATGAGTGCCAAATTAATAAATTGGACGACGAAAATTACGGCTGCTGGAAGGTGCAAATGCGGTCAATAATAATTCACAGCGAATTGTGGGGCCGAGCCTGTTTCTACTGCTGCTGCTGGTAGCGAAGTTTCTACATGGAAGTTGAAGGATGGCATGGCACATGGCTACGATGTTACTATCAGTAAAATCATATCAAGTTCTTCATATAAAAAATTGCAGCACATCCAAATCCGCTTGGCAGGGATTGGAAGATATACATTCCCCCCGAGGCCCTGCAAGGAAGGTAACTTTATTCAAACATCTTCTGAATCTAAAAATTCCTGTTGACAGTAATCATAATAATATCTTAATTTCGTTCGAAAAATTAAAATAAGTCGACATTAAAATGCAAGACGAATTGCTAACAATTATTCTTCTTTCAAGCTTACCACAAAGCTATGAGAATTTTGTTATAGCAATTGAGTCTCTTGACGATTTGCCTAAGCCAAAAGTATTGAAAACGAAGCTAATAGAAGAGGGCAAAAGACGTGAGGGGAACATTTTCAATGAAACTGGGGAAGTAGCATTTTTCTCTAAACACCGGTACAAGAATCCACAGCAACAACAGCAACCACAAGTGCAGACACAGACACACAAACTTGGCAAGTGTTATAAATGTCATAAAAAGGGTCATTACGCATAATCATGTCGAGCGCAAACTTTACCAAAGCCAACTGCACATTTTGCAATGAACACCGCAAGCCAAACACATACACAGCTAACAACATCAACTTGGGCTATCTATAGTGGTGCCACCAGTCGCATGTGTCGTGACAAAAATATGTTTATCTCCCTTGAACCACAAGAATAAAAAGTTCAGTTAGCGACCAACAACACCATTCTACTCGTATCACAGGGAATCGGTAACGTTTTAATAGAAACGGAGGAAGTAAAAATCAAATTGCTTGATGTTCTTTTTGTCCCGTTACTGAGCACAAATTTAATTTCGTTAAGCAAAGCAGTTGAGAAAAAATCGTTCTTACTGCAAGCAAGTGTGAAAGTTCATAAGCTGTGGATAAACAGAAGTTGTTTCATACGAGTATAAGCGCAAAATATGATGATTTGATGAAATGGCCTTTCGGCCACATAAATTTGACAGATATATATTTTATAATCGCGAATAATACGGTGCTCGGGTTAAATTAGAAAAGTAATACAAGTTCATTCGGTTGTGATACGTGCATAAAAGGGAAGTTATGTACTCTAACTTTTCCAAAAAATGCTAGCAAACTCAGCACCGAAGTATTGCAAATTGTGCACAGTGATATTTGTGGGTATCCAGCACAGCCGGTTTTAAATATTTTTATCTTTTCATCGATGACTATAGCCGACAAATATTTCTTGAATTAATATATATTAATTTAATTAACATGTTAATATAAATATTTGTTGAAGAATAAAAGTGGCATTCCTCTAAATTGTTTAAAGATAGAGTCGAGCGTCAAACAGCGAAAAAAAAAGGTGCTCCGAACTGACAATGATCGCGAGTATCTCAGTATACAATTTTCACAATTCCTCGAATCAGAAGGTATTCAACGCCAACTTACAAATGTACACACCCCAACAAAATGTGTTGCGGAACGCGCAAACTGGACCACTGTGGAAATGGCAAGGTGCTTGCTATTAAATTCAAGTCCTCCGGAGATGCTATGAGGTGAAGCCGTCAAAACTGCTGTATACCTGCGGAACCGATCATTCACGAGATCTTTGACAGCACAACGCCTTACGCCTTACAATACGGAAGAAAACCTTCTGTTGAGCATTTCAAAACATTTGGATCCAGGGCAGTTATGTTGGATAAGCGGCCTGGGAGGTTGAAATTCAGTGCCAAAGGAATTGAATGCTTCATGGTGGGCTATTTTTTTTTTTTTATAATTTACGCGCGCCAAAGGGGTTAGATACCCTTTTACTGTTGCCAGGGCGCGGGCGGAAAGGTAGAAGGAAGAGAAAGGAAAATTGTTTTGCAGTGGTTTGAAACTCAGGGGTGGGAGTCCGAATAGGACGGAGAGTTTTTTCTTCACTCAGAGTGATTCGAGGTATAATTCACAGTATTTTTTTTTCATTGCTTGAAACTCTACAACAGCCCAATCTACGTGTCAGTGTTAGGCCTTCATACGCAGAATTTTTCTGTCTGAATTCCAATTACACAAATGAAAAACTGGCTTGCCATGGGCAGGATTCGAACCTGGACCCTCCGAGTGAGAAGCGATTGCTAGTACCACTACACCATGGTCACCCCGCCTGAATCAAAAGCATACAACTTATATGATACAAAATCATGACAAATATTTAAAAGCCGGGATATTAAGTTTTTGGAGAGCATCGGTAAGAATATTTCATCAACCGCTTTTAATGATTATACCATTATACACTTACCAAGGGAGGTACTCGTAGTTCTTCCTGTCAAACAAAACACCGAGGCTATGAAATGAGGAAGTACGAGTATTTTGTCTGAGAAGAGTTTTGATGACCGTGCTATTAATTCTACACAATCTGCTGAAAAAGTTGCTGACTGTGTGATTGATACTGGTGATATAATAGATGATGATTCATTGATTGAAAGTTCTGGTGGTGGTGACGGTGCTAGTTTGGTGGAAAATCGGATACGTTCTCCGTATACCCTTCCTTCACGCCAAAGACTTTATGCACATGTAAATGAATCAAATTAAATTCAAATTGTTTCAAACCCGTTGACAGTAAAAGAGGCATTAAAACGGAGGGATGGTCAAAGATGGTTAGAAGCCGTGAAAAATGAATATGACTCTTTGTTGGCTAACGATACTTGGGACGTGGATGTGGACTTGGATACACCAGACACCCAACAAGTCATAAAATGTAAATGGGTTTTTAATATCAAACGGGAAATATCAGGAAACGTAGATCGCTACAAATGTCGGCTAGTAGCAAAGGGTTGCAGCCAAAGGTTCGGTGTGGATTACACGGAGACGTTCTCACCTGTAGTTCGTTTTTTATCGATGAGACTCATATTGGCGCTTGCTGCTGAATTTAATCTCGAGGTACATCAGATGAACGTGACAGCAGCCTACTTAAATGGATAACTAAGAGAGGATGTGTGTAGGAACCATCCGGAGCAATTCACCGCTGAGGGGGCAACGAGCAGAAGGATTTTAAATCAAAGAAAGCGTTGTATGGGTTCAAGCAGGCTGGTCCGTGCTCGACTGCCTGGACTTCGTTCCTAAATTTTCATAGTACGCGATGTAAGTTTCACCTATCAGTGGTTGTTGCAGTTTGCCTTTGCCTTTGCACAGAGCAATTAGAAAACTCTCCCAGCACTGAATAGGTATTGATTCGTCCCTCCTTAGTATATTGAATAAAATAGAATCCAAAATTTCCTATTGTCGCTCAGAGCTCGGAGGGTATGTTATGGGGTCCGATTGGACTCCCTACCTTCATTCTTTTTATATTTTCGTATATTCTTCGTCCGCTGCAGACAAGGGAATGCTTCTCCGCCGAAATTATTTTATTAAGGCGTTAAAGTACTCTTTCCGTCTATTGCAAGCATCGTTGTGCCCGCTTGTGGGTTTCCTCGCTTATCTGCAATACATTTCCGCCATAGAATCTCTTGCGACTCAATCGTCGCGCCGCAATCTTGGAAATGTCGATTACCCGTGCTTCGACGTTGGTGGTTAAAATGCCACTACTGCTATTGCGCGTGCCCTTTCTATCACCTTTAAGCCTCTTCTTGCCATGTTCATAGTTGTTTCTCAACTAAACGAAAATAGTTCTTCTTGCAATCTGGATATCTTTAGATCTTTTATGCAGAACTATTGTTGTAAATTCTACAGTAGCCCCAACATCGTTTTCAGAATCCTCTTTTGGCCGATTTGAGATTTTTTAATACGTTTAATATTGTGTTTTTCTTAAACCATAGAGTATGTAAGACTTCCAGAGGAACACATTTCGTCAGAGAGGTAGTTCCTGCTGAATGCTCATGCGCGATGTTAAATGCCGAGGAACGAGACACACAGCAGGAGAAACGAAGAATACAGGGTTGGAGTAAAGAACCGGTGCGACGAAATAACTGCCCTCACTGTGGTAACAAGCAAATAGAGGAAGCAACTGGCAGAAACTGCTACCAAGAAGCCTGTCAAACTGCCGAAGTCATCAGTTGGGAAATGTTTAAGCACCAACTGCGCGAGGCAGAAGTTACAGGAGTCGACGTCCCCAGTATCATCATCCAAGTATCGCTGGCAAAACGATGCAATGAAAGTCTTCTGGTAGAAATAATTATTGGTAAGGAAAAATGGATTGCAGCAGTAGACATCGGCCTCAAACGGCCTCAATAATAAGGAAGGATATGGTGCAGAAACCCTGCTTACAAAACACCAGCAGTCATAGCTTGTGAACAGCTATGGGAGAAACGGCTAAGGTATATGGTGAAGTTCTCATAAAAATCCACCTGGCCGGAATAACCTTCTCTTACGTTTTTCTTTTGACTGACATATGCGACGGGTGCATCGTCTTTACAGATTTCATGAAAGAACATGGACTTGTAGTGGGCTTTAGGGCACAAACCCTGAAATACGGAAACATAGATATATCAGTGATTACGGAAACGTCAACTCTTCCGTCCTAAAAGTCTTAATCCGGTCCTAGAGCCCCCGGCGGATGCAATTGTTTGGACAAAACCGGAAGGTGGTCCTGGTACTCGTAGTTGCCAATTCTATTTGCTGGAGCCAGAAAATCAGAGAGACTTCATATTAGGAAAGACTTTGGTATAACCAACAAAGAAATATGGTTCCTGTTAGCGTTCAAAATTCAAAGACATTCAGTGTGAAGGTGAAACAGAGAGAGATAATGGGAAAATGTGCACCTATTTACTGTACATCGACCACAGTGGAAACAAATCGCGCAAGACCGGTTGCCACAATCCAAAGTATGAAAGTCAGGAACAAAATCCTCAACCTCTGTAATTTAGATCAAAAGCAGTGTATTATGGCAGAAAAACTAATCGGTGAGTACGCTGATACATATATTTTTTTTTATAACTAGCACGAGCTGAAGGGATTTGATTACCTTTAAAATGTTTGTACACAACGGGTGAAGGAAAATTAGGAAGGAAGAAACGAGAGATTACATGTACAACGATTTTAAATGATTGCAAGTTATAATGGATAGGAAATAGAGAGCACGAGAGGGCATTCCATGGGTGGCCGTGGCTCAAGTTTCTTTTTTTTTTTTTTATAATTTACGCGCGCCTAAGGGGTTAGATACCCTTTTACTGTTGCCAGGGCGCAGGCGGAAAGGTAGAAGGAAGAGAAAGCAAAATTGTTTTGTAGTGGTTTGAAACTCAGGTGTGTTTGGTTTCGATATTCGCTCTCCAGGGGTGGGAGTCCGAATAGGACGGAGAGTTTTGGCTTCACTCAGAGTGATTCGAGGTATAATTCACAGTATTTTTTCTGTGCTTGAAACTCTACAACAGCCAAATCTACGTGTCAGTGTTATGCCTTCACACGCAGAATTTTTCTGTCTGAGTTCCAATTACAAATGAAAAACTGACTTGCCATGGGCTGGACTCGAATCTGGACCCTCCGAGTGAGAAGCGATTGCTAGTACCACTACACCATGGCTACCCCTAAGTGGTAGTGGACTGGCTCCTAAATCGGAAGGTTCGGTGCTTGAATTCCAGCCTCGTCCGAAAGACATTAATTTTTCCAGTTAAAGAAAATCAAGTAAGATGAACAGTTGAATAAAAATCAACAACAAGCCAACTTCTACTACGAATTTGGTCTCCCCATTAAATGTTGGATACCACCCATGGAGCGAAATAACCACGGAGCCCAAAGATCTTTCCTTCTCTCTCTATCCCATTTTACAAAAAACTTAACACATGCCGATGCATTAAAGTGTATTCATACCCACTTGAGTGTTAAGGTCTTTAAAAAAAAAAATAAGCGAGTTGTACGGCTTAGGAACGAATCACGATATTTCAGAGTACGTCTGAAAGTAGGCTTGAGGGTATACTGATGAGCATTCATAGCGAGACCGGTGTCACGGTTGAGGCTTGAAGGGGCAGATTGCTTCTGGCGATATCAATGTAGTACTGGTGGTAGAAATAGCGATAAAACAGACTGAGAGACGAGACATTACGTCGGTGTTCAAGCTTTTCAATTGTATGATTTTATCTGACGGTTTTGAATCCTATCTAGTAGGTGCAGATATGTTTTAGGAGAATCTGACCAGATGTGGGCATTGTACTCCAATTTTCGGCGGATGAATTTTTCACGACATCGAATATGTAGTCATTCCAACGTAGGTTTTTACTGACACACATATCGAGAACGAGAAGTTTTTAGGTTTCGGCGATGCAAGTGTCATTCATGGATAATTGCTGGATATTTAAACTTCACTTTTACGACAGCAGACAGCATTGTGTTTTGTTTGCTTATAGTGTTAATATCGGAACTAAAAGAGCTTAGCATATGCCTCGGTTCCCGTTCTAGAGCCGAAGATCAGGTGAGTCCGGGAACGAATATGTAAAGCAGAGAGTACTGTCGTCAGTAAAGGAATATATTGTACCTGACAAGAGAGCAGTAATGAAAACTACAAAGAGTGTCGGAGACAGAACGGAGACCTGGGGCACACCAGCATTTATTTTGTGAATATCAGACTTGAAACTATTCAAGACAACTTGAATTCAACGTTCCGAAAGGTAGTTTCTAATCCATTGAAGAAGAGAGTCGTCTATCCCAAATGCACGCATTTTCGACAAAAGAGTCTGATGCCAAACTCTGCCAAATGCCTTAGAACTATAAAGTGCAACTATCTTGCTTTCGCCAGATTGATGTACGCTTTGGTTCCACTTTTCGGTGAGACATGCCATCACATCGCCATTGGGTCTGCTGCTACGAAAATCGTACTGCCGGTCATTGAGAAGTTTTCAGATATTCCATAACCTCGGAGAGAAGGGACATAAGTGCAATGGGTCTGTAGGAGGAGAAAGGAAGATTCGCCTTTTATAGCTACGGGCTAGTTAAATGCTATTTTCCATCTATTCAGAAAGAGTCTTAAAGAGTGTTATTGACCATAATGCTTACGCTTGGTTTTTTCAGCGAAGGAGACCTTCTGAAGAGGTAGAAGATCGAAGATATGCTATCAGGACCAGGGGATTCGTGTATATTAAGATCTTTAAGTACTCCTACTACTACACGTGTGCGAAAATGGATTGGTCCCATTGAAGATTCGATGCACTCAGTTATAGGAAGATAAAGCACAATCGTCTTTATAACCTGCAAACATTTAAAAACAATGTACATCGGTACCTCTCTTTTCTTCCTCCGTAAATTTCTTTTGTCCGCGCTGTGTACAATCACCTTAAGGATACTCAAACCCCTTGAGCGCGCTGTGATTATTAAAAAAAAAATTAAATAAATCTGGAAGTGTTAAGCTGGCCTCAAAGTGCACAGCAAGAAGCTTGGTCTTGTCTAAGCTGATAGCTGGAATGTCATTGTAAATTAGCGTTGGGATGGGGAAGAATTTCTGATGTTTTTAACAAACGACCAAAAGCTTTTACTTTCTTTGGAACATTGTAGTATTTTTTGGCTAAGTTTTCGGTCATATTGAAATTTCACATTTTTAAGAAAGACTTTCAGTCATTCCAGACTCGTTTAAACTTTTTTATCGAAGAAACTAATTAAAATTCCTAATTGAAATTCGTAAAGAAGCTGTTAGGTCCGCCCCAATTGCCTTTCTCGTGTTACCATACGGTTCTTGTTGGAATCTTTTCTCTAACTGTGTGGGCGATCTACCAGAAGTTAGCTAATATGACACAGTGGTCCGACGAGCCTACAGGGCATAGCAAATCGACCTTGTATTTATCAGCGTAAAACGTTGAAAACAGCTCCAGGGTCTTGGTGGTATGACTATCAACGTCTGGTATTCGTGTGAGCTCATTTACAAGTGTTTCAATTTATTTCGTCACACCGTTCTTTCGGGTGTTATCTGTCCAGAATGTCGAAGCCACCCAGAATTGTGTATATTAAAATTTGCCGTAGTAACGATTACAGTATGAGGACGCAGGGATACAATTCTCTGAATGGAGTCAGACAGCGCATCGAACTCGTTAAATCTTCTGTGAATAAAGCAGTAGTGTATAATTTGTTTACGCATATGGAACTTTAACCACATGTAATTAAATTCCGGATTGGAACAGGGATTGCATTGTGATCGAATTTGGTAAGCTACATCACTATGCACGTAAGTGGCGCGGTAAGAGAAAAATAAAAAAAAGAGATGAAGAGTGTAGACGTACGCAACAATACCATATTGACACGCCAGACCAATCCGCCAACCTACAAGACGTCTTCCATTGGCCAAGTAAACGGAAGTTGCCTTAGCTGCAAGTTGAGAGACTGATTGAAGAATAGCACAGTCTGTGAGCATTTCCAGTGGTCCTCGTGAAGAAGAAATGTGGCAGCACGAGGTTTTCTGTAGACTCATATCAACGATGTAACCAAAAAGGACAGCTAGCCACTTTGTATACCTGAAGAGCTGTTACTGGTATGTAGATGACGATGTTATCGTCATAGGTAAGACGTTCAAGGAGTATCGTGAAAATCTAAACAAAGTATTTGAAAGGCTGGAAAGCGCTCATTTGAAGCCGAACCCGGAAAAGGGCGCACTTTTCCGGAAGTAAAATATTTGATCATGTTACGCGGAAGGCGTAAGCATGGATCCCGACAAAACCGGAGCGGTGAAAAGTTGGCATGCCTCCAAAGATAAACACGAACTTAAATGCTTCTTGTTACTTGTTACTTGTTACGTATTACAGAAGATTTGTAAATGATTTTGCTTTTATTGCAAAGAGCCCGCACCGAATTACGGAAAAAGGCCGACAGTTCAGGTGGTCTGGAGAGTGTGAAAAAGCATTTCAGGAATTCAAGTGGCAGCTGTGAGGCGCTTCCATCTTGGGTTGTTCCACACCCGGAAAAACATTCATCATGGACCCAGGCGCTAGTAATATTGGAGTCGGAGCTGTGATCTCTCAAGTTCATAACGGTCAATAACAGGTGGTTGAATATTACAGCAAGGTACTCTCCAGACCTGAACGCATAACTCGGCGCAAGCTTCTGGCTTTAATGGCTACGAGCATTTCCATAAATACCTCCATGGACAAAGGTTCATTCTTCGCACAGCAGAACCCTTAGGGCCAGAGAGCTGATTCTCTCCCTCGTACATCGCGGTGAGTCGAATACGAACGCTGTAACCGTAAAGAAGCCAGGGTGGCAGGAGAAATCGAACCGGAGCCAAACTCTGAAGTCATATTGGGCCCAATGGGATTCGCTTTGTGATTTTCATCTTGGTCAAATATGCTTCATGTGATGTGTTACGCATTACGTTTTATTCAGCGAACCCATTTTCGATATAAACGAAATTTTTCGTATACATCAATAACCATTACTCAAAAGGAGATTTCGAAACAAAATTATTTATTATAGGGTTTTCCAATAAGGACTTGACAACATTTTTTTAAATAAAACGCAAACCATTTGAGATATTTCTAAAACTTTATTATTGGCTTGAAGTACAATCAAAACATTTATGAATGGAACTCGACTTCGTTCATATGGCCACCGCGAGCACGTTTGCAGCGGTCGATTCGTTGGACCCAATTTTCAAATGGTCCACCGGCTTCAATTCTTGAGTCAGCTTGATCTTGTATGGGTGTAAACCAAGATCCTTACGCAAAATACGCCATAATGTGGTCTGAGCGATGCCCAATTCTTGAGAACGCCGTGGAATTGACTGATTTGGATCGTTTGCTACGGATGCCTGAACGGCAGCGATATTTTAGACACTTCGACCAACCCGTTGTCTCAGTGACGCGGCAACAACACACAACGAATATGCAGACTCAAATCTTTGCACTAAACTTGTTATTGCCTGTCTACTAGGGCGAGAATTACGACCGAATATTGGAGTTAACGCTCTTGCAGTCACCGACTCCGAATTTCGGTAGAAAATTTTTATATGTTAATTTGCAGACGTTGCTCGTTCATGTACTTTACCATGATAAAAATGTTGAGTTTATTGAATAAATTGACAGTGACAGTTTGATGATTAGTGAAAGAGTGCGTTCACAAATTAAATTCAAAATTGTCAAGACCCTATTTGAAAACCCTTTATTAAAGGCACACAAAGTTTCCTTTATACAGTTGAATACACTCTATTAAGGCAAGATATTCCTTCTTAATCTCAATCCAATGATCGATTATAACGGAATAATACGGGCCAATGGAAGATTAGCTGATTCTATGCTTCCATATAGCCAAAAGTTTCCGAATATATTACCCTATAACTCTTATATCGCTTCACTTCTTGTCAAGTTTTATCATTCACTTTCAATTCGAGGTGGTAACCAGATAGTGATACGATTAATTCGGTGTGAATTCTGGATCCCGCGAATCAAAACTCTAGTCAAGAAACACATTGTTTAAAACTTGTACTATCCATAAAAAACAACTTAAGACTCAATTAATGGCGGCCCTACCGGTTGAAAGAACTGTAATTTCTCTACCATTCGCGAATATAGGACTCGACTTTACTGGTCTCCTTGATATGAAGAATTTCGTTGGGAGAAGTTGTAGAATATCGAAAGGATATGTTTGTGTTTTCGTGTGTTTTACTACCAGAGCCATACACCTAGAGCCGACTAGCGTACTCACATCTGAATCTTTCATTCAGCATTGAACATGTTTGTTGCCAGACGTGGGTTGCCAACGTATATTTACTGAGAAAATGGTACTAATTTGGTGGGGGCAAGTAAAAGCATTGCCAAAGAATTTAAAGCCGTCCTACAACAGTTTTTCTCAGAGGTCGCAGAAAAGTATAAAGATCGTAACCTCCAGTGGAAATTCATTCCACCCGGCGCACCACATATGGGAGGACTTTGGGAAGCTGCACTTAACAGCTTTAAGGTACATTTCCGCAAGATTGCAGGAGACCATTGGTTTACATTCGAGGAGTTTACAACTCTTTTGTCAAAAATTGAGACTTGCCTTAATTCTAGGCCGATCTCCCCCTTTGCGGAAACATCAATGATCCACTACATCTAACACCAAGACATTTTCCTTTATTTTATTCATATAATATCTGCACAACGTGCCTTTATATTCGATTCTACTTATAAATAATTGATTTATTGGTTTCCCCTACTAACTAATCTTTTCCCAATGGAGTGAGTGAATTCCCTCCAAAAACAAAAGAATCCCAATAGTTTTAAGTTTAATTTTGTGAAATTATAATGTATCTGAAAATCACATCTTTGAATTTACGACAGTACCCTTATAACAGCATAACACTTTTGCACCGGTTTTTTTTTTTTAATTTACGCGCGCCTAAGGGGTTGATACCCTTTTACTGTTGCCAGAGCGCGGGCGAAAAGGTAGAAGGAGGAGAAAGAAAATTGTTTTTTGTGGTGGCTTGAAACTCAGGTGTGTTTGGTTTCGATATTCGCTCTCCAGGGGTGAGAGTCCGAATAGAACGGAGAGTTTTTTCTTCACAAAGAGTGATTCGAAGGTTATAATTCACACTATTTTTTTATGCTTGAAACTCTACAACAGCCAAATCTACGTGTCAGTGTTATGCCTTCACATGCAGAATTTTTCGGTCTCAGTTCCAATTACACAAATGAGAAACTTGAAAAACTTGTCAATGGGTAGGATTCGAACCTTGACCCTCCGAGTG
The DNA here is from genome assembly GCA_949129095.1 of Volucella bombylans. Classification (NCBI taxonomy): domain Eukaryota; kingdom Metazoa; phylum Arthropoda; class Insecta; order Diptera; family Syrphidae; genus Volucella; species Volucella bombylans. Next base: position 14,695,027 of record OX422145.1, on the reverse strand, counting down.
AGAAGCGATTGCTAGTACCACTACACCACGGCCACCCCTTGCTCTAAGGCGGCCGGCAAGGTTCCTGTGAAAAGCATATAATCCTTTAGTTTGATTTAAATGGATAAGTTTCAAATAGTTATATTTTTTTATGTAAGAGGTCGCTGCTTGTTACAATAAAAAGCCGACTATCAGCCTACCTATTTCTTATTTCCACAAACCAAAATTTTTCTCTTCTATTTATCACCCTCCACGGTAAGACGTCGAGCAGTATTACATCTAATAAAGACCAGAAGTCTCAACTCTGTCTTTTCTTTCTATAAAATCTAACTCCTCCACGAGGAAAATTTCCTAACCAGCAACTATCCCAGAGTCTACTCGAAAGCACCCGCACAGAAACTAAATATTAAATCACGAGCAACAGTATCTGACCAAGTGTTCAACAAAAGAACTCCCCAAGTCAAGAACACACAAAAAAAAAACCGAAAAAAGTCTCAAACTGCACTCGCAATGAATGGTATAAGGTAAGAATCCACAAGAGAAAAAAAAAGTAATAGAAAAACCATAACTCAAACATTAAAATTCGATAAAAACTACGAAGAAAATCTCTGTGTACCATCATACCAGCACCATCACCTCCATCTCCATCACCACCACCACCGCCTCTAACCCATAAACCAAAAAGCTAAAAAAAGAAGAAATAGAAACCCGACCAACAAAAGTGTAAAATAGTAAAATAGTGTGAATAAGTTTGGGAAAAAAGTAGAACAAAAAAAAAAACTGAAATAGTCGTAGTTAGGAAAACTAACTGAGAAGGTGGTGGGCAAAAGAAAATTCTCTGTACTCTTTCATTTCACCCCGCAAATGTATAATTTTTCCTTGTTTCACCATCCCAACACCACCACCATCATCTGAAAGTTATTTAAGCTAATTTTTAAGCGTTTTTTTGTCTAGCATGTAAGAGTAATTTAAGGTGTGTAAATAAAAATGCATATAAACTGAAAACTGAACTGACCACCATCATCTGCGTACATCGCTCATGTTGTCCTCGTGTCTGTTTCTGTTTCTTCTGCTACTACTACAACTCCTGTCAAATTGTCCTCCGCTTGAAGTCGTAAATTTTCCTCATCTCAGTTAACCTCTTCCAGTTATACAGCTAGCCCCCTGTTTTCCTCTATCTATCATTCGTATCATTGTATCGCCCCCCACCACCGCATCTCATATTCATACTCCTCCTCCTTCCAGGCTGCCTCAAATTAAATTAAATGCAAAATTCAATTTAATTAAGGAGCGCAAAACTCTGCCTAATTCAAACACATTCAACTAAATCACAATCTCTCACCGCATTCATAAGTTGAAAAATAAAAGAAAAATTAGAAAAGGTAAAAAGAAATAAACATTGTTCACGAGAATCATTTAAAATAGAAAAGAAAATAAATAAATAAATAGATAGATAGAAAAGAAATCACAAACTCCAACAACAACTATGTTCAGTTTAAGTGAATTGTGCTGCATGTTCTGCTGTCCCCCGTGTCCGGGACCGATTGTGCCAATAACGCAACACCATACCTTTCACTTAAAAGCACTGCTAACGCTGCCCGTTTGGAAAGAGCCGAGAGCCAAGGACATCGCCTATCATCTTATGCGTCTTCCTCATCAAATAATAAATACCCCTCACCATCACCGAACACAAATCCGAAACAGCGAACTTCAGTGGAACAACTTTCTCAATGTAGCACTAGTAATCATCATGATGAATCATTATCCCCACACCATATTAGTAGTAATAATAAAATTTACAATCCCGGGCGATTCAGTAGCAGCAGTATGACTACTTCTCCAACGAATAATAACAACTGTACCAATAACCATCACAACAGCCAGCAAAAACAGATGGATTGTCTTCTAAAGTGTACATGTAATTGTTCCACTAGTGGCACCGCCAATATTGGTCCTCGATATAGCTCATTGAAATCTTTAAAATTAAGTGGGGCCAATGGTCTTGTTAGTGGCATGTTAAATTCTGGATCGAATGTATGTGAACGAAAATCTACGGCGACGACGACGAAAAAACTCAGTTGCGATGTGACAACAAGCCCGGGCCGTATACAATCGAAAGACGTTGGTATTGTTACTGTGAGCGAGTTAATAAAGCAATGTGATGAATTAAAAAAATAGGTTCTGGTCGAACAAATCCGAGCCTAAGAAGAGTTGTAGCTACTCGAAATGCGGCTACAAGTCCTAATTTAGATATGCGAAAGCTTGGCTTGATGGAAATCAAACCAAAAGAAGTGATTGCCAGTAACAAAACTGCACTGGAAAAGTCCAATTCGTTGGGAGAATCGAAACCAACCAAACAGTTGCGTACAACAAGAAGTCTTTCGCCGCGTCCTCCCGTGCGACATCAACACGCAATAATGGTCTCCGATGAGAACGATATTGTTTCTGTAAAGGTTTCACCAAATGAAGACTTTGAATTAGAAAATGGACTAACGACGCGAATTGCTGAGTTGAGTATACGTGATATGAGCGGTGATAGTAAGATTTCAAGTAGTAGTCCTGGATCTGTGGGGTCAAAGAAAAAGCACAAGACATCAAAAAGTGAATAAACCTCTCCAAATATCACTGATTTTGATACAAAATTCTCATATAATCAAACCAATAACAAAAGCACAGGATGTTTGGTTTATGTGCCATCGGATCCGTGGTTGAAAATGTCTGATAAGTTAACTCGCTGCAAAAAAGAACACATCTTCAAAAAATGTCAAAAGAAACTCGTTCACTTAGTCGCGGTAATGTAGAGCCGCTTGATAATGATCCATAGATTTGGCGAAGCCACCACCAGATTCTACTAATGGTGGTTCAAGAACAACTGCAACTGGTAATGTTAAAAAATCACCCAAACAAGAAATATTTCGACAAGCAAAGTCATTTTCTGCTTCGAAATTTGAATTGGGCGGCGGTGAAATACCAAAAGGCCATCGATCCAAATTACAACGTTGTAAATCGCCTTTATTTATTGAAGACGATGTTCTACCACCAATATCGGCTCCTTCTTCACCATTTTGAAAGAGAGTCAGTTCTCACCCCCACTTCCGCCATTTACTGCTACACCACCACCACCGCTACCGCCACACTACATATGCAGCAATTCCCTTGTTACATCACCATCTCGCATTAAGCCAACAGTTACAACTGTTGAACCACCACAGCCTTTGCAACAGCCACAGCAGGCGCAACGCGGTTTTTTAGATGTCGTCAATCCTAACCTACTGCAAGCACGCCATAGTTTTTCGTCAATATCACAGCGGGATGTTGAGTTACAGTTAAACATTCGTCGTTTATCTGAACAAATGCGCAAAACTCAGGCAGGAAGTGCCGCCTTAATCACCACTAATACTGGTGCCGATTTTAGTGATTATCTTCGACAATTTCGTTGCAGTGAGGCTAAGAAAACAGCAGCTGCAGCGCAAGCACAATCTCAACAACAGCAGTAGACCTTACATCATCCGCAATCGAAGGTGACACAAAATAATCTCGATTCAATGTTAGAGACTACGTGTTAAAGGAAACGCACGGTATACGCTTCAAATTCTCTAGTTCTTTTTATTTTTACTTCCTTCCCCCATTTCCTGATTTTCTCATCTCTTTACACACAGTAATAAATAAAAGAAAATAAATAACTAACCCGCGGAAGTGTAATTTCTAGTATAAAAAATAAATAAAAAAAAAACAAAAAATCTTAATATGAAAACGATAATAATTCTCCTTGAAAACATTAAACTGCAAATTGAAAACTGCAAACAAAAAAAAAAAAAAAAAAAACATAAACAAGTCATAATGCAAAATAATTCATCTGTTAATTATAGGTCTAAATATTAATTAATTTAATACATAAGCTGTTAAATGAAAACAAAATGTGAGAAAGAAAGTCTACAAACAAAAATTATTAACTAAAGAAACAAGAGCAACAAAAGGCATAATGACATAACTAAGAATGAAAATGCATGCATTTAAGCAGATAAACGTTTTTAGTCTAAATAAATTATTAAGTAGTTCTCCTGCTCAACCGATGTTTTCATATAATGGCCACGAAATATATTATAGTTTGGACTCCCCTCATCTTTTAAAATTTGCAAGAAATAATTTAATGAAACATAAAAGTATTTTAAATAATGAAAATAAGGAAGTTTCATGGAAATATGTAGTCAAATTCTATAATTGGGATAAAAGTCGTGACTTTAGATTAACCCCAAAATTGATAAATGAACATCTTTACGCCAATCAACGCCAATTCATATCAAATTGGTGTCCCAAGTTATAAGCAGAACAGCTGCTTCAAGTATTTATATTCAAGTAGCTTGTGCTGCCATCAATTCTGTTACTGCTTTAAATACGGTGTAATTTATAGAAAATTTCGATAGTCTATTTGATATATTTAATTCTACTTATTCCAATGAGTCCAAAGCATTTAGAAGGCCATTCCAATGTACGGAGGAGCAAATAGATTTCTTAAGTAAAATTAAGAATATTTTAGAAAATATGCGAATAGGGGAGTATACAGAATAATTCGGCGTTGATTGGCCTGCAACAAGATATAAAAGCTCCTAATATTACTTTTGTCCTTACCAGAAATATTAATGCGAAAGAGAGGGGAAATAATAAACATATTACTCCCTACTAATTAAGTTGCGAGTTCAAAAAAGTGCATGGAAAATCTTAATACATTTTGCAACTGTGAAGCAACCATGTCGAGAGAATTTTCACAGGAAATAACTTCAACAGTTAAATAAATTTTTAGCAAAAATGGTTATTTTAAGTTGGACAACAATTATAAATCAATGCACTTTGGAGAAGTTAATGCTTTCTACGATTTTGGAGGTTGGATTTAAAAAAAATGTAGAGAACATCATGACTGTGAATTAAAATCAGCCAATGAAGACCTTACACAATATGACGATGCAGATTTTGTCAGGCTACCGAGGTTACTTATGGAGGCCCTGGTTAGAGCAATTTCAACAATTTTGTAACAAAATATAACATTGAACCAATTTTGTACGAATTATTAAAATCGGAATTCATAATAAATGCTATGCCAGACAGGATAAAAAAATATATGATTACTTTGTTTATTAGGATGAGAATATACTTTTTAATTAGGAAGTAATTTAAGGAAATCCTTTAGGAGGATTCCAAAAAAAAACGCGAACGTCAGCCCAGAGGGCCGATGCAACTGTTCGACTTACAAAAATGAAACAATACTTTAGACACGTTAATAATAATAAGAATTTATTAATTTTGAATTAATAAACAATAACCCCAGTTGCCGTCAGGATTAAAACTGACTGCCCAATCCATTCCCATCTAACTCCAAAGCTTTGCGTCTATCCAAATTTTCCCATGGATATCTCTTGACTCGTCACTTTTGATATTTCGCATGCATACCATTCGGTGTCAAGTAGCTTGCGCGTGCATAAACTTCCATGGGAATATAATATGCTGACTCAGCTGGGAACCTGTCTGTGCGTGTCGAGCCAAGTGCAAGGCGGTGCGTATTGGGTTGTGATAACTAGTACAACTAAGATTATCAAATATTTGATAAATAAAATAGATTATCAAATATTTAATAACAAAATGAGAGTTTTCTCCCCTTCTTCGGTAATAGGATATTAGTCCCAAGAAACTTTTCAAATCTTTTAACGTCTGAGGGGGAAAAATTTGCCGTATTGATAATACTTTTTGAACCTGCCTGGACCTTGCTAATAAATTATGTAACAGAGAAATCCCACCTCTGTCTGGATAAACCATGTTTTCTCCAAGTATTCAATTCCTCAGTTTGACCGAAGACGATTGTATCGTCTATATGAACGTAGCAAATTTTTCCAATGTATGTTTTGAAAGCGTCATTCTTTGGAATATTTCTGGGACGTTCTTTACAAAAAACGGCAATCTAGTATTTTCCGTTCATGGTGGAAAATGTGGTCCTTGGCACATCTGATGGTTTTATAGTTATTTGGTGAAACCCTGAAGTGAGGTCTAATGTGGTAAAGTAGATACTTAGGAGAGTTATGGGGACTTTTGGAAGGGTGTATAAATCCCTCCTCTAGCGAATGCGTTATTTCTTTTTTTACCACCCCCTCATAAACGCTGGGTACGGGTTATAAATAAATCTTAGTGATTATGAGTGAAAATTGATAATTTCCGGTAGCTTTATACTCACCTAGTTTGGTCCCAAGTCGATTCAATTAGTTTAGTTGTGCTATAATATGGCACGATACATTGGCTTACCTCGTATGATGCTGAAATCCTTAAGAATCCCCTCGACGGTATGGACCCACGACACGTATTGCATTTTGATAAAACTTTAATTTTCAATCAACTTAATTTAGCCTTGCAATTTTCAAATAATCTGATTTGCTCTTTTGATCTAATTTGCCCTCGGTAGCTTAGCCACAATCACAGTTTTCTCTTCGTATGTCTAATGTAACATATGTAACATATATGTAACACAACTTTATATATTTAGTCACTAACATTAATTTTGACATTATCTTTTTTAAACTACTTTTTTTGTGCTTTTAATTTTTCCAAAGTTTTCAGATTTATATTTTGTTATCTATATATAATGGACTCTAATAAACAAAAGCGAGAGAAAAAAAGTTTCATTATATTAATTATATCGTCGGGGTTTTTTTTTAAATCGGAACAGGCAATAGAAGTGTAGCGTTATTCCTTATTGGTCGCGAACGTTCATGCATGATCTTCACTACCATATCCCTTAGCCTTCTAGTATACCCGACTGTACTTGTGAGTATGCAGATGGTTTGTGCCCGAGATCTAGAATGGTCAACCGTGACTAGCACTTCTTGGAGCGTAATCGTCTCAGTTTTAGGACGGGTCCTCAGACGAAAAGGATTTAGTTTTATGCCGGTTTAATAATTAAAATTTATTCCCGATAATACAATGTAGTTGATTAAGCTACCGTAGAAAGACCGCCGCTACAATCCACCAGTCTCATAGTCGGCGCGTGTGCCTCATCAGCACAGATTCCCATTAATTGATAAAGCAGTTCGCGGTCATCGTGCAGTAGATCATATTCCTTAATGCGTATGCCGCTTGGATCGTGTTGACTACAATACTTCTCACATTGGTGTTGGCCCTTTGTAAAAAAGGGGTGGTAAGCACTAAATAAATCAAAAAGGTTGCTAATCTTTTAGCAAGTTGTCATTTGGATACGTTAATAAAAATTGGTTCATCATTATTTGATACTGTACTATAATGTATGTGCATTATTATTATTATTTCCTAATCTTATATGATCTCCATTATGTCTAGATTAAGATTCTCGAGTATATAGGAAATGGCTTCCTTACATTGCTCAATTACAATATTTTCCTAGGAGGCCATGAAGAAAGGAATATGGTCATCTATGTGAACTGGTGATAGCCGTTTTGCACACATACGATTATCGAAATGCTTTTTTCATTATTTGATTATATTTTAACACGTTATTGTGATGCTTTTTCCGATCTATAACTTCTGGCTTTAGGTGCTCTCTTTTAATTGATAAAGTCAGTTTAGTTTTCAGTTTATGTGCATTTTTATTTATGTTACTTAATTTACTCTTACATGTCAGACAAAACAATGCTTAAAAATTAGCTTAAATAACTTAAGTTTGTCTTAAACTAGCTTACTGACCCCATGCGGTCACTCTAAGTTAAATATAATACTTAAAATTTATGTCTTTCGACGTTTATGACGGGTTTTATTCTTATTCTACAGTGACCTAACTACAGCTTAAACTAAGAATACATGTTTAAAAACTTAGTACATGGACTCTTACAATTTTATTATAAAACTTAAAACTAAAAGCCTTATTAATTAATCTACTTAACCTACTTACATCTGCATGTATATACATATATATACACAATATATATATACTTAATATATAAATATATGTACGAGTATATATATATATTTTTTTTTTAAGTTTTTATTTTTATAAATTTTTGTTTTGTTTTTATATATTTCTTTCTCCTAAAATCTAACTTAAGCCTACTTAAAACTATATAAGCCGTCCATGGCTAACAAAAATTAGTCTGGCCCAATCTGCTTCACATGAAGCTACCTACCACTCTAGGAGTTCGAGCCACCAGAATTGCTGGTGCTGCTAAGCAACATCCCTCCTGTCGCGACTCCCTACCGCCCTACCGCCATGTGCGACGTCTCTGTCGTAGTTGAGTCGCCTGTCCACAGCTGTTCGAGCGACGTGGAAGATTAGCGGTACCGCCAATCTGTCCTGGATCAGACCTTTACTATCTAGATAGAGAAACGCTTCTGGAGTAATAACTCCGTCAAAGCGAGCTCTCTCGTGATATATATAATTAGGGTAGTAAGCCCCGTAGATCAGGTTGTTCGATGAGGTCATTGTTCTTACAATGTGCCTTCGAGTCAACTTAATGACGAAATTGTCCACTCTTATCAGGTTCGCCCTATTGTACAAGACCTCATTGGGATAGAATTTTGTGTACTCAGACTCTGGTGTTCTATATAAGCGAAGACAAGTCCTCAGACAAGCCTTCTCAAACACCCGAATTTTTTCCAACAAACTTGATCTCACGTTGAACCACACCTGATATCCAAATACAAGCATAGGACGGATAAGGGCCATGTAGCAGATCACCTTCACCCTCGCATCGAGTTGGCTGTTATAAAACAGTCTCTTTGTAAGGGAAAAAGCACATTTGACTCTGGCCTGAGCAACATCTATATGTTTGTTAAAATACAGATATTGATGTAGTCAGATCCCAAGGTATCTGACTACATTTCGACAAGAAAGTGACTGCCCGTGCTGTCCCACGAACCAGAACTTTCGCCAATTCCTTCTGGTGTCCCTAGATGCCCCAGACAAAGGCGCCCTAAACAGAATGGTTTCCGACTTTTGAAAGTTGATTTTCAACTTTCAATCATCGCAATATCGCTTAATTTTGTCGAAGTCACGCTGCAAAATCAATCTTTGGACCTGATCTGTACATAATTATGTCGTCTGCGTACGCTATGGCATGGTGAAGTGAACCTATCAGACCACTCGTGTAAATGTTGAACAGGATCGGCGAATTCACCGCACCCTGTTGCAGGCCGTTCTTAATGTTAAATGTTCCAGCAGAAGTCACATTGCCATTTTTTACGATGAACTGTCTACTGGAGAGCATATTAAAAAGAATATACAGCAGTGGTTTACTAATGCCCAACCTGTCTAGCTTGCAAAATAGTCCTTCTAGCCATAAGGTATCTAAGGCTTTCTCCAAGTCTATCAGGCGGGCACCAGTGCAATGTTTCTTGCTTTTGTTCCATTGGATATCAGAAACCAGTTAAAACGCCGCATGATCTTATCCGGAACTCTATGTTTGTCTTCAACCCACTTAGTCAGGACTCTATTGATCACCTTCTCGAAAACCTTACTGATGTTTGGAAGAAGACTGATTGAGCGGAGATTCGCCGGATTTGAAATGTCTTTATCCCATTTGAGGATATGATGTACCACCGCAGTTTTCCAATGCGCTAGACAATGTGCATTATTCATCGCATTATTAAACAGGGAAGAATAAATGTTCACCGCTTCTAGAGGGAGATGTCGAAGTACAATTTTCGGTATTTGATCGGTTCCCACTGATTTCTTACTTCTAAGTGATTCGAAGATAGTTTGGAGCTCTTCCCTCAAAATGAACGGGGGTAGTACCCTATCGTTGGTGATGACATTATTTGCCATATTCTCGTGACTTAACTGGGTAAAACCCGAGCTTCCGAATCGCCAATTCACAATTTCATTTCGAAGGTAGAAATTGTGCACAAGGACTCGATTCTCCAGATCGTGGTTAGGGCCAATGATAACATTCGCCTTGTGCACTTTCTATAGCCTCCACCTGCTCCTGCGGATCTTCGATCACAAAGTAGTTTGTCATCATCAACAGCCTCATTTGGATCTATGCCTGCTGCTACCAGTATTTGTTCGTTGTTCGGGCGATTTTAAGACATGGAAGGTCGTTTTGATTATTTCTGCGTAATATTTTATTTATTTGCTGGAATTTATACGGATTGCTGGTGTTTACAGCCTGAATTTTATTCTTCCATTACAAACATACAGAATTTCTTTAATTTTCCTTTATTAATGTTTGGAGGTTTTTAATCGACGACTTCAGAGTCATGATCTCCCCGTTGTGTCTATCAATAAACTGTCTGTACAAGGTTTTTAGTCTTGACAGCAGCCTAATTTCATGCCGGTAGAGTGCATCAATAGTTGCGTTGCGGAATAAGTCAACTTCGTCAGTGTGTTGGTACCGAGGTATGGTTTTGTCCATTGTTCGTTTGATTGTCTAGTTCATTAGTCTTACGAGTAGATACCTGTCAATCTCCTCGTTTGACAGATTTCTGTTGGACGGTGGGTAGAACGAATTCGAGGAGAGTGTTCTAGTCAGTGTTCTGGTGAAGTGTATCCAACGCACCCTACTATAATTGTAGGAATGCCTTTGAACAAACTCATCCAATTCCGTAATTTCGTTGGGAACACTTATTTCGGTGCTGAGGCCCCAATGGTCACTGTAATACACGAAAGTGCGTAGATAGTTTGTAGTTTGTTGGTTAGTGCATATCAGTTGTATTCGCAAGTCGAACAGCAGAAGATCCAAATAGGAACCCTGTCTGGGAAACGACGGTCTATCCGTCGCTTTAAGCCCAAGTCTATACATTATACTGTGCTGACCCAACCAATTGAATAGTAGGTTTCTTATTTCCCCAATTATTTATTATTATTTCCCCAATTACTATGTTTGGAGCTGAAATCTCCGCCGGTAATAAAATAGTTGTCTTCCAATTCCAGCCCCAGGAATCGAAAAAGTGTCTCGAGCTCTGAGATGAATAAGGTGGATTGAGTAGCCTTAGGTGCATCGACAGACACCACGTACAACCGCTTCCGACTACGGAGAGGGATATACACGATGCATGCTTCCAGCATCTGCAACATACTTACTACACTATATACTCTTTTAAAACGTATACCTTTTCGTACGAAAATCGCAACGCCACCTCCCTGAATGGAGTTGGGTCGGTTTCTCCGTACTATTTTATATCTTCTGTGCCTCATTTTGTGTCTTTTGGTAAGCTTAGTTTCGCTAACCAGAAGCACATCAGGGGCTTGGTTTTTAAGCAACTTAAATAGTACGGCTCGTCGTTCGAACCTTATCAGTGAATTCACATTCACAGCAAGGACCTTCAGGGTACGTACGTACCCATTACGGCAAAAGGTGCGTTAGGACAGGCAGCAGCGCGTATACTTGATCCACCCGCGCGACCTGTTCAGTTAGATGACGTTGGAGCTGAGCCATCTGCCCCTGGATAGAGAGTAAGATAACTAGCATGTCAGGTAATGGTTCCGGTGCTCTGGGCGCTGGGGCCTGAGGACCCACCTTCGCTTGCTGTACCGTATTTCCCCTACCTGATTTACTCTTTTCATGTATTGGAATTTGGGACAATCCCGATAGTTAGCGATGTGTCCGGTGTGTCCGGTGTGTCCGGTGTTTCTACATAATGCGCAAGAGAGTTGGCTTTTAGAGACGCTCCGTCCTTTCCAAGAGCGCATTCCTCGGACTTGTGGTTCTTTCCGCACTTCCCGCATCGAGGCTGCATTTCACAGTTCGACGCGGCGTGCTTGAACCTTTGGCAGCGATCACATTGTAATTTCGCTCCTCTTTAATTTTTCTCAGTATACAACCTGTCAGTCGAGGACCTTAATACTCCTTAGACCATCCAGATTTCTGTTGGGACTTAACTGGACCAGGAAAATCGGCAATTGCCGCTTCTCCCTTTTGGCTCTGGCCGTGACAAACGGCTTGACCCCCACGAATTTGAGCCCTTCGCACTCTTTCTCTTTCAGTGCAAGGAGCTCCTCCGGATCGGTCAACGGTTCTAACCCCATCAGCAGCATTGTTTGCAGCTTCACCCCCTTCGGGGTGTAGAAAAAGAACTCCGTCGTCGAATCCTCCACTAAACTTTTAATTTTGTAGTAACGCTCCGCTGTTGCAGTGGAACTAAGTCTTTTAATAAAAAAATTATTGCCTATGTCCGACTTACATTATTCTATCGTATCTTTCAACTCCATATTAAATGTTTTGATTGGAAGTACTCGTATCTTAGTTGTTTTCTGCTGTTGTTGTTGCTGTTGCCTTTGTTACTGCTGATTCTGCTGTAGTTGCGGCTTATGCTTCTGCGATTTTTGTTGTTGTTGCTGTTTATGCTTTTGCTGTGGCTGTGCATCTTTTTTTGTTAGTTCCAGTACCTGCTTTTGCATTTGTTGCTGTTTTAGCGGCTGTTTCTGTGTTTGTTGTTGTGGTAGATCCACGCTTACACTTTTTTGTTGCTGAGGGTACTGAAGTTGTTGATGTTTCTCCATCTCCCTCCTAGCCACTTGCCTTGCTCTTGTAGCAAGCACTTTTTTCTGTAGCTGCTTGATGCTGTTGTTAATAGCTTCGACCTCGTTCTCTTCGTCATCTGACTCAGAGGCAGCTAGGGATGCGAAGCTATTTTCTGCTCCCATGTAACAACCTTCACCACCATCTGAGACGTATGGGTAGTTGACTCTACCTTGATCCGGACGTTTCATAGCTGCTGCTGTTGATGTCGTTGAGTACGCCCCTTCTCCCACCCCAGCTGACAGCTTTTCAGTGGAAGTTGAAAGGGAGGGACGCTTTACTAAGTTAGGAATCGGCCTTAGCTCCTTCTATTCATCATTGGTTCGTCTACTATTGCTGTTTGGCTTGATGTGCTTGCCAATGCATCGCCTGATTTGTCAGCTGGTCCCGCTATTGGCACAGCGGTCCGCTCTCCAGAATCCGTCGCGTGATGTCGGTTACAACTCAATTTGACCCGGAGTCGAACACACGACCTCTGGCTTGGTAACCGGACGCACTACTATTGGAGCCTTATATGAGATTTGTCAAATGCCTGTTTTATTGGAATCACTAATTCGAACAAAAGCCGAAACACGTCTATGCTCTACGGAGATCAATGAACAACTGACTGGCTGAACACACTGACACTCTTGCTAATTGGAGCCTATAGGAAACTCCTCAAATGTTTCTTTGTTATTTATTTTATTAATCACTATTCACTCACAAGCCGAAACACGTCTGTACTCTACGGAGATCAATGAACGACTGTCGTTCAAACACCACTTCCACTGGGCTGTTTGACGCTTTAAGAAAATTTGTCAAATGATGGTTTTCACCTATACACTTTTTTTTCTCGGAAAAAGCCGAAACACGTTTTTGCTCCACGGCTGTCTTTGAACGACTAATTGATAAAATCGGACGAAGATTTCTGGACATAAGGAATTTAGCTGGAGATTCAAGGTTGCTCTTAGGATTATTTCCATGTATATTGAAGAGGGCCAATATATGGATGTGTCTTAAGGTGGCCCTAAACGACGAACATGCTCGCCGAACATGCTCGTGCTCGCTATATTTTTCTCGTGTAGGGGCTGGTTCGCGAGCCACTCGCTGTTGGCTAAAAATTTCGATTTTTTCGTGCTCGTTGTCTTCAATGTTCGCCGTGTAGGGCCATGTTCGCAAGCAAACCTCATTTTTGCTGGTAACGCCGCCGAGTGAATATCGTGGGTTAAACATAATGGCAGCAATAAACAAATAAATCACCATAAACGCCACCACTTGCGCTTCTTTATCGCACATGTTCACTGTATGAAGAATCAAAATGAAATGAATGCTCGCCAAATATGTTCGTCGTGTAGGAGATAACGCAAATGAGCATGTTCGGCGAGCATGCCTGTCGTTTAGGGCTACCTTTAGATTACATTCGTTGTTTAAAAATATTTCCTATTGTTATTAGAGCGCGCTATGGCTCTATAAGACCGTTCGATTTCGGATAAGACGGACTTGAAGTGACGTGTTCTATGTCCCAAGTGGAAATAAAATATTTGTATTCTCTTGAGTAGAAAGGTGACCCATTTTCCGAAAATAAAGTTATTATAATGCTGTATCTGGCAAAAATGTATTTAAGGTGCGCAATAGAATGTGTGAACATGATTGAAGTTTCATCAAAACTCTTTGTAGACTAAGAGCTACTTTGAAGCATTGTTTTATAACTATCGAAACTATGGCGTATGGTCTGTTTCAACATCAAAATTTATGAAATTTATTAGAACCAAAATATATTGCTAGAAGTTCTTCTATTTGACAATTTAAGAATAATTCTGTTATGCATCGTGGGATCAAAGTGATATAAAATTGGTGCTTTACATAACAATTATTTTATTATATTCAATTACCTACCGTGGGAACTATTCCATTTCCATTTTACATACAGTTTATACGTTTCCATGGATAAATTTTGCATATAAGAAATATGCTTTGTGGCCATTCCTAGAAACTTTTGAAGGTCTTTTACTCATGATGGCGTAGTCACATTTCTAAAACCTTTGCGGGATATGTCAATATTCCATCTTGTTTAAATATACGGCCTTAATATTCTATTGTGGTTACTTTTATTTGAACTTCATTATTATTAAATTTAAGAACCTTTCCGCTGGCTCTTTCTAATAATAATTTTAAATTTATGTCGTGTTTCTTTTCTGTTTTCCCATAGATTAGAAAATCGTCAATATAAATAAGCCTCAGAAATCTATATCTCTCAAAATGGGTATTGAACGTAAAGAGGCGGAAACTATTTTCGTTTAACTCGAGCATCCAGAAACCAGAATTGGCATCAAGAAGACTAAAATATTTTGCATCAGAAAGTTGTGAACGAATATATTCAAAATCAGGTATTTCAAAATGGTCCTCATCAAGCAATATTGCTTGATGTAAATATCTTAGATCTAGGCATACTGTCAAGTCTTTATTTGCATTCTCAACTAATACAATAGAACTTACCCATGTAGTGGGTTCAGTTACCTTTGTGTTCTTTTTTAAAACGGCTCATCAAGGACATTTCAAAGTTCATCAGTTGTTGGCATTATATTCGAATTCACTTCTAAATGTACTTTTCCTTGCAATAGACCTAGGCCTGTAAAAACGTCACTGAAATTATTTAATATTTCTAACGTATTATTAGCTGATTTTACAAACTTTTTTACTAAGAGTGATTTACATGTTTTCAAACCAATAAAAGGAATGGCATTTCCTTCTTTTACAACATAAATTTCAATGAACACTGCCATATGTTTATTTAAGACACGTTTAATGTTTAAATATTCCAATTGAATTTATTTGTTCACCAGTATAGAATACCAATTATCACATGTATGGTTTTGAATGTTACTCGTATATACAATAGAATTGCTCCATTACCCGTGCAAATTCCAATGGCTTTAGTCAGAGATACCTTTCGTTCTTGTAAAAGTTTTTCTCGTATATCATGGTTTTCTTTGTCTAAACCTCAAATGGAAATATTCTTAACGATGACGTCTTTTAATGTCCAACGTTTGCACGAAATTTGGCCTTTTCATAGCTCCTCATACAAATGAATGAACGAATGCCCAAATAAACATTTAAAAAAAAAAGCATTAATTTTTTTTAAATTCTATTCCAAAGATATAGCCCAGAAAAATAGGGTCATAAATGATGGCCCACCTTATACATTCTTTTTTTTATATGCAAAAATCATTGAATTTGTCAATGACCATCACATTCGATGTCATCTATTGTGACAGCAAAGGAATTGAAGATTCTTTAGACTTTAGAGCCAATGTAATGTAGGAATATACCATATGTACATAGCTGGCTCATTTTCCACATTTGATGCTCACATGAAGATCTTAAATTGTATAATCCGATTTTTCACACAGATCAGCTTGTCGAAAACATGGGAAATCTAATGGAGCTATCATTGGTGATATGCCAATTTTTGATCCGAAGTCTGTCATTTTCTATATGAAGTTATGTTTTGTTTCACTGCCACTGTTTTTTATATGTTTCGTTTTTTTTATTTTCTTCTCAACATTTTAACTGAACTCATTTTAATTAAGCACATTAAAGAAAGAAAGGGCCATGTTAATGCTGATACGTTTCAAACTAGACTGCTTTATTACATTATTTAACAGACATAATGCAGTATACAATACAATGCAATACAGTACAAATACTGGTATACTTTTGTGTGCCATTTATGCCTACCACCACACCGATGAGGTATACCCAGTTATGCTATATGAAAGTATAGACCAGCTGCTGGTAACTCCGAATATAATTAGCACCGAAATACATATCGAAACCCCGGCGGAAAATAGGACTACACTTTCGCGTGCCTTGAGTGAATACCATCTTCTTTTTTAACGAACTTAACTCTCAAATGTGTATGAATGAACTTATAATGCCTCAACATGTGTTAAATTTTTGGAAAATGGGATAGAGAGAGAAAGAAAGATGTTTCAGCTCAGTCGTTATTTCGCTCCATGGGTGGCATCCAACATTTAATGGTGAGACTAAATTCATAGCGGAAGTTGGCTTGTTGCTGATTTTCAGTCAAATACTCATCTACTTGACTACCAGATTTTTGTTAACTGAAAAAATGAATGTCTTTCGGGTGCAGTTAGAATTCGAACACCGAACTCTCCCATTTGGAAGGAAGTCCTCTAACACTTGAGCCACGGCCACCCGTGGTAAGATAAGTGGTAAAGATCCATATACGTAGAGCTGCTATGCGAGTGCGTCTTCTATTTAAAATGCAACTCGCTTGCCACTGCGAGAAATCCTGCGAGAGTGCCCTTCAAAATATACTAAGTAGAATTGAAATCGCATGGTGCTTTCGACAACCCAGCTTTAGACGACATGTGTAACTCGCACAGGCAACACTGAGTAGAGGAATCACTAGTCTTGTGGATAAAAGATTTTCAATTTTAGGTGCATTTTATTTTCTTAACATTAACTCGTACATACTAACAAAAAATGCTTAAACGCTAGCTTAAAATTACTTAACAATCTTATACTAACTCACTGGCCCCACACAGGCACTCTAAGCTAAGTTTTTATAACTATGTCTTTCGACTTTATTTACATTTTATTTAGAATAATTTATACTGTATAGTTAAGGCTAAGAAAAAAAATTTGTTAACAAAAAACTTAGTATATGGACATAATTTTTTATTTTTTATAAAAACTTAATATCTACGAGGGGCGTTCAATATATTCGGTATCGATATGAAGGAAAATGCGAATTCAATTTAAATTGTTTTTATTTTTCAATATAATCTCCCCTAACATCAATGCATTTGTTACATCTTGAGACAAGCTTTTTTAAACCCTCAAAAAAATAAATTTCCTCTTTCTCTGCGAAATACCCATTTATTGCCGACTTGAGTTCTTCATCATCCGAAAATCTTTTCCACGAAGACATTTTTTCAAATCCGGAAACAGGAATTAATCACTAGGGGCAAGGTCTGGACTATAGGGTGGGTGTTGGATTTCTTCGAAACCACAATCTCGCGCAGCAGCCTTGGAAACTCGCGCCGTGTGAACAGGAGCGTTGTCATGAAGAAGCAACACACCCGCTGCGAGTTTACCCCGTCTTTTCTTTTTAATTTCCTCCCGCAAATTATGCAAAGTGGAAGCGTAGGATGTGGCGTTGATGCTTTCACCTTTTTTTTTGTACTCAATGAGCAAGATTCCCTTTGAGTCCCAAAAAACTGTGGCCATGAATTTCCCGGTAGACGGAGTGACTTTGAACTTCTCATTTGTGTAATTAGAACTCAGACAAAAAAATTCTGCGTGTGAAGGCATAACACTGACATGTAGATTTGGCTGTTGTAGAGTTTCAAGCACAAAAAAATAGTGTGAATTATAACCATCGAATCACTCTGAGTGAAGAAAAAACTCTCCGTCCTATTCGGACTCCCACCCGTGGAGAGCGAATATCGTAACCAAATACACCTGAGTTTCAAACCACTACAAAAAAACCAATTTGCCTTTCTCCGCCTTCTACCTTTCCGCCCGCGCCATGGCAACAGTAAAAGGGTATCTAACCCCTCAGCCGGGCGTAAATTATATATAAAAAAAAGGATTGGTCAGCTCTACCTCGTTAGTGAGGCTGGTCCGTAATTGACGGAAACGACGACGAAACATCTTCTCCATCTTTCAACCACCAGAAATGCTGGTGCTGCCGAACGACATTTCTCTTATCGCGATTCCCCGCCACTCTACTGAACCTGAGACGATCCACACTGCCGTGTGCGACGACTCTGCTGTTGTTGAGTCGCCTGTCCCCAGCTGTCCGAGCGGCATGGAAGATTAACGGGACCGCTGATCTATCCTGGATCAACCCTATCTGATCTAGGTAGAGGAATGCTTCCGGTGGAATGAAGCCGTCAGAGCGCACACTCTCGTGGTAAAGGTAATTGGGGTAGTAAACCCCAGATATCAGGTTATTCGACGAGGTCATTGCTCTTGTAATGTGCCTTCGAGTCAGCTTAATTACAAAGTTATCCACTCGTATTAGGTTCGCCTTGTTGTAAAGGACCTCATTAAGATAACATTTTTTGTACTCCGACTCTGGTGTTCTGTACAAGCGAAGTCAAGCCCTAAGGCACGCCCTCTCAAACACCCGAATCATTTCCATTAAGCTTGCTCGTACATTGCACAACACGGGACAATCAAATGCCAGATTACCTTTACCCTCGCATCGAGTTGGCCTGCTATAAAACAGTCTCTTTGTAAGGGCAAAAGTGCCTTCAGCTCTGGCCAGAGCAGCGTCTACATTTTTGTCAAAATACAGAACCTGATCTAGCCAGATACCAAGATATCTAACTACATTTCGACAGGCAAGAGGCTGTCCGTGCTGTCCAATGATCGAGAACTTTCGCCAATTTTTTCTGGTATCCCTAGAGGCTCCATACAAAGGCGTTCTAATTAGAATGGTCTCTGACTTCTGAAAGTTGATTTTTAACTTCCAGTCATCGCAAAATCGCCTTATCTTATCGAAGTCACGCTGGAAGAGAGTAATAATAACCTCGATTTTTGGACCTTATCTGTACGCTACCAAATCGTCTGCGTACGCAATAGTATGGGGAAGTGAACATATCAAGTCGCTTGTATAAATGTTAAAAAGGATCGTCGAAATTGTGGATAAAATACTGCTGCTGAATTGGACATGTAGCGACGACTTGGCCTATATATAACCACAACTTCTTTTTCTTTTGGTGGTAATTTCGAGGTTATTTCCTTAATTTCCTGCATAACATTTCTATTTAAGCCAGGGGACAGACTTTTAATTTTAATCCACCTGTGCATTGAAGATGGATGCGGCAAGTGTATCTCAAGTTGACCCCGCAAAAAGTTGTATCCGGCAGCTGAACGAAAAAAGATGCACTGCGAAATCCATTTCTCCTCTTCGGTGTATTCATTTTTACCCTGTGATAAGATGAGCTTCGAAAATGTCATAGCATTTTGATGAATACCAAGCAATGAATCCATTTATCCTTGAATATTTTGCTTTTCTCGCGCTTGTAGCCTTTTCTTGTCCTCTTTTAAACGACGAATTTTCTTTAATAAATTTGGTTTCGATTTTCTTTAATAGTTATTCTCAAGACATTGTTCAATTTCTTGAGCTTTTCAATGCTCCTAATGTAAAAAGATTGCCTTTTTACATGAGCCTCACAATTGGCGCAAGCAAATTCAATGTGATCATTGAATTTTGTCCTTAATTAATTTTTAGAAGCCAAATTTAGTTCCCCTATTATAGGTTCACTCGAACTCAGTTTTAAATCTTTATAATTTTCATAAGTAATCTTAGCTTTGACTGGATCAAAACAAACAGAACCGTCTTCAGAGTTCGGAACACTCTCGCTTCGTTTTAAAAAGAGAGAGGGATAAGCGTTTGTTTTTAAATATTTTTTTCCCAAAAAGGCATTTTCAAAATGTTTGCTGCAAATGTAAGGTTTTTTAAGGCATTCTATATGTTCACGAGACTCCTCCGTCAAAGCTAACCATTCATCATATTTAACAGTGCCTTTTTTAGTGAAACGAAAAATCCGAAAACCTCATTTCATCACTTCAATTCAATTCAATTACTTATTATTTACATGCACTGCATATTAATAACATGAATAATATTTTGCTCGTCAAACTTCAATTACAAAATGTAAAGAAATATTCGACTTTTCCCGCCTTTGAATTGTTCTTTCTTACATACACACCCATACACTCAAACAAAATACCAATTCATGAAAAATTACATAATTTCCTATTGCAGTCGAATGAAAACAAACAGCCAAGTCTTCATACCCCTTCCCCCAAACCCCAAGCAATTGTTTTTCATATTCCTTTTGCCACTGCCGACAACTTGTGGTGAGAGAAAAAAAAATCTCTCAGTAAACAAAGCAAGAAAGAGCGAAAATAAAAAAGCTTTACATTATTCCGAAAGCTCGTGTCGGCTGGACGAGTGTCGGCTAGCCGACAAAAATTGAACCATTTTTTTCTACAGCGATGAGACATCTGTATAGATTTATTATCTGTGGTTTTAGGTTAAATTGCTTCCACATTTGAAATCAAACTTACAATAGAGATAGATTTTCAGTTTTTCTTGGCAACTTAAATCTGAGGATTGCTATTGAAATATCTTTTAAGCTGACAAATAATCCAATGTACGAGTAATTACATAGTTGATACCCATCATGCTTACAATGAGATTCTGTTAAGTAAATGGGAAATCGCATTTTATGATCCGATTTATGGCCCATAACATATCAAGCCATAAGCCACAGTTTAAAACTACAGTATATAATTGATTGGTTTTGGAGACATCTTTGAAAACGTTACCAAACTTGAAATGATTACAATATTAGATCAACAAGTCTGAAAAAATTAACACAATATAAAGGTAAGCACTTGCCTGAAAACTATGATATGACATTAATTAACTAAGTATTGTAGTTTTCGAAATTAAAAACCTTAAAATCTCCGAATCCGAAAACTCGAAACCACGAATTTTCAAACTTAAATTCCTTAAAAACAGATTCACATTTTTGTATGTATAGTAGTTTGGACACCAAACATAATTTATATAATATCGTAGATACATAATATACGAGTATGTATGCTAAACTCTAAATATTGAGAATCACTTTTTGAATATTGCAAATTTTCCATGCCATTAATGTTTTATAATGGGTTGTTTAAAAAGCTATTGGGTTTTTCTGAAATAGTTGGCTTTTCTCGCATTTATTTGTATCCGAGCCTGACATATGTATATGTATGTATATTAAATGTTTGCGTGCATTTTGTTGGTTGGCACTTAACCTAAAAACAACAAAAAGTTTGGGTGATCCGGCCGGTAATTTCGTGGGTAATTTTGAAGAGCATATTCGCCATATTTTACCGTACTATAATACTTCAAAAAAAGGGAAGAAAGTAACTGAGGTAAGTGCGAAATTGCGTAAAGTATACAGCAGAAATGGCATCGAAAAACACCAGTACCGGTGTGGTACTGGTTCACTCGATTTCGTGGTGGTAATTTTTCAGTTGAAGGCATTCATCGGTTCGGTATGTCTTCCAAGACTGACGACATTAAAATCAAAGCATTGTTTAAGGAAATAAGAATTCGACGGTTCGGCAGCTTGCTACCGCTCTAATTTTAAATCGTTTGGCATCGTAAATAAGCTTGATATTTTTATAGCATGGGTTGAAAGAAATTCATCTCATGAAGCGCATTCTTCAGAGCGACGAAAAATGGGTTGTCTACAACAATGTCAGAAAAACAAACAACTAGAATAGGCGAGATGAAGCATCGGAAAATTACGGACATCACAAAAAGAAGGTGATGCTATCAATCTGGTGAGATTGAAGCGACCAGTTTTCTATGAGCTCATTCCAAAGAATAAACGATTAATTTCTATGTCTACTGTGAGCAGCTACAGAAATTCATTGATGGCATCGCACAGAAACGTCTGGAGCTGATGAGACGTAAGGGTGTAATGTTTCACCATGACAATACGAGACCAATGCTACCATACCACCCATGCAGCGAAATAACCACTGAATCCAAACATTTTTCTTTCTCCCTCTATCTCATTTTTCAAAAAAGTTAACATTATAGTGTATTCGTGGGTATGAGTGTTAAGTTTTATGAACGCGGTTTTATGAAGTTTTAATAAACCACAATATAGTTTAATACAATAAAATTTTTATTTTTAATTAATGTTACGAATACTATATGTATTCCTTTATTAAAAACATAAAATTTTCAATAAAATCAAGTTAAAAATAGCACAGTTGCATTACTCGGAGAATCTTTAAGACCCTTACTAACTCCATTGACCGAGCAAATCGATTTACGCTGGATACCTTTCGCACTGAACTTTTTTGCTTGACTGAAGAGCTATACATATGAGAAAGCGAATATTGTTTAAAGCTTGAGACGAGAATACCAATTCATATTTTTGCCAATCTTGAAACAAGTTTCATCGCAATTTACATTATATTTGCATTATATTTTGATTACCTGCACAATTTGTGTCAAAATGTGGAAAAACATAAGGAACAGAAAAATCTTTTTCCAAGATTCTTAAGCGAGTCAGATTAAAGAAAATCAGTTCTGTTTTATTAGTGCCTTTTTTTAAGATCTTAACATTCAATTGGGTATTATTAGACTTAAAATGCCTGAACACGTCTTAAGTTTTTAGAAAAATGGGACAGAGAGAAAAAGAAAGATTTTTGGGCTCAGTGGCTATTTCGCTTGATGAGTGGCATCCAACATTTAAGTGGAGACTAAATTATTAGTGCAATTGGACTTGTAGTTGTATTATAGGGAACGATTCGTCTTACGTGAATTAAGTTGCCTGAAAATGTCCTTGTGTTTCGTAGAACATATCAAAATCATTATATATTTCAGTAATTAAGAAGGTTTAACACAATTATATGCTACGCCTAAATCATGTGCGAAAAACCATAACTTTTCCAAAATGCGGTGGAGTTTACTTCAAATAAGTAGAAAGTGAGGACCAAGAATAGATATTTGCAGTATCATTAAACTGGAATTCTTGCATGAATTGTAACACCTCCAAAATCATTTTTGTTCTATTCTCAACCTACCCGATTTTCGAACCAGCCGAATACAGGAATGCGATTGTTATTTGCTACCTGCCAGATCCCATTGCCAGAGTATGATGTCTCCAGCGCGTGTGCTTGGTGCCGATCATGTTGTTGTTTTGTAGATTGAGGATTATCCACCATCTGGCAGATTCGTGTCGTCCACGTCTGTTCCATGGCCATGGTCTCCCGGAAGATGTCATCAGCGTTTTCAAGTTCCTGGACTCTCCGCGTTACTATAGCTGGTATCCTTGATTTGAACTGGAAGATTCCGAGCCCGCCATCCTTCAACTTCGCATATATTATTGCGTTATGGCAGTGCGAGGTAAGGTGCAGTGTTTTCCTTACAAAGCTTCGAATCTTCCTATCAACATCCTTCAGCGTCTTCCGGGTGATGGTTGGTTTCTAGTAGTACGGGATGTACATTGGCAGCAGATGTTGTTTTAGGAGAGACATCTTTTAGGCTCGCTTCAGCGGGGTCTTGGCGATTTGCTGAAGCTGCATGAACAGTCCCTCTGTGCTGCATGGAATTCCGCCAGTTGGCGAAAAAGTATCGCCTAGATATTTTAGTTGCTCCTCGATGTTTATTGCTCTAATGATTAGTCCTTGGCAGCTGGCTGGTGTTATGTCAGCGTATACTTTTTTCTTGCTCGCCACCGTACGAAGATGGAGCATTCTGCTTTTTTCGGATTTTAGGCTCATTCCTTTTCGTTGGAAGAACTCCTGAGCAGTCTCGAGCATCTTTTCAGCATCCTGTCTGTTGGTAGCGAGTAAGGTCAGATCATCGTTGGTTGTTGATTTCGATGCCAGCAAATTTCTCCAGTGCCACCACGAGTTCATCCAGGACGATATTGAATAATGTTGGGGAGAGTTGGTCTCCCTGCTTTACTCCCCTTCGGATATTGATTGTTGTTGCCTCGTTCCCAGATGAGATCGTGGTGGTCCCATCAACAATGTTAGATGAAATGTAGCTTATAAATTTTTTGTCGACGTTCGCTCTAAAAAGCCTGCGGTGGGAGACTGTGTCAAACGCTTTTCTGATGTCCAACGATATAGCGCAGAGGGGCTTTGCTTTCCTTCTGTGTGCTTTTATTAGAGTAGGCAGTGTTGTTGTGTTTGCAAAGCACCCGTCGATTTTGCTAAATCCCCTTTGGTTTGCATATAAAGGAATTCTTTGTAGCCGGTTGTTTAGGATTTTGTGAAAAAGTCTAGTGAGTATGAAGGAGATGGAAATTGACCTCCAATCGGAGATGCTCACCGAGCTACTGACCTTGCAGATTAGCGTGGTGCGACTTCTCCTAAGCTCCTCTGGGGTATATTCGAGGAGAAGCATACCGTTAAAGAGGAGAAGAAGCTTGGACGTTGGAATCCGAAGTAATCTCGTTTTATCGATTCCGTCTGGCCCTGAGCAGGTAGATTTTATTGACTTGACTACTTCCAAAATTTCTTCTGCTTGGGTCTCCCTGCTTTACTCCCCTCCGGATGTTGATTGTTGTTTCCTCGTTCTCAGATGAGATCGTGGTGGTCCCGTCAACAATGTTAGATGAAATGTAGCTTATAAATTTTTTGTCGACGTTCGCTGTAAAAAGGCTGTGGTGGGAGACTGTGTCAAACGCTTTTCTGATGTCCACCAATATAGCGCAGAGGGGCTTTGCTTTCCTTCTGTGTGCTTTTATTAGAGTATGCAGTTGTTGTGTTTGCAAAGCACCCGTCGATTTTGCTAAATCCCCTTTGGTTTGCATGTAAAGGAATTCTTTGTAGCCGGTTGTTTAGGATTTTGTGAAAAAGTCTAGTGAGTATGAAGGAGATGGAAATTGACCTCCAATCGGAGATGCTCACCGAGCTACTGACCTTGCAGATTAGCGTGGTGCGACTTCTCCTAAGCTCCTCTGGGGTATATTCGAGGAGAAGCATACCGTTAAAGAGGAGAAGAAGCTTGGACGTTGGAATCCGAAGTAATCTCGTTTTATCGATTCCGTCTGGCCCTGAGCAGGTAGATTTTATTGACTTGACTACTTCCAAAATTTCTTCTGCTTGGGTCTCCCTGCTTTACTCCCCTCCGGATGTTGATTGTTGTTTCCTCGTTCCCAGATGAGATCGTGGTAGTCCCGTCAACAATGTTAGATGAAATGTAGCTTACAAATTTTTTGTCGACGTTCGCTGTAAAAAGGCTGTGGTGGGAGACTGTGTCAAACGCTTTTCTGATGTCCACCAATATAGCGCAGAGGGGCTTTGCTTTCCTTCTGTGTGCTTTTATTAGAGTATGCAGTTGTTGTGTTTGCAAAGCACCCGTCGATTTTGCTAAATCCCCTTTGGTTTGCATGTAAAGGAATTCTTTGTAGCCGGTTGTTTAGGATTTTGTGAAAAAGTCTAGTGAGCATGGAGGAGATGGAAATTGACCTCTAATTGGAGATTCTCACCGGGCTACTGACCTTGCGGATTAGCGTGGTGTGACTTCTCCTAAGCTCCTCTGGGGTATATTCGAGGAGAA
Source organism: Volucella bombylans (assembly GCA_949129095.1). Classification (NCBI taxonomy): domain Eukaryota; kingdom Metazoa; phylum Arthropoda; class Insecta; order Diptera; family Syrphidae; genus Volucella; species Volucella bombylans. The sequence continues at coordinate 14,669,470 of OX422145.1, read as the reverse complement.
GCATACCGTTAAAGAGGAGAAGAAGCTTGGACGTTGGAATCCGTAGTAATCTCGTTTTATCGATTCCGTCTGGTCCTGAGCAGGTAGATTTTATTGACTTGACTACTTCCAAAATTTCTTCTGCTTTTATTGGGCTGGAGACGGTAGTCGTCTGCGGATGCATATCCTGTATGGGGTAAAGTCCTCCTGGGATGGACTTCCGAAAACCTCTCCGTAGTGTGTCTGCATTTGGTGGTGGAGTGCAGGGTTCATCCCATGGTGTTTACAGCAGGATTCTTCTCACGAGTTCCTTCTGAATTCCCTCTGCGTATATCAGTATATTTTAGCGCGTCTCCTCCTATTCGACAGGCCCTGAAGTTAAGTTGTTGTGCGAGGCGCGTTCTGGGCTGGTCGGATACGGTGGGGGCGGCCATATGCGGATATGAGGTCGTTCAACCATGAGTTTAGCGCGCTTATTCTCGACGATGTTGTTGCTAGCAAGGACTGCCGAAGGGTTTCGTCCCGCTCGTCGAGCCCTTCTATCCCTCTTATTTCGCATAAGAGGGCTGTGTCCAGGTTGGAGGCGCTACCCTCATCCTCGTTAGCAGACTCATATTCGGAGGTGCTGGACTCTGTTTGTCTCTTGCCGGAATTGTCTAACTCTTTCTCCATAGAAGCGCCTTTGCCGCCTCTTCTTGATGGCATCCCTGGTTCGGCTGGAGATGGTGACAAGATGATTTAAGATTGCCGTCGGGTCCTGAGATCCGAATCTCGCTTCTGTGGCAGCCAATCGGTTCTGCTCGTCCTCTGTCCAAAACCTCCTCGACGTTCCACCTTCGGCCTGCGTTTCCGCATTATAAGCTGACGCGTGCGCCAAGCGCATATGACATGACACGTAGTCATGTCTTCGTATTCTACTCCAATGTGTTGTTGTTTTGTATATTGAGCTGGACCCACCATCTGGCAGAACCGTGTCGTCCACGTCTGTTCCATGGCCATGGTCTCCCGGAAGATGTCATCAGCGTTTTCAAGTTCCTAGACTCTCCGCGTCACTATAGCTGGTATCCTTGATTTGAATTGGAAGATTCCGAGCCCGCCATCTTTCACCTTCGCATGTATTATTGCGTTATGGCAGTGCGAGGTAAGGTGCAGTGTTTTCCTTACAAAGCTCCGAATCTTCCTGTCAACATCCTTCAGCGTCTTCCGGGTGATGGTTGGTTTCTGGTAGTACGGGATGTACATTGGCAGCAGATGTTGTTTTAGGAGAGACATCTTTTGGGCTGGCTTCAGCGGGGTCTTGGCGATTTGCTGAAGCTGCACGAACTGTCCCTCAGTGCTGCATGAAATTCCGCCAGTTGGCGAAAAAGTATCGCCTAGATATCTCAGTTGCTCCTCGATGTTTATTGCTCTAATGTTTACTCCTTGGCAGCTGGCTGGTGTTATGTCAGCGTATACTTTTTTCTTGCTCGCCACCGTACGAAGATGGAGCATTCTGCTTTTTTCGGAGTTTAGGCTCATTCCTTTTCGTTGGAAGAACTCCTGAGCAGCCTCGAGCATCCTGTCTGTTGGTAGCGATTAAGGTCAGATCATCGGCGTATGCGAGGCAACAGAGCTTGCGTTGATTGTTGATTTCGACGCCGGAAAATTTCTCCAGTGCCACCACGAGTTCATCCAGGACGATATTGAATAATGTTGGGGAGAGTTGGTCTCCCTGCTTTACTCCCCTCCGGATATTGATTGTTGTTGCCTCGTTCCCAGATGAGATCGTGGTGGTCCCGTCAACAATGTTAGATGAAATGTAACTTATAAATTTTTTGTCGACGTTCGCTCTAAAAAGGCTGTGGTGGGAGACTGTGTCAAACGCTTTTCTGATGTCCACCGATATAGCGCAGAAGGGCTTTGCTTTCCTCCTGTGTGCTTTTATTAAAGGCTTAAAAAGGCTGTGGTGGGAGACTGTGTCAAACGCTTTTCTGATGTCCACCGATATAGCGCAGAAGGGCTTTGCTTTCCTCCTGTGTGCTTTTATTAGAGTATGCAGTGTTGTTCTGTTTGCAAAGCAACCGTCGATTTTGCTAAATCCCCTTTGGTTTGCATATAAAGGAATTCTTTGTAGCCGGTTGTTTAGGATTTTGTGAAAAAGTCTAGTGAGCATGGAGGAGATGGAAATTGACCTCCAATCGGAGATGCTCACCGGGCCACTGACCTTGCGGATTAGCGTGGTGCGACTTCTCCTAAGCTCCTCTGGGGTATATTCGAGGAAAGGCATACCGTTAAAGAGGAGAAGAAGCTTGGACGTTGGAATCCGTAGTAATCTCGTTTCATCGATTCCGTCTGGTCCTGAGCAGGTAGATTTTATTGACTTGACTACTTCCAAAATTTCTTCTGCTTTTATTGGGCTGGAGACGGTAGTCGTCTGCGGATGCATATCCTGTATGGGGTAAAGTCCTCCTGGGATAGACTTCCGAAAACCTCTCCGTAGTGTGTCTGCATTTGGTGGCGGAGTGCAGGGTTCATCCCATGGTGTTTACAGCAGGATTCTTCTCACGAGTTCCTTCTGAATTCCCTCTGCGTATATCAGTATATTTTAGCGCGTCTCCTCCTATTCGACAGGCCCTGAAGTTAAGTTGTTGTGCGAGGCGCGTTCCTGGTTCGGCTGGAGATGGTGACAAGATGATTTAAGATTGCCGTCGGGTACTGAGATCCGAATCTCGCTTCTGTGGCAGCCAATCGGTTCTGCTCGTCCTCTGTCCAAAACCTCCTCGACGTTCCACCTTCGGCCTGCATTTCCGCATTATAAGCTGACGCGTGCGCCAAGCGCATATGACATGACACGTAGTCATGTCTTCGTATTCTACTCCAATGTGTGGCAGGGCATGCCTATAACACATGGCAGACAGTTTCGCTCCGCTCACATGTGCCTCGGCATCTTCTGGCACTTGGTGGGTTTGATGGTATTCCCGCGGTGGGCAGGAGGTTGTACCTTAAATGGACAGCTCGGATATGGTCTTAATCTGTCCAGTATATTGGTGGGTGTGATATAATTTTGGTACAACCTTTGTTATTTGCCACCTGCCAGATCCCGTTTGCCAGAGAATGATGTCTCCAGCGCGTGTGCTTGGTGCCGATCATGTTGTTGTTTTGTAGATTGAGCTGGACCCACCATCTGGCAGAACCGTGTCGTCCACGTCTGTTCCATGGCCATGGTCTCCCGGAAGATGTCATCAGCGTTTTCAAGTTCCTAGACTCTCCGCGTCACTATAGCTGGTATTCTTGATTTGAATTGGAAGATTCCGAGCCCGCCATCCTTCACCTTCGCATGTATTATTGCGTTATGACAGTGCGAGGTAAGGTGCAGTGTTTTCCTTACAAAGCTCCGAATCTTCCTGTCAACATCCTTCAGCGTCTTCCGGGTGATGGTTGGTTTCTGGTAGTACGGGATGTACATTGGCAGCAGATGTTGTTTTAGGAGAGACATCTTTTGGGCTGGCTTCAGCGGGGTCTTGGCGATTTGCTGAAGCTGCACGAACTGTCCCTCAGTGCTGCATGAAATTCCGACAGTTGGCGAAAAAGTATCGCCTAGATATCTCAGTTGCTCCTCGATGTTTATTGCTCTAATGTTTACTCCTTGGCAGCTGGCTGGTGTTATGTCAGCGTATACTTTTTTCTTGCTCGCCACCGTACGAAGATGGAGCATTCTGCTTTTTTCGGAGTTTAGGGTCATTCCTTTTCGTCGGAAGAACTCCTGAGCAGCCTCGAGCATCCTGTCTGTTGGTAGCGAGTAAGGTCAGATCATCGGCGTATGCGAGGCAACAGAGCTTGCGTTGATTGTTGATTTCGACGCCGGAAAATTTCTCCAGTGCCACCACGAGCTCATCCAGGACGATATTGAATAATGTTGGGGAGAGTTGGTCTCCCTGCTTTACTCCCCTTCGGATATTGATTGTTGTTGCCTCGTTCCCAGATGATATCGTGGTGGTCCCGTCAACAATGTTAGATGAAATGTAGCTTACAAATTTTTTGTCGACGTTCGCTGTAAAAAGGCTGTGGTGGGAGACTGTGTCAAACGCTTTTCTGATGTCCACCAATATAGCGCAGAGGGGCTTTGCTTTCCTTCTGTGTGCTTTTATTAGAGTATGCAGTTGTTGTGTTTGCAAAGCACCCGTCGATTTTGCTAAATCCCCTTTGGTTTGCATGTAAAGGAATTCTTTGTTTGTAGCCGGTTGTTTAGGATTTTGTGAAAAAGTCTAGTGAGCATGGAGGAGATGGAAATTGACCTCTAATTGGAGATTCTCACCGGGCTACTGACCTTGCGGATTAGCGTGGTGTGACTTCTCCTAAGCTCCTCTGGGGTATATTCGAGGAGAAGCATACCGTTAAAGAGGAGAAGAAGCTTGGACGTTGGAATCCGTAGTAATCTCGTTTTATCGATTCCGTCTGGTCCTGAGCAGGTAGATTTTATTGACTTGACTACTTCCAAAATTTCTTCTGCTTTTATTGGGCTGGAGACGGTAGTCGTCTGCGGATGCATATCCTGTATGGGGTAAAGTCCTCCTGGGATGGACTTCCGAAAACCTCTCCGTAGTGTGTCTGCATTTGGTGGTGGAGTGCAGGGTTCATCCCATGGTGTTTACAACAGGATTCTTCTCACGAGTTCCTTCTGAATTCCCTCTGCGTATATCAGTATATTTTAGCGTGTCTCCTCCTATTCGACAAGCCCTGAAGTTAAGTTGTTGTGCGAGGCGCGTTCTGGGCTGGTCGGATACGGTGGGGGCGGCCATATGCGGATATGAGGTCGTTCAACCATGAGTTTAGCGCGCTTATTCTCGACGATGTTGTTGCTAGCAAGGACTGCCGAAGGGTTTCGTCCCGCTCGTCGAGCCCTTCTATCCCTCTTATTTCGCATAAGAGGGCTGTGTCCAGGTTGGAGGCGCTACCCTCATCCTCGTTAGCAGACTCATATTCGGAGGTGCTGGACTCTGTTTGTCTCTTGCCGGAATTGTCTAACTCTTTCTCCATAGGAGCGCCTTTGCCGCCTCTTCTTGATGGCATCCCTGGTTCGGCTGGAGATGGTGACAGGATGATTTAAGATTGCCGTCGGGTCCTGAGATCCGAATCTCGCTTCTGTGGCAGCCAATCGGTTCTGCTCGTCCTCTGTCCAAAACCTCCTCGACGTTCCACCTTCGGCCTGCATTTCCGCATTATAAGCTGACGCGTGCGCCAAGCGCATATGACATGACACGTAGTCATGTCTTCGTATTCTACTCCAATGTGTGGCAGGGCATGCCTATAACACATGGCAGACAGTTTCGCTCCGCTCACAGGTGCCTCGGCATCTTCTGGCACTTGGTGGGTTTGATGGTATTCCCGCGGTGGGCAGGAGGTTGTACCTTAAATGGACAGCTCGGATATGGTCTTAATCTGTCCAGTATATTGGTGGGTGTGATATAATTTTGGTACAACCTTTGTTATTTGCCACCTGCCAGATCCCATTGCCAGAGAATGATGTCTCCAGCGCGTATGCTTGGTGCCGATCATGTTGTTGTTTTGTATATTGAGCTGGACCCACCATCTGGCAGAACCGTGTCGTCCACGTCTGTTCCATGGCCATGGTCTCCCGGAAGATGTCATCAGCGTTTTCAAGTTCCTAGACTCTCCGCGTCACTATAGCTGGTATCCTTGATTTGAATTGGAAGATTCCGAGCCCGCCATCCTTCACCTTCGCATGTATTATTGCGTTATGGCAGTGCGAGGTAAGGTGCAGTGTTTTCCTTACAAAGCTCCGAATCTTCCTGTCAACATCCTTCAGCGTCTTCCGGGTGATGGTTGGTTTCTGGTAGTACGGGATGTACATTGGCAGCAGATGTTGTTTTAGGAGAGACATCTTTTGGGCTGGCTTCAGCGGGGTCTTGGCGATTTGCTGAAGCTGCACGAACTGTCCCTCAGTGCTGCATGAAATTCCGACAGTTGGCGAAAAAGTATCGCCTAGATATCTCAGTTGCTCCTCGATGTTTATTGCTCTAATGTTTACTCCTTGGCAGCTGGCTGGTGCTATGTCAGCGTATACTTTTTTCTTGCTCGCCACCGTACGAAGATGGAGCATTCTGCTTTTTTCGGAGTTTAGGCTCATTCCTTTTCGTTGGAAGAACTCCTGAGCAGCCTCGAGCATCCTGTCTGTTGGTAGCGAGTAAGGTCAGATCATCGGCGTATGCGAGGCAACAGAGCTTGCGTTGATTGTTGATTTCGACGCCGGAAAATTTCTCCAGTGCCACCACGAGTTCATCCACGACGATATTGAATAATGTTGGGGAGAGTTGGTCTCCCTGCTTTACTCCCCTCCGGATATTGATTGTTGTTGCCTCGTTCCCAGATGAGATCGTGGTGGTCCCGTCAACAATGTTAGATGAAATGTAACTTATAAATTTTTTGTCGACGTTCGCTCTAAAAAGGCTGTGGTGGGAGACTGTGTCAAACGCTTTTCTGATGTCCACCGATATAGCGCAGAAGGGCTTTGCTTTCCTCCTGTGTGCTTTTATTAGAGTATGCAGTGTTGTTCTGTTTGCAAAGCAACCGTCGATTTTGCTAAATCCCCTTTGGTTTGCATATAAAGGAATTCTTTGTAGCCGGTTGTTTAGGATTTTGTGAAAAAGTCTAGTGAGCATGGAGGAGATGGAAATTGACCTCCAATCGGAGATGCTCACCGGGCTACTGACCTTGCGGATTAGCGTGGTGCGACTTCTCCTATGCTCCTCTGGGGTATATTCGAAAAGAAGCATACCGTTAAAGAGGAGAAGAAGCTTGGACGTTGAAATCCGAAGTAATCTCGTTTTATCGATTCCGTCGGCCCCTGAGCAGGTACTCGTAGATTTTATTGACTTGACTACTTCCAAAATTTCTTCAGCTTGGGTCTCTCTGCTTTACTCCCCTCCGGATGTTGATTTTTGTTTCCTCGTTCCCAGATGAGATCGTGGTAGTCCCGTCAACAATGTTAGATGAAATGTAGCTAATACATTTTTTGTCGACGCTCGCTCTAAAGAGGCTGTGGTGGGAGACTGTGTCAAACGCTTTTCGATGTCCACCAATATAGCGCAGAGGGGCTTTGCTTTCCTTCTGTGTGCTTTTATTAGAGTATGCAGTGTTGTTCTGTTTGCAAAGCACCCGTCGATTTTGCTAAATCCCGTTTGGTTTTCATGTAAAGGAATTCTTTGTAGCCGGTTGTTTAGGATTTTGTGAAAAAGTCTAGTGAGCATGGAGGAGCTGGAAATTGACCTCCAATCGGAGATGCTCACCGGGCCACTGACCTTGCGGATTAGCGTGGTGCGACTTCTCCTAAGCTCCTCTGGGGTATATTCGAGGAAAGGCATACCGTTAAAGAGGAGAAGAAGCTTGGACGTTGGAATCCGTACGAATCTCGTTTCATCGATTCCGTTTGCCCCTGAGCAGTTAGATTTTATTGACTTGACTACTTCCAAAATTTCTTCTGCTTGGGTCTCCCTGCTTTACTCCCCTCCGGATGTTGATTGTTGTTTCCTCGTTCCCAGATGAGATCGTGGTGGTCCCGTCAACAATGTTAGATGAAATGTAGCTAATACATTTTTTGTCGACGCTCGCTCTAAAAAGGCTGTGGTGGGAGACTGTGTCAAACGCTTTTCTGATGTCCACCGATATAGCGCAAAGGGGCTTTGCTTTCCTTCTGTGTGATTTATTAGAGTATGCAGTGTTGTTGTGTTTGCAAAGCACCCGTCGATTTTGCTAAATCCCGTTTGGTTTTCATGTAAAGGAATTCTTTGTAGCCGGTTGTTTAGGATTTTGTGAAAAAGTCTAGTGAGCTTGGAGGAGATGGGAATTGACCTCTAATTGGAGATTCTCACCGGGCTACTGACCTTGCGGATTAGCGTGGTGTGACTTCTCCTAAGCTCCTCTGGGGTATATTTGAGGAGAAGCATACCGTTAAAGAGGAGAAGAAGCTTGGACGTTGGAATCCGTAGTAATCTCGTTTTATCGATTCCGTCTGGTCCTGAGCAGGTAGATTTTATTGACTTGACTACTTCCAAAATTTCTTCTGCTTTTATTGGGCTGGAGACGGTAGTCGTCTGCGGATGCATATCCTGTATGGGGTAAAGTCCTCCTGGGATAGACTTCCGAAAACCTCTCCGTAGTGTGTCTGCATTTGGTGGCGGAGTGCAGGGTTCATCCCATGGTGTTTACAGCAGGATTCTTCTCACGAGTTCCTTCTGAATTCCCTCTGCGTATATCAGTATATTTTAGCGCGTCTCCTCCTATTCGACAGGCCCTGAAGTTAAGTTGTTGTGCGAGGCGCGTTCCTGGTTCGGCTGGAGATGGTGACAAGATGATTTAAGATTGCCGTCGGGTCCTGAGATCCGAATCTCGCTTCTGTGGCAGCCAATCGGTTCTGCTCGTCCTCTGTCCAAAACCTCCTCGACGTTCCACCTTCGGCCTGCATTTCCGCATTATAAGCTGACGCGTGCGCCAAGCGCATATGACATGACACGTAGTCATGTCTTCGTATTCTACTCCAATGTGTGGCAGGGCATGCCTATAACACATGGCAGACAGTTTCGCTCCGCTCACATGTGCCTCGGCATCTTCTGGCACTTGGTGGGTTTGATGGTATTCCCGCGGTGGGCAGGAGGTTGTACCTTAAATGGACAGCTCGGATATGGTCTTAATCTGTCCAGTATATTGGTGGGTGTGATATAATTTTGGTACAACCTTTGTTATTTGCCACCTGCCAGATCCCGTTTGCCAGAGAATGATGTCTCCAGCGCGTGTGCTTGGTGCCGATCATGTTGTTGTTTTGTAGATTGAGCTGGACCCACCATCTGGCAGAACCGTGTCGTCCACGTCTGTTCCATGGCCATGGTCTCCCGGAAGATGTCATCAGCGTTTTCAAGTTCCTAGACTCTCCGCGTCACTATAGCTGGTATTCTTGATTTGAATTGGAAGATTCCGAGCCCGCCATCCTTCACCTTCGCATGTATTATTGCGTTATGACAGTGCGAGGTAATGTGCAGTGTTTTCCTTACAAAGCTCCGATCTTCCTGTCAACATCCTTCAGCGTCTTCCGGGTGATGGTTGGTTTCTGGTAGTACGGGATGTACATTGGCAGCAGATGTTGTTTTAGGAGAGACATCTTTTGGGCTGGCTTCAGCGGGGTCTTGGCGATTTGCTGAAGCTGCACGAACTGTCCCTCAGTGCTGCATGAAATTCCGACAGTTGGCGAAAAAGTATCGCCTAGATATCTCAGTTGCTCCTCGATGTTTATTGCTCTAATGTTTACTCCTTGGCAGCTGGCTGGTGTTATGTCAGCGTATACTTTTTTCTTGCTCGCCACCGTACGAAGATGGAGCATTCTGCTTTTTTCGGAGTTTAGGGTCATTCCTTTTCGTTGGAAGAACTCCTGAGCAGCCTCGAGCATCCTGTCTGTTGGTAGCGAGTAAGGTCAGATCATCGGCGTATGCGAGGCAACAGAGCTTGCGTTGATTGTTGATTTCGACGCCGGAAAATTTCTCCAGTGCCACCACGAGCTCATCCAGGACGATATTGAATAATGTTGGGGAGAGTTGGTCTCCCTGCTTTACTCCCCTCCGGATATTGATTGTTGTTGCCTCGTTCCCAGATGAGATCGTGGTGGTCCCGTCAACAATGTTAGATGAAATGTAGCTTATAAATTTTTTGTCGACGTTCGCTCTAAAAAGGCTGTGGTGGGAGACTGTGTCAAACGCTTTTCTGATGTCCACCGATATAGCGCAGAGGGGCTTTGCTTTCCTTCTGTGTGCTTTTATTAGAGTATGCAGTGTTGTTGTGTTTGCAAAGCAACCGTCGATTTTGCTAAATCCCGTTTGGTTTTCATGTAAAGGAATTCTTTGTAGCCGGTTGTTTAGGATTTTGTGAAAAAGTCTAGTGAGCATGGAGGAGATGGAAATTGACCTCCAATCGGAGATGCTCACCGGGCTACTGACCTTGCGGATTAGCGTGGTGCGACTTCTCCTATGCTCCTCTGGGGTATATTCGAGAAGAAGCATACCGTTAAAGAGGAGAAGAAGCTTGGACGTTGGAATCCGAAGTAATCTCGTTTTATCGATTCCGTCTGGCCCTGAGCAGGTAGATTTTATTGACTTGACTACTTCCAAAATTTCTTCTGCTTGGGTCTCCCTGCTTTACTCCCCTCCGGATGTTGATTGTTGTTTCCTCGTTCCCAGATGAGATCGTGGTGGTCCCGTCAACAATGTTAGATGAAATGTAGCTAATACATTTTTTGTCGACGCTCGCTCTAAAAAGGCTGTGGTGGGAGACTGTGTCAAACGCTTTTCTGATGTCCACCGATATAGCGAAGATGGGCTTTGCTTTCCTTCTGTGTGCTTTTATTAGAGTATGCAGTGTTATTGTGTTTGCAAAGCACCCGTCGATTTTGCTAAATCCCGTTTGGTTTTCATGTAAAGGAATTCTTTGTAGCCGGTTGTTTAGGATTTTGTGAAAAAGTCTAGTGAGCATGGAGGAGATGGAAATTGACCTCTAATTGGAGATGCTCACCGGGCTACTGACCTTGCGGATTAGCGTGGTGCGACTTCTCCCATGCTCCTCTGGGGTATATTCGAGGAGAAGCATACCGTTAAAGAGGAGAAGAAGCTTGGACGTTGGAATCCGTAGTAATCTCGTTTAATCGATTCCGTCTGGCCCTGAGCAGGTAGATTTTATTGACTTGACTACTTCCAAAATTTCTTCTGCTTTTATTGGGCTGGAGATGGTAGTCGTCTGCGGACGCATATCCTGTATGGGGGCAAAGTCCTCCTGGGATGGACTTCCGAAAAGCTCTCCGTAGTGTGTCTGCATTTGGTGGCGGAGTGCAGGGTTCATCCCATGGTGTTTACAGCAGGATTCTTCTAACGAGTTCCTTCGGGTTCCTTCTGAATTCCCTCTGCGTATATCGGTATATTTTAGCGCGTCTCCTCCTATTCGACAGGGCCTGAAGTGAAGTTGTTGTGCGAGGCGCGTTCTGGGCTGGTCGGATACGGTGGGGTCGGCCATATGCGGATATGAGGTCGTTCAACCATGAGTTTAGCGCGCTTATTCTCGACGATGTTGTTGCTAGCAAGGACTGCCGAAGGGTTTCGTCCCGCTCGTTGAGCCCTTCTATTCCTCGTTAGCAGACTCATATTCGGAGGTGCTGGACTCTGTTTGTCTCTTGCCGGAATTGTCTAACTCTTTCTCCATAGGAGCGCCTTTGCCGCCTCTTCTTGATGGCATCCCTGGTCGGCTGGAGATGGTGACAAGATGATTTAAGATTGCCGTCGGGTCCTGAGATCCGAATCTCGCTTCTGCGGCAGCCAATCGGTTCTGCTCGTCCTCTGTCCAAAACCTCCTCTATGTTCCACCTTCGGTCTGCATTTCCGCATTATAAGCTGATGCGTGCGCCAAGCGCATATGACATGACACGTAGTCATGTCTGCGTATTCTACTCCAATGTGTGGCAGGGCATGCCTGTAACACATGGCAGAGAGTTTCGCTCCGCTCACAGTTGCCTCGGCATCTTCTGGCACTTGGTGGGTTTGATGGTATTCCCACGGTGGGCAGAGGTTGTACCTTAAATGGACAGCTCGGATATGGTCTTGAGCTGTCCAGTATGTTGGTGGGTGTGATATAATTTTGGTACAACCTTTGTTATTTGCCACCTGCCAGATCCCATTGCCAGAGTATGATGTCTCCAGCGCGTGTGCTTGGTGCCGATCATGTTGTTGTTTTGTAGATTGACCTGGATCCACCATCTGGCAGATTCGTGTAGTCCACGTCTGTTCCATGGCCATGGTCTCCCGGAAGATGTCATCAGCGTTTTCAATTTCCTGGACTCTCCGCGTCACTATAGCTGGTATCCTTGATTTGAACTGGAAGATTCCGAGCCCGCCAACCTTCACCTTCGCATATATTACTGCGTTATGGCAGTGCGAGGTAAGGTGCAGTGTTTTCCTTACAAAGCTCCGAATCTTCCTGTCAACATCCTTCAGCGTCTTCCGGGTGATGGTTGGTTTCTGGTAGTACGGGATGTACATTGGCAGCAGATGTTGTTTTAGGAGAGACATCTTTTGGGCTGGCTTCAGCGGGGTCTTGGCGATTTGCTGAAGCTGCACAGCTCCCTCTGTGCTGCATGGAATTCCGCCAGTTGGTGAAAAAGTATCGCCTAAATATTTTAGTTTCTCCTCGATGTTTATTGCTCTAATGATTAGTCCTTGGCAGCAGGCTGGTGTTATGTCAGATATACTTTTTTTCTTGCTCGCCACCGTACGAAGATGGAGCATTCTGCTTTTTTCGGAGTTTAGGCTCATTCCTTTTCGTTGGAAGAACTCCTGAGCAGTCTGGAGCATCCTGTCTGTTGGTAGCGAGTAAGGTCAGATCATCGGCGTATGCGAGGCAACAGAGCTTGCGTTGATTGTTGATTTCGACGCCGGAAAATTTCTCCAGTGCCACCACGAGTTCATCCAGGACGATATTGAATAATGTTGGGGAGAGTTGGTCTCCCTGCTTTACTCCCCTCCGGATATTGATTGTTGTTGCCTCGTTCCCAGATGAGATCGTGGTGGTCCCGTCAACAATGTTAGATGAAATGTAGCTTATAAATTTTTTGTCGACGTTCGCTCTAAAAAGGCTGTGGTGGGAGACTGTGTCAAACGCTTTTCTGATGTCCACCGATATAGCGCAGAGGGGCTTTGCTTTCCTTCTGTGTGCTTTTATTAGAGTATGCAGTGTTGTTGTGTTTGCAAAGCAACCGTCGATTTTGCTAAATCCCCTTTGGTTTTCATGTAAAGGAATTCTTTGTAGCCGGTTGTTTAGGATTTTGTGAAAAAGTCTAGTGAGCATGGAGGAGATGGAAATTGACCTCCAATCGGAGATGCTCACCGGGCTACTGACCTTGCGGATTAGCGTGGTGCGACTTCTCCTATGCTCCTCTGGGGTATATTCGAGAAGAAGCATACCGTTAAAGAGGAGAAGAAGCTTGGACGTTGGAATCCGAAGTAATCTCGTTTTATCGATTCCGTCTGGCCCTGAGCAGGTAGATTTTATTGACTTGACTACTTCCAAAATTTCTTCTGCTTGGGTCTCCTTGCTTTACTCCCCTCTGGATGTTGATTGTTGTTTCCTCGTTCCCAGATGAGATCGTGGTGGTCCCGTCAACAATGTTAGATGAAATGTAGCTAATACATTTTTTGTCGACGCTCGCTCTAAAAAGGCTGTGGTGGGAGGCTGTGTCAAACGCTTTTCTGATGTCCACCGATATAGCGCAGAGGGGCTTTGCTTTCCTTCTGTGTGCTTTTGTTAGAGTATGCAGTATTGTTGTGTTTGCAAAGCACCCGTCGATTTTGCTAAATCCCGTTTGGTTTTCATGTAAAGGAATTCTTTGTAGCCGGTTGTTTAGGATTTTTTGAAAAAGTCTAGTGAGCATGGAGGAGCTGGAAATTGACCTCCAATCGGAGATGCTCACCGGGCCACTGACCTTGCGGATTAGCGTGGTGCGACTTCTCCTAAGCTCCTCTGGGGTATATTCGAGGAAAGGCATACCGTTAAAGAGGAGAAGAAGCTTGGACGTTGGGTATCCGTACGAATCTCGTTTCATCGATTCCGTTTGCCCCTGAGCAGTTAGATTTTATTGACTTGACTACTTCCAAAATTTCTTCTGCTTGGGTCTCCCTGCTTTACTCCCCTCCGGATGTTGATTGTTGTTTCCTCGTTCCCAGATGAGATCGTGGTGGTCCCGTCAACAATGTTAGATGAAATGTAGCTAATACATTTTTTGTCGACGCTCGCTCTAAAAAGGCTGTGGTGGAAGACTGTGTCAAATGCTTTTCTGATGTCCACCGATATAGCGCAAAGGGGCTTTGCTTTCCTTCTGTGTGCTTTTATTAGAGTATGCAGTGTTATTGTGTTTGCAAAGCACCCGTCGATTTTGCTAAATCCGGTTTGGTTTTCATGTTAAGGAATTCTTTGTAGCCGGTTGTTTAGGATTTTGTGAAAAAGTCTAGTTAGCATGGAGGAGATGGGAATTGACCTCTAATTGGAGATTCTCACCTGGATACTGACCTTGCGGATTAGCGTGGTGTGACTCCTCCTAAGCTCCTCTGGGGTATATTCGAGGAAAAGCATACCGTTAAAGAGGAGAAGAAGCTTGGACGTTGGAATCCGTAGTAATCTCGTTTCATCGATTCCGTCTGGTCCTGAGCAGGTAGATTTTATTGACTTGACTACTTCCAAAATTTCTTCTGCTTTTATTGGGCTGGAGACGGTAGTCGTCTGCGGATGCATATCCTGTATGGGGTAAAGTCCTACTGGGATGGACTTCCGAAAACCTCTCCGTAGTGTGTCTGCATTTGGTGGCGGAGTGCAGGGTTCATCCCATGGTGTTTACAGCAGGATTCTTCTCACGAGTTCCTTCTGAATTCCCTCTGCGTATATCAGTATATTTTAGCGCGTCTCCTCCTATTCGACAGGCCCTGAAGTTAAGTTGTTGTGCGAGGCGCGTTCCTGGTTCGGCTGGAGATGGTGACAAGATGATTTAAGATTGCCGTCGGGTCCTGAGATCCGAATCTCGCTTCTGTGGCAGCCAATCGGTTCTGCTCGTCCTCTGTCCAAAACCTCCTCGACGTTCCACCTTCGGCCTGCATTTCCGCATTATAAGCTGACGCCTGCGCCAAGCGCATATGACATGACACGTAGTCATGTCTTCGTATTCTACTCCAATGTGTGGCAGGGCATGCCTATAACACATGGCAGACAGTTTCGCTCCGCTCACAGGTGCCTCGGCATCTTCTGGCACTTGGTGGGTTTGATGGTATTCCCGCGATGGGCAGGAGGTTTTACCTTAAATGGACAGCTCGGATATGGTCTTAATCTGTCCAGTATATTGGTGGGTGTGATATAATTTTGGTACAACCTTTGTTATTTGCCACCTGCCAGATCCCATTGCCAGAGTATGATGTCTCCAGCGCGTGTGCTTGGTGCCGATCATGTTGTTGTTTTGTAGATTGACCTGGATCCACCATCTGGCAGATTCGTGTCGTCCACGTCTGTTCCATGGTCATGGTCTCCCGGAAGATGTCATCAGCGTTTTCAAGTTCCTGGACTCTCCGCGTCACTATAGCTGGTATCCTTGATTTGAACTGGAAGATTCCGAGCACGCCAACCTTCACCTTCACCGCATATATTACTGCGTTATGGCAGTGCGAGGTAAGGTGCAGTGTTTTCCTTACAAAGCTCCGAATCTTCCTGTCAACATCCTTCAGCGTCTTCCGGGTGATGGTTGGTTTCTGGTAGTACGGGATGTACATTGGCAGCAGATGTTGTTTTAGGAGAGACATCTTTTGGGCTGGCTTCAGCGGGGTCTTGGCGATTTGCTGAAGCTGCACGAACTGTCCCTCAGTGCTGCATGAAATTCCGACAGTTGGCGAAAAAGTATCGCTTAGATATCTCAGTTGCTCCTCGATGTTTATTGCTCTAATGTTTACTCCTTGGCAGCTGGCTGGTATTATGTCAGCGTATACTTTTTTCTTGCTCGCCACCGTACGAAGATGGAGCATTCTGCTTTTTTCGGAGTTTAGGGTCATTCCTTTTCGTTGGAAGAACTCCTGAGCAGCCTCGAGCATCCTGTCTGTTGGTAGCGAGTAAGGTCAGATCATCGGCGTATGCGAGGCAACAGAGCTTGCGTTGATTGTTGATTTCGACGCCGGAAAATTTCTCCAGTGCCACCACGAGCTCATCCAGGACGATATTGAATAATGTTGGGGAGAGTTGGTCTCCCTGCTTTACTCCCCTCCGGATATTGATTGTTGTTGCCTCGTTCCCAGATGAGATCGTGGTGGTCCCGTCAACAATGTTAGATGAAATGTAGCTTTTAATTTTTTTGTCGACGTTCGCTCTAAAAAGGCTGTGGTGGGAGACTGTGTCAAACGCTTTTCTGATGTCCACCGATATAGCGCAGAGGGGCTTTGCTTTCCTTCTGTGTGCTTTTATTAGAGTATGCAGTGTTGTTGTGTTTGCAAAGCAACCGTCGATTTTGCTAAATCCCCTTTGGTTTTCATGTAAAGGAATTCTTTGTAGCCGGTTGTTTAGGATTTTGTGAAAAAGTCTAGTGAGCATGGAGGAGATGGAAATTGACCTCCAATCGGAGATGCTCACCGGCCTACTGACCTTGCGGATTAGCGTGGTGCGACTTCTCCTATGCTCCTCTGGCCCTGAGCAGGTAGATTTTATTGACTTGACTACTTCCAAAATTTCTTCTGCTTTTATTGGGCTGGAGATGGTAGTCGTCTGCGGACGCATATCCTGTATGGGGGCAAAGTCCTCCTGGGATGGACTTCCGAAAAGCTCTCTGTAGTGTGTCTGCATTTGGTGGCGGAGTGCAGGGTTCATCCCATGGTGTTTACAGCAGGATTCTTCTAACGAGTTCCTTCGGGTTCCTTCTGAATTCCCTCTGCGTATATCGGTATATTTTAGCGCGTCTCCTCCTATTCGACAGGGCCTGAAGTGAAGTTGTTGTGCGAGGCGCGTTCTGGGCTGGTCGGATACGGTGGGGGCGGCCATATGCGGATATGAGGTCGTTCAACCATGAGTTTAGCGCGCTTATTCTCGACGATGTTGTTGCTAGCAAGGAGTGCCGAACGGTTTCGTTCCGATCGTGAAGCCCTTCTATCCCTCTTATTTCGCATAAGAGGGCTGTATCTAGGTTGGGGGCGCTACCCTCATCCTCGTTAGCAGACTCATATTCGGAGGTGCTGGACTCTGTTGCTTCGGCTCTGTTTGTCTCTTACCGGAATTGTCTAGCTCTTTCTCCATAGGAGCGCCTTTGTCGCCTCTTCTTGATGGCATCCCTGGTTCGGCTGGAGATGGTGACAAGATGATTTAAGATTGTCGTAGGGTCCTGAGATCCGAATCTCGCTTCTGTGGCAGCCAATCGGTTCTGCTCGTCCTCTGTCCAAAACCTCCTCGATGTTCCAACTTCGGCGTGCATTTCCTCATTATAAGCTGACGCGTGCGCCAAGCGCATATGTTGCCTGAGCCCGGCGTACGTGTTGAATATTCGGTTGCATTCTGAGCACGTTTTGCTATTTTCGGTGTTCGGGCGCCTGCAATATATCCTCTGGTGTTGTGGTTTCCCTTTTGATGTTCGGTACTCTCTTCCACATCCTTCGCATATGTGACGCATTGTTACTCCTACTTCGTCTCCCTCGGGCGATGCTGGCATTGCCGAATTGCTGGCTTGCCTATTCCTTAAACTGTAACCTGGCGTCGCTATCAATACTCCTCTTTCTGGAGCCCCTCTCTTGGGCACTGGCTAAAACTGAAGTGGTGTGTGCCGTGTCTAGTTGTTGAATGATGGTTTTGTCTCCGCTTTGAGTGTGTGCACTGGCTCAGTGGGTTAGTGTATCCGCTAATGGTTTTTTAGCGGGCAACCAAAATTGGTACGAGTACCGGGTAACCTACTTATCGACTGCACGAACCGGGTTTTGCTCCGGGTTCCCGCATTTATCCGGTGCACGCACCTGTTGGGAGTTTTCTTATCGCTGGCACAAACCGAACCTATATCTTGTGCTCGCCGCGTATGTTTTTCCTGGCGATATGTCAAGATCTGACGACCACGTTTTTTCTTCGAGTAATGGCGGCTCTCCATTTCGCGAATTGATCCGTAAATTTCTCAGGAATCCTTTCGCGGATTTTCGCGAAACTTGCGCGATTTGTAGAGAGCGCGTGTTCCGACGGATTAAAACAGTAATTTTTAAAATCGGACTAGAATTGCCGTACTTAGACTCACTTGAAGCGGAGCGCGGAAAAGCACATCTGTTCTCGTCGAGAGTCATAGTTACTTCCGCCGTTTACCCGCGCTTACTTGAATTTCTTCACTTTGACATTCAGGCAGAAATCACATTGAGTCAACACCCGTTAGGGCCATCACAATGCTTTGTTTTAATTAGACAGTCGGATTCCCCAAGTCCGTGCCAGTTCTGAATTGATTGTTAATTGATAGTCGTTATAAATCAAAAGAATATACCTTACAAATCTTAAGACTTTTAGCAAGAAAATTCCACAATTGGTTACGTAAGCTACTATCCGGGGAACAAAATCCGAAAATCAGAACGAGTACATAAACCATGTTATTGCTTCCAATTCAAGCCCGACTAGATAGAGATAGTCGGAGCCAATCCTTATCCCGAAGTTACGGATCTAATTTGCCGACTTCCCTTACCTACATTATTCTATCGACTAGAGACTCTTCACCTTGGAGACCTGCTGCGGATATCGGTACGGCCTGTTGAGAAGTTTGCGTGACTCCACCATAAATTTTCAAAATCCGAGGAGAAAATATCGACACAACAGTAAATGTCATGCTCTTCTAGTCCATCTACCATATTTCTCTTCGAAATACTTCCATGGTAATACGACTATAAAACAGAAATGAAAACTCTTTCAATATCTCTCGACGGCTTCTTTATGGTCGTTCCTGTTACCAGGAAGAGCGAAATGCTCATTTTTAATAACAAACGGATACCCAACAGGTTACGGAATTGGAACCGTATTCCCTTTCGTTCAAAAATAATCAAGTGTTTAAATTTTTTTATATACAAAGGATATATAAATATACTCGTATTCTTATAACTTGAAAATTTTCGGCTTTCACCTTAAACTTAGGACTGACTAACTCGTGATCAACCACTGTTCACACGAAACCCTTCTCCACTTCAGTCCTCCAAGGTCTCATTCGATTATTTATATGCTACTACCACCAAGATCTGTACCAATAGTGGTTCCATGCAGGCTTACGCCAAACACTTCTAAGCACACCATTGTACCTTCCTACTCACTAAAGTTTCAAAATTTGTATTCAATCAAAATTAAATATAAATCATCTACTTTAGCGGTAATGCATAGGTATACAACTTAAGCGCCATCCATTTTAAGGGCTAGTTGCTTCGGCAGGTGAGTTGTTACACACTCCTTAGCGGATTACGACTTCCATGTCCACCGTCCTGCTGTTTTAAGCAACCAACGCCTTTCATGGTATCTGCATGAGTTGTTAATTTGGGCACAGTAACATTACGTTTGGTTCATCCCACAGCGCCAGTTCTGCTTACCAAAAGTGGCCCACTGGGCACAATATATCACAACCTAAACCTTCATATCAAGAAAGGTTAGGTTCTTACCCATTTAAAGTTTGAGAATAAGTTAAGGTCGTTTCGACCCTAATGCCTCTAATCATTCGCTTTACCAGATAAGATTATTTTACATAATTTTTAAATGCACCAGCTATCCTGAAGGAAACTACGGAGGGAACCAGCTACTAGATGGTTCGATTGGTCTTTCGCCCCTATACTCAATTCTGGCATTGAAAAGCCGATACACCCAAAACGAGTCATTGTTTGGTGCGGATTTTGGTCCAGAGGCATAATTGGGCCATTTTTCTTCGAAAATGAGCAAGGAGTGGCCGTTACAGTCAATGGCGATCGTTATCGGGCCATGTTGAACGAATTTTTGTTCACAAAAATTTAAGAGGAGGATATTAGCAACATTTGGTTTCAACAGGACGGCGCTACGTGCCACACAGCCGAAGCTACACTCGATGTTTTGCGCCCTGTTTTTGACTTGTTGGATTATTATTTGTGGGGTGCCGTAAAAGATAAGTGTTACGCCGACAAGCCAGAGACTATTGACGCTTTAAAGGACAATATTCGTGAAGCCATTGGTGAAATACAGCTGCACACAATCGATAATGTGCTTAAAAATTGGACCGATCGTGTAGGCTACTGCATGGCCAGCCGAGGCAGCCATTTGAATGAAATTATTTTCCATTATTAACCGGAAGTATTGTACTTTCAAATAAAAAAAGAAATTTGAGAAAATATTCAGTAGTTTTTTTTTTATAGCATTTTCAAAAAAAAAAATATTTGGCGGACCCTTTATAAGTGCATACAATAAAATAAATAAATCAATATATTTACCTACCATTGTAAAATTCCGAAAAATTGAAACACTATATATAATTAAATCTGTCAATGATTTATCAAATCTAATACATTTATCTTAATCTATAAGAGAGGGCGGTGTACATACCCAATTTGTAAAAATTGTTCTACAAAATATTCTAAGCAGCCTAACGCATATTTTTCACTTTTGCATCACCGCTTCCACCTTTCCTGATATTTGGAAATTGGCTAAAGTTATTCCTGTCCCAACAAAACCTCACCCCTCTTTGCGAAACGCCTTTAATCCGATAAGTACGAGTATGTTAACTATATTAACATGTCTGTCCAAAGTGCTTGAGAACATTCTAGCAAACCATATCTCGAATTACATAAGTTAACACAATTTATTATCGCCAGTTCAGTCGGACTTTCAAGCGAATCATAGCTGCTCAGCAGCTCAGCAGCTATGATGACATAAGAGTAGAATATGATAAGGACTTTTTGACGGTGTCGTGTTTGCTAGACTTTTCCAAAGCTTTTGACAGAGTTGATCACATGGTACTATGGACTCAGTCTTAATCCAACCAAATCGATGTTTATTCTAATAGCTAAAAATATAATCAACTCAGATGAAATACCGCCAGTATTCCTGAACGATAGGCAACTCAATTTTGTGGAGGTTGTTACTAATCTCGGGTTCAAATTAAATCGCTAACTTTCTGAATTACACCATATCAACTTTGTTGTTAGACGAATCTATGTTAGACTTCGCAAACTTTGGCTTTCATCTAGCTTCACCCCAATAGATACTAAACTCAGGCTTACTAAAACTTTATTTATGCCTACAATTGATTACTCTGTCGAAATTTATTGCAAGCTTGACTCTCTATCACAACAGAAGTTGCTTGTTGCCTTCAACGATATGATAAGGTATGTGTATCCCATACCGGTCTTTGGTTGCTCCTTAAAACAGTTTCTTGAACTAAGATGTTGTGTGTTTATGCACAAAATCATCCAAACAAGGTCTCCCGCCTATTTAATGGAAAAGATCTAATTCGCCCAATCAATGGGAACACAAAATATCATTATTCTATCCTTTAATTACTTAAATTCTTCGCGCCTATTTTATATTCACTCACCAGACTTTGGAACTCCCTTCCTATAACAAAAAAACAAATAATTGGAGTTTAACCAAAAATGCCGCCTTAATACATCTCAGGTTATCACAACAACTATACTTCTTCCACCTCTCACTCTTAAACTTACTATATTTCTTCCCATTTCCTCCTCTTTCTTTCCCTACCTATACTAATTGTTAGCACGTTACATAAAGGGTTTTCCAATAGGGATTTGACAACTTTGAATTTAATTTGTGAACGCACTCCTTCACTAATCATCAAACTGTCACTGTCAATTTATTCAGTAAACTCAACATTTTCATCATGGTAAAGTACACGAACGAGCAACGTATGCAAATTAACATATAAAAATTTTCCACCGAAATTCGAAGTCTGTGACTGCAACTTTTAGAGTGTTAACTCCAATTTTCGGTCGTAATTCTCGCCCTAGTAGACAGGCAATAACAAGTTTAGTGCAAAAATTTGAGTCTACATATTCGTTGTGTGATGTTGCCGTGTCAGTGAGACAACGGGTTGGTCGAAGTGTCGAAAATATCGCTGCAGTTCAAGCGTCCGTAGCAAACGATTCAAATCAGTCAATTCCACGGCATTCTCAAGAATTGGGCATCGCTCAGACCACATTATGGCGCATTTTGCGTCAGGATCTTGGTTTACACCCATACAAAATCAAGCTGACTCAAGAATTGAAGCCGATGGACCATTTGAAGCGACGTACGTTCTCCGATTGGGTTCTGGAGAAGATGCACCAAGATGATGAATTTCATCGCAAAATCATCTTCAGTGACTAAGCTCATTTTTGGCTCAATGGGTTCGTCAATAAGCAAAATATGCGTTATTGGTCGAGTGAAAATCCACAAGTGCTTCATGAACCACCACTTCATCCACAAAAAATAACTGTTTGGTGCGGTTTGCATGCCGGCGGCGTTATTGGGCCATATTTTTTCGTCGACGATAACGATTGTCACGTTACTGTGGTCAGCGTTATCGCGCCATGATCACCAATTATTTTTGGCCTTAATATGGACTTGGATGACACGTGGTTTCAACGGGATGATACCACAAGCCACAGAGCACACGCGGCCGTTTCGGCCGAAATGTGTGGCCGAGTCGTTGAAAATTGGGTCCAACGAATCGACCTCTGCAAACCTACCCGCGGCGGCCATATGAACGAAGTCGAATTCCATTCATAACTATTTTGATTGTACTTCAAGCCGATAATAAAGTTTTTGAAATATCTCAAATGGTTTGCGTTTTATTTAATTAAAATTTTGTCAGGTCCTTATTGGAAAACCCTATATTTCTTTATAGTATTTTGTTTATTTTTTCCTCATATAATGCTTACATTTATCTGAATTATATAATGTAACCCTAAAATATGCGCTATAAAAGTCTTATTTTTACAATCCCGAATTATATGTAAATAAATTGAATTGAATTGAGGTGAAGGATGTGATAGGACCGTAGCTTGCAACAGTCGTATCACTCCTTGAAAATTTAGTTTCAAGCAATAGTCTTACCTCCGCTCGACAATGCAGGAGACTTGTCGGTAGTCGGTGCAGTAACCGTTCTACCGCCCGGTATTAAAGGAGTAATGACCTCGGGTTTTTTTTTTAGATTATGCGTGATTGTATCCATTATTAGATCCCACGAGTAGTGGGGAAAGGATGGTCTATCTGTACAGAGATCCGTTTTTCATAGATAAGCCTAGCAAATCCGGATGAATTCCTTACATCGCTTAATGAAACCTAGATATTTGGCAACATTTGTGGCGACATCAAATGTGTGGCCATTCCAACGCAAGTTGTCATTGACACACATACCAAAAACTGAAAGTTTTTCGGTTTCGACGTTGCAAGTGCTATTCACGAATAATAGCTCGGTATTGAGATTACATTTTAACGACAGTAGACAGCATTGTATTTTGGAAGCATTAAACTTCACTATGGAGGTTCCCCATTTAGGGATGTTGTTTATATCGCAATTCAATGAGCTTAGCATACGCTGCCATTCCCGTTCTACAGCCGAAGAGCAGGGACGTGAGTTCGGAATCGTATATGAAAAGCAGAGAGAGTACTTTCATTGGCAAAGTAAAATGTTGGATTAGAAGTAACAGACAAGAGATAATTGATGAAAATTAAAAAGTATGTCGGAGGCAGAACGGAGCCCTGGGGCACAGCAAAATTTATTTTGTGGATATTAGACTTAAAACTATCCAAGATAACTTGAACTTAACGCTCCCAAAGGTAGTTCATAATCCATTGAAGAAGAGAGTCGTCGATTTTCGACAAAAGAGGCTGATGCCGAACTTTGTCAAATGCCTTAGAAATATCAAGTGTAACTATCTACCTTCCGCCGGATTGTTGTAGACTTTGGTTCCACAAAGCGTGCAGCAAGCAGATTGGAATGTAATTTTAAATGAGCGTTGGGGTGGAGGATCAGACAATGAGACAATAAACAATTTTACTACTTTTGGGACATTGTAGTATTTTTTGCTATAGTTTTTGGTCGTATTAAGCGTTTGAGGAAAACGTTGCAGTCATTCCTGGCTCGTTTCAACTTTTTTCGGTTTTCCTCTGTCGGGTTGATCTTAGAGGACCGAACAAATATTTCTCTAACCTTTACAGCCTCTTTACAGCTCGAGTCGTATCATGCCTTTTATTGTGGTCTGATACTCATAATCCGATAAAACGACATCCACGTTGTTTTCGAGGAAACATAACGACCAGTGAAAATTCCTGAAGAAGGTATTTTTCTTTCTCGTATTGCCATATTTTAGGAATCTTTTCTCTAACTCTGTGGTCGGTATACGAGAAATTATCTGATATGACATAGTGGTCTGAAGAGCCTTGAAGGAATAGCACATCGACCTTATACTTCTCAGGGCGAGAAGTTAAAAACAGGGTGTTAGCGTTATGACTATCAACGTCTGGTATTTGCGAGTGCTTTCAGTAAAGGGATACAGAACTACAATTCTTTGAACGAGTCATTTTTACATTCGGTAAAATTTCGGCTCTTAGGCCAACAGTATATGGTATTTCGTGCTAAGAATAGAATACATATGTAATTCACAATATTACAGATCAAGATTCTTTTTAAGTTCAAAATTCAAGTTCTAGAATATAGATAAATATCCAATTAGGTGATTTTACATTATTGACATTTTCAAAACTTAGTAGTACAATAGTAATACACTATTCCGCCCACTTTGATGTATGATATCTGTGTTAAAAATACTTTAATCACCTGTTGGTAGTGCGTATCTACAATAATTTTACGTTTTTTAACGACAATGACCACTTAACTCTAGAGTTCTAGCAGGTACTCCTTGAACCATTGCTCCCAAATATGTTTTTTTATTAGAAATAGCTTTCGCTACCCATTTAAATTGGATACCGTGCATCTTGAATTAAAATTTCAACAATAGCAAAAATATTTCCTGCCACATCGCTAGGATCGCTGGACATCAAGCAAAGAGGGCGGGGGTTGGGAAATTCCTCTATGTCTACTAACATATGTGTCAGCTCCTCAAATGTTAAGAGCACAAGTCCAGTTGTTCCAAAAAGGTGATTTTTCGCCGATTTAACGGCCACCTCCCAAGGCCCACCGAAATGCGGTGCTCTTGGATGAATATGATCTGGCCGTGGCTCAAGTGGTATTGGAATGGCTTGCAAATCGGAAGGTTTGGTGTTCGAATCGCAGCCACGCACGAAAGATATTCATTTTTCAGTTAACGAAAATCAAGTAATATGAGTAGTTGACTAAAAATCAACAACAAGCCAACTTCCACTAAGAATTTAGTCTCCTCATTAAAAGTTGGATGCCACCCATGGAGCGAAATAACTACTAAGCCCAAACATCTTTCTTTCTCTCTCTATCCCATTTTCTAAAAAGACTTAACACATGCTGAGGCATTATAAATGAATTCATATCCACTTGAGTGTTGAGTTCTTAAAAAAAAAAAACAAAAAAAAACAATTGCTCGGCCTCGCACCAACCGGGATTTCTGCTTGCGCTGAGCAAGCTGAGCAGCTGTTCCATGAACTGTTTTCAAAATTCTGCCAGAATGTAGCTCGAACAGAATTTTTCCCATTCGTTGCATTTATTTTGAATGGATGTATATCTTCGTTTTCAGGATGCTCTCGTGCATTTATTTTTGATTCCGGTTTGTTAACCCATTACTGCATAAAGTTTTTAAAACAACATTTTTAAGTTTTAACGAAAAAAACTAGTTAAATAAAAAAAATCAAGGGACCAAAAACCACAGGACATCCGATATATCGGATTGTATGCAATAAAAATAAAAATATTAATTTTCTTTAAAAACTATGAACATTTTTGAAACACATTTTTAGATGCAATCCAACGTCACATTTATTGCAAATAAATTTGCTTTTTCCTCCACAATATTTGTAAAGTCTGTCCGTTAGGACATAGTCTGTCCAATGGTCTCTGCCATCATATCTTGTATCTGTTATCATATTTTGGACCGATTTTTCTCTGATGGATGGTTTTCCATGTGTGGTAAGAAAGAAAAGAGCTATATTTCGCCGGAAATTTAATAAACACGCGATTTCTTTTTTATCTGGATGCATTTTACGCATGAGTAACCATGCATTTGAGACACTTACGTCCAACAAGTTGCACAAAATTGGCCCTCACCACTTTTTTTATCTTATTCTTGTGCGATAAGCAGCAACATTTTGATCCATTTGATCTACACCTCCTATTCCGTCATTATAATTGCAAAACAAGTCAGGCTGAATCACTGCAATTTTTCGTTTTTTCTCTCTTGACAATCTGCCACATTTACCCTCTTTTATCGAGTCAAAATTTGTAGCGCATGTTACCACCCTATTGTCCTTCCACCTAACCAAACACTTTTGGGCAGTTGATGTCCATTAAAAGTCAAAATAAATGGTTTTGATTAACTTTTATTGTTAAATATAAATGAAATTTGATATAGTACTTTTTAGTTTAGCAGACAATGGAAAATGCGTTGTTATAAATTTTGGATCTCAGAACGAAGTAAAGTTGAGAAGAAGATTCTGATTTTCTCTCTATTTATCGTGCGATATCTGTATATAAAACCAGTTAATCGTATTAGTGGTGTGCTGAAGTCGCCACATGACTCCCCCTCCAGTGTCGAAGATAGGATTTGTTTGTGTCGATGTCAAACGTCACTTGGCGTTGGGAATCTGTTTTTGTTTCTTTATGTTTTTTAATTTTACATTTTTCGGTGTCATCTGGA
Organism: Volucella bombylans; assembly: GCA_949129095.1. NCBI lineage: Eukaryota > Metazoa > Arthropoda > Insecta > Diptera > Syrphidae > Volucella > Volucella bombylans. Next base: position 14,643,146 of record OX422145.1, on the reverse strand, counting down.
AACGTATCCAAAAGTGCTGGTTTGAGTCGATCCACAGAAACGTTTAGAAGTTTCCCATTAGCACTTATTTTTAAGATTCGGGTGTTGATGCGTTGTATTATTGGATGTGGGCCAGTGTATGGTTATCGCAGAGGTTTTTTTATAGCATCGTAGCGCAGGAAAACATGAGAACACTTATAAAGGTCTGGTGAAACAAAAGGTTTGTGCTTCGCATGGTTTGAAGTTGCTGGAGCACGGAATTTGCGCATGTTAGCTCGATGCTTCTCGACGAAAATCTGTGGATCGTACACGAAGCTGTTGTTAGTAAAAAAACTCACCAGGAACTCTGAGGCTTGTTCCATATATCATCTCTGATGCGGAGGCCTTGATGTCATCTTTAAACGCTGTGCGTAGTCCCAGGAAAACGGTTGGAAGGGCATCAACCCAGTTGCTGTCTTCATGACACATCAGAGTGGCCTTCGATGAACGATGCCAATGTTCGACAAGTCCATTTGATGTTGGATGGTAGGGCGATGTGCGGATTCTTGACGTCCCTATGATGTTGGTTAGTGCGTTGAAAAGTCCTGACTCGAAGTGTGTTCCTTGGTCAGTAGTAAACGATGCCGGAGAACCAAATCGAGCAACCCAATGAGTATAGAAAGCTGTGGCCACTGTGTCTGCAATCATGTCTGATAGAGGTACAGCTTCGGGCCACCTGCTGAAACGGTCGATCACCTTTTGGCAATACTTTTTGCCTTGGCGGAGTGGGAGGACGATCAGATCGATGTGTATGTGTTGAAACCGGTGCTCTGAAACTGTAATCGAATCAGGAACTAGTTTTCTGTTTTTATGTACCTCTGAACGTTGGCATTAGATGCAAGTGCGTGACCACTCCAATGCGTCCTTCCTGATGTTCGGCCAAATGTAGTTTTGTCGCAGCTACAAACTAGTTGTTCTGCCGCTGGGGTGAGAAAGACCATGGATAGATTCAGGATAGCATTTCGCCGCAGAGAAGCTGGAATGTACGGCCGGATAGTACTGTTCAAGACGTCGCAGTATATCTTGAAGTCGGGTTCCAAGGCAAGTTTCTTCAACTGAAGTGACGAGTTGTTCTGCTTCAGGATTTTTTTGAGTTCATCATCCAGTAGTTGCAATAGGTGCAGTTCTCGCAAGTCGAATTGTTCTGGCATAGTTGTCGCATTTAGTCGTAATAATGCGTCTGCTACAGAATTTTCTACGACGGGGAGGTAGATAATGTCGGTCATGTACAGGGAGATGTAATCCAGTTGTCTTAAACAACGAGGTGGTGCGTTGTCCGAGTGCAGTTGGAACGCATATACAAGAGGCTTGTGGTCCGTTTGCACGATGAAATTTCGATCATCCAGGATGTGCTTAAAAAATCGTATAGCAAGGTAGATCGCCAGCAATTCCCGATCGTAAGTGCTATAACGGCTTTGTTTAAGATTATTGTATTTTTCTCTTAAATTTATTGTATTACACATATTTTCCATATTCTTTTGCTTATTTTAAAAAGTAACATGCAAATCTAATGTACCCTATGTGGTACGTACGTTTAACTTCAGTTGTAAAAACAAATTTTAATTGATTATGTTTAATCGCACTGTAAATTCTTTCGCTCTCGTGCTTTCTCTCATCTGATGATTCAAATGTAATTATTGAATATGATACCGTATTTTTTCATCTGATTTATTAATATTCTATTGAACGAAAGATTGGCTCGGTCATTTGGATCGCAGTCGCAAAGAGGGTAACATCAAAAAATAAAATTTGTTAGTCGTATTAATCCTTCGTTTTTTTTGCTCTCTTTTTTTTCAATCCATTTGCAAAAGCAAAATTATTAAACATTTTATTGGTCCCAATTCGAGCCGGATTTTTGCTTTCTCGTTTCATAGTTCGCAGCTACAAACATTTTATATCAATTTAATCTGCGTTAATTTTCATTTGTGTGACATTATTTTTGGAATCGTTTGAATACATTAAATGATTATTTCTAAATGGCGGAATCAACGTCGTTGCCAGTACTACGTGCTACTCGTGGTCATTTAAAAGGTTCCTTAACAAAATTGGTTACCTACGTAGAAGCTATTTCGGATACAACTTCGCTAACTGATCTCAAAGTTCGCTATTATAAAGTGGAAGATTTATGGAAAGAATTCGCGTCTTCTCAAAAACTCATGTATGCCTTTGCTAATGAGGAAAGTTATATCGACCCTACTCCGGAGTTGGAGGATTTCGAGGCAAAAGTTTTATCTGTTAAATCGAGTCTACTATCGGCGGTTAATGATCGTGAAAAAATCGAAAAATCGAATGATCTTATAGGACAGTTAGCTGCTCAGCAGAAAACTTTGGTGGAGACCTTCAATCAGTCTTTTACAGGAAAAAATGATGATAACTTCCTTCCCTCGATAAGAATTGAACCATTCTCGGGCAATTATAAAGATTGGCCAACGTTTAGGGACATGTTACATTTCCCCGTATGCGATGACACATACTATCAAGCGTGGGAGAAACTTGAGAAACGCTTCGATAGGCCACGTCACATAATAAATAATTTTGTGAAAACCTTTATGGAACTTCCTTCTATGCAGACTTCAAACATTAGCCTTCTGCGCAAAATATCAGACGGAGCTGATGAAATAGTCAGAGGTCTAACTGCTATTAAATCTCATAATAGGGATCCGTGGCTTATTTACATTTTAGTAAACAAGCTGGACCCTGAAACGCGTCAACCATGGTCTGAAGAAAACTTCTCTGAGGACTATCCTACTATAGATCAGTTATTAGACTTTTTGGATCGTCGGTGCGAAGCGTTAGAAAGTTGTAGGTCAAACATACGCGAATCCAATCGATTGAGAAAACCTGTGGTAAAGAGTATGTATGTCTCGTCCAATTTAGCATGTGCTAAATGCAAGGCGAACGACTCTGCCACAATGCCAAATATTTCTCGACATGGATTTACCATCCCGTAGAGAGTTTGTCAAAATTAATAAACTTTGTTTTAACCGCCTTCGAAGTGGGCACCCCGCGGCTCGCTGTCAATCCAAATTTCGATGCAAATCATGTAATACACGTCATCATAGTTTGGTACATGACGACCCTGTGAATACATCGGATCACTCAATAAGCCCACAAATTAACAACACTCAATTTGATATTAACCAAACTAATGACTTCAATCCCCAACATACAACCACTTATCGTTCCATCAATTCACATAAGAGTAACATATCACCTACCTCTCCAAACATTGGTAGCATTGTATCTCAAAATCAACAATTTCTTCCTTCAAATCAGTTCCCGACATCATCACAAGCAATCATTAATAATCATTCTGTAAACAATAGACATTTCATGAGCCAAACATTACTTCCCACTGCCCTGGGAAAGGTTTTGGATGCAAACGGAAATTATCAACAAGTTCGGATTCTGATTGACACAGGCTCACAAGTTTCCTTTATCACTGAGTCATGTGTGCAAAGACTTGGGGTGAAACGAAAAAACGCGCGTATACCTGTTAGTGGCATCGGATCTACCAGCGCTGGTAAATCCAGGGGCCTTATATCATTGGTCATCAATTCACTCTGTGATTCATATTGTATTCCAGTTGATACATATATTTTATCAAGTGTGACGGCAAAATTACCATCTACGTCATTTTCCATTGAAGATTGGAATCACTTGCATCGACTAAACTTAGCCGATCCTTTCTTTTATCGATCTAATCCCGTTGCAATATTATTAGGCGCAGATAAAGCTTGGGACATTCTATATGGAAAATGCGTCAGTAGTGAAAAGGGTTATCCGATAGCACAAAAGACTGTCTTTGGCTGGGTTGTGGCTGGATCGTTGCCATACACTAGAGAACCAAGTATTGTTTCACATCATGCTCATTTCGATATTGATTCGGTCTTAAAATCTTTTTGGACCATCGAAGAAGTTGATTCAAAACCAATTCTGTCAAAAGAAGATTTGCAGATCGAGGAACATTTTCTCCAAACTCACCGACGAGATTTGTCTGGAAAATACATCATCGATTTACCATTTAAATCACCACCACGGTTTTCAGACACCTTCTGCGGAGCTGTTTCGCGTCTAAACTGGATGGAGAAAAAGTTTCAACGAGACTCAGTCCTATTCCAAAGCTACTCACAATTTCTTGACGAATATTTGAAATTGGGCCATATGTCCACGATTCCTTCCTCAGAAATCCCAAAACAAAATGTTTTTTATCTGCCCCATCATGCCGTGTTGAAGCCAGACAGCAGTACAACCAAGTTACGTGTCGTGTTTGATGGATCTCACAGAGACTCTAATGGGAATAGTTTAAACGACTCGCTAATGATTGGTCCGCCTATCCAACGAAATCTTTTCTCTGTCTGCTTACGATTCCGTCGACATCAATTCGTGTTTACAGCAGATATAGTTAAAATGTTTCGCCAAATCTGGGTTTCGGAAAAGGATGCTGATTTTCAACGCATCGTGTGGCGAAAATCACCTTCGGAACCCTTACAACACTTTCGTCTACGCACTGTTACCTACGGAACTTCTTGCGCTCCATTTTTGTCGGTTCGGGTCTTGGAGCAACTAGCACGGGACTATCAAAAGGAGTTTCCGATCGCTTTCGACATTGTGTTAAATGATTTTTATGTAGATGACGACGTCTCGGGTGGAGATACTTTGGCCCAAGCCATTGAAAAACGAAATTCCTTAATTGAACTCCTTCAGAAGTGCGGTATGCAATTGAGCAAATGGCAAAGCAATTGTGACGAGCTTCGCCAAGAAAATGTCTCCCTACAAAATATTGCGATTGATACGGATGCGGATCCGTGGACTAAAGTTCTCGGTTTATATTGGAACTCAAATAGTGATGTGTTTAGTTTTCGATTGAATAACAGAACTTCTGAACCCATAACAAAACGCGAGATTCTTAAAGACGTAGCGCGCATCTTTGATCCCCTCGGTTTCCTTGCCCCTACCGTTATCCAACTTAAAATACTTCTTCAAGAATTATGGCACCGAAATGTGGGCTGGGATGATAGTCTTCCATACTCAATTACATGCCAATGGGAAAAATATCGTGGCGAACTTCCAATACTCACAAAAATCGAAATACCTAGAGTTATCGGCCTTCAAAACGCATCATTTCAATTGCATGCATTTTCAGATGCATCGGCATCAGCATACGCGGCCGTTATCTATTCGCGCTATGAATTACACAGTGGAGCCATTACAATAAACATTATCGCCGCAAAATCTCGGTTATCTCCATTAAATCAACTAAGCATTCCGCGGTTAGAACTTTGTGCGGCCGTTTTACTTGTACGATTACTTGTTGCGGCACAGAAATCTCTTTGCGTTACATTTACCAACATATACGCCTGGTCAGACTCAAAGGTAGTACTATCATGGCTTTCGTCTCCTCCACGTCGCTGGAATGTTTTTGTAGGCAATCGTACCTCGGAAATCCTAGATGCTATTCCTAGAAATAGGTGGTTTCATGTCCGATCGGAATGCAATCCAGCTGACTGTGCATCGCGCGGCATATCACCGTCTCAGCTTTTCAAACATCCGATTTGGTGGACCGGTCCGCATTGGCTAAAGGAAAAGACTGAAAACTGGCCTATTATTACCGACTTAGAGGACCATCCCGATTGCAAGCAAGAGGAGAAGAAACTTCCAAAACAGTCGTACCTTGTTGTGACCAGTGATCATCCGTTTGAGTCACTTTCGACACGGATTTCAACATGGACTCTTCTGATCCGAACAGTAGCTCGAATACAACGTCTGATCGCTAGAGCTCACAGACGAAATTTACCTTCTTCGCTTCATCTTATGCCTAATGAAATCTACGAGTCGAAATTAACTGTCATTAAATGGCTGCAGGATCGGTATTTTGATGATAAAGGTATCCTGAGAGTTGGAGGAAGAATTCAACAAGCCGACATTTCATTTTCTACGAAACACCCTATCATCATACCAAAGGGACACGTCATTACGAAACTAATTTTACTCGATGCCCATATACGTTTTTTGCATCCAGGAATAACAACACTTTTCGCGCTTATTCGACAAGAATATTGGGTTATTGGTTGTCGCAGTTTACTATTAAAAAAAAAAACCGCCTGGAAAGTGGGCCATGGGTCGAGTCATAGAAGCTCACCCGGGAACAGACGGACATGTTCGCGTCGTCACTCTAAGAACTACCAACGGAAATTTAATTCGTCCCATTCATAAATTGGCCATCCTCCCAGTGTCCTGAAACTTGGTTTCAGGTGCGGGGAAATGTTTAAGATTATTGTATTTTTCTCTTAAATTTATTGTATTACACATATTTTCCATATTCTTTTGCTTATTTTAAAAAGTAACATGCAAATCTAATGTACCCTATGTGGTACGTACGTTTAACTTCAGTTGTAAAAACAAATTTTAATTGATTATGTTTAATCGCACTGTAAATTCTTTCTCTCTCGTGCTTTCTCTCATCTGATGATTCAAATGTAATTATTGAATATGATACCGTATTTTTTCATCTGATTTATTAATATTCTATTGAACGAAAGATTGGCTCGGTCATTTGGATCGCAGTCGCAAAGAGGGTAACATCAAAAAATAAAATTTGTTAGTCGTATTAATCCTTCGTTTTTTTTGCTCTTTTTTTTTCAATCCATTTGCAAAAGCAAAATTATTAAACAGGCTTTTTGCAACAGACAGTTTGCACGAAAACAGACCGACTGGTTGATGTTGCTTGTTTCCGATCTGTTCCAGCTTGGCACCAACTGCGATGTCTGAAGCATCAGTAGTCAAAACTAGTGGAGTTTTTGGGGGCTATATGTGTAAGCAACGTTGCCTGCTTGATGTTCTTCTTGCAATTCTCGAAAGCTTCTTCCGCTTGAAGAGTCCAGGGAACGGGTCGTCTATCGTTTTTCTTGAAGTCTTTGATAAGTCCGTTCAATGGTGCTTGCAGATAGGCACTACAGATGGCTTCCGGTAGTTGGAAATGGCCTCAACTCTCGCTTCAGTTGGTCTGCAGCCCGCTTGGTTGATGGTGTGTCTGAGATAAGTGACTGCGGGCTTCCTAAAACGCATTTTTTTAAGTTTATTATTAGACCATGTTCTGCTGCATCGCAAGCGATGAGGATGTCGTCTATGTACCAGAAGGCAAAGTCAAGTCCGCGCAGTACCATGTCCATGTATCTTTGGAAAGTTTGTGTCGCGTTCTTTAGTCCAAAAGGCATGACTAAAAACTCAAAAAGGCCGAATGGTGTTGTCACTGCAGTCTTGTGGATATCCTCAGGTGCCATTAGAATCTGGTACTAAGCTTTGTCCAGGTCCAAAATCGAAAAACAGGATTTATTGTTAAGTCTTTCGGTGAAGTCCATTTTGTGCGGAATCGGGTAGTTATCAGGCTGAGTTTGGGCATTTAGCCGACGATAGTCACCGCAACATCTCCATCCACCAGCCTTTTTTTCTACTAGGTGAATTGGGGTCGCCCAAGGACTACTTGATGTTCGGCAGTACCCCTTCTTAAGGAAGTCCTCAAAATCCGCTTTAGTCTGCTTCAGTTTGTCGTCGGAAAGTCTTCGTGGTCGTTCGGCTATTGGCTGACCTGTGATTACTATGTGGTGCTACACACTGCTGGCGTTCCTATTGGAACTGCGTTGGTCACCGTTGGCCAGGATGAAGTTGTTCACTAGACTGATATACGGAGAGCAGTCTGGTGACGTCTATGGAGTGAACTTCGTCAGCAACAGAAAGTGATGTTGTCTTGTCGATAACGCTCTGGGCTTTCAAATCGATGACCAGTCCGAAGTGTGCGAGCAGATCTGCACCAATTATTGGTGTCTTAACATCTGCCAAAGTGTACGGCCAAGTAAATGCTCTTCGCAGGCCAAGATTGAGGGTGAGGATCTGCTTCCCGTAGGTGTGGGTGGGAGAGTCGTTTGCTGCCAACAGTGTTGTTTCTTCTCTGTTGTTTTTGCAATCTCTGGGACGAACAAGACGCTTATTGTTGAACCCGAATCGATAAGAAACTTTTGGCGCGATTCCTTATGGAACACATAAAGGCGGCATTCTCTGTTGGACTTCGGCCTGCTGTCAACCGCTTTAGGTAACAACAGACTTAATCGTTTTTTTGGGGTAAGTGCAACTTTCTTTCCAAGGTCATAGAAACGCTGATAAATCTTCAGCTCATGAAACATCTTGAAACAGTTAAACTTCTCAATGACTGTCAATATGGTTTGCGTAGCAACAGGTCCACTGGTGATTTGGTGGCATGTCTCACCGAAAAGTAGAACCAAGGCGTACATCAATCTGGCGAAAGCAAGATAGTTGCACTTGATATTTCTAAGGCAATTGACAGAGTTTGGCATTAGGCTCTTTGGTCGAAAATGCGTGCATTTGGGATCGACTACTCTCTTCTCCAATGGATTAGAAATTACATTTCGAAACGTTCAATTCAAGTTGTCTTGGATGGTTTCAAGTCTGATATTCACAAAATAAATGCTGGTGTGCCGTAGGGCTCCGTTCTGTCTCTGACACTCTTTTTAATGTTCATCAATGATCTCTTTTCTGTTACTTCTAATCCAATATATTCCTTTGCTGATGACAGTACTCTCTGCTTTTCATATTCGTTCCCTGACTCACGTCCCTGCTCTTCGGCTGTAGAACAGGAACGCCAGCGTATGTTAAGCTCATTAAATTGTGATATTAACAGCATAACTAATTGAGTTTTACCCCCTTATTCACCGTCGAACCATCATCGTTCATCCTCATCATCTGACCACAATCATCATAGTTCATCCAATCCATCACACCACAATCATCATCGCTTATCCATATCAGCTGACCTCAACCACCATCAGTATCATCGACAATGCTACTAATCGGCATTATCATTTCTATTGGGTGAATGTAAGTGATTATTGTATGTGACATAACTAGGTATATAACACTGCGATCCTTATTGCAAGGCAACCCAGTAAAATAATAAAAAAACAAAATAAAATTATAAACTGCGATACTTATTGCAAGGAATTCCAGTTACAAATAAAAGAAAACTTACTTAAAATAAGTAAGTTAAACAATAAATAAAGGGAATATTTTCATAAAACTTTCAACCATATGATCTAAAAATATAAACTTTATATATAGATATAAGTATACATATATCACTAAACACATTATAAATAAAATTAAAGGACTACGTAATTTATAATAAAGAAAGAGAATATATTCACACAATATCATCAAAAAAAAATTTATTTTCTATTACTAAGCATTTAAATCAATTTATGTCGAAATAAAAATCTAGATTTAAACCATACAACCTAAGAGGACTGTCAAAGAACTTATCCTCTATCCCAGAAACTACCGATTCAGGAGTTCCTCTCGAAACCTCGTCCCCAAATTTCTTCAATTCTAAAACAATGAACAATAATCAATTAGAGCAAGATCCCAACGTATTAACTAACCACATGGACATATTCAATTCATTAAGAATTCCAGATGCCATCATAGATCTCCCGAAATTTGACGGTAACCAAAGACTTTTATATAAGGTCCTTAATAATGTGGAGGCAATCCTTCTCTACATTAAAGGAACCGATAGCACCCCATCAGGGAAGATTTTGTTGAGAGCCATACGCAATAAAATTGAGGGTCAAGCCAACGAGATTCTCAATATGTACGGAACCCCTCTCAACTGGGATGATATTAAAAAGAATCTCATCGTACATTATTCCGACACACGTACGGAAACATCCGTGATAAGAGATCTCCACCGAATAAAACAGCTAAACAAAACAGCTGAATCTTTTTACGGGCAAATAATAGAATTACAATTTGCTCTTTGCAACTATGTGCTGATCCACGAAAATGACAACAATGTCATCAAAGCCAAAACGGATCTCTACTCAGAAATGTGCCTCAACTCATTTCTCAGCGGACTCAATGAGCCTTTAGGATCCAGAGTCAGAGCTATGCAGCCAGACTCCTTGGCCATAGCACTGACTCAGTGCATCAAAGAACAAAATATTTCGTACCAAAAGTATACCCAAACCATTACAGACCCCATCAATATAAATCCTACAACTCCCCACAAGAGAGAGCTCATTAAAGAAATTCTACCCCAGGCCCATCCTCACACGAAAGAAACCAAACCAAACCTCCCAACTCAATAAATCCACATACTAGAGCAAACCCAAGCACACTGAATAGGAACCCAAGATACTAAGGGCCAACAGAGCAGGCTCAAACTGATCCAAACCTGACAAGGCATCAAGCAATTTAGAGCAAGCTCTAGTCAGAAAACCAGAAACATTAAAAGGGAAAACTTAAATTTTCAAGAAATGCAGAATTTAGAAAATAATAATTATCAACAGCTGGACACCGTTTTTCGAGAATGACCCAACTAATATCGTGAAAGAGGAAAATTTTTCCAAACAAGCCACAGGATACATAGATCGAAAGAAACATCCGGCAATTTTGCCATACATAAATATTTCGTCACCCTTCGGACGACCCCTGTGATTCCTTCTAGACATTGGGGCTTCGACATCATTCATAAACCCCGAATTTATACCACAAGGTAGGCAGATTAACTGTGAAACAATTACCATTACCACAGTATTCAAAAAATACCAGTTTAACAAAGAATCGATTATCCCCATTTTTGCAGAATTCAATCAACCAGGTTCCTTAAAATTTCTGATATTCAAATTCCACCATTACTTTGACGGATTACTAGGTATTGACGCACTATTATCACTTAACGCTAATCTTGATTTCGAAAACAAAACCCTTATTACAACAAACACTACTAACGAAATCCACCTCAAACCCAACTACACTTCAGGTCAACTCGTAATACCTTCCAAATCTAAAATATTAGCGAAACTTTCTGTCAACAAAGAAAATAGCAATATTTATATCAACACAACAGAACTAAAACCACATCTGTACGTAAGTCTAGGACTATACAACGCCGAGAGCTGGTACAGCACGCTTGAACTAGTAAACCTTTCTGAAAACGACCAAAAGATCATCATTGAACAACCTAACAACCTAAATGGAGAAGCGTATGATCCCATTAATTTCATCGAGATAAATAACATCAACAGCGAAACAAAGGACCATGAACCTACCAACATGTACGTAAATGACTTAATCAGAACAAACCATCTGAACGCAAAAAGCTCCTTAAACTATGCAGAAACTACAGTGAAATACTGTACAGAGAGGGCGGATCACCAGGTACCAATGTACCAATCCATACCAAATCCTACAGGTATCCGTTTATCCATAAGGAAGAAGTAAAAAACCAAATCACTAACATGTTAGATCAGAGAATCATCAGACATAGTACTCTGTCCCGAAGAAACAAGATGCCAGCGGACGTAGAAAATGGAGATTGGTCATTGACCATCGGAAGGTAAATGATAAAACAATATCCGATAGATACCCAATTCCGAATATTTCAGAAATACTGGATAAACTAGGCAAATGTCTATATTTTACAACGCTTGATCTAGCAAGCGGATTTCATCAAATAGAAATGAACCCAAAACACATAGAAAAAACGGCGTTCACAGTTGAAGGAGACCATTACGAATTCGTAAGAATGCCATTTGGTCTTAAAAATGCCCCTTCAACTTCTCAAAGGGTAATGGACGACGTCCTGAAAGAACTCATTGGAAAAGTTTGCCTAGTTTACCTCGACGACATTATCATATATTCTACATCCCTGCAGGAACACCTAGAAAGTATAGAACTGGTATTCAAAAAACTAAAAGAAGCTAAATTCAAGATTCAGTTGGACAAATGTGAGTTCCTCAAAAAGGAAATAGACTTCCTAGGACATGTCATCACCCCCGAAAGCGTAAAACCCAACCCATCGAAAATCAATGCCATAAAAAACTTCCCTATGCCGAGAAATCGAAAAGAGATGAAAGCTTTCTTAGGGTTAATAGGTTATTATAGAAAGTTTATTAAAGACCTCGCTAAACTAACCAAACCCCTTACTAGCTGTTTAAAAAAGGGCGCCGAAATTATCATAGACAATACACTGAAGCGTTCGAAACATGTAAAAACATGCCCCAATTTTACAACATCCAGATTTCGAAAAACCATTTATACTTACTACAGATGCAGATGCCTTGGGGGCCATCCTTTCACAAGGTCGCATAGGTAACGATAAGCCTATTTGTTTCGCTAGTCGTACCCTTTCGGAAAGTGAAAAAAATTACTCCACCATAGAGAAAGAACCCTTGGCTATTATCTGGGCTACAAAATACTTTCGCCCATACCTCTTCGGAAGAAAATTCCAAATAATAACCGACAACTGGCCTTTGACTTGGCTTATGAGCCTGAAGGAACCGAATTCCAAACTTGTTAGGTGGCGACTCAAGCTTGAAGAATTCGATTACGAAACCATTTTTAAAAAGGGCAAACTAAACACGAATGCAGACGCCCTTAGTCGTATCAAAATTAATAACCAAGTATTATTTAATAATCACCGTGCATAGCGGCGAAGAAAACTTGAATGATGGAATCCCCATTTCGGAGAAGCCACTAAACGAATTCAACATTCAAATAATTCTTGAAATAAGTAACACAGGTTCACCAATGACTAAAGAAATAATATTTACAAATAAACAAAGAAGGACAGTTCGAAGACGCCAATTCGATGAGTAAACATTGGTAGAGATTTTTAAAAACTTTTTTCCTCCAAATAAACTCAGCGCAATATATTGAAATGATAATACATTCCGTCTCGTACAGTCCACCTATTCCAAATTCTTCAGCCAAAATAAAACTTTCCGATTAGTTAGATGCATAGAAATTCTTAGGGACATTAGATTAAAGGACGACCAAGAAATACTTATTAGAAACTACCACGAAAACACAAATCACAGGGGAATAAATTAAACCTTCCTGTATTTAAAGAGGGAAGTTTATTTTCCAAAATGGAAGAGTTGATAACAAAAACAATAAATAACTGTGACAAATGTAAAATCCTTAAATACGATAGAAACCCAGCTAAGCTTCATTTTGAAAAAATCCGAAATTCCACTAAAACCACTAGAAATTATCCACATAGACTTATACAGCATTAATAACAATATTATCCTTACATTAATAGATAAATTCTCTAAATTCGCTTACGGATATACCCTAAGTTGTAGAAGCAGCATAACTATCTTAAGTGGCATAAAGAAATGCATCAGCCTTTACGGCATCCCAACAAAAATTGTATGTGATCAAGGATCAAAATTTGTTGCCAATATTTTCAAAGACTTCTGTAAGCAACATGAAATAACCTTGCACTACACATCTTTCCAACAAACCAGTAGCAATGGTCCAGTAGAAAAATTACACTCAACCCTTACACAAATATATAGACTTATTCTATCAAAAAGACGAGAACAGAGACTCACTACTGAACACGAAGAGATACTAACGGAAACCTTCATAACTTATAACAACGCTATACACTCTTCAACAAAGCACACCCCTTACGAATTGTTCTTTGCCCGGCCCTACAAATTTAGGAAAACCCTTGATTTCTCAAACGAACACGAGTACCTTGAAAAGCTAAACGAATTCCTTAATGAATTATATCCAAAAATTCATGAACAAGTAAAGAATATTACTGACGTGAGGATAGAAAAATTAAACCAATCGAGATAAACCCTGGAACAAGTAGTTGAAGGCAAACCAGTCTTTAGAAAAGAATCTAGACGCAACAAAATAACACCAAGATTCTCAAAACATATAGCAAAAAGAAATAAGAAAATAACAATCATTACAAATGAAAACAAATAGATCCATAAATGTAAATTACGAAAGAAACACAAAAGACATAAATAAATAATTAAAAAAAAAACATAATAATAATATATATATATATATTTAATTTTAAGCATTAGTTAAGTTACAACACTCATTTAACATTGATACGAGTCCACTAACCCCTCCCACCCGCTGACACTCAACGAATAGAAATATTCAACATTCCCAAAGAGCATAGCATATTGCCTCTCCAACTAGGACCATCTAGATACATCACTAGCTTCCAAAATTTAATACACATCATAAATCTCGATGATAACAATAACAACATAGAAGATATCACTAACTCTCTCCATCTCTTCCAAAAACATACGTACTACTATCAATAGCTCTTTCCTTATAACAAAACTTAAAATCGAAGAACTTAACAGAAAACTTCAAACACTATATCCCTTTAAAAGAAACAAACGCGGACTAATAAACCGATTAGGTTCCGCAATTAAGTTAATAACAGGGAATATGGATGCACAAGATGCAATTAAAATTAATGACCAAATACAAAATATTAATACTAACATTAACGATTTAGCAAATTCATTAGAAAAGGAACATGTACTAAACTCTCAAATGATTGAAAGATTTAAAAATATAAGTAACCACATTAATACAGAACAAAACAACATAAAAAACTTCCTCAAAAATACGGCTAATAAAATTAGAAGAGAACACGATACACTTACAGACATTCAATATTTTAACCAACTTAATTTCAATATCGACCTATTAACTAATCACCTCTCAAATATAGCAGAAGCAATAGTCCTTAATTTATTTCCCAAACTCTTACTAACATATGATGAATTAATGCTTATAAAAAATAAATTAATTGAACAAAATGTTACCATTAATGCACTTGAGCAAAGTTATGAATTTTTAGGATTCCAAGTCAATTATAATGAATCAAATATTATATTTAATATTCGGATACCTATAATGTCAAAAGAAAAATGCTATATGTATCATATTATTCCCCTCCCAATAAATGACAAAAATAATAACAATCAAACCTTATATAAACTATAATGAAAAACACATACAACACTTCGAAAAACCCTGCCCCAAAATAGAAGGTACCTATTATTGCCCGACAACAACCCTGGAAGAAGACACCAACAACTCCAAATTCATTGGGAAACTCTTGGACAACACGGTTGCACACTGTCCACTCAGCAACGTGGGCAGAGTAACAACAATAACACAACCGCAAGCCAATTTTATATTATTTATTGACGTATATGAATTATTAATAAACTCTACCTGCAGGCCTAAAACACATTTTATAGATGGCAAAGCCTTGACACACTACGAGAAATGCAACATCGCGGTTAACGGGATAACATACCTAGGCAACCCGGACACCTTTTCGGATACTGTACAAATTCTCCCCCCATCAAGCAGCAAGATCCATACCAACACCATAACAGGCGTGTTAAACTTACGAAAACTACAAGACTTTAACTTCAATACAGAAGCTAAGATCCTAGAAATGAGATCCACCACCGATATATCCAACTACTTACCGCGAACATCAATAGTTATCATCTTTATCATCATAATCATTCTGGCTACCTCTACCAAAAACCATGTTTACAAAACTTCCACACCAGATCATGTAACAACCCTTCACTCAACATACGCTCCTGCCAAAGAGACATCACCTCATCACTCCGAGACCGCTTCGATAACGTCACTTTGGCCATCGCTTTACTCTAAGGGGGGAGGGGTTACGATCGCAACACGCCAAGGTCAACTACCTTGACCGCCAATAACCCCATTAACACAAGCAAACTACACATTGGGACAGCAATCAACCGGATGCAATTAGAACCCATTTCCTCAATAAATCAAATCAATCAAAAACTTCGTAAATGCCGAAGCAGCACAAATGTAAACTCTAAAATTGTAAAGTAATCAAAAGTAAACATATAAATAATTGTAAAGAAAATTTAATAAAGCATTGTGTATTGTTCAGACAGAGAAAAAGGTTGTTTTTTTTCCTATCCCGCGGATCTCCCAACATAACTCGCGCAAGTTATAAAAAAAAAGAATGGTGTTCTAGATTTACGAACGTTCTTACCAAACTTTTTGTGGAAGAAACAGACTGATGCAGTTCGTTCCCTGAACCTGGTTTTCGATCTTTCTCTGGACTGCGTACGGGATCTGCTTTGCGAGTTGTCGGCTTTGAGTTTCTGTACGAGAGCTGTCCGATTGGACAATGTAGATACGATGGCCGTGAGGCGCCTGTCGAGGTTGTGGTCGCTTTGCCTATCTTCGCGTACCTCAGTCGAATATACCGTGTTGGTTGGCATATTATATATTATTTTATCTGCGATCCCTGCCAGCGCCGTGAGGTCGATATGCTGACTGGCAGAGAGGATACCACGCAGGTGGTTCGGCAACCTCGTTATCCAAATCGTGGACAGCATCTCGTCTGGCACGTTCTCTCCAGCTAGCCTTCTCGTCTTCCTCAGAAGACTTGACGGACGTTTGTCACCGAGCTCCAGTGAAGTCATGAGCCGATTGAGCTGCCTTTCCTTGGACTCTGTAAACCTCGAAATCAACTGATTTTTAAAAGAAATGTACTTATCTTTGTCTGGAGGTTTTTGTACCCCCTGATCCAGAGAAGCAATGATTGCATTAAAACGACTGCTGTCTGAGATAATTCTGTTGTTGTGGAATTGTGCTTCGAATTACATAAACCAAAGAGGTGGGTTGATTTTCCAGAATGGGGGAATTCTTAAATTTCTAAGTTCAGCAACCTCTAAAAGTTCTTCTGGTGTGTCCCCGGCTGATTGATGAGCTGCAGCTGGTGGAGGAGTTTTCAGACACCGAACTCGCGGCGTTCGGCATGATAAAAAAATTAAAACGCAATTAACACTTCGGAGGCTTATTATCAAATTAAATTTACTAATCACATCGGGGTCACCACTTTGGACAGTTGATGTCCATTAAAAGTCAAAATGAACGGATTTGATTAATTTTTATTATTTAATATAAATGAAATTTGAAATAGTACTTTTTAGTTTAGCAGACAATGGAAAATGCGTTGTCATAAATTTTGTATCTCAGAACGAAGTAAAGTTGAGAAGAAGATTCTGATTTTCTCTCTATTTGTCGTCTGGTGCGACATCTGTATATAAAACCAGTTACTAGTGGTGTGCTGAAGTCGCCACACATACTTTATTCCCATTATAGTTTCTGTAATCATATGTCCCGATTTCTAATTTTTGCATATCCGCCTAAGTTTTCATGGGACACTTTGATATTTTTTGGTCCCGTATTGTTCCTGTAGCACAATATCTACGATCTGTGGGATGTTGAAATAAAGCAACAGAGGAAAAGTAATTATCAAAAAATAATTTATATCCCCGATTACAAGGATTCTCTGCCAGCTCAATTAGGTGTAAAACAGTGTCTTCTCCTTGTCCAAATTTCTTTCCTCTGCAATCTTTTACTTTATATATTTGAAATGAAATCAGGTAGCCACTGCTAGTGCATAAAGCCCAATTCTTAGATCCAAAGCGATTAGGTTTTCCTCGAATATATTGCTTTGCAAAGTGTCGTCCGTAATAAGGAATCATAGATTCATCTATTGATAATTATTCTTCCAGGCCTCCATGTTCTTTGTAGTTTTTATTCAATTCTATAATATAATCGGTCGTTTCTATCAATCTGATCATTATCATTCAAATGTATTCATTCAAGTTTCGTATTATAGATTCCAAGCTGTTCAACCTAATACTATTTTCTAAAAGTTTTGGCGCATCCTCATTGCTTGACCAAAATAAGCGTTT